>OX439380.1:23598493-24198493 GCA_949319315.1 Zelleria hepariella
GCAGACGTCATCTCCGGATGCGTCCGCCGACATGTAGAGGGGGTGATTTGCGTATCTGTGGTAGGTATTTAACGTCTGGAGACGCGTCCGCCTCGAATCCGATGGTTGTCGGTTTTTTGGCACACATCAAAGGGTTTCGGCGCGAACCTCCGGCGTCTGTCCACACGTCTGCCGACGCATCAGTTTGATCGTAGATGCGAATGAGAGTGCACGCGTGCTTCTTGTGGTTTAATTCCCCCCGAAATGACTAATAATATGAGCGTCGAGGAAACTTTTAGGTTTATTGAGCTCTATCAAGCTGAAAACTTTCTTTGGAATTCAAAAAATAAATATTACAAAAATAAAAATGTTGTAAGGAGGTATAATAATTTAGCTAAGTAGCTATTTCAATTATGTTTTTCTATTGAGACTACTGCAAAACTAATTGGATATCTAACCTACCTAAAATACCTACCAGTACATGACATTATGATGATGTTTACCTATACCTAAATATACTCCGTGCAATTTTTGTGGTTTTAAAGCTGAAGGTATTTTGTTGCACTGGTGATTTTGAGCCAAATTACAAATTTTCATCCCAAAACGCGCGAAAAAAAAATTTACTTCTCCATACAAATTGTGTCGATTGGCGATAGCCGTTTGTATTGGGAAGTGTTTTTTTTTTTTCGCTCGTTTTGAAGTAAAATTTTGGAATTTGGCTCAGAATCACGAGTGCAACTAAATACCTTCGGCTTTAAAACCACTAAAATTCCACGGTGTATAGTACCTACTAAATAAATAAATAGGTGCGGCAGCTACTGTCTCAAGGGGCGAACGCGTGTTTCGTCTGTCGGGAATGAACATAGACTGATCGACATACAGACGTGTGGACAGCTCGTGGAAATTCATCTGCAGATGCATCTGCCAGCGTCCGCAGATGCATCTGCTGACGTGTAGAGGAGGCTTTAGACGAACGTCTCAAACATGACCCAGATCTGTCATATTGAAATGCCGTCCGGCCACAAATAAGAGTTTGAATGGCCGACCCGAATGTTGGCCGCGTCAGCCCTTAACCTTGCCTCCACCGCCGTCTCTCAGACATCCTTGGACGGCGCCGACCGGGCTCGCGAGCCTAGTGTCTACGAGGACTTGCACGCCCTAAATACTATTGGTTCGCTCCGAACTATGAACTCGCGACCCCAGTTACAGATGTGTAAATTTGCTTACGCCATTAGCGCAGGCGCGCGCGCGCTTTGCATATAAACTACACAACCCCATATCTCGGCAACCCCTCGACCGATTTGGCTCATGTTCGAACTTAAAAATTCTTTTAATTTTGTTTACCCGCCTACCAAATTTCATAAAAATCCGACTAAATTTACTCAAGTTATCGTCGAACGAACATTCATACATACATACAAAAATACACACATACATACAAACGCCGGATTGTTCCAGTAGACTAGGAGAACTTCGCTCGCTTCGCTCGCTCGTTCAACTACGACTAGACCTCTAATGCCCGTTTTCACCAACGGCCCAGTAGGACGCACAACTACCGCCGCAGAGTTGTGCGTCCTACTACGCCGCCTACGAATGCAATCGATTCTCGCCAGAAGTGGCCACTTAGGGCTTTAATAGGGGCTAACTAGCGCCACCAATGATAAAAAAATCATGGCTATTTTTATAACCCCCTTTTTGAAAAAGTTAAACAACAGATTTTTGTTTTTTCTAAAGCACTAACCCGTGCTAGGGAATAATTTAAACATTTATGAAGTTGAAAATTAAGTTAAGTTGAAAAAAATCACTCGGGACAGGACTTGAATGGTATGCGAGAGGTTGCGGGTTCAAGTCCTGTCCTGAGTGAATTTTTTCTACTTATTATAAATGTTTAAACAACAGAGTTTTCTATATTACTAATAGCAATTTTTAGAACCATCAGCCCAGAGCCGAGACCCAGGAATCTAGGCTACAATTTAACTTTTGGCAGAAACGGCCGTTTTTGGCATAAACGAAATTGTAGCCTAGGTTGTTGTTCCTACATTGCAGGTTGTAGGTTCTAAAAATTGCTATTAGTAATATAGAAAACTCTGTTGTTTCAATTTTTCAAAAAGGGGGTTATAAAAAAAGCCACGATTTTTTTATCATTGGTGGCGCTAGTTAGCCCCTGTTAAAGCCTTAAAAGGTCCCCCAAAATTAGGGGTGGTTGGTAAAAACGGGCATGGAGCACTCATAGACTGTTGATGGTGTCGCAGTAGAAGGAAAAAACCGGGGTTTCCTCGTTTTTCTCCTACAACCATCGAACTGATCCTCTAGAATTCTTTGCTATTCTACAAAAACGTCAAAAACGTCTTAAATTACGATTCATTAATGCTCTTGGTCCTTTAAACGTTTTTATAGTACAGCAAAGAATATTTTATTCTAGAGGATCAGTTCGCTGGTTGTAGGAGAAAACGAGGAAACCCCGGTTTTATCCTTCTAGGACTAGGACGCTATCGACACGCCCCATTGCGTTATAGGCTAAGGCCTCTGGTTGGACTAGCCATTCTATCGTACACACGACAGCACGTCAGACTGTACACTTTTGTTGTAAAGTCGCCCGTAACGACCCCGAGTAGACTACTAGCGTGTAAGGGTCGACGTGCTGTCGTGTGTACCATCGGTCAAAGGTCATTCGGTATTATCTACTCAGTAAAAAATGAAAAACCGACATTCTAGCTTCAAATTAGCATATCTCATAAACGGCTAAACCGATTTTGATAAAGCATATCTAAAGAAGACTCACTAAGAAACCTGCTATCAAATAAAAAAACCGCATCCGACTCGGTTCACTCGTTTATCAGCTGCGGTGCTAGAGGCGGGAGAGGTGGTAGAGAGTGGAGGGGCTCGAAAGCGCGCCGCGCAGGCAGCGCTGAAATGGTACAAATGCACACTTTTAAACAATAAGAAACCATCAATAAATAAAAAGAATCGAGCTATTCGAAAAGTCGTATAATAAAGCTATTTAAAAATTACTCTGTATACTTATACAGTCGGCCACACGCTAGGATACCCCTTTTTGTTCGATTGGCGCCCTTCTGCCATGGGGTATCTGTGACTGTGGCCGACCATACTACATCTTACAATAACTACGTTCCTCACCATATTATTATACAGGGTGGATTTTTGAGACGGGGCAGTAAGGGCAGGTACCTTAACCGTTATAGTTACAAGAAAACGTTCTTAGGAGACCTTCCATAACTTTTTGAGAAATTATGAACTGCATTCACAGATTTTGGAAAAAATGTACGGTCAATGAAAAAAATGCAAAAATACCAATTTTTTTTATGCTTTTATTTTTTATGCATCAATCCTCGTTCATGTGGAGATCAAAAGACTCTAAGGAGCCAACTAAGGTTTGAGTACTAGAAATGTCAGAAATTTACAAAAAACTTTTCCCATACATGTATGGAAAAAAATACTTTTTTTAATAATGCCATTTGATCCTCTTTCGTGTAGGGATTAAAAGTCTTTAAGGAGCCAACTTAGGTTCGTATAGAGGTAGATTCACCCAAGGCGCTGCCTCCAAATCTATACCGACAACGTCGACCTACACGTAAGTAGGTACTTGTCTGTTTGCGTCCCCCGGTAGGTAGTAAACAAGATGGATCGGGAGTCTGCTCGCTAGTAGCTACTCCAAGTAGCTCGGGGTGTCCTTGACCGTGGCTGGTCCAATAACAGGGAATGTGCGTGGAGTTACGGAACGGATGGCTAGTTCGGAAGGTGTTTCATCATCGTTATACATAGTTGGGGCTTATAGCTGTGCTAACTAAGAAATGTCTTCTTCTTTTATCTTCTTAAGGCGCGGTGCATAAAGAATAGCCTGCGCGCCAAGAAAAATGCAGAAAATCGAGTCCTGTATCAAATACACTAAACAAATCGAAAATGTTCACATATCAAACCCTAGAATAAGGTGAGACATATCTAACACATCCAGTTTTGTGTTGAGATTCATAAATGTTTTGAAGATATTTTAGTTGAAAAAAAATAGGCGGCGCACTTTTTTTTCAAACTAAATATCTTGCAATCTGTTATGGATATCAACACAAAACTGGCTGTTTTAGATAGCTCTCACCAAATTCTAGGGTTTGAGAACATTTTCGATATTTTTTTTGTGTATTTGATACAGGAATCGATTTTTTGCATTTTTCTTTGCGCACGGGCTAATTCACTATGCCCAGCGCCTTAAATCGTTAAGGTTACAAGAACAATTAGCAAACAACAATGGTGGAAAAATACACATCTGTAGTGGCTAAAATGCGTTCTTGCAACGATAGAAAACACATTTTTTCAAGCTACAACTTAGGTAGGAATTAATAGTTGTCATCTCAAGCTCGAGCTCAAGTAGGTGAACTCAGAAAAAAAAATCACCTACTTGAAACCTTGGCTAATGTATGTCAAGCTCAAGCTAGTGTCTATTAATAATAATATGGTGACAGCTACTCAAGTTTAACATTAGCTAAGGCTTGATATTAGCAAATTTTGTTTTCTGGGTTCACCTACTTGAGTTCGATCTCAAGTAGGGGAACTCAGATAAGTCAAATGCTAATTTCAAGCCTTGGCTAATGTCAAACTTGACACTAACACACTAATGGACACTAATTTAAGATTGACATTGACAGTAGCCAAGGATTGACATTACCATTTGACTGTTCTGAGATCACCTACTTGAGTTCGATCTTGAGTCGACGACGATTGATGCCACCCTTAGTCGCGTTTTGCCTAAATGTACAGTCTGACGTGCTGTCGTGTGTACCATTTTAGGCCTCATTTGAAAGCCTGAGGCCAGGTTCCTGAATTGAGAATTTTGCTAAGCAAATACTTAACTATAGTTCTGTCACGCTTTTTGTGAGAAATCTGCAGAGACAGGACGTTACTTACCCATTTGCTTAGCGAATTTCTCAATTCAGAAACCGGGCCTTAATCCATGCCGTTCAACTACGGCGTTAATAATAAAACGCCCCACACTGGAACGTATTTGAGCCACGTGTGAGACTGTTGTGGGGCAGCCTTCTAAATATAAGACTAAAATATCGATCTAGGCAGCCTAGGGCGGTCACGTGGCATGTTATCAGCGGCAACTTAAAACTAAGGCCTTTGCATCTCAAATGATTTATACAGCGCGCAGTGGCACCTTCACTCACACTACAGGGTGCACTCTAAGTCGATAGCGGAACTTTAAGTAGGCTGTCTACTGATCACTACAAACAACTTGGACCAGGTGGCAAAATAAATGGAGCGAAAAAAATATCAGCTGTTCCATACAAAAGTTCGACTCAGCACTGCGCCAAATGTATGAAACAGCAGTTTTTTTTTTCGCTCCATTTTTTTCGCCACCTAGTACAAGTTGTTTGTAATGATCAGTAGACACCCCACTTAAAGATCGGCTATCGACTTAGAGTGCACCCTGTAGATGGGTGAAGAGACCACTAGGAGCTGCAGTGCTTGGGACATTGCTTTACATGACTTCGAAAACCATCAACCTAAATATCGTTTAGGGCTTTCTCACATAGGCGCGTTTTTGTGATGTCGCTTTCTACTAACTAAGGCCTTTGCATCTACGTAATGAGATGATTTATACAGCGTCCAGTGGCACCTTCACTCACACTGGATGGATGAAGAGACCACTCGGCGCTGCAGTGCCTGGGAAATTGTTTTGGATGGAGTAGGCAAGCACCTACACCATCCTGACAGATTAGTCGGCCTAGCCCTCAGGAAAGACAAGTGAATACGTGTGGAGCCAACTAAGGCGCAGGTTTCTTCACGATGTTTTCCTTCATAATTAGCGAGTGGTTTTGCTGCTTCAAATTCACAAATGTACGTAACTTTGAAAAGAAACAAAGTCATAGGTACATGCCTGCGCGCCGGGAATCGAACCTGGGTCTCTCGCTTCCGAGTCCAATGTTCTACCACTAGACCACCACCGCGTTTTACGCGGCTATGTAGTCCTTACATCCTATATGACTTCGAAACACCACCAATCTAAATATACTGACAGAATGCATCGTTTTAACCCCCGACCAAAAAAGAGGGAAGGAGAAGTGTTATATAAGTTTCAACGCTATATGTGTGTGACTGTCTGTAGCACCGTAGCTCTTTGAATTTGAAATCAGGTTTTCTAGCATTGTTCTTGGACATGTTTTATCAAAATCGGTTCAGCCGCTTATGAGATAAGCTGATTTGAAACTAATATGTCGGGAGTAATCCTTATATTATGAGCATGCTAACCTAAGCACTGTGATGTAATGATTTTGCGTTATGACGGGCGTCGCTCGGTCCTCACGAAATGGGCAATAATGGATGGACAAGTTTTATAGGTTGGTCTTTTGATAGAGTCTGATAGAAAATAAACTAAGGCCTTGGCATCTACGCAATAAGATGATTTATACAGAGTCCAGTGGCACCTTCACTCACACAAGGTGAAGAGACCACTCGGCGCTGCAGTGCCAGGGACAAATACGCGACATTAAAACTACGCAAGTGCATGCGCCCTAGAATTATTTTGGGGCGTGTAAATTGTGTTCACATTGATAAATTGTAACTGACAGATAGAGAGACACACACAGCGGTCAAATTGATTTCGGTTCATTCGAGATTCCGTCATTCGAGCTTCAGTTCATTCGAGCTTCCGTTATTCGAGCTTCAGTTCATTCGAGCTTCCGTTATTCAAGCTTCCGTTTTTCGAGCTTCAGTAGCGGACACTATTCATACTTGTAAACAACCGCCATTCGACCTTTTTCGAATACAATCTAAATGATTTATTTTTTGTGGGAAGCGTCCTCTAAACTCAGCGACAAGATCGAAGCATCGTATTACCATCAGTCCCAAGTTTTAATGGACTTGTGTTTGTTGGACAAACTTTGGCGACTCATTTACAATTACTACAAATGTATCGCTTGATTGAATGTATGTACAATAATTATAGGTATACCCTCACGCTAAAATACAGGGCAATTTAAAATAGCTTCTAACCTCAGACACGTCAATTTCTATGCGATTTTCAACAACTTTTGTTCTACGACTCTTCGAAAAGCTAGATAGGTACTTTTTATTTTATTAAAGTTTTTATCCTTTAAAAGTGTGTGTTTCTACCATTCCAGGCGCTTTCGTGCCCCTCCACTCTCAACCACCTTTCTAGCCTCTCCTAGGCATCCTATTTGTTAATCTGAGCTAAAAAATGTTTGAAATTTTTTTTTTTTTTGTATTGCGAAAAAAAATCTCCAATGTCGTAGTTGGGGTGTCTGTCTAAGGTTGAAAGATATTTAAAATAGGCCTGTATATTCCTGGAAGAGTAAGCTATAGTTTCGAGACAATCTATTCCTTAGGGCGGCATTAATAAATAGTCGTCATCTCAAGCTCGAGCTCAAGTAGTTGAACTCAGAAAACAAAATCACCTACTTGAGAGCTTAGCTAATGTCAACGTTAAGCTCAAGCTAGTGTCTATTAATATGCTGACGACAGCTACTCAAGCTTGACATTAGCCAAGGCTTGACATAAACATTTTTGTTTTCTGAGATCACCTACTTGAGCTGACGACTATTAATGCCAACCTTAGATATTCGTTGTTTTTCTTTACACTAACACTAACCCCAAAAGATTATAATCCTGAACTAACACACATCCAATTAACGCTACGGATGTCTACGGAACGCGTAGCACTGCTACGAGAGTGTCGTAGCACTTGCTACGAAGCCTTCGTCACAGGTTTAAAATGAATGGCAGTGCAACGTAACTGCTGATTCCTTCAAAGGTTTAGTAGGCTTTTGACGCATCATCAAAATTAGAGCCCGGTTTCTGAACTGAGAATTTTACCAAGTAAATACTTAAGTATCGTTCTGTCACGTTCTTTTGTGAGAAATCCGCAGAGGCAGAACGATGTTTAAGTACTTGCTTAGCGAATTTCTCAAATCAGAAACCGGCAGTGAACATCGCATTTTGTTTGAAAATTAATCGCCAGATAGGGTTTAAACTAGCCTTTTTGGTTGAAACAGTGATTGAATTACGAGCCTAAATGTTATTTAAGATTTTATTGAGGCTTTGAAGCAATGATATTTGCGTTATTTGCGTTAAATGGGGAAAGAAAAATCAACTAACAACACATCGCTCCAAAAGCTACTCGTTAGTTAGTTGTAAGTGTGCGTCGCGTACACCCGACCCAGTTTCTCGGGGGTGTCCGAACTTGTCCTAACTTTGCACTCACTGATAAATGATCGAACTTCAGCGGATGCGCTGTAGTGCAAAAGTACCGTGTTTCGGTTTTGCATTGTGCTGATACGTGCCTTTGAAATTTTATCCTAATTTCCTAGCTCGGTTCAAGTCTAATTATTTTTTTATGGAGAACACAAATTGTGCTTTCACCAATGTCGTAGAACAAAAGTTGTTGGAAATGACATTTCAAAGTTGACGTGTCTGAGGTTAAAAGCTATTTAAAAATTGCCCTGTATTTTTCCCTTTACAATTTTATTTATATGTTAAAAACAGCTATTACATGGCACAGCCAGACGTCATAACTTCAGTTTATTACATATTATTATGGTGACATAATGTTAACGTGATTTTCGCCCACGTGTCTCTTCTTTGCGAACACCCACAAAATACTGAAAAGATACAGAAGCCTAACTTGATACAAAGAACTTCTACATTTTGGAGAGTTGATCTGTGTCTTCGAAACATTACTTCGTTATTTATAAAAATCTAATACCACCTAAGTAAAACACTTAGTTAAGCTGATGGTCAAGGCGCACTTAGCGGGCCAATGAAAAAAAAACATCTTCTTTTTCGATGCGTTTTTTGCTAAAAACGAGCCGTCAAATGAGAATCCCTAAGGTTAACTATTTTAAGTACCTAAGGCCTAGATTCCAGATCCTAGAACCTACGAATAAATCCCGCACAAAATAATAAAATAAAAAGAAGATATATTATTTCATTGGCCCGCTAAGTGTCCGCATTTTTCATAATAGACGGGGTACCCTGCATTTAATTTTATGTAGGCGATGAAAAAACCATAGATTTTTTGTATATATTTTTTTTTTTCAGACATCTGTTGATGATCAAATTCCATCATAATTATATCGTTTCGTAAAAAATATTATGGTTTAACATGCAGCTGACACACAGAATTTCCATATATAAGCTGATTCTCAAAGTGACGGCCAAACAAACATTTTGTTACATTCCGATTATTTATCTTGTGGTCTACCTTCTGTGCCATGCTATTTTGACGCTCTCAGCTTTTACCTATTTCTAAGTAAATAAAAATAGGTTTGAGTGGGAGTGTGTATTGCGTACTGAATGTAAATATAATATTATTATGACGATATTGGTTTGGTATTACGTACTTTTATTTTGTTATTTTTAAATCAGGTAGGTGTCTGATATCACACAATAACTAAATCTCTAAATCTAGCAAGTAATAAATAAATAAAAGGCCTAATAACTTGATAAACTGCCACGTCCCCATCACCATCAGTTTTCAATTTAACTAATTCCGGCGGGAAAATTGGGTCAGCGCCGTAACTCCACGGGGCGCAGTTAAAAAACTTTCCACGCAGGGTTTTTTCCCCATAAAACTGTAGTTAAACCATAGTTAAACTAAATAGTTGCCGGCGGCCCTATCCCATCAGAGACTATTTTATTGCAGCGCAACCATTGTGTTTCGATGACTGTATAATCATGCTTACTTTTACATGTTGTTGGACTTTTTATTGCGAATAAAATATTGGCCCTTGCATTTTTCAAAGAAGGCTATATTTTACCATCTTTGGCGCTACTTTTACTACGGCAAGAATCGTAGAACTGCAAATAATCACGTGATTTAGGATCATAGCTATTAAGTAGTTATTTGATATTTGTATTGATAAACAAAACATAGGTGCGGAGTCGTCTAAAATTAGGAAGTGCTTAGCAACTCTCAGCCATAAGTGCCTTAAAACAAACTCACCAAGTGCAAGCCCCCCCTTTTCACACATGGATCCATTTATGGAACTAGAGTAGTGAATTTATTTGGGATTTTTAACCGTGTGAGGTAGAGGCCACCCCTCCTGCTGTCAGAGTTTTAAGGCCGCCCAAAGGCAGGCGACTGTTTATCAGAAATCACCAGAACCAACGCTTTAACGTGTCTTTCGAAGCACGAAAGCGCTCAAATATTAATACCACTAGCGGTCACGAATCCAAAGACTGACCGAGACGTCGATTTTTACCTTAAAAGGTGACTAATCCAACTAGGCTATGAGCTCATCTTTTTGCAAAGTTTACCTTGTTAATAATCCATTTTCAGCACAAACTCACTAATAATTTCATAGATGGCGCTTAGAGGCGTGGCCATAGAAGAACCGGAATACGGCTGTCAAAATTAACTAATTTGTGCTAAGCAAAATTTGACAGCCGTATTCCGGTCCTTCTATGGCCACGCCTGTGGGCGCCATCTATGAAATGCTTTGTGAATTTGTGGTGACAACGGCTCATTCATACCGTTTTTCCCTCCCGCAGGCATGCCCCCGTGTGGTGGCGGCGGCGGGTGGCGCGGCGCGGGCGCTAGCGGATGCGCGGCGTGCTGTGCGTGTGTGCGGCGCTCGCGCTGTGTATCGCGCCGACCGCCGCGCCGGCGCGGGCACCGCCGCCCACCGCCGTGCCGGCCCTGCCCGCCCACACCGCCACACACATCAAGAGACAGATACTGGCCAAGGTAACAAACAGCTTCTTGGTATACCTAACGCCTAACGCCTGCAGAAACAGTGCTAGCAATAGCCAACGATAAAAAACATTTACGCAGCTAGATATGGCAGGCGCCTACGCCACTTGCTGCACCGGCGCGGACCGTGGGGCCCATGGTGTGGCCGTTCCATAACCCGCATCCGCCCTGCGCCTGAAACACATAAAAAGACAGATACTGGCCAAGGTAACAAAACGTGACGCCTGTAGAAACAGTCTTTGCAATAGCGAGCATGCTGAAACATTTGCGGCAGGGGCTCGCGCCTCTCGCGCATATGGCAGGCGCTTGCGCCACTCGCAATGCCAGGCCTTACTCTACAGATGCAGATAACGTGCATGCCCTCTGAGGGACCACATTGGATTTTTTAGTTTCCAAACCTATGACGATTTAGTAAAAGATACACATCTGTCTACCATGGCCTGGCCAAACCGCCACAAACATCGTCACACACACCATAGACATCAAGAAACAGATTCTGGCCAAGGTAACAAAATAATATACAAGGTGTTACAAAAGAACCTAACTCTTTTTACAGGGTAATAGCACCCGGTGATAGGGATCACAACCAAATTTTTTTTTTTGCTCTGTGACGTTCCATTATTTTTTAAATTAATAAAATGTGAACGATGTGGCGGGAGAAAAGTATTTTTTAAATATTGTTTTCATTGACTTTCACAATGTTCTAACAACTCAAAGCTATGTAAATGCACCTACACGCACAAACATATTTTTAAATTTGAGCTAATAACAAAAACAAAAAAGTTATGAAAATATTTCAATTTTGAGGTTATAAAATATATTTTTTTATTTTTATAGATTTGACATCCTGTTGACCAGTAGGTTACACCCAGTAAAAAGAGTAAGGTACTTTTGTAACACCTTGTATTATCTAATGCGCCTGTGAAAACAGGAAAAGCAACGTGCTGATATACTGTAATATTTGCGCAACGAGTAATGCCAGGCATTTACGCCGCTCACAATGTACATACTCTAGTTCTAAGCATCACGTTTGTCTGCCTACACCGCTACACACATCAAAAGATAGATACAGTCCAAGTTAAAAAACAACTTTTAAAAAGCTTGAATAAATAGGTGCTCACGAGCTAAAACAGTTGCGCAGAAAGTAATGACAGGCGCTTACACCGCTCACCACGCAGGCGCAGGCTCCAGCTCTTCCCGCCCCGTCTTATTGAAGAACCGACTCGTTCTCCACTACCTTTAAATGATAGTCAAGATCCTCAGCATTGAGGGAATGCCTGGTGAGACGAATTTAATGATTCTATTAACAAGTTCCCTTGTCCTTTTTCAGCTGGGGCTGTCATCGCGGCCGACGCCGCAGCGCGCGCCGCCGCGCGACGTGGTGCGGCAGATACTGGCGCACGCGGCGGATCCCGCGCCGCCGGCGCACGACGAAGGAAGCACAAGGGAGATCATAGCCATCGCCCATCGAGGTTATACTTGTGGTCTAACTGCTGGTACAAAACGTGCCACGAAAGATGAGAATTGATACAATACGTTGTTTGATATGCGCAGATTAAGCTGTAGTATGATATCTAAGCGCGGGACGGGACCAGGCGTCATTGGAGCGGCGGAAAGAGTGTGAGAGGCGTGGTCAAGTCTCTTCTTTCGTGGCGCGTGTTGTAGGTCCTAAAAACCAGTTTCAATTGGGTTTCGGCTAGTAGTTTCATAACCTCAGCTGTTGGTATAGGAGCCATTGAAATTAAATCAAATAGACAAGCTAGTATCGGTTATATTGTCACTAAAGGGTGCAAGTAATTGAAAGTTCGTATTACCAGGGGGTGTCCACGTCATACAGTTCTTATTTAATGTAGTTTTGGCACTACAAGATGGCGTTACGAGTACTGATTTCAAAAAGTAGATTTGAATTTCATTATTTTGAGATTTTTGTGGTACGTCTACACCTTGAAAAAATATATTGATTGATAAATTAATCAAATAGTCATTGCAGTGCTCATAATTTTGCATTATTTATGTTCTGGCTATTTATGCCAGATTAAATTGAGAGCCATCTTTTGTTGAATGGCTCTACGAAAAATAAAGACCTCTCGAGCTAAAAGTGGAAAAAAATATGCTACTCAACACTAGGTGGCGGTAGTGAACTTTAGTATTTTTAATACGTAAGTGACAAGAGAGTTAAATCTGTGAACTGTCTGTGATGATCTGTGGATCGATCGAGCTTTGTTTTTGTTTTGGATTGCGCCGGAGAACCTAATAAGTGTTTTGAGTTTTCTTGAATTTACGGACCTTTAAAACAACGACTTGCTTCTCGAACCTGGACCCTGAACTTTCGGACTACTGCTGTGACCTGGATCACTGGATAAAACGGACACCGGATGCTTCTTCAAACGGCTACCTAAGGCGACTCTTAGTGGACTGATACCTCCTGCTTCTAGTTTGTTTTGGTTTCAAAACATGACTTTTTCGAAAGAGGTAAACGAATTTAAAAGCTACCTTTTACTATTTAAAATACCTTTATCGACCTTAATAATGTACCTGCCTACATAATTCTTTTTTGTTTTGCTTTACAGATCACGAAAATGTCGCCAGCATAAGTCTATGACCGCCAAGTGTTCGTACCATGGATGTGAGAACACTTCCAATGATCATCCATTGTTCCGGTTTCCCACAAAGAATCCTAACTATTCCTAACCGACTTGCAATTTGATTACAATATGCTGGTAAGTGGCTTTTTAGTGTTTTCTTTGATTCTGGCACTGACATGTTCAAAGGAGTTCAATCACAGTTCATTCAATGTAACATACATTGGTAAATTTGGAGTAGCAATAGCACTCGCTAATGGCACAGAGTGCGAGACATTGTGTAACTATTGCAAGGAAACCCAGGCCTACAATGGCTCTGCAAATGCTGACCTTGGTGTTTCCTGTGCACAATAGCAAACTAACCAAAGAATGGTGGTTCTATGCACCCACCCTTTAATGTGAGTGAAGGTGACTGTATAAATCATCTAATATAACCTAGCTAAGGTTTAGTGCTTTAAATCTATACTAATATTATAAAGCTGAAGAGTTTGTTTGTTTGTTTGTTTGTTTGTTTGTTTGAACGCGCTAATCTCCGAAACTACTGGTTCGAATTGAATAATTCTTTTTGTGTTGGATAGTCCAGTTATCGAGGAAGGCTATAGGCTATATAACATCACGCTACGACCAATAGGAGCAAAAATATAGTGGTAAATGTGTAAAAAACGGGAGAAATTATGCAATATATGTGTTGCCCATCCTTTTTTTACGTCGGCGAAGCAGGCGGGATCTGCTAGTTTATTATAAAGTTCTTAGTTGTACATGACAGCTTGACAAATGCACTCGTACTCGAGTATGCTTGCTAAGGGGACTTCACTGATAACAACAATAAAAACTAAGCAATCCCATTTGTTCAGTATGCTCCGGCATAATTTTATAAATTTCTTATTGTAGCAATGTAAGTGCCTTAAATATTAATAATCATATTGTACACTCAAAAGCACGTCAGAGTGTAGATCGGTTGTGAAGTTGCCCGTAATATAAGGGAGTATGAGTAGAGTGCTATCATGTAAGGGTCGATGTGCCGTCTTGTGTACGATCAATCACACTGCACTCTGCGGAAGAGCAAGATGTAGAGTGTACAATATGGTTGGCAGTTTAATAATAGTTTAATAGCTGACACCAAGGGCTATCCGAATCAACCCCATGTATGTTCAGCCATTTTTTTAGTTTCAACATTATCAAGCGTTATCATCAGTCAAGCGGGAACTTGGAGAAAGGGCAGATGATAACGGTACCAATCAAACGGAACCATTACGACCTGCCCTATCACCCAGTTCCTGCTTGACGTTAAATTACGGGACACCCTGTATAAATGGCGAACACTCGCACGTAACATTAGCAAAGACATTTTTAGGTTTTCTGGATTAGTCACCTGCGATAAGCTAAAAATTCACCTAAATTCGCCTTTCACTGTAGATTTGATTTCTAGGGTTCCGTACCCGAAGGGTGCCAAACGGGACCCTATTGCTAAGACTCCACTGTCCGTCTGTCTGTCTGTCCGTCCGTCTGTCAGTCACCAGGCTGTATCTCATGAACCGTGATAGTTTGACAGTTGACATTTTAACAGATGATAAATTGATAACAGGCTAAAAACCAGAATAAAATAAATATTTACGGGGGCTCCCATGCAACAAACGTGATTTTTTTGCTCGTTATTGCTAGATATTGATAACGGCAACAGATAGACACTTGAAATATTCACAGAATAGTGATATATTCACTTTAAAAATAAATAATGAAATTAAAATAAAACAAGTATTTAAGGGGGGCATACTACAAACGTGTTCTTTTTTTGTTTGTTGTTGCTCGGTATTGATATCAGCAACCGGTAGACGCTTGAAATATTCACCGAATATGGATGTATGACTTTAAAAATAAATCGTGATATCGTGTTTGGTAACCTCTTTTTCCGACCTTATCATAGGTATTTTTCCAGTTTCTTTATTGACACTTCTTATATAAGGTTTCTAGGGTTCCGTACGTCAAAAGGAAAGAACGGAACCATTATAGGATCACTCGTGCGTCTGTCTGTCCGTCCGTCTGTCACACACAGCCAATTTGCTCCGAAACTACTGGATCGATTAAGTTAAAATTTGATCCATAGTGTGTAAGTCGGTGACCCAAACATGGACGTGGAACGTAAATAAATTATAAATATACAGGGTGGCCCAAACATAGACGTCAAGCGAGAAAATCTAGATAGCTGACACCGAGGGCTACCCGAATCACCCCCACGTATGTTCAGCCATTTTTGGTCGTTTAGAAGTTATGGGGCTTTTACGTTTTTTTTGAAAAAAAATACCTAGCATTGGATTTTATTTTCTAACTGTTTTTTCTTTCGACTTTTCACAGATATATTTTATTCTTTAGGGTCTCAGATAATTTATCTATTACCAGAAAAATAATAATTAGCTATGGACTTCTAGAAGTTACCGCAATTTCGATCCAAAGTCCAAAAATATTGTTTTCGAGAAATCATCACTGGAATAGTTTGTAAGGAGAAAAAATTAAGTAGAGGTCTGAAGGATTTTCTTTTAATTTCAAAAACTTTCCCAAAGCCTTAGTGCTCAGTATAATACAAAAATCCTGTCAGTTTATGGGACTTTTATTCAAGTAATTCGCGATCAAAGTCGAAAAACTGGAGTTGGAAGAATTTTTATTTCAATAGATTTTAATTTATTTTAGTTTATTCGGACAAAAATCATTGCAGGTAGGCTTGATATCACTTGTCAGCATGACCTGCATTTGAAACTCACGAAAAAATATAAAAAATCGATATTTTTTTTGTGTTTTTTTTTTTTATTATTTGAAATTTAAGTTATTTTATTACCGAATTTACTTACAAAGCATAATGAAAAAATGAAATTTAGAAGAAAAAAAAAAATAGTCCGAAAATTAAATGAGGATTTTTTTGTTTTTTTTTTCTTGAATTTTGAATGCACGCAGGCCATGCTGACAGGCGATATTAAGCCTACCTGCAATGATTTTTGTCCGAATAAACTAAAATAAATTAAAATCTATTGAAATACAATTTCTTCCAACTCAAGTTTTTCGACTTTGATCGCGAATTACTTGAATAAAAGTCCCATAAACTGACAGGTTTTTTGTAATATTCTGAGCACTAAGGCTTTGGGGAAGTTTTTTAAATTAAAAGAAAATCCTTCAGACTGCTACTTAATTTGTTCTCCATACTAACTATTTTAGTGATGATTTCTCGAAAACAACATTTTTGGACTTTGGATCAAAATTGCGGTAATTTCTAGAAGTCCATAGGTGATCATGGTTTTTTTGGTAATAGATAAATTATCTGAGACCCTAAAAAATAAAAAATATCTCTGAATAGTCGAAAGAAAAAAAAGTTAAAAAATTAAATCCAATGCTAGGTATTTATTTTCAAAAAAACCTTAAAAGCCCCATAACTTCTAAACGACAAAAAATAGCTGAACATACATGGGGGTGATTCTGGTAGCCCTCGGTGTCAGCTATCTAGATTTTCTCGCTTGACGTCTATGTTTGGGCCACCCTGTATAGAATATACAATAGATTTTTTAACTTAAAGGCCGCTTTTGGGGGATAAATTAAAAAGTAAAAAAAAAAGTTTTGCATACCTAATATTTTGTGGCATATTAAATGACCCTGAAAGGGCTCATTGTCATTGTGAGGATCTCATTTTTTTTTCATAATTTTAAAATAAATATTTTTGAAGTTGTTTAAGGCGCCGTGCATAGTGATAAGCCCGCGCGCAATGAAAATGTGAAAAATCGATTCCTGTATCAAATATACTAAACAAATCTAAAATGAACACATATCAAACACTAGAATAATTATTATTACCTCTCTAACACAGCCAGTTTCGTGTTGACATTCATAAACGTTTTGAAGATATTTTAGCTGAAAAAATATAGCAGGCGCACTCTTTTTCAGCGAAAATATCTTACAATCTGTTATGGATATCAACATGAAACTGGCTGTGTTAGATAGGTCTCACCTAATTCTAGTGTTAGTTATGTGAACATTTTTGATTTATTTTGTTATTTGATTGAGGAATCAGATTTGTCAATTTTTCTTTGCGCGCGGGCTCATTCACTATGCACCGCGCCTTAAGAAAAAAATGCGAATATTGACCATTCCCTCCATTACCTCGGAAACTACAGGGGCCTTGAGTTTAGTTCTTCAAAAGCCTTTTTGTTTTTCAGGTAACATGAAGCTTGATCACCTGACGACGGAAGTACTGCGGAACCAATATATTTGTGGTGTTCAATTTGAAGAATAATTTATTTACAACCGAGGCGTACGAATAAAATTGGCAGATCACGCTGTACCACACAAAAAAAATAAGAATTGGTTCTTCCTCTCTTTCTCTCTCAAGGGTAAATAAGTCCACCCTTCTACCCTGTGCTTATGCATAATGTCTCACATCTCTATTAGTTACATATATAATTTTCTTTATGTGCAATAAAGTGTAACATACATACATACATATAAGGCTATAAGACTAATGTATAATTTTTTTCTTGGCTGGAATAAAAAAAATCGTTCCAAGATGTATGAACGATGGGTGAATAATATGTCTTTTCCTGTTTCTTTAAAACCATATACCTACCTACCTACTTCTTATAGGTTTTGCTGTGGTTTTTCTTATAGGTAAATTCTTAAAGGTTTCTTATAGGTTTTTCTTAAAGACCTAGTTTCTGGGGTTTTTTAAATTAAAAAAACCCATACCTACACTAAGCTGAAAAAAATAAGTTTTATTCCATCGATATAGATTGTGTCTGTAATGAGCAAATTTTGTCATAAAAATCTTAAGTATATCTAAATTGATAGAAAGATTACATTTCGTTACATATTTTAATTCTAGCTCAGCCGTTTGGTAGTGCAAGATATTGACTGAAAATCGTAGGAACCTACCTAAAAAAACTCGTGTACTTTTCTTTAAATCTATTTTAAAACTTGTCAAGTTGTAACCTAGACATAAATAAACTTAGACACCAAGTTTGTAGATGATGTTGTAATGATTCAGATGGTGGGGTATTGATACAATCCCTATAATTCACAATGACAGCTATAAAATCCAAGATGGCTGACGGAGGAGTAGGTTCCTGTGAAAAGTTGAAAGCCTTAAAAGTAAGTACCTACTTACCTTACTTTATTAATGCCTGAAAAAAGATTCATGCTTTTGTCCATCGTATTGTTCCCAGTGTAAAATATAGTTGCAATCGCTCTGTCAAAGTCAGTCTATTAAACTGTTGTTTTCATTCAGGGTGTCCCGTAATTCATCGTCAAGCGGGAACTGGTTACAAGAGCAGGTCATAACGGCACTAAGAAAAATAATTTTAAAAATCTTGGTCTCTTCGTTCAGAAATTATAGGCATTTTTTGAAAATTTTGATAATGGTCCACCTAGATAGACCACATAATATTGAGGTACTGACATAGTACTGATTGTGTTCGCATATTTTCTAATTTTGCAGTGTTTTTTTTCCACATTATCCTCAATAATCATGCTATCAAATCGCATTGATAAATCAAACAGGTATTTCCCTTTCGTTACTAAAAAAAAAAAGTGATGTGATGAGTTTAAAAAAATATTTTCGTTAACTTCGACACTCCATCGTTTAAATAACATTACCCTTGGCAAGTTATCTGAAAAATTGGCGCATTTAATAAAAATTTCAAAATGGTAGGTAGGTACAACACTTTGTACTTTTTATTCGAGATGAAAAATTAAAAATATTTTTCTGAAGAAGGACACCATTTCAGCCCTGACAACAGCGACAGGTATTCAATAGGATTTTTGACCCTCCAAAATGTGGAGTAGATATGCTTGAATTTTTTTTTCTTTGTTATTTATTTATTGTTTTTTTATCGAATCTAGAGATGAAACCAAATAAAAAAAATGACAATCATTTAATTTATACAGGGCGCCCTTGGTGCTCCGCCGAAAATATTCACCCTGTATAAATTAAAATATGATTTGTGTTTATTTCACCCCTCGAGCTAAAAAAAATACAATCATAGGCGCTTGGCATAGTGAATTAGCCCGCGCGCAAAGTAAAATGCACAAAATCGATTCCTGTATCAAATACACTAAACAAACCGAAAATGTTCACATATCAATGTGTGCGCCGCCTATTTTTTTTCAAGCAAAATATCTTCAAAACGTTTATGAATAGGTATCAACACGAAACTGGCGGTTTTAGATAGGTCTCACCTAATTCTAGGGTTTGATATGTGAACATTTTCAATTTGTTTAGTGTATTTGATAAAGGAATCGATTTTGTGCATTTTTCTTTGCGCGCGGGCGCTATGCCACTATGCCCAGCGCCTTAACGTGCCTTAACTAAGCAACCAAAAAAATATACTATTTTTACTCCATATTTTGGAGGGCCAAAAATGCTTTTAAATATCGGGAAATAATTGGTGTCCGTTTTCTTAGAAATATTTTTTAATTTTTCTTGTGGAATCAAGACGTATTAAGTTTTGTACCTTATTGAAATCTTGACTAAATGCGCTCATTTTTCAGACAACTTGTCAAGGGTAATGTCATAATAATATTTTTTTAAACGATGAAGTGTCAAAGTTAACGAAAATATTTTTTCATACTAAGACTCCACTCTACCTAGACCAGGGGTCGGCAACCTGCGGCTTGCGAGCCGCATTTCAATGAAAGTTTCGACTCTTCAATTCCATCTTCAAAAAATAAAATTTACTGAGAAATCTCTATCAAGAAAGCTAAGGGCTAATTCAGTGAATTTTCGGGTGCGCTGCGCGCGCTGTCCCTGTTTATAGCAAAGACAATCCTTAGTATCAAAGAGCATAAGTTACAATTAGTATTATTACATTTAAGGGTAAATCGGTGAATTTTTAGTCGCATTTGTTATTTACGGTGAAGTTGAATTTCTATCAAGAAAGCTAAGGGAAATCGGTGAATTTTTCGTTTAAAATCAACAAAAAATCTATGATATTTTAACAAACAATGTTTGTGGCTCTTTAAAAAGTAAGAAATATTAAAATTTTAAATTTTTGGCTCTTTAGTCTCTAAAGGTTGCCGACCCCTGACCTAGACGCTTACACTTTCGTTGCAAATTCACCCGTACGGTCGGCCACAATCTCAGATACCCCATGGCAGCTCTTATCGCGCGCGGCATAAGGGCGCCAATCGAACAAAAAGGGGTATCTGAGACTGTGGCCGACTGTACCAGTACCTAACGTAAATGAATAGTGCACGCGTGAAGGGTCCATGTGCTGTCGACTGGTAGGTACACACGACAGCACGTCAACCCTTACACGCTAGCACTCTTCTCGGTTACGTTACGGGCGACTTTACAACAAAAGTGTACAGTCTGACGTGCTGTCGTGGTACAGTCGGCCACAGTCTCAGATACCCCTTTTTGTTCGATTGGCGCCCTTATGCCGCGCGCGGTAAGAGCTGCCATGGGGTATCTGAGATTGTGGCCGACCGTACCTACCTACTTAAAAGGCAAAGCTAGTAAATCCTAAAAACCTCTCGCTGTAAACAATGCGGTACCTAGACGAGGTTTTTAGGGTTCCGTACCCGTAGGGTGCCAAATGGGACCCTATTACTAAGACTCCGCTGTCTTTCTGTCACTAGGCTGTATCTCATGATCCGTGATAGTTAGACAGTTGAAATTTTCACAGATGATGTATTTCTGTTGCCGCTATAATAACGAATACCTACTAAAAACCAGAATAAAATAAATATTTAAGGGAGCTTCCATATAACAAACGCACAGTGGTCGATTTGTACGATTTAGGCGGCCAAAACTATTTTATGCTTTATTTCAGTAATAAATACGACAACAAATGCTAATCTGGTATTTTAGAGTGAATATATATGTTTATCCCTATTCGTTTCATTGAAAGCGTATTTTTCTATACAAAAAAACATTTCTGTGAAAATATTTTTGTAAATAGCGCCACTGTTTTTAAATTTTCTTTAAATCTCCCTTTGGTGTAAAATATATATTTTGAGTTCATTTGAATTATCGAAATCGGCTTAGTAGTTTTTGATATTTGGGTTAAGAATTATCACAATTTGTTAAGTAAAAGACGGCCGTACATAAAAAAAAATGTTTATTCTCTACAGTCTGCATGCCTATTTAAATTGAAAATAAAATATGGATGACAAAAAAATACAGTATACACTAAAATTAAATGGTCAACAGTTATTACCACATTATTATACTAAATGTTACTTACAATGTTAGGTACCGAATCATAAACAATAAGACAATACTTTATGAAAGTTTAACATACAAATTGTTATGTTACTCTTTAAAAGACAATTCTTCCTCACCGTCACTTTCCATGCATTTATCACAAGTGCCTTTTGTATTTGGCTCTGCAGGAAGCAAAAGCTCCAAAGTTTCCTGCAAAAATGGTTTTGATCGGATCTTCTTTTTTTTTCTCATTGAACTGATGAGTGGATCTGATGTCAAGAGTAACCTGTGATAAATATCAAGGTTACAGTCTTCGCGTGAAAACTTTCGAGCAAAGTTTAGACGGTATGAGCGAAAGTGCTTATTACGAGCTTCTGCAGCTTCCTCCGAAAGTTGACCAATAGGCACTAGAGAATATAACTTTTCCACCATGTACCAAAATTGTATGCATGGTAGGAGTCATAGAATGCCAACCATATAACTCTACATACAGTTTTGCTGTCTCCATGGCGTATTCATCAAATTTCGGGACATCTATTTTGTGACCGCTTGATATGGCTTCCAAAATAACTTTAATTCTATAAATAAAATTAAAGTCTATTCCCGTTATTTCAGCAGCCAGATGTGGGTTTTCAAAAAATCTTCTACTAGTATTGCCGTCATTTGTGTTACCAAAATTACATTTTGGCATATCTACCAAGATACCTACTTCTTCTCTGAATCTTTGCTGAATCTCTTTTTTTTTTTGTTGTTCTAGCATCTTTTCTGCTTTGGTTCTTTTTTCACGGTATTTCCCAACGGGCAATTTATAAGCTAAATGTAAAATACTCTCGAATAATCGAATTCTGGCATGTAAAGTTGATAGGCCAAATTCAAGCGATTCTGGGTGAATTTCGTTTTTTTTACTTAAGTCATTAAAGTTTTTTGAAGTGGCTCCGCATATGTAGCATCTACTCGTTGATTTGGTGTCAGTCGCCGCATTGCAAACTTTGCCGTCCACCATGGTCATTTTAAGACTGTGGCTAACCGAGAATTTTTGCCCATTCAGTTCCAATTCCGTGGCTTTTAGGGACTTCACACTGTCCCGAACGTAATTTATTTCATCTTTTGTAATGTCTGTAGACTCTTTTATAAATCTGAATCGTATCGGGCGGCAATATCGTGGTGAAGAAGGAGTCGGGTTTTGCCAAACCATTTTTGTTTTGTCGTCGCCGCAAACAATTTGTAGAGGCACGAATGAGCTCAAAAATATATTTGCATCCGAGTCGGCGTCATTCATTAACTTTTGTTTGTATTGAGCTTGTTGTGAACCATCACAACCCCATTTGCAGATAATCTGCAAGGAATTTCTCTCAGTTTCTGTAAGAGTCATTAGTACTTCTTCGAGGAAAATTGATAATCGCGTGACGGTGTGATCTAACAAAGATTGTAGATCACTTTCAGCACAGGAAGCGGTCACTCGTAGCGTCTCTTTGGGTGGGTAACATTCCTGTTTAGCCTTCAACACTAATTCGTAGCACGGGTAAAAGCTTCTGTTGGTTGCTCGCACAATTTCATATTGACTTCGTGTCAAATCAGCGTCCACGCACATTCGCAGTGCCTCCCGAGGCGTAAGGGGATCTTGTGCCTTTGATTTGGAATGTCTTTTTTTACATTCGTTTGCGGCTGCAGGCGAATTTGTAATATCTTTTAGGACTTGCGAGGCGTTTCTTTTTCCTTCTTTTTGTAAAATTACTTGCGCTGCGTGAACTATCACTTCTTTGCCCACAGAGGAGCGAACTTCTTCTGTTTTCCTCCTTTTAGTTCTTTCACTACATTCACTGAATGTTTTGCTAGGTCGTCCTGACTTATTATGCGTTTTTATGGGCATCTCGAACGTTCCTGCTAACCATGCATCATTGCTTATAAGAAAATTTTCTAGCGTGTTGCGTGCTTTGGACCATCTCTTTTTTATTTCTGTTTTAAAATATGAAAATTTATGATTTATATACTTTTTGTCTTCGTCGGAGTCCCCGTAAGACACTAACAAATAATTTTGTAAGTATTCCAATTTGTCGTTTATTGATGGAGAGTTTTCCTCAATCATCTTATCAAAAAGATATCTGCGAGTTACTACCTCCATGCCTGAGTAACTTGATGAACCTAGAACAACGAAAAGGAATTTTAACGCAAAAGAAACAAAAAAGGAATTTTTCTCACTTTCTGCCTAAGTTAATGAATTATTATTTTTCTCGCGAAGTGGTCAAAGGTGGTGGCTATTTTTTTTGTGGTTATCTGCTCAAAGAGCTATACTATTAGAAACCATAAGGAATTTAACTCGGACGGTCTCGGAAGTACAACATTTTTACTATTGAAAATAAAAAAATGATAATATTTTCTATGAAAAAGGGCGATCTTTGATACGTTGTAACTGCACTAAATATTGATATTCCTTATCTTAATTTAAATTATATTTGAAGGAGCTTACCTGAATTTTCGACTTCCATCACTTTCACTTGTAACTGAATAATATCCAATGAAATATTCACTTTAGAATATCGGTTGCGCTAAGAGTGTCGAGAACGAACGCGTACAGCTTGCGCGACGATCAAGTTCCGACTACCTGTGGGGGCGCGCACGCAGTTCTAGGAACTGGGGAGGGGTGGGGTTTGGGCAGTCGGGGTGTCTATTTTTCCGGGAATCAATTAGTTTTGTTATAAGTTAACTTTGAGAAATGGACTTTTGGCCGCCTAAATCGTACAAATCGACCACTGTGAAACGGGATTTGTTTGCTCGATGGTGCTCCATACTATTGATCACAGATGATGTATTTCTGTTGCCGCTATAATAAATAAAATACTAACAAACGGGATTTGTTTACTCGTTTTTGCTCGATATTGATAACGGCAACAGGTAGACGCTTTAAATTTTCACAGAATATTTAGTTATATGTATAGTAAATACCTATCCTAAAAATAATTAATTAATAAAATATAACAAATATTTATTCCCATACAAGTTCATACGACAGACATGATTTTTTTGCAGGTTTTTATAGAAACTGTTACGGAACCCTTCGTGCGCATGCCCGACTCGCACTTGGCGGGGTTTTTGGTTTTCTGTCAAAACAATCGTCTTGCAAAGTTGCAAGTTGCATCGAAAATTCGCAATCCATTGGCGGAAAGAGGCAGATCTGTTTCTGCCGTGAGCCAAGCCGTTCAGGGTTCTTGTTTGTTCATGAATCATGCATTGCCCATAGCATCTCCCTCTGTATTCTCTAACTAAAACAACAAAGTGAATTTAACAGATATACCTAACTATTATTATGCTGTTAACAACTACTAAAAAATAATTGTTTATTTGAGATGAAAGCAATTTTCCAGTATGATCCGCGCGGGATGAGAATGGGATTCGACCTTTTGGAACTGAGACGCGCGATGTAAGCAAACTCGCGTCGAAGCAACCTTGTCAAAGTAAAATAAAGTATATTTTCGATTGGCTTTGACAAGGTTCCATCCCATTCTCATCGCGCGCGCATTATAATTCATAGTCCGGTGTTGATATTGGATATTGCATTTCTAAGATTAGGAGGCGGGCGCGAGGCGTTGCATGACCGCTCGCTACAGACGCAGAGGAAAAAAAGAACTACCGAATTTTGTATTGCACTACGTGGCAACGTCGCATGCGTATTCTCTCAATGTCAGTCGGCTGTGCCATTTCAAAACCTAGCAAACGCCATGTGTGAAACGGGGTTTTTATCTATGCATTATTTTAGGTGAATTGCCCACGAAACTGAAATGTCAAAATCTCAATAAACTGCTTCGAAACCAAAGTAAAAAGCCAGTCCATCATGATGAAAAAATTGTCTCAAAAAACAATTTTAATAACCTAGTGTGTGAGCCATCAACCACTTTAAAACCTAGTGTGAGGGAAATTCCCTTACTAAGTTTTAAAATGGACGATGTCTTATTTTTTTGCTTTTGAAAAGGCCAAAACCAATCTTTTTAGTACACACGACAGGACGCCAGTGTACACTTTTGTTGTAAAGTCGCCCGTAACGTAACCGAGTAGAATGCTAGCGTGTAAGGGTCGACGTGCTGTCTTGTGTACTAGAAATTCATACCTACGTGCATTACACCCTATCATATTGACCGTCGTAGAGAAGTTAAATGGTATTGTAAGTATGGCAAGCCAAGGTTCTGCCGCTTCTTTTGAGCTTGTTGTTTTTGGTTAGAGACACCCGACTCGGGGAAGATAGGCATCGATCAAAGTAACCAAACCGTTTATTGGCTCTGCTGTAATAGCTCTTGCTATGTTTTAAAATAGCACAGCCGAGCTGGTCCACGCATTTATTTAGTCCAACGGTTTTTAAAGCATGTATAAACGCCATCTGTTAGGGAGTAGGAAGTGAAAGTATTTTTGAAAAGCGCCATCTAGTGTTCAGTAGCTATTCAGATCAGAAAATGGAATGAGCCGGCATGGTAGTTCCAAAAATGGCCGAGTCTGGCTATGTCACTGTATTAGCCAGAGTTAGCACGGCACAAAAATTTGTTCGTGATGGTCACTCTGTTCTTTTTTTCCTCTGTGGTATTACCAACTAACATATATCGTGCACAAGTAAAATTGTAAAAACTTTTGAACAATACTGATCATTATATTGACAGAACATCATACATGTACAGCTCAGTTGGAAAAACACTGCTACAGTGACTACAAGGATTTAAGTCCCGTCTCAAGCAATTAATCTCTTAATACCTCTTTACAACTCTGTGCCGTAATGGTAAGAACGATCTAAAATTCAAGATGACATGTTCAGTCAGGGTAGTGCATGCCAGTGCCATCCACTATAACTTCTTGATACCGAAACGCCTGCCTAATTATTTTTTTATCACATCTATTCGAAAAGACCTAGCTCGTTCCCCGCAAACAGGGACTAAAATAGCTTTTTAGTTCCGGAGGGAATAAGGATATGTAAGTAAAAGTTTAAATTACTAAAGAGTTTACAGACAACATCGAAAGAGATCAATCACGAACAATGTATGAACAAGTAATATAGATATAGTATGAAAAAATATAGATACCGCACGGCGCAAGCCAAATAAAAAAAAAACGTCAGAAATGCATTCCATCTTCGTTCGTATGGTTTATTTGTGTACTAAAATTTGGATTTTACTTACTTTCATAAAATAAAAGTGTTTCTTCCTCAAGAAGTGAGAATTAAAGTGTTATAATATTACTTAACTCCAGAGAATAGTGTGTCGGATGCCGACGCTAATTATTCGTAAATTCCAGTCACTTATTTTCTCCTAAAGAGTGATAAAAAGTAGAGTGGTCACCTCGGGAACAACACTTTTTAAAGCTCGAGTGCTTTGAATCCCTTGCTGCGCTCAGGATTCAAAGAAACTCACTCGCCTTAAAAATTATGTTTTAGGCTTTCGGGTAACAATCTACTATTATTAAACAACAAGTATAATTGAAGCGACTATTGCTTTTACGTAATAGCAGGCGTTACCTAACTTGTTTTAGATAGAGATATTATTATGTGAACCATTTATATCAAAAGCTCTCTCTGCTTACTCTTTTAACCTAAGCTTAGGTATTAATCTCAAATTTGAAGCCATGTTTACGTCGTAAGAAAACACTTGGGGCTTTTAGTGTTTAGGTAAATCCCTGTGGCGTTAAATCACACCGTGTCACAGAGACGAGCCGAAAAACTGCGAACGGCTAACTGCATCTCCGAGCGCATTACATCGGGCCATAACTGGCGCCCGCACCCTCTTCGGCCCACAACTCAGCCAATTGCGGAGGCAGTCGCGACTTTGGCCATTTTGCGGGCAAAAAAAAACATTAACATATGTTAGTGATTAATCAAAACTACAGTCTTGGCAAGGGCCGCGCAGCGTGGGCTGGGAAATAGAAGAACCATTCGGGATTTATTTTAAAGTTTATTTACCTGCGTACTTTTGAACTTAAAAAAACGAAATGATATTTTTAATTATTTTGCACACAAATATTTCAGAACTTCTTGCCACTTTTTATCCATCAAAACTTTGGCCCCATTTTCGGACAGGTAAAAAATACTTTTGTCAAAGTAAGTTCAGTTGATTCATAATAAATAACATTAGGATGTAAAATTACATAAAACAGAAATCATTCCAAAAAAACTTATTTCAGTATGCATCTTTGATTTTGGGCACAACTATAGGTTTTTAACATTTTAGCTAATTTAATTAATTATTCTTTCGCTTACCTTTTACCTAAAGAAAATGTGCGTGATAGCTTCATCCTTCTGCTGACTTTAGTTTGTGTCCGTCTGCCATATTTTTTCTCTCCACATAATAGTAGGTCAATATACAATTAGGATTGTATTGATTGGGCATGGATGTCTAAAGTTGCCGGTTACATTTGGAAGAGTTTGTACGGTCGCCCACAGTCACAGATCCCCCAAGGCAGTTCTTACCGCGCGTGGCATAAGGGCGCCAATCGAACAAAAAGGGGTATCCTAGCGTATGGCTGACTGTACTATCTAGTGATTCTACAAAATTAATAGAGACGAACAAAAAATCCTCAGAAGTTGAAAAAACAATAGAGATTAGGTGTAAGTCTTTAAACCTTTAAACAATCGGGGTGATTAGCACTTCGAAGTATGAGGATCTCGATAAATTTAAAGCTGGAAGATAGCAGAGTGGCGGGAAATTCGAAATTTTCACAGTCACTGCTTCGTAGAAACACATAATCGGCTGAATTATTGTTGTTCTGTTGTTTACAATAATGACAAGAATACTGTTTTATTGCCGCGAACGAAAAATTGCTGAACAAAAGTAGCTCAGTTTAGCTACAAAATGTAAAAAACTGTGAAAATTTTGAATTTCCCGCCACGTTGCTATCGTCTACCCTTAGCCTTAAACGCAAAAATTGAGCATTGGTGTTGCAAGTGTAAAATTCTGTAAAAAGGTCCAACGATAGCAGCGTTGCAGGAAAGCCCATTTTTTCACAGCTTTTAAAATATTGAAGCAAAACTGAGCTATTTTTGTTCAGCGATTATTTTTTCACGGCAATAAAATAGTATTATTTTCATTATTGTAAACAACTGAACAATAATAATTAAGCAGATTTTGTTTAGTGTTCGACTAACGGCTGAATTTGCAATAATGAAAAGAATACTATTTATTGCCTTGAAACAAATATCTCATAACAAAAATATCTCAGTTTTATTAGAAAAATGGGCTATTCCGCCACGCTGATATCATTGGACCTTAAGAGAAATTAATTTTCCCCTTACTTCCGATCAACAAAAATCAATAAAAATATACCTAGAATTTTATTAAACGCGTGCTTTGGTCGACTTTGTAATCGCCGCGTCTTCAGTGTGTCATCCTCTTAAGGCTAGAATTTGTGTCAGTTATGATTTGGTCTAGACGTCTGTCTCGCCCGAAGCTTGGGGCGTATTTTCTAGACTTTTTACCAGCCGACTACGGCTAGGCCTAAGGCGGATTATGTCTTTACGCGGATTTAGTTTGTTGTAGTACAAATAGTACAATAAGTCCTTAATGAGGTGTAAATGTCACCCCATTAGTGCCAATCAATGAAGAGTGGCTAGTCCAACTCCGGTGTGGATTCGGCTATTGACCAGTGGAATCGGCGTTTGTATGCCGATCTCACCGAACTAAATCCCATAGAATCCGCATTACGTATAAAATCAAAATAAAAACTTGTCCCCACAGAAACAAAAGATATCAGCAATAGAACAATACGAAACATCATTTCGACCATACGTCCAATAATCGAATGTCAACCTTATTGCATTAGTGTACAGTTTTACTTTAATTGCATGGACTACGAGCAAATAAGCTCCCAAAGGCAATTTGGGCATCTATTTTTCCAGACACATTTCAGAGTTCCATGTTGTATCTAGTTTTATCCTTGATCGAAGGCCGATCTTGTCTTGATCTCACTTAAATAACAATTAAGTTAAAAGATCTTATAACTCTTGACATGGCGGAAATCAAAGCAAAAGAAGGTTCACGTGGTGTTGACTGTACGTATACGTTAAAAAGAACTGCGAGTTCGACGTTGTGCAGTCAGCTACGCACTAGGATACCCCTTTTCGTTCGATTGGCGCGTGATTGGCGCCCTTATCCCTCACGCGGAAAGAGCTACCATGCGGGTATCCTAGACTGTGGCCGACCGTACATACGTACTAAAACAGTTTTTAAGGATAATAAGGCCGAGAGCGGGAATCAACTCCAAGACCTTCCACATACCGTACCGAATGTACAAAAGGTGAGACTCACTTCCTAATGAGCTCATAGTAATTATAAAAGTGTTTCTTATAAAATAATAACTTATCACATTTTAAATAGTATTAGATTACCATATTCTTAAGCTTTGAAGGGTGTATCAGCCCGATAAAGTGTCTTGTTTTCCTGTCTGTAAGTGTAATAATGTGTTATTGTTAAAGAATTTTGAAAAACAAAACAAACAACCCGTACCGAATAGCTAAGGCGCCAGCCATATAGAAGAGACGTGGGACGGTGACGTGGCGCGGACTTGACGTTTTGTTTTGTCCCGCGCTCCGTCTCTTCTGTATGTTTTGCGTCGCGTCGCTTCTATACGTTTTGTATGACATCAAACTGACGTGGTGTCCGCGCCGCGTCCTCATCCCACGTCTCTTCTGTGTGGCTGGCGTCTTACGTTTTTTCTTTCAACTGAACTATGCCAGCAGCATGCGTCCGCTAGATGGATAGAGGAAATAGACGATTTAAAAAAAGTTAATATTCTTCTCCTTCAAAAACTCTTTCTGTCTTTTTTTAGTGTCTCTCTCTTTACCGTAGTCGGGTTTTTTCTTTGTTCCCTTATTTTGTCTTCCAATGTTTTTATCTCCGAAGGGTTTATGTCAAACGTGTTATGTCACAGGGTTGTTTATATTGTGTAGATAGATAATTTATCCCTTAGGATACAGGTTTCTACCTAGTTTAGAAGTCCGACTCATTTAACTGACATCTACCTAACAACTTATCACAGAAATGTTTTTGTAAGTATTATTTTTAAATTGATTTTGTAATCCTGCATAAAAAATAAACAAATTATATTATTATTATTATTAAACATAAACAGCAGCACTTAGGTGTAGGTGTGTTTAGATAGATAGAGAGTGTTGATGATGGACAAACTTCGTTTTTCTTGAAGCATAATGAAAAGCTTGCGTGTGCACTCGCCGTCGCCGCCATATAGGTAGATATTATTGGTAGAGAGCGAGTGTTGCTACAATAAAAATATATTTAAAATGTAATGCCCTATCGACACTCATGGCAGATTTGACGTTTTATAAAGTAATGCCCTAGCTACACTCATAGTCTGTTTTATGTGTCGTAGACAGAGAGCAATAGGTTTTGGTGTTCGGTGTTTCGCAGATAGCTGGGGAATCATTGGCTGATGATTCCTCGAGTATTTGTGGAGCTAACGTAGGTACCTTAAAATATTATTCGACGTATCTTTCGACAGAATTGATATGCTGAGAAGAGCTTTGTTATTTAAGCAAACAGTTATTTAATTTAGTGCACAGTTATCAACTGATCGAAACTCTACATAACTTTAGGATAATAATTATATGTGATTTAACTTCGTTGGATTTAACACTAATAATGAGATGTTATTCAAGAGGCAATTTATAGATTTGTATAAGCCCCCAATGCGACAATTATTTTTTTAAAGATTTAATTTACAAATATCAAGAAGCATTTCTCGCTAAAAGCGATATCTTTCCGCTCAATTTGACGTCACATTAGATGGTTTACGAACTTTCAATTACGATTCGATATGAACTTAATTTACAGGGCAATTTCAAATTGCTTTACCTGAAACACGTAAATTTCTTAATGTGATTTCCAACAACTTTTGTTCTATGACTTTGGCGAAAGCGTAGTTTTATTTTTCATTGCGTAAAAAACAGCCAATTTTTTGCTAAATTTGCTGCTTGGATTAAATAAGGAGAAGCTAGAAAGGTGGTAGAGAGTGGAGTAGCATGAAAGCGCGCCGCGCAGGCAACGATAAAATGGTACAAAAGCAAACTTTTAAAGAATAAAAAACGTTCATTGAAGTACCGAGCTATTAAAAAAGTCGTAGAATAAACGTCGTTGGAAATAAAATTTACAAGTTGACGTATTTAAACATTACCTATCTAATATAATTGTTTCGGGGTCTACAATTAATCGTCGATCCCGAAATAGTGAATTTTCACTAAATGACCAATCTACTGTCAAAAAGAAATGACCCATCACATTGTGCCTATTGCCTAAGCCTGTGTTTAACCCCTTGTATGTTCCAGAGAGTTTAAACATACTTGTTTCAGATTATTTTCCCCCGTGAATAAAGGAACAGTGGCGCTCAAAGACGAAAAATGTGAGTGTAATTTGTTTTGTAGAGCAAAGGATTTTTTTTATTTTTGTCAAGAGTCTGCACAAAAATAAAATCCTTTACATCTGTTATACAGGGTGTAACAAAAAGGTCCTTTCATATTGTCATTGCAAGCAATATAATAAAAGTAATGCGAAATTTCGAAAAAAAAATTGCCTGGTCCATACTAAAATTCGACTGCGTCAAAATATATGGAGCAGCTAATATTTTTTCGAGATTTAATCTTGCTGTTATAAGCAGCGTTGAGCAGTTGTGTAATTTACGATTTTAATGTAATATACTGGATAGATGAAAATTATCTCTAGTGATTAGAGCTTCGTTAGTTAGAATACGCTTGCCAATTACAGGGCATTTTTTAAATAGCTTTATTCCTGAAACGCGTCAACTTTAAAATGTGATTTCCAACTTTTGTTCTACTACTTTTCTCATAGCTCGATACTTTTTAATTGCTGAACGTTTGTGCCATTTCAGCGCTGCCTGCGCGGCGCGCTTTCGTGCCCCTCCTATCTATATCACCATTCCATCCTTTTCTGCTACTATTTGTTACTATGCTCACAAAAAAAAAAAAAAACTTTTTTTGCGATTTCACTAAAGTCCTAGAACAAATTAAAGTTATTGTAAATTACATTTAGAAGTTGGGGTATCTGAGGAATAAAGCTATAAAAAATTGCCCCTTATAAACCATCATACGAATGAATAAACGCTCAATATTATGCACGATTCGTTTAAAACGTTCCATATTTCAAGCTCCCCTTCAGGTTTGACGTAAAACATCGTTGGAAAAGTCTTTGAAGAAGATTGAACATTTATCCATATTCCATACCCAATAAAGTACATCGTAAAGAACCGAGACAAAAAACTTGCACGGTAATAAAGTTTCGCGGAATAATATAAATAAACATGCACGATACAATATGTCTTGAATTCTGATATTTGGTGTGTTTATACCGAGTGAAAAGGTAAAAATATACTGTTTTTTTTTTAGATCCTTGGATGACATGGAACGTCTTAAATAAAAGCCAATATTGAGGTCTACGATTCGATGAAATCTAACTTATCTGTCTCAAAAAGTTAAATTATTGAATTGTACGAGTAGGTTACTACTTTTTAACTCCCCCGACCCAAAAATAGGGATGACTTATGACAAGTTTGACAGCTATGTATGTGTACGTCTGTCTGTCTGTGGCACCGTAGCTCTTAAACGGGTGAACCGATTTGGATTCGGTTTTAATTTTATTTGAAAGCCGGTTTTCTAGCGAGTGTTCTTAGATATGTATAATCAAAATCGGTTCAGCCGTTTATGAGATAATATGCCAATTTGAAGCTAAAATTTCGGGGGTATTCTAAATTTATAATTTAGTACTTATATTCTTCTCTAGGTCTAAACGTAACATCTACAATTCTACAGGGTAGTTTGAAGCTATACAAGGTGTTACAAAAGATACTAACTCTTTTTACAGGGTAGTAGCACCCGGTGATAGGGAACCTAAATTTTTTTTTTGCTCTATGACGTTCCGTTGATTTTTTAATTAATAAAATGTGAACGCTGTGGCGGGAGAAAAGTATTTTTTAAATATTGTTACCATTGACTTTCACAATGTTTTAACAACTCAAACCTATGCAAATGCACATACGCATACATACATATTTTTAAATTTGAGCTAATAAAAAAAACAAAAAAGTTGTAAAACAAAATCAATTTTGAGGTTATAAAATAAAAATTGTTTTTTTTTAAACTTTTTTTTACAGAATTGATATCATATTGACCAGTAGGTTACACCCTGTAAAAAGAGTTAGGATGTTTTGTAACACGTTGTATACATACATCCTCTTCTATAAATTTCAGTATCTCTTAACATCTACAACCGTATTGAGCAGAAATGAGCAATTACAAATTATTATTTTGGTTAGAAGACCGACATCGTCTCGATAATTCCCTTCTACGATTGACTATTATGCAAATTATGTTCCGCTAGATAGGCTCAGACCTACTCTTAGATAGAGAATTCGGCCTTGTTCATTCAATAAACTATACAGGGTAGCCCAAACATATCGAGCAAATCTACAGGGTGCACCCTTTAGATAAAAACTGTTTCAAAGTATTGGTTATTTGCATAACAACTACGTATTTGCCATAATTAATTTTAATTATTGCAAAATTGTTATTCTAATTTAAAATAAACCCGCGTAGCCCATACAAAAGTGTAATTTTTGACCCCGCGCTACACTAGCGCCCCTAGCGGCAAATCCGAGCTACGGGTTTTTGCTACGGGTCAGACAATACAGGGTGGATTTTTGAGACGGGGCAGTAAGGGGAGATACCTAAACGTTATAGTTGCAGGAAAACGTTCCTAAAAGACCTTCAATAACTTTTTGAGATAATATGATGATCTGCATTCTTAATTTTGGAAAAAAAAATACAGTCAGCAAGAAAAAAAATGTATTTCGTTAAACGGTTAAACTTATTTGTATTATGTTAACCGTTTAACGAAATACAAAATGTGCAGTGCTTACGAAAGTTTAAGCGCAAGAAAAATGCTAAAATACTGTGAATGCACTTCATAATATCTCCAAAAGTTATTTATGGTCTTCTAGGAACGTTTTCCTGCAATTACAACGGCTAAGGTACCTGCCCTAACTGACCCGTTGCAAAAATCCACCCTGTATTATACGGCTGAATTAATCGATAGGCACAGTCCTTCTGTACTCTTCCACTGTGTAGAAGGGAACCTTATTATGATGTCGATGCGGGTTCGCAAATCATGACGTACGAGGATACGACTGGCGGACCGTTTGCCTCATCCTTTTGTCCACGAGAATGTAGTAAAATGTACTGGCGGAAGATTGGGACCGCGGCCCGCTCGGATTGCGAGGTTGGACCTTGTAAAAAACAGGTTTAAAAACTTTGGTCTTGTAAATTAATCGTTAAGACTACAGGGTGCACTCTAAGTCGATAGTGGAACTTTAAGTAGGCTGTCTACTGATCGATACAAACAACTTGTACTAGGTGACGACAAAAATGGAGCGAAAAAATTAACAGCTGTTTCATACATTTGGCGCAGTACTGAGTCGACCTTTTGTATGGAACAGCTGATATTTTTTCCGCTCTTTTTTTTTCGCCACCTAGTACAAGTTGTTTGTATTGATCATTAGATAGCCTACTTAAATTTCCGCTATCGACTTAGAGTGCACCCTGTAGTGTTTACCGCGCTCACTCCTATACCACCGAAGAAGTCATTTTGCTAACCTTAAAAATATTATCCGCTTTCGTTGTTTTTGGAGTCAATCGTTTCAGTAGATTTTAATCTATGTCTAAGCTTTTCCTTTTTTTTATTCAAAAATTAAAAAAAAATACTTCTTGACTATAACAAATTTCAAAAAAAGGAAAATAAAAGCGCGAGACAAAAACGATTGACACCAAAATCAACGAAATCGGATAATATTTAGGGGTGTCAAAACGACTTCTTCGTTTACTTCATTTTTATCGGCGAGTAGTCACTCCTCTTAAGAGAAAGGGCAAAAACCTACAGCCTGACGGGTCCAACTCCAATCCCGTACCAATTTATAGGTAGAGATCAGTTTACGAGCCAGTGACATGATAGCATGTAAATAAACCCGCGTATGTCACCCGCTACTTACTAGATAGAAGTATTTGGCAGTAAAACATTGTACGGCTGATACTTTGCGTGGTAGGTAACAGGATTTTTATTGAATATTACTTAGATAGAACTGACGAAGGATAACATTGTGAGGAGAGCAAGGTAAATGTAATAGGTGCTATGTATCTAATAGGTTCTATGCAGGCCTTCTCCAATATTCCCCGTTTAAACATGTACAGTCGGCCACACGCTAGGATACCCCTTTTTGTTCGATTGGCGCTGACTTCTGACTGACCAAACATAATCGTTCATAGCTGAAAGAAGTCAATCGCGTGAAATTAACATGCGTCTCAAAATATTTAGTATTTGTAGAGAAGCACCAAGATAGGATTTTCTGAGAGGATAAAATGGACTGTAAACGTTCTATGTTTTTTTTAAGAGCGTGTAGGTAGTAGTACAAACAAATCTTTTGAAAAATCTGTTGCTATCTTGCAAGCGTAAATACTGAGCGAAAGGGACAACCTGAAGAAAATTTACAAAACATAATCGTTCATAGCTGAAAGAAGTCAATCGCGTGAAATTAACATGCGTCTCAAAATATTTAGTATTTGTAGAGAAGCACCAAGATAGGATTTTCTGAGAGGATAAAATGGACTGTAAACGTTCTATGTTTTTTTTAAGAGCGTGTAGGTAGTAGTACAAACAAATCTTTTGAAAAATTTGTTGCTATCGCAAGCGTTAATACTGAGCGAAAGGGACAACCTGAAGAAAATTTACAAAATCAAGGTTTTGTATTCCCCACTTTGCTCTCGCAAAATTGTTCCGATTAAAAAAAAAAGTATTCACCACTTATGTCACAATAAACTACTTGATATCGGTTTGTCTTTTTTTTTTATTGTTAGATAGGTGTACCAGAATTCTTTTAATTTCGCATTTTTTTTATTTTCTTTATGTCCTAGCTCGTGTTAACAATAATTTATAGAACAGTCCGACATGCCGGGGGTGTAGATGTCCCAGCATACCAAAAATATTTGCTCTAGTGCCATTATCCACGGAAGAAATCGGGACTACGTTTGTATGGAGAAAACACTGCTGTGATACCCTCTTAACGCTAACAAAATTACAAGTAAAAGTTATCACATTCACAGAAATAGATTTCACCACAAAGTATCAATTATTTATCCAAGTACCGCGTCTCTATCATTCTCCCAACTTGTAAACCGTGCGAACTACCCTTGCACTAAACTTGCACGAGCCCGTAGTTCATATACACACATACCTACACCCTGACACTCACACTGCACATAGCACACTACACTCGAAAGGTCGTTGACATTGCTCTGCATCCGAATGTTGCGGAGTAAGATCACACAGAATGTCTACTGAAAAAAGTATGATGTAGCCTGCGCAATTGTACATGTCCCACTAGCTGGGAAAAGGCCTTCTCTCAGAGAGGCTCAATGCGGATTGGCGATTTTCACGTTTGAGGGCAATAAATGCCTCATACGCTCAGGTTTCCTCACGATGTTTTCCTTCACGTTAGCGGGTGGAATTACTACAGGGTGCACGATAGCGAAACTTTAAGTAGGATGTCTACTGATCAATACAAACAATTTGTACTAGGTGGCGACAAAAATGGAGCGAAAAAAATATCAGCTGTTTCATACATTTGGCGCAGTACTGAGGCGACCTTTTGTATGGAACAGCTGATATTTTTTTCACTCCATTTTTTTCGCCACCTAGTACAAGTTGTTTGTATTGATCAGTAGATTGCCTACTTAAAGTTCCGCTATTGACTTAGAGTGCACCCTGTAGTATAAATAAATAAATTTGTCATAGGTACACACAACAGCTGAGCACGTCAGAGTGTACACTTTTGTAGTAAAGTCGCCCGTAACGTAACCGAGTAGAGTGCTAGCGTGTAAAGGTCGACGTGCTGTCGTGTGTACATTCCCATTCCTGGTCTTTTACTTCAACCGCTAGTTAGAAAAGTAATTTTAACTGCGTGTTTGTTTTCTATGGTGCGTAATATTTCACATGTACCACTTGATCCACTGCTTGAAATTAAAATAACTCTTCTTTAACTACTGACTGATTGCAGTTTAGTGGACATTTACAACGTGTTACAACTCTTTTTACAGGTTGTAACCTACTGGTCAAAAGGCTGTCAATTCTGTTAAAAAAAGTTGAAAAAAAAAACAATTTTATTGTGTAACCTCCAAATTGAAAAATGTTCGTTACATTTTTGTTTTTGTGTTAGCTCAAATCATAGAATTAGGACACCTAGAATCGCAATCAGTGCTCGCAAAGTGAAGCAAATAAATGCATACCAAATTGGTACGCTTTCTAAAACGGCATGTCAGTGTTCAAGGCCACTTTCTAGCGAACGGAGCTCCTGCAATTTTATTCAAAATGACGGGTTTTTGCTGTGTTTGGCTGCAGAAACAGCACGGATAAGAAAGATGAAGGCACGAGGATCACTTTACACCAGTAATAACAACGATTTCACTTTATATTATGTCGAAAAAGATCGTATTTAGATTCAAAATTTTTCTTCCGTATGACATTCAACATGTTTTATGGGGTTGCCAGTAGGTAGAATGTCAAAAATCACAATACACAAAAAAAACAATTTTAGAAATATCAATCTAGAGAGCTTTGTTTTAGTTTTCCTTTAACAATGAACGACTTATGAACCGACTTAAAAAAAGTAGGAGGTTTCCAATTTGTGTAGCTTTTTTATAACAATAACTTTTTACCTTTCGGACCGATTTTGTTTTTTTTTTTAACCACTGATCCAAAAAGAGGGGTGTTATAAGTATGAACGCTGTGTCTGTGTGAATGTGTGTGTGTCTGTGGCAGCGTAACTCTTAAGCGAGTGAACCGATTTGGATGAGTTTTTTTTTATATGAACAAAGGTTTCCTAGCAATGGTTCAGCAACATATTTCATCAAAATCGGTTCAGCCGTTTATGAGATATTTAGGAGATATCTGCACCTAAATAAATTCCCCCGAAAGCAAAGTTGAGTAGCATTTCTCATTTCAAATTACATTTAAACATAAGTTGTACCTATATATTTTTGTAAGCCATTGTAAAACCCTTCATTTTGATTCTCCACTCGATAGGTTTAAAAAAATAAAAAATACCTTTGTTTGGGGCTAAAAATCAACTATTTTTGTTTTTTTGATCTACCCAGTGTCACTCTTACAATCAAGATGAATCTAACGACACTTCGCATCCATCAAGTCGCATAGGCTGCAGAGCGTGTCAAAGAAATGTACATACATACATACATATACTCAAAAAACATAAACCTCCTTCTAGGGCAGTCGGGTACAACCGTACAACAGATAACTTTTTTTGTTTAGATTGCAGATCCTAGATTTAAAGTTCATACGCACAAATATTGAGAAATGTTACTGTAAATAACATAGACTTCTTGTCCGCAAACATAATTTAATATGTTTATCACCTTACCAACCAGAAGGAAAGTCACAATATTGTGAAAAGCTTATTACGCTGGCAGCATTATTAGGGTGCATGTGTTGTGTAGGCGATTGTCACAGTCAGCAGCTTTACGCACACATACAAAGCGAGGCGCCTCAATTTCGGGCGGCGTTTTGAATGGACGGACTCCGTCTAGGTGTAGTAAGTCTATGGCTCAAATTAAATAATATGTTTGTGTGTGTAGGTGCATTTGTATAGCTTTGAGATGTGAGTCAATGAAAATCATATTTTAAAAAAAACTCTCACCACAGCGTTCACATTTTTTTTTTAAATAGCAACGGAATGTCATATAGCAAAAATAATTGCTCCCGGTGATAGGTTGTAATCCCTATCACCGGTGATATTACCCTGTAAGAAGAGTTAGGATCTTTTGTAACACCTCGTATGAAGTTCTGCATTCTCGAGTATACCCTCTGTGTTGAAGACGTTTCGTTGGCGCGAATACATTCGAGAAACGGATTCCAACGTCAGGCCAACGTCAGGCCAACGTCGGGCCATCGCTACATCCTCTCTTTGCTTATTTAAATGTAATTGCGAGTCCGCCGGGGTCACGCTTTTTAACCCCCGACCCAAAAAGAGGGGTGTTATAAGTTTGACCGCTATGTGTGTGTGTGTCTGTCTGTGGCACCGTAGCTCTTAAACGGGTAAACCGATTTTTTTTATTTGAACTCAGGCTTTCTAGCGAGTGTTTTTAGATTTGTTTGATAAAAATCGGTCCAGCCGTTTATAAAAATTATAATTTAAAAAAAAAATTTTGTTTAATTTAAAGCATTACTAAAACTATCGTCCCTGAGTCGGGTGTCACTAACCAAAACAACACCCTGTTTTTTTTTTTTTCGTGTTTAGCGTACAAATAACCAGTTTGTCAGACCCCCGATAACAGCCTGTATAGCAGCTGTTTATAACTTTATAAATAAGACGTTACTCTTAGTCCGACCGGATGGTGGACTGTGGACTAAACCAGTCACTGAGTGGTGGTCTACAAATGCTTGACATCCTGTTGACAGGCCGCCGAGCCGATGGATCGATGACATAAAAAAATAAAACAAAAATTATATCCGACTTCAAAGGACGCCACAATGCACGTTTTATGAGACCAACACGACATATTCGTATAACTATTCAAATAAAATCTCTACATTTGACGAAGACAGGCATGTTTGCAGCCCGCTTTTATTCCGAGTACATGAACCATTGCTCTATGGTTCATGTACTGAAAAACAAAGATATGTAAATAATATGTGTAAATCAATTTTACCAACAGTAGGTTAAATTATTTATTACTAACATCTCGTACTGTGTTTTATGATCCTCGTAGTTGGTCAAAATAAATTGAATTAAAAATTATGACCTATACAAGGTGTTACAAAAGATGCTAACTCTTTTTACAGGGTCATGGTACCTGATGATAGGGATCACAACCAAAATATTTTTTTAGCTCTATGACGTTCCGTTGATTTTTAAATAATTAAAATGTAAGCATTGTGACGGGAGAAAAGTATTTTTAAAATACTGTTTCCATAGACTTTCACTATGTTTTAACAGCCTGAAGCTATTAAAATTCAGCTAAGCAAACAACCATATTTTTTAATTGGAGCTAAATCCAAAAACAAAAACGTTTTGAAAATTTTACAATTTTGAGGTTATAAAAAAAAAGTTGTGTTTTTCAACTTTTTTTTGCAGATTTGTCATTATGTTGACCAGCAGGTTACACCCTGTAAAAAGAGTTAGTATCTTTTGTAACACGTTGTATACTCCTCTGGTGCCAGAGTTTTAGGCCGCCCAAGGGGCATCTGATCAAGCGAGGGCAACAGTTTTGACGTGCCTTCCGAAGCACGGAAACGCTCAGATATTATTGCCACTGGCGGTCACCCATCCATGGACTGACCGCGCCTGATGTTGCTTAACTTTGCCAATCGGTTAAGAATGGCCAGGGCCCTTAGCCTGTAACGCAATGGTGCCAAAATGGGCTCCCGGTTGACGGTTTTAATTACGATTTATTGATGCTGTTGGTCCAGTGTCGGTCCTTTTAATGTTTTTGTAGTACAGCAAAGAATATTATGAGTCTAATTCTAAAGGATTAGTACGCCGGGTGTAGGAGAACAACGAAAAAATCCCGGTTCTGTCCTTCTACCTGGGACGCCATTGATACGCCATTGTGTTACGGGCTAAGGCCTCTGTCCAACTAGGTTGTGAGCGCTTGAGTGCCCAACAGCCCAACAGAGGGCATTATTCATGGGCTGGATAGATAGATAAATAGAAACCCTCGCACATGAAGACAAGAGTATTAAACACTAGCCTCCACTAGCAGCTCTAAGCTTTACATCAGTTATGCAACGAACGACTACATTTGGCCGGCGCCCAGAGAGGGGGTGGGAGGTGGGAGGCCGCAGGGAGGGGGGGAGAGATGTAAGGGGTGTAAAAGGCTTGGTAGAGATGAATAGAAAAATAAGGATATAAATACTGTAAAATTGTTGCAAAAAAAAATAACAAAATTAACACATTTACGGATACGCTATGTCGATCAATCTCAATGTAAGTGGAATACGATCAATGTAAGGTTGATAGGTTACCGTTTCCCCTTTTGATATTCAATAATTAAATTACTTGAATCTCGGTAGTCTTATCTAATCACTGGCTTCCGTGCTTTAGAAGGCACGTTAAGCTGTTGGTCCCGGTTAGGCCCTCTGGGCGGCCTAAAAACACTGACGCCAGGGGTGGCCACTACTTCATACGATTACCTACCATCACTGGCAACACAAAAAAACATTGTACAAAAAAACATGTTTAGACATATCAGCCAAAAAGTGTCTTCGAAAAGTAGAGCCTTCTGTGCCTAGTTATTTAACCGAGAAGCTATAACAACGCCCAAAAAAGAAAGAAAAAAGAACGCATGAACAAAAAAGAAGCACTTTTTACACTTGAAAAAAGCTGTGAATCGAATTGATTTAAATATATTTCGAGAGATCTTTTGACTTACAACTTACAATCCTTCGGTCGGGGGGAAGTGGAGCGTGCGTTTTACTGGTTTGCACCGGTTTTTACTACTTAACACTGGTTACAACTGGTTTACGACTAAACTTGGGCCCTTTGGCGGTAGATTAACATATGGCTTGCCTTTTCATGATGCTGTAACTGTAACCCTGGCTAGGAACAGCAGAATGATTCAGAGGAGATTTTTACAATGTTTTATCAACTTAAAACTAGGCAAATGCACTTACGCATACATTCATAACTGGGTTTGAGTTTAGACAAAATTAAAAAAACAAAACTCTTTTGTCGTATTTTGTAACCTCAAAATTCTTCAATTTTGAGGTTATAAAATAAGCTACACCGACATAAATACAAGTAAGATTACCGTTTAAGAATACAAAAATATTAGCAGTGCTTACGAAAGAAAAAATATTACACCCTAAATCTTGCAAAAAGAGTTAGGACCTTATGTAACACCTTGTAGGTACACATGAAAATCAATACAACCAACCTATGTTGTTTTCATACCTAACATTCTAAAGCAAATTACTTTTCCTATTTTCAGGAGTAATCGAGGGCAGCTGATCAGCTGAAGAATTCCTGATCAGCTGAAGAGTTTCCTCTAATTGTAAGTACCAAAAAAATTCCAAGTCATCCAACAAAACCTTATTTTAGACGTCCTTACTTCCTGCTACTTAGGATTCATAAAAAAACTGCATCTACAGGGTGTTGTTTTGGTTAGTGACACCCTACTCAGGGACGATAGTTTTAGTAACGCTTGAAACGAGAAAAGGGTTAATTTTTTTCTAATTTTTTTTTTTGTTGAGCCCAGGTCTCGTGCACTTGGCATCATGACAGGTACATAATAATATTCTCTCACATCGACAAATGTAAATTCACGTAGTAAAGTGCACCACGTCACGTACACCCGCGCAGACACGTCAATAAGCTCATTACGGTACACCAACCTGCATTCACTTTTAGGGGTGCTACTCCGAAACTTTCTAATATGCAGCGGAATTTATGTTTGATCTTAAAGTTGGACGATAGCAAAATTTTCACAGTTTTTTAAATTTTGAAGCTAAACTAAATTACGAAGCAGTGGCACTGCCCAAAATACTTGTTGATGACCAGCCGATTATGTGTTCTGGTCTTCAACGTATTTTGGGCAGTGCCACTGTTTTGTCGACCAAAGCACATAATCGGCGTAATTATTGTTGTTCTGTTGCTTACAATAATGAAAAGAATACTATGTTATTGCCGTGAACGAAAAATCGCTGAACAAAAATAACTCAGCTTAGCTTCAAAATTTAAAAAACTGTAATTTTTTAATTTCCCATCGTCCAACTTTAGAGTACCCCTTAACAATGGCTGAACATTTACTCGCAAAAGGCATCGCAGCAACAAACTCAAACTCATGGTGCTAAATTTCGTAAATAGAACTTCTGATTCTGACAGATAATCAAAACCGCCAGTTTTTCTAGCTGAACAATTAAGTATCCATGGATATTTTGCAATTTGAACGGGTCTGATTTGGATTGGTCCCGCCTGCTTAGACTGTGATGCAGTGCAGTCGGGTTGTTTTGGTATTTTTCAACAGTTTTTTTTTACATTGTATTTTTCGTAGGATGTTTTTACAGTAGGGCCTTTGCCACCCGAAATGAAATTTGATTTACGTCATAGTATTCGATCACCGGTCAAATTGGATCAAACTCCCCATTGAACTCGGTTTCATTGGAAAATAGCGATTGATGCGAAAGCGGGGTTTGACCAACAAGTTGTTTTGTTACTCTCTTATGTAACCCGCTAACCTTCGGGTAACCTTATATTTTAGCTTATATTTTTTTAGACGGATCCATTTGGTATCGATTAGTCAAAGGTCCAGAGTTCAGGTCCCTTTCGAGAGTTTTAAGGTAGGACGATAGCAGCGTGGCGGGAAATTCAAAATCTTTACAGTTTTTTTTTTATTTTGAAGCTATTTTGAGCTATTTTTGTTCACCGATTTTTCGTTCACGGCAATAACATAGTATTATTTACATTATTGTAAACAACAGAACAAGAATAATTCAGCCGATTATGTGCTTTGGTCGACAAAGCAGTGGCACTGCCCAAAATACGTTGAAGACCAGAACACATAATCGGCTGAATTATTGTTGTTCTGTTGTTTACAATAATGAAAAGAATACTATGTTATTGCCGTGAACGAAAAAATCGCTGAACAAAAAATGCTCAGTTTAGCTTCAAAATTTTAAAAACTGTGAAAATTTTGAATTTCCCGGCACGCTGCTTTCGTCCAACCTTAAACTGCCACTAATGTCAATTCAACACAGTATTGCCAACAACGAAAACAACCCCGATATTATGCAATACTACTTCTATGCATTGTAATGGCTCGCTTCCATTCGAAACGCAATCGCCACGCTCGATTTATAATATTTTTAATACTCTTGTATGTTTTCCATTTCAGGAATCACTGAACCAGCGGCAGCGTGGTCGCCAAGCAAAGATAGGTACGCTCGATGTGCAGGGAAAAGAAACTAAGCTTTTGCGTCAAGAAGAATGTCAGTTCAGTTCAGCCCCTCTACTCTACCCTTGACGAGTTTCAATCGTCCGCGTGAACTTCAGAAAAAAGATATGTGGTTTACAATGCCCCTAAGTGTAATAGCGTGATAACATGTAGCCTATGTGTTATTCTGATGTCTAAGCTATCTCCATTCCAAAATTCATCCAAATCCGTCAAACCGTTTCAGCGTGAAAGAATAACAAACATCCATCCATCCATACTTACAAAACTTCGCGTTTATAATAGTAGTAGAATAGGATAGTAGGATATAGTAGGAAGTAGGATAGGATGGCGCAATTTATAAAACTCCATATTTCACGAACTAAGACGCATTTTATATTTTTATTTCACAATAAAAATATCCCTTTTACCTTTGACACAGAGGAAAAAAACATTACGAAGTATACATATCAAATCAAAGCAAAATCAATTAAGAGAAATTAATTTAATAACTTTGTCAATATGAACGCAATAGCGTCAAGGGTCACCCCCCAGTTCCAGTTGTTTATTGAATTCATGTAATTACAACGTGTTAAAGAAATTTCAAGCAATGGAAATACACGGTACCTTATCTATAGGGTTTGATTCCCTTGCGAGGGTCGAAATATGCGGAAGTGAAATATGCTGCATAAACGGCCGTAACTTTTGAATCCGTTAATTTAGAAGCTTGATTTTTTTAGGCTCCAAAGGGATGCAGACCTGAGTATTTTGATACAAATTTCAACCTGATACCTCCACGCGTCCTTAGGAAAAAGGTCTTGACAGACAACAAAGTGATCCTATAATGGTTCCGTATTACCCTTTTGAGGTACGAAACCATAAAACATTGAGGAAAACTATTGTTGAAATAACGGTGAAAAACTCCTCAAACAACCCGGTTTGTTAAAGAAAACTGCCGTGTGACCTTGAACCCAAGAGAACATAGTCTTTATCATCAGTTCGTAGAAAACCGGTTCATAGGTCAACGTGGAGATAAGCTTATCTCCTCAGCAGCTGTGTGAGGCCTTCAGCTAACACTTGGCACTCAACTCTTTAGATATAGTTTGCTTGCTGTTACAATAATTTAGGTATGTTTTTTGAACGAGTGAGCGAAGCGAGAGAAGTTCTCCGAGTCTACTTGAACAATCCGGCGTTTGTATGTATGTATGTATGTATGAATGTTCGTTCAACGATAACTTGAGTAAATTTCGGATCGTCACGAAACTCGGTGGGCGGGTAAATGAGGCAAAGAGAATTTTTAAGTTCGAACATAAGCCAAATCGGTCAAGGGGTTGCTATGCGGTCGCGAGTTCACAGTTCGGGGCGAACTACTAGTTTTAGGTTTGTTTTTTAATCAAAATGTAAGGTTTGCCTACGTGCTTTTTTACTTTAGATAATATTTTTTCAATGTAAATAATTTATTTATGGCATATTGAATAAAAAACTTTGATTCTGATTCTGATTCTGCTGGACTAGGAAATGAAGTATACAGGGGTTGGGCGAGCTTACTACATTAAAAAAACAATATCCCAGGTACTGCAGCGTCTGAGTGGTCACTTAGCCCATTTAGTGTGAGGGAAGGTGTCACAGGACGCTGTATGAATCATCTCATTACGTCGATGCAAATGCCTACGATTTATTGAAAATATGTGAGCTAAAATCTAAAATCTAATTATATATTTTTTTAATCTTCGATTAATTGTGTATTGAACCAGTATATTATGCTGTTGCCAAAAACAACGATATTTTTTGTAATACTTACCTAGGTACCTACCTGTTCTTCTTTGTATTTATTTAGACATTTCCTCAAATTATTCCTTTACGTAATAAAAAATCGTCTTGTCATCCACTGTCAAGTTTAATCAACAATTGGGTAAGTATGACTCCAACGTGGGGTTCAAAGTTCCATTGATAATGATTAGAACGAATACTTGCCTATTTACTAGCAAAAACCGTAAGTAATGGATGTTCTTATTACCCGACTACGCGAAGCAAAAAGGAGGGTTATGATTTTAGCAGCGTATGTATGTATGTATGTGGGTATGTATGTTTGTGTGTTCATCTGTTCCCTCGCAGAGCCTAAACTACTCGGCCGATTTCAACAAATGAGGTGTCGTTGGATTTGTCTTAATCACCCAGGTAACATAGGATAGTTTAGTTTTGAAAAAAACCAAGATGGCGGCTGTGCTGCGCCCTAAAGTGGTGGACCTAAAAATAAAAAATATCGGATACCATCGTCATGGGTATCAAATGAAAGGGCTTTAAAATACCTTTTCAAAAATGTACAACACATGTAGCGTCAACATAAAAAATAGAACAAAAAAATCCAAAATATGTGTTTTTTTTGCCCTTCTTGGTTCTATTCTGGGTAATCGTCCAAAATGACTTACTAAAAAGCTCAAAAAAAAAATAGATGTTAAAAACTAAAACCCGACTACTAAAAGGCTTAAAACAAGACCTGTTTATCCTTAAAATAGACTCATAGATAATTAATCGTAGTCGGAGGACACCACATTCGCATTTGATAAACCGATGGCCTCCGACTACGATTAATTATCTATGAGTCTATTTTAAGGATAAACAGGTCTTGTTTTAAGCCTTTTAGTAGTCGGGTTTTAGTTTATAACTTCTATTTGCATGCCGTCTCTTTAATTACAAGTCCGTAACCCGACATTTGAGTCATGGAGTGCATACAATTATTTCAAACATATTTGTTTTGCTTGGACTTATGACAAAGTTTTCGTTTCTTATTTGGACTTATAAGAAAGAAAAGAAGTTACCAAGATAAGTTCATAGCTGATCATATATTTTTTTGTGAAAGATTAGTTATCTGAAACCTTAAACAATAAAAAATATCTCTGAAAAAACAAAATAAAAAAGAGTTTCAATTTAAAATCCAAGGCTAGGTTTATTAAAAAAAAAACTTAAAAGCCTCATAATTTCTGCTGCCGCTGAACATACATAGGAGTGATTCCGGTAGCCCTTGGTGTCAGTATATATTTTCTTGCTTGACGTCTGTCTAGGTTTGGGCCGCCCTGTATGTTTTGTAAATTGAAGTGGTCATAAAATAAAACTTGCCTCTGTAAATAGGTATAAAGTTATAACGTGACATTTTATCAATGAATTTCATAACCTAATGGTAGGTACAAAAATAATTGCTCTAACTGCTCAGTTTATCATCTCAGTTAATAATTAAGTTATTTACGAACATACAATGACTGTTGAAAAATGTCGCTAAGCTAGATAGGTACGTACCTATTTTTAATTATTACGTAACTTAAACATAACTTTTACTAACTAAATACATGCAACTTTAGTTCAACAATACAAGGTGCTACAAAAGACACTCACTATTTTTACAAAGTAATCGCACCCGGTGATAGGGATCACAACCTAAATTATTTTTTGATTTTTTTATTAATAAAATGTGAACGATGTGGCGGTGTAGAAAAGTTGTTTTCACTGACTTTCACAATGTATTAACAACTCAAAGCTATGCAAATGCACCTACTAACACATACATATTTTTAAATTTGAGCTAAATACCGAAAACAAAAATGTTTTATTATAGGTTAAATTTTATAATAAAAATTGTTTTTTCAACTATTTTTACCTAATTGACATCCTGTTGATAGTAGGTTACACCCTGTAAAAAGAGTTACGATATATTATAACACGTTGTATGCTATTGTTGCAGGAACTCGTCCAAGCGTTGAAGATAAAGAAGCCCATGAAGGTCTTCGAAAGGTCTTGAGATGTTGTTGTTAGCTTTAAGGGTGGACGATAGCAAGGTGGCGGGAAATTCAAAATTTTCACAGATTTTTACATTTTGTAGCTAAACTGAACTATTTTTGTTCAGCGATTTTTCGTTCGCGAGAATAAAACCGTATTCTTTTCCTTTTTTAAATCGCTGAACAAAAATAGCTCAGTTTAGCTACAAAATGTAAAAAACTGTGAACATTTTGAATTTCCTGCCACGTTGCTATCGTCTACCCTTAAGGCTGGAAGATAGCAGCGTGGCGGGAAATTAAAAAAAAACTGTTTTTTACATTTTGTAGCTAAATTGAGCTATTTTCGTTCAGCGATTTTTCGTTCGCGGCAATAACATAGTATTCCTTTTATTATTGTAAACAACAGAACAACAATAATTCAGCCGATTATGTTTTCTGGTCTACGACAAGTTTTTTGGGCAGTGCCACTTCTTCGTAGACCAGAACACATAACCTTCTGAATTATTGTATTTCTGTTGTTTACAATAATGAAAAGAATAGTTTTTTAGTGCCGCGAACGAAAAATTGCTGAAAAAAAATAGCTCAGTTTAGCTACAAAATGTAAAAAACTGTGATTGAATTTCCCGCCACGTTGCTATCGTCCACCCTTAAAGTTCTATACTTGATGGTCTTACTCGGCAGTGGCGCCAACTAGTGAGCTCTGAAACTGCAGCCCTCATTAGGTAGTTATCGATCTTGTAACCTAAAATCATCAAGCCTATGATAGTGATATGATTAAAATAATTATTAATCCTTGATGTTAATTAGTGTCCTTTTATTTTGTACGTCTAGCAGGTCTGCTAGACGGTAATATACGTTGATTTGAGATATTGAGTTGTTTGATTACCAAAATGGTTGAAAAAAAGAATTTGGAGACATCTGCATAGACAAATAAAAACTAAAACCCGACTACAAAAAGGCTTGAAACAAGACCTACTACTTATCATTAAAATAGAGTCATACATAGGTAATTAATCGTATTCGGAGGACACCACTTTAACGAATGCGAATGTGGTGTCCTCCGACTACGATTTTAATTACCTACATATGAGTATATTGAAATGATAAGCAGGTATTGTTACATTTTTGTAGTCGGGTTTTAGTTTTTAACTTCTATTTTTATTTTAAGTTTTTTAGTAAGTACCTATAATGCCCGTTTTCACAAACCACCCCTAATTTCAAAAGACAATTAACAAAAATTATCTGCACCTCTGCAAGTCGTGGATGAAGGACCATACCAACTCAACGCACAACGCTTTCAGCCACATTTTGACTAAGGTTTAAAGTTTGTGAAGTTAGGGCTTGTAGAGTTAGAAGCTTGGCTCTACATGAGATCTGATAGTTTTTTGACAGTGCGAGCTATATGGTCTCGTCTTGACAATATTTTTTACATGAAAATGTTTTTGGTGGGATAATATTTTTAGGAAATTATTACAGCAGTCGTACTAAGCAAATCGTAGCTGTCCGTTTTCTGTTGAAAGGCTTTCAAAAGGGGGTTCAATATCAATGACAAACACAATTTTGTAGTTTTTGAGGGCGATAAAGGTTGAAGTTAAATAACCCTTGTTTGGACTGCGTGAAGTTCGACCATCCACGAAAAAAGTTCTTATTTACTCCATACAGAATGGAGTAAATAGAAACTTTTTTCAAGGATTGTCGATCTTCCAAAAAGAAGAAAGCCACCTGACAGCGAAATCGAAAAAAGAACAAAGACACAAGAACATTTTTGATGGTTTGGCAGAAATCAAATAATTTTTAGGAGATTTTTTCTGTTTGTGTATAATTTACAAATACTTAGTTTAAAAAATTCGGTGTATTGTGCAATGAATGTCCATTACTGCGTTCCACATTGACTTAACTTAGGTAAGTAAAAAAATATATTCGACAAGCCCTAACCTGGGGCCCCAACTGAACTCTTTAGTTAGGTATAATTAAGTGAAAATATAGATAGTTATTACAGGATGGCCAAAATAAGGACGTCCAAAAGCGAGCTAGCATTACGGTTTGGTGTCAGGCTCCGAGGGGGCCCCTGAGCTTGGGGGCCCCGGGACGTTTGCCTGATTTGTCTGTTTGTGGCTACGCCACTGTTAACAAGTCTGATGAACCATCATAAGTCGAAAGAAGGCTGACGATGTTGGTGATCGAATCGCGGGTCTCAAGTGGAAATGGGCAGGACACTTGGTGAGGCGGGAGGATGGCCGGTGGACAAGGCCATTGACAGCGTGGCGGCCAAGAGTTGGACGGCGGTCGGTAGGAAGACCTGCAGCTCGATGGTCGGACGACCTCGTTGTGGCGTCAGAGGGTCCATGGTTGCGTATGGCGAGGGACCGCGAGAGGTGGCGCGAGGGGAAAATGGCCTATACCCAGCAGTGGGCAGAGGTGGGCTGAAGATGATGATGATGATTGGTTGATTGGAGGAGCCACGACTTTCTTCTTCTACCAGCATGCAGCTTCCCTCGAATTTTGGCCAGCGCTTTCCCCCAGCGTCGCGTTCCGCCTGCGTCGCGTTTCCATGGCGACGCCTTCTGTCTGCGCCGCTCAAGGTACAGTCTGAGAAAAGGTCAAGTAATCGGAAATTAACGGATACAAATCAAAATAGAAAAAAAAAAATTTTTTTTTACCATTCGTTTGAAAAGAGAAAAAAAAATCCCTTTGTCTGCAGGTGTAGAGGAGAAAAAACATACTTTTTTTCCCCTACATATTTGATGAAAATGTACTAGGAGAACATAGAGTCGTAGGAGGCTAACTGTGGCGCATCTGCAGTGGAGAAAAAAAATTCATTTAATCTTTTCAAAGGAATGGATTTTTTTTTCTCCACTGCAGATGCGCCATAGTTAGCCTCCTACGACTAGCGACTCTATGTTCTCCTAGTACATTTTCATCAAATATGTAGGGGAAAAAAAGTGTGTTTTTTCTCCTCTACACCTGCAGACAGGATAAAAAAATATTTTTTTCTCTTTTAATTTGTATCCGTTAATTTCCGATTACTTGACCTTTTCTCAGACTGTACCTCGAGCGGCGCAGACAGAAGGCGTCGCCATGAAAACGCGACGCAGGCGGAACGCGACGCTGGGGGAAAGCGATGGCGCCGCCAAAATTCCTTCCCTCTCAAATATCAAATTCCAAAGTATTATCAGACTTGCTATACCTTTGTTCCAGAACATGGCCCGACCAAAGTATAAGAGGAAGTGAGTGGATTTGATCATTGATTTTATAATAGTGCATAGCATTTTCAGTGAATTCACGTGGGTGAACGGTGGGATGAATCTTTCCCGCGTAGGTTCATGCGTACCACTCAGATTTTAATTCCAAATAAATATAATGTACCCACGACAGCACGTCGACCCTTACACGCTAGAACTCTACTCGGTTACGTTACGGGCGACTTTAAAACAAAAGTGTACACTCTGACGTGCTGTCTTGTAGGTACTTAAATTACTGCTGCAGTTAGTAGCTTGTGCAAGATTTTATCATAGGTAGATACTGTTACTAGAATCTAGGTCTTAGGTCAATATTTTTAGCGAAACCTAATAAAACAAATGTATATTTACCTAATGTGCTAATTGTTTTCATTCCAGAATGAAAAAGTCGTAAGTACAACTCCTATTCACCAATCCCTACTTCTTACTCCAGTAAAGGATTAATATTTTCGCGTGGACGTATGTACTTTTCTACTAGTGTAGTCTAGGTCTAGGTACTAGTAGTCTAGGTCTTAGGTCAATATTTTTAGCGAAACCTAATATAATAAATGTATATTTACCTAATGTGCTAATTGTTTTCATTCCAGAATGAAAAAGTCGTAAGTACAACTCCTATTTCACAACTAACAACTAACCTACATTTACATAGGACCACCAATCCCGACTTCTTACTCAAGTAAAGGATTAATATTTTCGCGTGGACGTATGTACTTTTCTACTAGTGGTTCGCTCCGAACTGTGATCTCGCGACCCAATATCTCAGCAACCCCTCGACCGATTTGGCTCATGTTTGAACTTAAAAATTCTCTTTGCCTTATTTATCAGCCTACCAAATCTAATGACGATCCGACTAAATTTACTCAAGTTATCGTCGAACGAACATTCATACATACATACAAACATACATACACACAAACATACAAACGCCGGATTGTTCCAGTCACCTAGTTAAGACGGAACGCGGGTAGCCGGCCTCTCTATACAAAAAATACAAAAAGAAAATAATAAATAATAATATTTTTTAAAAAAACAAAATAATAAAAAAAGGAAAACATAGGGACATGGCAGAGGTAAATATAGATTGAATGGCGGAAACATATTTTTTCTAAAACAATTATCCAGGGAGGAAACAGATATCCCCTTTTGTATGGAGTTGAGGTTACCCGCGTTCCCGCTTAAGGGTAAAAATGGTTTGCTTTTCACAAATTAAAGAAGCGGCCCTAACAGGGATTCTTTGACACTAACCCCCTAACAGCGGTGGTGGTCTAGTGGTAGAACACTGGACTCGGAAGCGGGAAACCCCGGTTTGATTCAGTGCTGGCATGTACTTATGACTTTGTTTCTTTTCAAAGTTACCTACGTACATTTGTGAATTTGAAGTAGAAAAACCACTCGCTAACCGTGAAGGAAAACATCATGAAGAAACCCGCGGCTTAGTTGGCTCCACACGTCTTTCCTATGGGCTAGGCCGACTAAGCTTTCAGGATGGTATAGGAGCTGGGCAAGCCTACTCCATCTAAAACAGTGTCCCGGGCACTGCAGCGCCGAGTGGTCTCTTCACCCATTTAGTGTGAAGGCCAAGGCCAAAGGTATGCAAAGGCCTTAGTTATTTTGTAAACGCGCGTTTCCAAAACGCGCGTTAAGCGCCTGTCATGTGAACAAGGCCTAAGGCCTTTATCCTCGTTCGCTCTTTGCAGCCGTTGCCGAAGCAAGACGGGTCGCTTTAAGAGGTGCGGGCGCTGCGACCGTCGCTGGCCCGTGAAGAGGCGCAGGCGCAGGCGCAGTTGTCGCTGCCGGCGTCGCAGTCGCAGGCGCCGGTCGAGTTGTTCAAGGTGGGTTTTATGAACACTTTGTTTTTTCTAAAGCACTAACCCATGTTAAGGAAACATTACAATGCAATGGTTCGGTTAATTAATTGTTGCCTGGCAGAAATCGCTTTTAGCGATAAGGCCGCCAATTGTATGCTTACTGATTAGTTTTAAGAATTTCCCTTGTAAATAATTTATAGTGTGCAATGAAGAGTTATATCTATCTACAAGGTGTTACAAAAGTACCTAACTCTTTTTCTGGGTAATAGCACCCGGTGATAGGGATCACAACCAAAATTTTTTGCTCTATTACGTTCCATTAATTTTTTAAATAATAAAATGTGAACGATGTGGCGGGAGAAAAGTATTTGTTAAATATTGTTTTCATTGACTTTCACAATGTTTTAACAACTAAAAGCTATGTAAATGCACCTACACGCACAAACATATTTTTAAATTTGAGGTTTTACCAAAAACAAAAAAGTTATGATTTTTTTTTTAATTTTGAGGTTGTAAAATAAAAATTGATTTTTTTCAACTTTTTTTTACAGATTTGACATCCTGTTGACCAGTAGGTTACACCCTGTAAAATGAGTTAGGTACTTTTGTACCACCTTGTATATATACAGGGTGTTAAAAGACCGCCAACAGATCCGAAAGTCACGCATACTAGACACCAAAACAAAGTACTTTTTCGATGAATTATTGCTGGGAAATGATTTTTGTTTTTTAGGTTATAATTTTGAAAAATATTTAATATTTTAGTCAAAAAATCACTCGGGATCATCGACGTCATCATCATCAGCCCACTTCTGCCTCTCGATCTCGACCCTTGACGCTTTTTTTTCAATAGCTCCTTCACCTTCAGCGGGTGGTTTGCTACTTCTAATTCACAAATGTACGTAACTTTGAAAATAAACATAGTTAAATGCCTGCGCCGGAAATCGAACCTGGGTCTCTCCACCACTGCCGATACAGCCACCCAAAGCCTAGTTTAAAGTGAGGGTGAAGTGAACTAAAGCGTTTATCCACTTTACTTTCGCTCTTTGCAGCCGCTAGTGTGCTGTCGCTGCGACCGCTAGTGTGCCGGCACTGCGACCGCCGCCGCAGCTGTCGCCGACGCCGTCGCAGTTGTCGTCGCCTGCGCATGTCGAGGTTTTAGAGGTGGGTTTTTTGAAACACTGAAACTGCACCCGTCTTCCTTAGTTTTAGGGTCCTCGGTAGCGTTATATGTATTCATTATCATCATCATCAGTTCCTGTTATCCCTTATCAGGGTCATAAGGCTTTCAAAACAGTTTTCCAATCTGGCTGATTTTGCGACTTCATCTCAAGCTCGGATATGCTCATTCCGAGAATGTTAGGCTCCTGTACTGATCGACACCAGGTAGTTTTCGGCAGCCCTCTCTTCCGTGTTAGATAATGTATTATAATTTTTTAAATCGTATGCGTAAGTAGCCACTCCGGTGTCAAAGTTTTTAGGCCACCCAAAGGGCATCTGATCTGGCATGGATTAACGATTATTGTTAATCAACAACAATCGGGGCCAATGGTTTAACGTGCTTTCATAGACTGACCGCTCCCGATGTAGCTTAACTTTGCCAATCTATTAGCTAGTCCAACTAGGCTGGGCTATGAGCGGTTTCTATAACTATGCGAACCGTTTTACTTTATCTAGCAACAAGATCAGCGGCGCCCTATAACGGGGACTTTTGTCTCCTCTGTTGTTTCCGTCTGCAGGCGTACCGTAGCACATCGAAGTCGCGCGCGCCTTTCTTCATTTGTCACTCGTTTTAATGCTTACTAGTGCGCGCTGCACCATGTCAAAGTAACTTGCACATGGAGCATGCGCCACAGAGCTAAAAAACACGCGCGCCACTTTTTGTGACGCTTTTGACGCGCCATTTATATCAACGTCACCTGGCCACGACTTATTCGGCAATTTGCGATTTATCTTATTATTCCTATATCAAGAGCTATTTTGTCACTAAAATGAAAATATGATAAAATGGCAAGGATTTGGCTCATTTTCGCATTTGCGACTCAAAAACACGTGCGCGGCGCCACGAAAAAAGGCGCGCGCGACATACACGACGAACGAACGTTAAACGAGCTATTTTTGTCCACAGTTAACTTGGTCAAACAGTGGGTGCGATTTAGTCGGTGCCAAAACGGTGCGCGTAGCCAGCGGTGGTCGCAGCGCAGTTTCTTCAGTCGCCAGCGGCGGTCGCAGCGCCGTTTCTTCAGTCGCCAACGGCGGTCGCAACGCCGGCACACTTTGAGTGGTTAAGTTAAATCTTTGTGCGTTTTAATAAACTTCGGTAGAAAGGTGCACGTATTTATTTTGCAAATAAAATTGTAAACGTTGATGATGTCTACTGTGTTTTTGAGAATATACTTTGTTACTTTTATTAAGGTTTATGTTTTCTTTTAACCCTCATAGCGTCAACAAGCGTTAGGTTGAGGCCCCATTGGTGCGTTGCTCTGCGTTGCGTTGAGTCGTCGCATCGACGCATTGTATGCCACATCTGCGTTGCGACGACGCACGCCGTCGCGACGCAAGAGGGTTACGCCGTCTCAGTTCAGCCTCCGCAATGGACAGATACAGACGTGTCCGCAACGACGACGCAACGCAGCTAGAGATGGGATTCTTCCCGGGAATCAACCCATTTTGGGAAGAAACGCGGAAAGTTTCCGGGAAGATTCCCAAAATGGGTATTTATGTGGGTAGAAACGTTTTTCATTGCAGTTATTGAACAAAATGAATCCTTTTATCCTTGCACTTATAAACAATACACTGCGATTAATTTTTACAATTCTTTTGTAAAACAAGCGTATTTTCGATTTTATGTGATGATTTCTTTAACTTCGCCGAAAATCGGAAATAAAATACGAATTCTTCACGAATTCTTCATGAATTCTTCAATAATTCATAATCACAAGACTTATTACATCAAAATTATTTGAATTGCTACTAACTAGAACATAAATTATAGAAGGTGCAACATGGAACTCTTTTTTTTGGGCTGATTCTCAAAGTGTCGTCCAAACAAAAACATTTTTACATTCCGTTGGAGTACATAACCGTTGCTGGCCAGTAATCGATCGGAAATTTTTGCATAAACTGGTAAAATCGCGTCTCTTAACTTCTCAAAACAAAATACGGAGTAGGTAGGTATAGGAGCTTTAAAAAATCCGGAGAAGTGCAAGTTAAACGTGGAGAGGGTTTCGTACATTCGAAGTTCATTTACGCACAAATGTTAAAAAACCATACCAAACCATAGATGTAGGACTGTAGAACGCCAGAGTTGAGGAACTAATGCTACAAAAATAATATTAATATTTTACTTTGTTATAATTCGTGTTCACATTCAAAGTTCACATTCACACCTCACACCAGTTTACTTGAGTTTGCTGACCTTACATTTTGTAATATCTTGATTTTTCCAGAAGCTGAATCATAATCATGTAAGTAGATATAATAGTTCTCATAGTTGTTCTACACAATGTAATACGTAATGTAGTATGTTTAAATAACATGAAATAGTGTTCTAATGATTATAATTATTCTCTAACGGAATGTAAAAAAGTTTTTGTTCGGCAGCACTTTGAAAAGCAGCCAAAAAAAGAGATCCATGATGCCACCTTGTATAATTATTCATAATAAAGTTCTAGTTAGTAGAAAGTAGGAGGTAATAAGTCTTGTGATTATGAATATTTGAAGAATTCATAAAGAATTCGTATGTTATTTGCAGTTTTCGGCGAAGTTAAAGAAATCATCACAAAGAAATCGAAATTTCACCTGTTTCACAAAATAATTGTGATAATTATTGGCTTTCTATTGTTTATAAGTTCACATAACTGTAATCAACCTGTCAATCAACCAATTTTGGGAAGAAACGCGGAAATGCAGAAATGTTTTTCTATGTTTTTATTGAACTAAATGAATCTTTTTACAATTGTGTGCAATAGACTGCAAATATTTTTTACAATTCTTTTGAACAAAAGGTGAAATAAGTAAATTAACATCTTAAATGAGATGGATATTGTTTGTAAGGACTAAATTGTCGCTGTTATTTAAGCTATTAACCCAACAACTGTAATCAACCCGTCAATCAACCAATTTTGGGAAGAAACACGGAAAGGTAGAAACGTTTTTCAATGTTTTCACTGAACAAAATGAATCCTTGTATGTACAGTAAAGTTGTGTGCACTTATAAACAATAGACTGCCAATATCTTTTACAATTCTTTTGTAAAACAGGCGGACTTTTGATTTCTTTGTGACGATTTCTTTAAAATCGCCAAAACATTGAAAAATTTACTTACAATGTTAAAATTATTTGGCTCGCTACTACCTAGAATATGAATTATAAATAATTATACAAGGTGGCACCATATATCTCTCTTTTTTTTTGGCCTAATAGCTTAAATAACAGCGACAATTTAGTCCATACAAACAATATCCATCAGATTTAAGATGTTTTACAAAATTTACAATAGTGAAAAATATTAAAAGTCTATTGTTTTTAAGTGCACATAACTGTAAAAGGTTTCTTCCTGTTTGGCTACAGGCTAAATGTTAATAAAATCTTAGACATGAATTGTATTAAATAATCAGAAAAATTAACACCTCCTCAAAATAATCAAACTAAAACGCAACCTCTTAAATATTAATATTACAATAAAATCTCTATTTCTACTAACAAATCACGAAAGGCACTGATCCTGGTTTTCATTTCGTCCTGCTCAATCATAGTCAGACAGATCCTCCTCCTTGCGTCGGTATCCTCATCACTGAGGGTCGTGGTCATTCAAACGGAGTCTTAGGATACGGTGTCGTACGATGCGTCGCCAGTTGTTCCTATCTGCGGCTAAGTGTATGAGGTGTTGAGTGTGGAGCGGATTTGGTCGGTCCAACGGGTTGGGCATCTTCACCTTCCCGTCGATCTTCCTAGTAAAAATCTGTTTTTCCAGGTTGTCACTGTCTTTCCTGGCAATGTGACCAAAGTATTTGAGGATCCTACATGTGCAGATGGTCGCTCTTGCTCAACGCTCATCTAATGCTCATCCAATATCGACACGTTGGTAGGGTGTTCAGCTCATTCAATATCGACACGTTGGTACGGCGTTCTAACCAATGTATGTCCAGCATCCTCCTCCGTTTTGTTCCTCAACTCAGGCGTTCTACAGTGGTTTGGTATGGTTTCTCAACATTTGTGCGTAAATGAACTTCGAATGTACGGAACCCTCTCCAAGTTTAACTTGCACTTGTGCGGATTTTTCAAAGCTTCTATACCTACCTACTCAGTATTTGGTTTTGAGAAGTTAAGTTAAAGACGCGATTTTACCAGTTTATGCAAAAAAATCCGATCGATTACTGGCCAGCTATTGTTTAGATATGCACACCACTTTTCATTTTGTTTAATTTTATTAAAATAATGAAACCCACATAAAAACCAATTTCGCTATTAAAAAAACCTTGTACACACGACAGCACATCGACGCTTACACGCTAGCACTCTACTCGGTTACGTTAGGGGCGACTTTACAATTTTAATGTAATAAGTCTTGTGATTATGAATTATTGAAGAATTCATGAAGAATTCGTGAAGAATTCGTATTTTATTTCCGATTTTCGGCGAAGTTAAAGAAATCATCACATAAAATCGAAAGTACGCCTGTTTTACAAAAGAATTGTAGGTAGGATTACCTACCCTACAAAAGAATTGTAAAAAATATTGGCAGTCTATTGTTTATAAGTGCACACCACTGTAAAAGGATTCATTTTGTTCAAAAACTGCAATGAAAAACGTTTCTACCCACATAAATACCCATTTTGGGAATCTTCCCGGATATCTTCCCATTTTGGAAACTTTCCGGAAAGTTTCCGGCGGAAACTATCCGTGCCGCCCATCTCTAAACGCAGCACACCGCACCAATGGGGCCTCGCCCTTAGTAGGTATCTGTTTTCTCGTGAAACCATGATTTTGTCCCACTGCACTGGTCCACTTGCGTCAACAGGGTTAACATCTGAGTTGACGTCAAAATTGTATGGAAATGTCAAACTAACTAACTCTTGAGTTAAAAGGAAACTCCGTATTTTGCCAAAATAGACCATTAATTTTTATTGTCTCAAAGCATTGCAAAAAGATGAAGGAGAACAACACACAGAGAAAGTAAAAAGCACCAAAAAGGTTAGTATATTATCCAAGTGGGGCTACGAGAAAATACTTTTTTTGTTTTCATTGACTTTCATGTAGTGCAGTGCAGTGTATATTAAAATTTATAGTCTGTTGATCCGCAATGGAAAATTCAAAGCCAAAATGGATTACTCAATAGAATTTTATATTACACAAGAACATTTTGGTCTGTTTTTGAGTCGATACAGGGCAATATTATATAAACCATATTGATATTTATAAACCATGGTTAGCCAGGTAACTCTGAGGCCAATATGGAAATGTCAAATTAACTCAGAGTTACTTGGCTAAGGCCCGGTTTCTGAGTTGAGAATTTTGCTAAGCAAATGGATAAGTATCGTCCTGTCTCTGCAGATTTCTCACAAAAGAGCGTGACAGAGCTTAAGTATGTGCTTAGCAAAATTCTGAACTCAGAAACCGGGCCTAACCCTGACTGTGTGATTTCCAATAACTTTTGTTCTACGACTTTTTGAAAAGTAGGTATCGTAGCCTGTCCATGGTATTTAAAGTACCAAAAAAAACATTGTTTACCTAAGTATTTTATCTCAGTACGGAACCCTTAGTGCGCGATTCCGACAAAATTGAAAAAAGTGTGAAAATTTTGGGCTTTTCCACGCCACGCCACTTTTGTTCAAGCTTAAAAATAAAATGCTTTATAGTTAGAGAGCTGGTGACCAATCGAGATATTTTTTCGTACAAGGCTAGGAGTTGGTAGGCTGATAGAGTAGACTTCGCTGAGTCTGGGAAAAATATTTTTTTGGCACGGTCGCGGTTGAAAGTTAGATTTTTTCGACTTTGAAAGTTTAAATGTATGGGTTCAGTATTTTTTTTTGTCGTACAAGGCTAGAAACTTCTACGTTAGTTGTTGAGACTCCGTTGAACAAAAAAATATTTGTTTTTTTGGCCGAGCGTGGTTGAAAGTTTGATTTTTATAACCCAAAAATTCACACTTTCTAGGTAATAAAAAACAATATTTCTACCGCGTTTGGCTAGTGATAAATAGTGATTTCGTGATCAGCGGAGACTAAAAAGGCAGCCTAAAAACTCCCAGCCTTGTAGACAAAAAAGAAATGACTCAATCCATACATTTAAACTTTCAAAGTCGAAAAAATTTTACTTTCAACCGCGACCGGACCAAATAAATATTTTTCCCAGACTCAGCGAAGTCTACTCTATCAGCCTACCAACTCCCAGCCTTGTACGAAAAAATATCTCGATTGGTCACCAGCTCTCCAACTATTAGGTATTGGTAACGTTTGCAAATTTTGCAATCAATGTTGAGTCAAGATAGTTGCCCGATTTGATTCGAACTAGCCTTATCTATATTAATAATTTCGTTCAGGGGTACGGTAGACTCGAACGAAACCTTACCTGAATGATAAAACCTAAAAAAATAATGATTTGGAGTCGACAACATCTATCCGCAAAATTCGGATTGTCGAGTATTTTGTTAAATTCTAATGGTGCTGAGTGCTGACAGACAAATCGCAGTCACCATATTGACTGACACCGGATAACATCTAAAACGTTCCGTTTCATAATATTTTTCAGTCGTTTCGCAAAGGACACTTTTTTAAAGGAGGTTTCGGTCGAGTCTACGGTACTCCTTGACGAAATTATTATTATAGATACTCTTTGTTATGAGTTTGACAAGGTAGTAGTGAGTGAACTGACGACTGACGGCTGAACCATAGATATCAGGGCCGGCTGCAGGTCCGGGTCGCGGGCCACCGCAGGGGCGGACTCTGTTCGCATGTAGGTCGCTCCAGATGTTTGACCAGCCCGGGTTAGTTCTTCAAAAAAACTAAACTATCGCTTGCGGCCGCACTCATAATGAATGTAGTGAGCAACTGCGAAAATTTTATCGGCCATTCTTTGTTATGATAAATTTTTGACTACTTACGAGTCCGCTACTGAAGCTCGAAAGACGGAAGCTCGAATAACGGAAGCTCGAATGAACTGAAGCTAGATTAACGGAAGCTCGAATAAACTGAAGCTCGAATAACGGAAGCTCGAATGAACTGAAGCTCGAATAACGGAATCTCGAATGAACCGAAGTTCGAATAACGCTAGCTCGATTGAACTAAATCTCGAATAACGGATGCTCGAATAACGAAAGCTCGAATGAACTACGTATAGCTCGACAACAAAGGTTGGGAGAAAGTTATAGGGGGTCATATATTGGGGTCATCACGGGGGGTCATATGGGGGGATGGGGCATGTTGTGGGTCAAAGAGGGGCCATGTCAGGGGGTTCAATAGGGTCATGTCAGGGGATCATCATGGAGTGTCATATTAGGGGGTCATAGGGGAGTTATGTCAGGGGATCTGTTGGAGCCCTACGTCATGCTGCAGAGCGCGGGCGCAGGCGCCGCGGTACCTAAACCGGTCGCGCCGGCCGCGCCACCTATCGGAGCCAGCGCAACTTCACCTCCACTTGTGTGTCTCTCACTGACCTACCAAGTGGCAGGGTCACCGCTTTTAGACAACTTCTGTCGATATTATGCTGCATATTCGGCTTTGTTTTTTAAGAAGACGTCGGACATTGGAGAAAGCATCAGGTGCATTGTCTCAGTTCCGTCCCACCGACATTCCTTGCAACCAATATTTTTTTTAACATTGACCCGCACCAACCGTCAGACTTGTTATCACAGCACACTGACCTATGCGTATGCGCTTTTTTTGTTAGCAGGTATCTAGTCAGCTGGGATGACGTCACTATAACTGGTTGCGATTGAAAGCGATTATTTTTCCGTAGGCTCTGTTTATTTATTATTTTTTTGGAGCAAGGAAGTAGGTTTAGTAAAGTTTCATATTTTTTTGTGTCTGTAAAATATCACAAATAATTAATTTATTATTTGTGATATTTTAATACCAATAAAAAGGGGTGAGGGTTTGGTTAGACTTATAAGCCTACCCTTTTGTTCTGTCTTCTTTATTCTTGCTGTATTGTAAGCAGTTGCTAGACACAGGAAGGCATCAAGTTTTCTTTTAGCCTCCCTTACTCTCCCCATTCTAATAATATGACTGAGGCTGCTGTCAAGTCCACAAGGCACCGTACCTAACCCTAAATTGAGGCAATATTTTAATTCATGTTCCCGTGCTCCGCTTTCCACTCATCCTTTAGAAGTTTCCTCGTTGACTCCTTCCTAATGTAATTGGACAATCGCGCTGTTGTCTGTTCCACATCCACAGGTGCTCGATGCCATGATTGGCCTACTAGAGTAATGAGGATCATTCAGACATTGGAATATTGGACTTCCAACAAAAGATTGGTTGAGTGAACATGCGAGCTGGACACGGGGACGCTGATGCTACTCACGGACAAAGACGCAGCCCCCTGTACTGTTGCTCCTTGGCCGCTTCTTCAAGATCTTTCCTGGCGGCTGCGGCGATATCGACAACCGGGCTTTCCTTGACGTCCGCCCTTAGCCAACCGTTTTATTGAAACTGAAGACTTCAAGGCGGGGAGGATGTTGGAGCCCTACGTCATGCTGCAGAGCGCGGGCGCAGGCGCCGCGGTACCTAAACCGGTCGCGCCGGCCGCGCCACCTATCGGAGCCAGCGCAACTTCACTTCACCTTTTTGCTCTTGTCGTGTCGACAACCTATATTTTGATTATTGGGTTAATTACATTATTTTATTACATACATACAGTCCACTTCTCATTTAATATACCCAGGATCATGGGGCGACATGTCAGGGCTCCATCATAGGGTGTGATGTCAGGGGGACATGGATTCCCTATGACTCCCAGAATGGCCCTCCTATGTCCCCCTAACATGACACCCCATGATGGACCCCTGACATGAACCCGCATAATGACCCTCTGACATGACACTCCTATGACCATATAATGACCCCCATGATGATTCCCTGACATAACCCCCTATGACCCTTAATATAACACTCCATGATGATCCCCTGACATGCCCCCTTCGAGCTTCCGTTATTCGAGAATCAGTTCATTCGAGCTTCCGTTATTCGAGCTTCCGTCTTTCGAGCTTCAGTAGCGGACTCACTACTTACCTCTTTTCGCTTTGCAGTCATATGACGCCGCAAAAGTAGGTTTGTATTTTAATTACCTTTTGCTGAAAACCTAGCTATTTTCCTGAATGTTCCATCTAACTTACATGCAAACATTCTGCAGTTCTTGGCCTCTAAATCCTCAACTCAAGAGACTAAGTGCTTAAAACAAGGCGGTTTACGGAGAATAAACCTTAAAAGTTATATAATACGTATATGTTTTGTTAATTTTGAATGTTGATTTAACATAAAAAAAATATTTATGTAACAACTTTTGCAGTGTTTATTTACTATATTTATTATACACAATGAATGAAGCTATACGAATCTATGCCTAAGCACCTTTAATATTCATTGAGAACCGATGACTACAGAAAATATCTAATTATCTACCTACATTTTGTACCTAGACGTGTATTATGTATGAGTCACATTTCACCCGAGCGAAGCCGGGTTTTCATCTAGTATCTCCATAATGATGATCCCAACAAAGTAGTAAACAGCAAAGTTGCACATTTCATTATCTTTAACGTTGGCGGATGTGATGTTACTCGTGTACCGCATTCATGATAAGTGTAGTAATATTGTCAATTCGTTAGTCAGCCCGATCGACAACCTTTGACCTAGGTATACATAATATAATAAGTATATACCTAATAGCATAATGGGCAGCTAAGTTCGCCTTGTACTAGTATGCCCTTGCCACAACCGCGGATGTTAATTTCTATAAGCTTATCTTTTTTTGGGTTAATGTTGTGACTATAAATCATTTCTAAATCTAAAAGATCTAAATCGTGTATTTTTTCAATACAAACACCAAACTTGGTTTGATTAATAGGGCTAATATTATAGTATAACAACAAATAACAAAAAACTGTCAAGCGCAAGTCGGACTCACGAGGGTCCGTATAACCAGATTTTTTTGTTTAATTGTACGGCGGTCCGGAACTTTTAGTGCGCGGGTCCAACTCGCACTTGGCCGGTTTTTTATAACCTATAAACTGTACATTTCGAATGGTTACCAGCTCCCAAGCTATAAACTGCAAGCCTGAGTTTATTTACAGCATAGATAAGGTAAGTTCCTGCTACATTATTTATTGATATTATTTGTAGAAGTCGTTTGCTAATTAGTCATCGTTTATCTTCCGTTTATCTTGGGGTTGGTGGAATGATTATGTGTTAATGAGGAAAAAAATAGCCATAGGCACCAAATTACATAGTCTATCGAAATACAGACGGATTTTCTGGATGTTCTATCAACGCTTGAGAAAACATGAACAAAAAGGTCATTTGGCACATTTGCATGGAAACCATACCCACTTATACAGGGTGTCCCGTAATTCAACGTCAAGCGGGAACTGGGTGAAAGGGCAGGTTATAACGGTACTGGGATAATTATAAAAAAAATCCTGGCCGCTTCGTCCAGAAATTATTAATTATTATATATTTTCTCATTTTACCGTGATTATTTTTTCGTTAGTTGTTAGTCTAGTCATTAGTCCGAGCACAATGTATCGACAGCTATAATTTGCGATGCTTTATTATACTTCTAAGCCTTATTTCTTATTCTTCTTTTATCCCTTTACTCTTCCATGGAGTCTTGGACTAAAGGGCTTTCCACTTATCTCAGTTCATGGCTATGGCTAGTAAAACTTCTGATTCATATCATCTTGTCCAGAGCTACCATTCTGGACAAGTTGCTCCCTTCTCTTTCGTCTCAGAGAGAACGGAGAAGCCTTATTTGACCGAATGTAAAGTTAGTGCGAAACTCATTAAGTACCTAAATCGAAAGTTATTATATCGAGAAGACGTCGTTGTATCTACAATTTATTTGTGCTAATGATATGAATCAGAAGTTTTATTCCCGGTTGATGAGATAGACCATTTGGGAGGCTCTAAGCGTCAGCTATACTGTTCCTCCGCTCACACCGCGGGCTTCCTCATGATGTTTTCCTTCCGAGTTAACAAGTTGTACGGTTACTACAAACGTACCTACGCAACTCTGCAAGCAGGGTCACCTTTCTAGTGTTCTGATAACTGGCAGCTCTCATAAATAAATTCGCACATTTACATACGTTTAAACAACACACGTTCATTGAATTTATCGTCAACATAATGACTAATAATATAGTATAGTGTTATTTAGTAATGGAACGCCTATCGAAGGAAACTTTGATCTGTTTACATCGTTCAAGGAACAAGCACGGAATCGTACAAATGTTATACAAGGCAGGATGCGTTGCGATGTTGTTTTAGGGCACGTTGTTTTATTTTTCCATTTATTTCTGCTTTTTTAGGGTTCCGTACCCAAAGGATAAGGGAACCTATTATAATCTGCGCGAGATGAGAATGGGATGCGACCTTTTGGAACTGAGACGAGCGCGGTAAGCAAACTCGCGCCGAAGCTACCTTTTCAAAGTAAAATAAAGTATATTTTCGATTGACTTTGACAAGGTTCCATCCCATTCTCATCGCGCGCGGATTATACTCTCCGGTCACTATCTCCTCATTACTTCCCCTGACGACGTACCTTCCTATCAAGTGAGTCTCAATCAATTTGCGACGTAGGGGGTTCAACAACAAGTGCGATGCATTCGTCATCATAACTCACACGTAATTGTTGGTAACGAATGGGTTTATAAGGACGGCACGGCAGAACTGTAATAATACGAAGATCGTTTGTCCGTTTGTCTGTTTTATTCCCTCCTTGTATCGGTATCTTCATTTTATTATTGACGGTGGTGGTCATTCATTCATCTATCTTGTGGAACGAAGCGTCGCCAGCGTCTCTATTCTCTAAAAAATCCTCTCAACCGTTGAGCGACAAAACACTCGAAATTAACACTCGCTCTTATTCAAATGAACAATATTTTTTACATTTAAAAACGGTTATTTTTGTGGTGGATATTTTAAAGAATACAGGGGCAGTCTGTTGCTCCTATCTACGGATAATAGCATCGGAGGCAGATTGTGGTAGGTACAGCGGATTTGGTTGGTCCATTTTGTGTCTGTCAGCATGTTTTACTCGAAATTAATTATCTGAACTACAGAACAAATCTAGAAGAAACGTCTTCTTTACTGTATTCGGAACAGAAAATTTAAGAAATGTACAATGCACGCACATTCTCGCAACAATGACTCTACAATGTTCTCTATGTACAATGTTCTCTACCAGGGGTTGGCAACCTGCGCCTCGCGAGACACATGCGGCTCTTGCGATATAAAATGCGGCTCTTCAGTTCCTGCTAAATTTTAAACGTAATAAGTGCTGTAAATGATTATCATTAGGGGGTCATGCATGCACCCATCCAAAATAAGAATAAAATCGGCTATTATTCTAGCGCGCTGTGCGCGTTTGCTCTATTTGTACCTATCGAACATTAACTCCATCATCAAAATAAGGGGAAGCATCAGTGAATTTTAAGATATAATAAAAAACATAATTCTATAATAGTGAAAGAAACATTTTGTGGCTCTGTAAAAATTGGAAAATTTTAAAAATTGTAATTTTTGACTCTCTACTCTCAAAAGGTTGCCGACCTCTGGTCTTTACTAAAACTGCGTGCCAATTCTGCCAATTCGTGTGTGAGTATGCGGTAGACCTCTACCATCTATGAATATTAGGCATAAGTGTGATGGGATGTGATGTAACTTCCCATCGGCTGTAACATCGATTGGTGCCCTTTGGGAGCCTGAAGTGTGACGCTTTAATGCATTTTTTTATTTATTTACAAAATGAAAAGAAAAGCAAAGCCGCATCGCAGTCACTAGTGCACAATACTTCGATATCTTTTGTTTATATTGTCCGGGTTCGTTGACCTGTGGGACAAGGCTCGAGCTAGCGACTCGGGGGTCAAGGGTTATTGGTCGATACTCCAAACTTTGCCTTCTGTATCTTGCATGCCTAGAGTGGTGATGATTTCTGTGGAGGTTCAAGATCGACGTTCTGACATAACTGCTATTAAATAAGGTGTCATATACCCTTTACAAGTATACACGTCCCACTATCTGGATACAGCCCTTGACGCATGTTTTTTAATATGGCGGAATTTACAAAATTCTATGTTTCACGAATGATTATTAAAACTCATTTTATATTGGTATTGTACAAAATAGTGTTACCTTTGAATAAACATTACGAAGTTTATAAAATCAAGGGATTTCTATGCGATGTAAAAGAGAAATTAATTTTAAAACTTTGTTAATATGAACGCAATGGCGTCAAGGGTAACCCCCCAGGCCTTCTTTTAGAGAGGGTTCGGACTTAATCACCACTGAGGATTGGCGATTTCTGCGTTAAGGCGCCGTGCATAGTGAATAGCCCGCGCGCAAAGAAAAATGCACACAATCGATTCCTTTATCAATGTCATTAACTAAACAAATCAAAAATGTTCACTCTTTCTAGTGGTTTCACTTTCTACTGCTTATATGAGAGCTATCTCGTAAAAGTACTTGGTTTCTTAAAGATTTTTGAAAGGTTAAAAATTCGCTCGGGATAGGATTTGAACCCGCAACTTCTTGCATACCGTGCAGGCGGAGCTACCGAGTCTAGTACTGTCAATGCGAATTTTCCAACCTCATTGATGCTCGCCTTACACGGGTCTTAAAGTTCCCTAGCACGTGTTAGTGCTTTAAAAAATACAAAAAGTTGTTCTTAAGGCCCAAACCTAGGCACAAATAGCGCCGCCAATGGAAAAAAAAACACCTTCTTTTTGGATGCGTTTTTTGCGAAAAACTCTTCATTAGGTTATCAACGCGAGGCTTAAAAATTTTTAGGACCTAATCCTCGAACCTAGATCCTAGAACCTACGAATAAATTCTTTTATCGCCTTTTATGGCCACTTTTGGCCTAGGTTTTCACCTTAAAAGTTCTTATGTTCTTTGGGAATTTTTAGCTCTAATCACCACGTTGGGAGGAAAGTTGGCTGTAGAAATTCTGAGAACCTCGTCAAAACTGGGGTCTAATAAAGGGTTCATCCGAAGAACAATAGATGCAGGTACCAGATGGAATCTCCGACACAACTACTTACCTCTTATCCTTTGTTAGAAGATCATGTAGGCACTATTGATCAATTGTACCTTGTTTAGTTAAGTTTTTTCCTTGTCTGTACAATAAAGAATATTTTATCTTTTATCTTTAGGCACCTTAAATTAGTTCATCGTGAATGGGTCAAAAGCTACCTTCCTGCCGCTAGTAACACATTGTTCATAAATAGGATAGATAAATGAACAAAATAATGGTCTAATTGTTTTTACTAACTTCCAAAGAATTGCTCCAAAGAATTGTTTTTAGGGCCTTCGGGAGAGTTCTAGGTTATTTGTTCGTTATTTTGGGTGACTGGAACGAAAATAGTTTTGATTTCACAAGTCGGTAAATTACGATTTCAAAATTACGTTAGATAAAAGAACAAATAATAATGTTATAAAATAATGAATAAGAAACGAATAAGAAATGAATCACGTTCAATAATCGCGATATTTAAACATTATTATTCGAAACGGGTCGAATCGCGAATAAGGTAATTAATATTGCCTAAAACCAATCGCGATTCGACCCGTTTCGAATAAATAACGTTCAATAAATTAAAAGTATCGAGCTTTTCGAAAAGTCGTAGAACAAAAGTTGTTGGAAATAACATTTAGAAATCGGCGTGTTTCAGGAAAAAAGCAATAAATAATAGTTCTGTATTTAATTGAATCCAATTTCTGACTCTACATGAGTATGTATAAAAGCTTATTGAGCCATGACAGTTCGATAAACCGCGCATCTTAGACAATTGCTTACTAAATAGAGAGATAATTGAATTTTATTTTTCTCCTTATTCTGTGAGGAAAATACTGTAATCATTCTGTTTTAAAACAATACAAAATTTGTGTTAGCAATCGTATTTTTTCTTCTCGAAGTACCACGACAGCACGTCAGACTGTACACTTTTGTTGTAAAGTCGCCCGTAACGTAACCGAGTACAGTGCTAGCGTGTAAGCGTCTACCTGCTGTCTTGTGTCACTATGTCGCCCAAAAACCCGTGCAAAGTCACATAACATTTTCATCCTAATCGATTTTCCGATCCCCTTGGAAAATACAATACAGAAAATTTTACTTACAACAAGAACCTGCTCATGAGAACAAAATCAGCATAATAGAACTCATCTCTGCTGCTCCAAACCACAAGCGCTTACACTTTTAACCTAAGCAAGCAGTAGAGTTGGAAAAGAAAAGTTTCACAAGTAGAAACTTTTTATGAGTGGCTAGCTATTGTTATTTATGTTCTTTTCCTTATCTACAGTGTTTTTATCAGTACTGGGTTTTTTTTTATCATCACTAGTTTTTCTAAAATACAAAATAAATCAACAGAAATACACAGTACACAGTAGACATGCGCGAAACAGTGCACTTCGAAGTCATGATATATTTCATGACATTTCATACCGCGTGATATTACCTTATATCATGGCACCAAACATGACACATGGCATCATTGTATTTCTTCATTGCAGACATGAAACATGATATCATGGTATTTCTTCATTGCAGACATGAAACATGACATCATGGTATTTCTTCATTGCAGACATGAAAAATGACATCATGGTATTTCTTCATTGCAGACATGAAACATGACATCATGGTATTTCAGCACACTTTCATTGCAGTACGTACAGTGTGCTGAAATGCCATGTGTCATGTCATGTTTCATGTCATCTAGTGTAATTAAATGCTATGTGCCATGCTTTATTCTCTCGTGTAATGTGTAATATTTCATGACACCGTTGTGTAATATGTCTTTTGTAATATTACAAGCATTACCTACACATGTCTAGTACACAGTATAACACAAACTTACTTTCCGCGTCTGTCGGCTTACTCTGCCTAAACCACGCAATGAATCTAGATGCGGTTTTCACAGTCAGTTAGATATTTTTACATGAAAGATTTATGTACAGAGTACTTTTTCTCCAAGCAAGTAAAATTAGGCGTTCAACGTACGAAGACGTCTAACCGTCCAACAGCCAGCGCTTGACGGCGCGGCAAGGGGGTTAACTCGAGGCTATAAAGACGGGCGCGCACGCACCCTACGCATTTCGATCGCGACCGAGGCCGGAGGCGGTCATAGTATTGCTAGAATAAGTTCGCTCGACTGATTATTCGCTGTTAAGTGTGTAGGCGACTTTTACCCCTGTCAAAATGGGGAAAAGTACTATAAGTTTAAGCCTCGTTTGTGCTTGCATCGTGCTTTCCGTTCTATGGAAACCGGCCTTCGCTGATGGTGAGTTTTTCGTTTTTTTTTTTCAAAGAAATTTTTCTTAAAGGGTTCTTGCTGTAAATCTCTTTGAAGTTACATTGTGGTGCAACCACCATAAAAAACAGGTTGTGTAACTCTACAAAAAATGACACATATTTAAATTAGCTTGGAAAATTTTATGTTATTGATAGAAATGTGCAAGCAACCCCTTAAGATAAATTTGTTTTTATTAACTAAGGTGTAGTGTTTATTATTATACACTGCTATTAATTCTGCTGACCCTTATGTCAAAAGTGATAACTGTTATCTTTATTAAACAAAGAAGGGAATTAACCGCCGTTAAATGGATGTACGGTCGGCCACAATCTCGGATACCCCATGGCAGCTCTTACCGCGCGTGGCATAAGGGCGCCAATCGAACAAAAAGGGGTATCTGAGACTGTGGCCGACTGTACCTATAGATTGCTTCTAGATGCTGCACAAGAAAGATGAAGTAAAATCCCAATACTAAAAGAATGTCATCAATTTAGATCTATATAACTAGTGGTTCGCCACGAACTATGAACTCGCGACCCCATAGATATCTCAGCAACCCCTCGATAGATTTGGCTCATGTTCGAACTTAAAAATTCTCTTTGCCTCATTTACCCGCCTAGCAAGTTTCATGACGATCCGACTAAATTTACTTAAGTTATCGTCGAAAGAACATTCATACATACAACCATGCATACATACATCCAAACGCTGGATTTTTCAAGAAGACTCTGAGAACTTCTCTCGCTTCGCTCGCTCGTGTAATTAAAACTTTAAAACAACCCCGATGTTTTACCTTCAAATTAGCGTATGTCATAAACGGCTGAACCGATTTTGATAAAACATACCTAAAAACACTCGCTATAAAAACTGCTTTAAAAAAAACTCATCCAAATCGGTTCACCGGTTTAAGAGCTACGGTACCACAGACAGACACACAGAAACACACACACATAATTATAGCGGTCAAACTTATCCCACCAAAAACATTCTGTAAAAACTAGCCAGGTCTCGATACCCTTCAACAGCCAAGTCTCACAACATTAACTATAATAATAAAGAAATCGCAGTAAGGAACCTTAGATTTGGCACGACTTTGTCTAGATTTCATTACTTTTTTAGAGATAAACAAGCAGATCCATCGAGACCTGGCTAGTTTTTACAGAATGTTTTTGGTGGGATTTCACTTCTTTTTGTAGAAACGAGGGCATATTGATTAGTTTATTAGATTTTCTTATTTGACACAATTTTTAAATTTGTGTAATGTTCGAGTAGAATAAAGTTAATCGTCCGACTATTTCTTGTTGAACGAGCGAGCGAAGCGAGCGAAGTCCTCCGAGTCTGCTGGAACAATCCGGCGTTTGTATGTATGTATGTTTGTATGTATGAATGTTTGTTCGACGATAACTTGAGTAAATTTGGTCGGATCGTTATGAAATTTGATAGGCGGGTAAACTAAATGAAAATAATTTTTAAATTCGAACATGAGCCAAATCGGTCCATGGGTTGCCGAGATATGGGGTTGTATAGTTTAAATGCAAAGCGCGCGCGCGCCTGCACGAATGGCGTAAGCAAAGTTATACATCTGTAACTGAGGTCGCGAGTTCATAGTTCGGAGCGAACCACTAGTGGGACGCTATAGGCTAGATTAAATGAAGATGTGTCCCACTACGCTGGATTTTTGCAATGACAGTCGATTTTTTTATGTACCAATAGTAGAAGGGGCATTACCATAATCTATATATATAAAAGGCTTAGGTTGACTGACTCATCACGCTACAGCCCAAACGGCTGAACCTATAAGTATGAAATTTAGACAAAAGTTGCGTTATATGGTGGAGGGTTCATTTAAGAAGCGATTTTTTTTTATTTAACCCTTAAGTGGGTCAAAATAGGGCTCAAAGTGTGTATGGGAAAAAATTTTTTTTTGGTCTTATGTTCTTAAATCTTGATTTTTTGTAATTTTTTTTTAAAATGACTTGACACCTATTTCAGATTTTTTCTCATTTCTATGTTCTTAAGGGTTAAAATGGGTGCCAAAGTTTTTCGATTTTTTTCACCAGTTACGATCAATGCTGGAACAAAACCGCTAATGCCACAACAGTGAAAATTTGTCAATAGTTGTAATTTGTGGACACGCTACGGGTTAAGACAGATTTACTTCAAGTTTAACCCTTAAGGCGGTAAAAATGGGGTCCAAAGTTTGTATGAAAAAAAAAAATGTTTTGTCCGGATTTACTTGCAACTAAGAATTCGTATATTAAATCAAAAATAATTAAACACTTGTTTTAGCTTTTTTCTAATTTTAGCCGTTTAAGGGTTAAACGAGGTTGAAATGTATGAATATTTTTCGTGATGTAGTGTCAACGTCGGGCCCAAACCATTTAAGCTACAACTATGAAATTGAAACTGCAGTAGCGTTTTGTAGCAAAACTATCCACCATGAATAAAAAAATATAATTTTAACCCGTCAAATGCCCAAACCGGGGTTCAAAGTTTGTATGAAATAAAAAAATTTTTTGGTCCGATTTACTTGAAATTAAGTATTAGTATACTAAATCAGAAAAAATCAAACACGTGTTTCAGCGTTTTTCTCATTTCAGCCAATGAAGGGTTAAAATGGGTGGAAACGTTGAAGTTTTTTTCCTGATGTAGTAGCAATGCTGGGCCCAAACCATTGAAGCTACAACTTTGAAATTGAATGTGCAGTTGCATTTTATAGAATTACTACCCACCATCAAGAAAAAAATATAATTTTAACCCTTCAAATGCCCAAACCGGGGTTCAAAGTTTGTATGAAAAAAAAAATTTTTTGGTCCGATTTACTTGAAACTTAGTATTTGTAAATTTTATAAGAAACAATTAAACACGTGTTTCAGCGTTTTTCAAAATTCTGCCCACTAAAGGGTTAAAAGGGGTAGAAAAGTTTGAAGATTTTTCCTGATGTAGTATCAATGCCAGGCCTAAACCATTAAAGCTACAACTATGAAATTGAAACTGCAGTAGTGTTTTGTGGCAAAACTACCTACCATGAAAAAAAGAATATAATTTTAATCCTTCAAATGCCCAAACCGGGGTTCAAAGTTTGTATGAAATAAAAATTTTTTTTTGGTCCGATTTACTTGAAACTAAGTATTCGTATACTAAATCAGAAATAATTAAACCCGTGTTTCAGCATTTTTCTCATTTCAGCGAATGAAGGGTTAAAATGGGTGGAAACGTTGAAGATTTGTCCCTGATATAGTAGCATTGCTGGGTCCAAACCATTTAAGTTAGAACTTTGAAATTTGAACTACAGTTGCGTTTTATAGCAAAACGACCAACCATGACGAAAAAAGTAATAATGTTAACCCTTGAAATGCCCAAACCGGGGTTAAAAGTTTGTATGAAATACATTTTTTTTTGTCTGATATACTTGAAACTAAGTATTCGTATGCTAAATCAGAAATAACTAGTGGTTCGCCCCGAACTGTGAACTCGCGACCCCATATAAACTTGACAACCCCATATCTCGGCAACCCCTCGACCGATTTGGCTCATGTTCGAACTTAAAAATTCTTTTAATTTAATTTACCCGCATACCAAATTTCATAACGATCCGACCAAATTTACTCAAGTTATCGTCGAACGAACATTCATACATACATACATACATACATACATACATACATACATACATACATACATACATACATACATACATACATACATACAAACGCCGGATTGTTCCAGTAGACTCGGAGAACTTCTCTCGCTTCGCTCGCTCGTTCAACTAAACGCTATAGCTGTTACAGTGATCAATAGATTTTTTGAATAAATACATAGTAGGCAGCCATAACTAGGTAGGCGATAAAAATATCATAATAGAAGACCTGAAAAAATACCTGTCATTTTAGCGTCACATACCTCTACAATGTGGAAAAAATCAATCATGTACAAAAGTACGACAATTTATGTCATAGCAACATTTTGTACATTTCCTTCAATAAATAACTTCATACTTCACAATTTTCCACAAGTGCCTACCACCTATCTAACCTTGCAAAGGACACCAGGGCTCAACCTCCCATACTTTTCCCTGCCACTGGTGGTCTGGCTCTACCACAGAGGCCATCCTTCCGTAGATTTTCCACTAAACGAAGACCTCTTTCTTGAAGCATTTATCACTCCTTAGGTGGCCGACGTCCCCTGTCTCTGACAGCTGATAGTAGCAATTATTTGCGGTAAATAAACTGATAGGATGTCAACTTTTGACCCGTGATAACTTATCGTGGTCATTGGGCACTGTCAATACCTCGGTTCCTACATCTTTGTCGCTGAATACCTAAATCACTGGTAGTCGGTCGCTTCGCCGTTCTTGTGGCCTGCTTATGTAACAATTTCAGCGGGCCTAGAACAAGAATGGAGTAAAACATATCTTCATCATCATCCTCATCAGCCTGTTAACACCCACCGCTGAGTAAATGCCTCTTCATGCTCACGCCACCTCTCACGATCCTATGCCAGGCGCAACCACTGTTTTCCGGCTACTTGGGCTATGTCGTCGGACCATCTGGCTGGTGGTTTGCCAACCGATCTCTTAGGTTAGGGAAACATATTTTAGGTTGACATTATCATTATCCCATGACTGTTTTGATTTACATACCGCTTAAAGTTGTACAGTACAGGCATTAAAATAGATTTAAACTATAGGGTGTTTCAAAAAGGTCATGAAATACTGAAAGGGGTCGCTTAACTCACCAATTCAAGCAACTTTTACTGTGGGACCAAGCGCGAAATCTGGAAAAAAATATCAGCTGCTCTATACATTTGCAGTAAGTATTGAATTTTAGTATAGAACAGCTGGTTTTTTTTTCGATATTTAAAACCATATCCCAAGCATTGCAGGGCCCAAGTGGTTACTTCACCGATCTAGAAAAGTGGAGGTGCGTCTGAAACTGTACCTATAAATCATCCAACAGTAAAATTATAGAGCTACCAATTTTATTCTTCTAAATTACTTTGTTAGATTTAACAACTTTTTGTTTTTTCTAAAGCACTCACCCGTGCTAGGGAACATTATAAAGATTGTTATAAGGTTAAAAAATCGCATTGACAGTTACTTGACTCGGTAGCTCTGCACGGTATGCTAGAGGTTGCGTGTTAAAGTCCTTTCCCGAGCGAATATTTAAACCTTACAAAAATCTTTGTTACTTTTTTTTATACACGTGATTAGAGTAATTAAATTCAACCCAAAAACTCCGTGAAATTCTTTCAATTGTTCCATTACAACATTCACAACACTGAGATACGTTTCACGCGCGATTTTACGCATTGTGTTGAAACAAGCGACTGAAAATAAAACGATTTGACACGGCCTGCATTCGTAGATTCATACGTCAGCTGAAGCCTTGATTTTTATACGTATTAAACTGCTACTGAAGATAACAGTAATTGTGATAACTTGAAAAGTGGCGTGGAAGAGATTGCTATTAGTAATAAGGTCGCCAATTTGAACAATTAATTTATTAATACTGTCTGTCATTAAAAGTCCTTAGATAAAGAATATTCTATTCTATTCTAAAATCGATCTCTCCCTATGAAATAATCTGGTTTTTACTCAAAAATCTATATCGCTGTAGAGCAGCGTGTAAATAATTATCTCACAAAATGATAACTAAATAAATTGTTTTGTGCCTTAATCATTTATCTGCATCTGTAATATGCGAAAGTTACTTTTACGATTTATGATAACTATACCATTTGGAGTATGTGCGGAGCTTTTAAATATCAACTGTTTTAACATCTGAAATGTAACTACGACGACGTTCAAAGCAAATAAATATCTTGAATCTTGAAACTAGATATAATAATTATTATTTTTATTTATTTATTCAGATAATTAGAATCCAATATCTATTATCTCTCTTTTTATTTGATGAGTCGTCGAACTAGGTTTTTTTTTTGTTTAATCTTCTAAGCAACTTCTCGTAAACCAGCCAGCAAACCCTTTTAGCTAATTAGGTAGCCAACCGTTGATTTATTGATAATACGATACGTAAATAGTATAACAGAATAGCAACGGACCAACAGATAACTACAGCACGTAGTTAACGAGGTCCATCCGATGATCGATGCCCGGTGTCTTTAATCGTCCTCATTTGTTTATGATGTTTAATTTTACATCCTACATAAAGACTTGGTGAAGAAAATGTGTATCTTTGAACCCAGCATCAATATACACCTTTTTAACCCCCGACCCAAAAAGAAGGGTGTTATAAGTTTTTCTGATTGTTTGTGTGTGGCACCTTAAGTACACATGACAGCACATCGACCCTTACACGCTAGGACTCTACTCGGTTACGTTACTGGCTACTTTAAAACAAAAGTGTACACTCTGACGTGCTGTCGTGTGTACGTAGCTCTTAAACGGTGAACCGATTTGGAAGCGGTTTTTTTCAAACTGAAAGCTGGCTTTCTGGTGTTCTTAAATACTTACGTTTTAATCAAAATTGGTTCAGACGCTTATTAGATATTATGCCAATTTGAAGCTAAAATGACGGGGATATATATTTTTTTTAAATTATTAGTTATGGTTCCATTTAATTGACGTAGTTATACCAACCGCGATAGAGCTACCTAGCCAGTGTACTAAAAAACCTAGGCTTTTGCATCTTTGTAACTTACATGATTTATACAGCGAGCGTCCAGAAGTACTTTTTTTTAGTACTTATATCATCTAAGATAGGTGAAATGACCACTCGGACGTTGCAGTGTACCTGTTATTAGATGGATAAAGCTTACCTTTACTATCCTTTCAGCTTAGACCCCCTGAACATAGAGTTTATTTCACAGTACTACCTATAGTCTTGTTCTATGCAAAACTAAACTCTATATACGTACAGGGCAATTTGTAAATAGCATTTTTTCCTGAATCACGTCAACTTCTAAATGTGATTTCCAATAATTTATCTTCTTTATAATATTAAGTTGAAAAAATTCACTCGGGACAGGACTTGAACCCGCAACCCTTCGCATACCGTGCAAGCGCTCTACCAATTCAAGTCCTGTCCCGAGTGAATTTTTTCAACTTATTATAAATGTTTAAAATAAATCCTAGCACGGGTTAGTGCTTTAGAAAAAATCAAAAAGTAATTTTTCATCTAATTGTAATTTAAAATTTAAAAATTTCCCTATGTAATACCTAATTCTGATGATACAACAAAAATAACTAAGAGCCTACGCTTTTGCTTACCTATAAAGAGAGTTTCTACATTGATCGATGAGCCGGGGGAAATCTCAACGTTATTACTCTCTAAACAAAGCTCCTTATCGATATTAAGGTTGGACGATAGCAGCATGGGGGAAAATTCAAAATAGTCAGTTTTTTTATATTTTGAAGCTAAACTGCGCTATATTTGTTCAGCGATTTTTCGTTCGCGGCAATAACATAGTATTATTTTCATTATTGTAAACAACAGAACAACAATAATTCAGCCAATAATTAAAAATAGCTCAGTTTAGCTTCAACATTTAAAAAACTGTGAAAATTTATAATTTCCGCCACGTTGCTATCGTCCAACCTTAATGTCACCTTGACAGTGGAATTATTGGGTGCTAATGACCCTAACGGTCATTAACGAAACAAAGTTAAGGTTAGCAAAGCAAAGAGCGAGATACACTCCGACCCCTCTATCTACAGTTTTATCGCTCGAGTTACATTCGCCAATGTTGCCGACTTCTAATTTGTAATCTAGAGACCTCCCAAAGTGAGGAAAAATTATAGAGATGTCGGTGGTTTCATTTGGTTTTATAAGCGGTGTTTCAAAAAGGTTCCGTGACACTTGGTCCACTTGTGTCAACGAGGGTTAGCCAGTTAACTCTGAGCTACGAAATTTTATTACGTGGGCAAACCTATCTTATACGACCATCTGAAGAAGCAAGAAAAATGCTAAGAAAGGTCTATTTTATGGCCACAGAGACAACTTTTTATAGCTTTGTCTCAATTTTTAGTAAATTTTGTTCTATGTTAGTATGAAGTCGCTTTACTCGCCAATACGAGCAACTTTGACTATAGTACCAAGTGCGAAATCTCGAAAAAAGGGCGAGCAGCTGAAATTTTTATCGAGATTTCGCTCTTGGCCCAATAGTTGCTTGTCTTGGTGAATTAGGCGACCCCTCTTAGTGTCATAGGACCTCTAAGATACATCCTGTATACCTATATTCAACGCCGACCCTTTATTTTTGAGTTCCGTACCAAAAGGTAAAACGGGACCCTATTACTAAGACTCCCAGCGAACTCCGCTGTCCGTCCGTCTGTCTGTCTGTCCGTCTGTCACCAGGCTGTATCTCATGAACCGTGATGTATTTCTTTTGCCGCTATAACAACAAATAAAAATAGAATAAAATAAATATTTAAGGGGGCTCCCATACAACAAACGTGATTTTTTTGCCGTTTTTATAGATAATCGTACAGAACCCTTCGTGCGCGAGTCCGACTCGCACTTGGCCGCGGTTTTTTTATAACTCATTTATAAGGGCCCCCCAGAGGCACCATAAGAAGAAATCAAAACCCTGGGAGTTGAAAAATAACAACAGTGAGACAAAAACTAGGCCGGGAGCGACTTGGACTTGCGACCTCAGAAAGATGATCTCTACAGTCTCCAGTAACACAAACAGGGGGCTAATTCTCGGGAATCTCGCATTCGACACATCTCGAAGGAAAAATCTCATTTTGCTGCAAATGCCACATTTCCTACTCTCGAAGTCATCCTCGACATATTGAGGCACGAGATTTCTGCGAGATATTTGCCTTTTTCGCCCGACATGACTCGAGTGGTCTGGAGCAGTCGAGACTCGAGATCGAAATGACATGAGATTTTTCCTTTGAGATGGGTCGTATAAAAAAGTTAAATAAAAATCTCATTGATCTTAGATAATCATGCAAATATATGTAACACCCGGGGCGTGATGAAAATCAGCGCTATGTTGATGCAAGCACACACAGCATTTAGCTGAGCACCGCCTCTTTTATTATCATTAGCTGTTTGTTCTATATTGTCTACTAGCTGACCCGGTGAACTTCGTATCACCTGAAATAGTTTGACTCTCCGCGTCAAAAATGGCGATTCCAATACAAAATGTAAAATTTTTATTTCTTCCGTTTTTCAGCTAATCTTTTAACTTTTCCCATATTTCTTTGCTTTTAAACCTACCCTGAACTATGGTGAACTAAACAAAACAGTAAATATGCAAATCGGTTAAGCCGTTTCTTAGTTTTAGCGAGACTAATGCACGGCGATTCATTTTTATATATATAGATAGATGTATGTGTTTTAATGTAAAAATGATGACAAACAAACTTTTTTCACTTTCACTTTCACTTTCGAATGCGAGATTCCCTAGAATTAGCCCCCAGCGGCGTACGCGCGACGATCCAATGATCCAGTAACGAACGACGATTACCCAATTCCCCCGGTGCGCCGGCGGCGAGGGGATACGACCACTGTTTTAGGATGATTGACCCTTTAACAACAACATACTGTACCGCGCCAAGCGGTGGTGGCCTAGTGGGTAGAACAATGGGCTCGGAAGCGATAGACCCAGGTTCGATTCCCGGTGCGGGCATGTACCTATGACTATAATTGAACGAGCGAGCGAAGCGAGCGAAGTTCTCCGAGTCTACTTAAACAATCCGGCGTTTGTAAGTATGTATGTATGTATGTTTGTATGTATGTTTGTATGTATGAATGTTCGTTCGACGATAACTTGAGTAAATTTAGTCGGATCGTCATGAAATTTGGTAGATGGTAAATGAGGCAAAGAGAATTTTTAAGTTCGAACATGAGCCAAATCGGTCGAGGGGTTGCTGAGATATGGGGTCGCGAGTTCGTATTTCGGGGCGAACCACTAGTTTATTTCAAAGTAACGTACATTTGTGAATTTGTAGTAGCAATACCACTCGCTGACTGTGAAGGAAACATCGTGAGGAAACCTGCGCGTATGAGGAATTATATCCTCAACGTGAAAATTGCCAATCCGCATTGAGCACGCGTGGTGATAAAGCTCAAACTCTCTCTCTCTGAGAGAAGGCCTTTGCCCAGCTAGTGGGACATGTACAATTTTACAGGCTACATCTTACTTTTTTACTGTACCGCGCGACTAGAACGACATTACCGAACGTTTACTGCAACGTACAATGAGCCTTGTACACAAGGCAGCACGTAGAAGCTTACACGCGTGCACTCTATTCACTTACGTTACGGGCGATTTTGCCACGAATGTGTAAGCGTTTACGTGCTGTCGTGTGTACAATGTCCCAGGCACTGCAGCGACCGAGCGGTCGTCTCACCCATCTAAAAAAACCAAGGCCTTTGCATCTACGTAATGAGATAATTTATGCAGCGTCCAGTGGCACATTCACTCACATGTGAAGAAACTACCTACTTGGCGCTGTAGTGCCTGGGACATTGTGCTAGATGGAGTAGGCTTGCCCAGCACCTATACTACCCTGACTGCACAACAGCATCTATACTACAACATTTTAAAAGGGAACAGATTTTTTTACCAAAATTATTATGGAATAATTTGTCGAATATGTCGCCTTTTTTTAAAAACCTAGTCTGAAGCCTAAAGGAGACATTAACCATAGATAATAAAGTTATTATAAAGTTAAGTAAATCAAGATCTCTAGGTCAACCGAGTTGTTGATCAGTATTTCGTTGGAATTACCCAAAAGCCGATAGTGGCTGGAAAACAACTTGATTCAATTTGTTTGCACAAACAAGAATGTTGTGTAATGTATTAGTAATATTAATATGAAAAGTAACAGTAATTACATAGAAGGCGCTGATAAACTTTGACCTACAATGTTCTAACTGAACTTTGATCCGGATCTGATTTACAGTTTGTCAAATAAACAATTTGACTTACATTTTGTAACCTTAATTTTCCTTAGTATTCCTTTAGTACGAGTAGGAGAAGTATCTCAACAAAATGTTTTGTAGAGACAGGTATCATCAAACATTACTTTCTAAGTTTATAAAGAAAATCTTAACACTATTTTTACCATACCATACACTTTTTGTATTTTCTAAAGCACTACCTAACCCGTGCTAGGGAACATTTTTACTATTCTATCAAACTATCAAAGTTGTTTTTTCTATGTATATTCATTTGTTTCCCTCTTTTGTTTCAGAAAAATGCACAATTGGATGCCAAGGAAGTAAGTACCATCACCATTTTGCCATAATTTCAAGAGTATTCGTTAATTAGAAACCAAAAGTTGTTGCTGCTGGCGCAGCATAAGAATGGGTTAGACAGTACATAAGGGGATAAAACTATATCCATTTCACTCTTTTAGGGAGGGTTAGGAAGAGTTAAAAACCCATAGATACGGCCTAACCCATTCTTAAGCTGAGCTTGCTGAGTCGACCTTCTTCTTAGCAGTAAACCTTTGTCCTGTTTTTGGCATAGAATCTATGGTTTTTGGTATATAAAACAGTAAAACCGGCGCGTGACGTTAACTTCTTTATTTGCTCGAACACAGACTGAATGACAACAATCTTATTCTACTTTTCGTTTTTTAGCCCCCACTGGCGCCAGTTTCCTGGCCAACCACAAGTACAACTACGCCGTGGAGGGTGTGGTCTCCGTCTACCTGACCGGCGCTGACAAACAGGAGACCAGCATCAAGCTGCTTGGTCAGGTCTCCGTCTCAGCACTGGGCAACTGCGCCCACGTGATCAAAGTGCAGAACCTGGTCATCTCTGGACCTGATGGCAAGGTAAGCGTTGGGAGGATTGCGTGGTTTTTGCAGGATCGATGGTCGGAAACTTAAAGACCGAATAGGATCTATAAGTCCTGATAAGCAGGAAACCAGGATCAAACTGCTCGGTCAGGTCTCAGAAAGATCTTCTTCTTCTCTCGTTTCGAAAGCGTCACACGTCGCGCTCCCAGAAACGCGTTCAACTTTATCGCACTAGGGACATCCTCGAGGAGATCCCGCCAACTGAACTACTTTAGGGCAGGTGTGAACATGCGACGTTGCCTGTGCGCCTCGTCACTTATCATCTGCATCGTCCGGGAGTAGTCTTTATCAGGGTTGATGGTCGAAGACATTCATAATGACAAAGACGGAAAATGAATACGAAGACGAAAAATGAAAAAGTATGATGATGATCAAGTACTTAGAACTTTGAAAAATCTTTCGCGAAATCTATCCCAAATTTCCCAAAGTCTACTCAAACATGATAACTGATATCTATTCTATGTTAATCAATCATCCGTATGTTGCTTAACCATCGATAACATCTTCATCAAATTAGTTTGAAACTGAGTATCTTTCCACTTGATGATGCCAATCAGGTTGGCTATTTCGCCCTTTGATGTTCGGTGTCTGATGTATATTAAAGTTTTCGTAACATTCGACTAAAATACTTTCGTTTTCAGAAATACCCCAAGCCGCCGGGTCTGGAGAAGCCTGTCCGCTTCACGCTGCAAGATGGCCGCATCGGCACCGACATCTGCGCAGAGGAGGGCGACACGCGCCGCTCTTTGAACATCAAGCGCGCTATCATCTCCATGCTGCAGTCCAGCACTGTCTCCAGGACCGAGGTGAGATCTGTTCAGCTCATTGTTCTCAGGTTCGAGCTAGTAGTAGTACACAGTTAGAACTACCTCCAGAATTTCACAGAGGTTCAAGCTAGTAATAGTACACAGTTAGAACCACGTCTAGAATTTCACTTAGGTTTGAGCTAGTAGCCTATACTAACCTACACAGTTAGAATTCCGCCCAGACATGAGGTAAAAGAAATTTCAATCAACATAAAAAGTAATAGATTTGATTTGTTGTGATGTGATGAGGACTAACCAGGTCCAGGTCCAACTGACTATAGTTCTACGTTATTGGAGCATATCTAAATAGAAGAGAGAAATTCTGAAATTAAATTTTCCTTTGGTCATTATTCACATTTATGTATACATTGTTTATTAGAAAATACAATACAAAAAGCATAAATACATTTCTGCATACAATTTATTTTCTTGTATATTAGAAAATTTGCTGACGCTATGTAGGTAAAAGAATTCGTAGCGGGATAGTTCCACCTTCACCCAGTAATCTCGATCCAACAACCAAGACCCAAACTCCAAAACTAACCCACCCTTTCTCCCCAGATCGACATCTTCGGCTCATGCCCGACCGACGCTTCGTCCTCTGCGGAAGGAAACTCCGTGCTTGTCCACCGCTCCCGCGACCTCTCCCGCTGTGGACACCGCGAACATGGCAAGAATGACCTCATAACCGCCGTCTACAACCCCACTGCTGTGAGTATATGTCCCTAGACTGGAAGACTCTCCCTAGACTTTAGTATTCTCACAATAGTAGTAACGCTAAATTATTACCAATCAAGGTGTTCGCCGATGACTAACTTTGATGTCTCGAGGGCCCGCAGATAAAGATGTTCAGGATATAATGTCCTTCCAACAGTCAAAATACTTTTGAACACACTAACCTAACTTAAGCCTGAGCATCTATGTATGAATGAGATGCAGAGTCTAGTGGCACCTTCATTAACACTAGCGTTCACTAGGTTATGTGTTATGTACTTAGACGATGCAATACCTGGGACATGTATAAATGCTGTAGGCTTGCACCCATACCATCCTCGCAGCTTAGTCGGCTTATTCGGCTCAGCCCACAGGAAAGACAATGTCAATATGTGCGGAGTCAGGGTCACGATGTTTTCCTGCACAGCTAGCGAGTGGTAGTGCTACTACAAATTCACTGAACTAACAACGCAAACAACCTAACTGACCCAACCCCTTCTACCTACCAGGAGATCAAGAATACCCAGGTGCTCCAATCGGCCCTCAACATCGAGTCCAAGGTCGTCCAGGGCGTCCCCGAGAAGGTCTCCGTCTCTGAGGAATACCTCTACAAGCCTTTCTCCGTCGGAGAGAACGGCGCCAGAGCTAAGGTCCACTCGAAACTGACCCTTACTGGAAAGGATGGAGGCGCTGACAATGGTAAGTTCAAAGGGAGAAACCCCAAAAAAAACTAGCAACTTACACTTTCGTAAGCACACATTTTATCGCAACGCACACTATGTGCAGGACAAGTTCTCAAACGGCCGAGCACAGCCATTGCAGTGTTTAATGTTTACACGCAGCCGCAGTGTTTACACGTGGGTTACGTATACAATGTAGTAGATATTGATTTAACGGTCTCACTTTCATTAAGGCGATCAGTTTCGACCTTGTCCGGAAGTCTTAGGGTGGTATTCTAGAACGATACTTAAACTCAGTTCAAACTAGAACGCTACTTAAACTCTGTTTAAACTCAGTTCAAACTAGAACGCGACTTGAACTCTGTTTAAACTCACTTTAAGTAGAGTTTTGTAGTGTCGACTGTCGATAAAACAGTGCATGTTTTGATTTGAAAATCCCTCCCTTCATATGAAAACATGCACTGTTTTATCGACGGTCTGAACTCTGTTTAAACTCAGTTTAAGTATCGTTCTAGTGTTCTAGAATACCACCCTTAGTCATAGGGAAGAGACGATGCTTGAAATGAAATTTATTGTATCAGAAAGATTCTTGGGCTGAAAGAACATGGGTTAATACACATAGGTCCGGTTTCTGAATTGAGAATTAGAAAAAGTAAATACTTAAATATCGTTCTATCACGCTCTTTTGTGAGAAATCTGCAAAGACAGAACGATACTTACGTATTTGCTTAGTGAATTTCGCAATTCAGAAATCGGCAGTTAGATGTTATCGTTGATTATCATTAGATCACCAGGCTCTACCTTTTCAGATGAATACACATTATTACAATTTAATTAGCACTGTCATAAGTACGAGTCCCTAGATCCCGAGGTCCCTAGATAATTATGTAATTGAATATCAATAATTTAATGTCAAAGAATTCTTTTGCTTTCGAGATGGCAATCGATCTCTAACATTTTTTTTTTGTCAAATCTATCTCATGTCCTCTTCAGGCAACTTCGTGGAGGCCCGCTCCATCATCTTCGAGAACCCCCATGGCTTGAAGAGCGAGCAGAGCAACCTGCCGAATGCCCTGGCTGCCGTCAAAGACACCGCCAAGGTCCTCGCTACCGAGGCCAGTAGCAAGTCCGCTGGAAGCTTCGCTCAGCTCGTCAGGGTGAGTTGGTTTTTTATATACGTAGTTACTCCGCTGGCCCGAAGTGGTTCTTGGCCTCAGACACAAGAATAAGTCGCCACTGGTCTCTGTCCTACCTTTGAGTACCAAGCGGTCGAAGACCAGTTGGCCGTCCCAAATACCGCTGGAGGGATGAAGTCGGCAAGGACGAACAGGCAGGCGACTGGAAAGCGGCCGCGCAGGATAGAGACCCGTGATTTTTTATTTATTAGTTATTTATTTTGTTGCTTCTTCTTCTCTCGTGTCCAAAGCAGAATTATTGATGTGCCAAAGAAGTTCTCTTTTCCATTGGCTGTTTCGGGATCGGGGGCTTCATATGGTTTATTTTATTTTATTTATTATCCTTCGATGGCTTTATATGGTATTCTAAAATGCTTTTAATAGATATACATATGTACGGTCGGCCACAATCTCAGATACCCCATGGCAGCTCTTACCACGCGCGCAGCATAAGGGCGCCAATTGAACAAAAAGGGGTATCTGAGACTGTGGCCGACTGTACATATAGCTAGGTTACTGATATTCTTTCATAGTATGTTTTATTTTTTTGATACATTGCTAATGAGTTTTTATTTGGTTTCAGATTTTCCGCAACACCAATAAGGATGATCTCCTGAAGGTCTACGCCCAGGTCAAGGGAAACAACCTTGAGAAGTAAGTGAAACATTTTTTTTTAATCAAATCACGGTTTTACTCACTTGTATTTTGTCGGAGTAGCCGACTAGTTTCCGTAAGTTTAACTTTGAAATAAAATAGGCTTCTTCTACGATGGTTCTTTCTGAAATCAACCCAAAAAATGATGATTATTACCCTCAAACTTCCTAAGCTTAGTTTTTAGAAGGTACAGTCAGCCACACGCTAGGATACCCCTTTTTGTTCGATTGGCGCCCTTATGCCGCGCGAGGTAAGAGCTGCCATGGGGTATCTGTGACTGTGGCCGACCGTACAAAGATGTAAGAACAAAGCAATTTTCAATATCTGTTCTTATTTCACGGCCTTGAAAAATTATCAAAATACTCGTAAACTAGATGTGATATACTACTTTTATGACCCTAAAAAGGCTTTGACTCGACACGATGCTTCGGTTGCTCATAGCGCTGGTATTATATGGACATACAATACGTCCTACCGACAATCCCCTTCAATCAAGTGTTCTCTCTCTCTCTCTCTCTCTCTCTCTCTCTCTCTCTCTCTCTCTCTCTCTCTCTCTCTCTCTCTCTCTCTCTCTCTCTCTCTCTCTCCTCTCTCTCTTCCTCCTTCACTCTAACCCTCTTACCTTCCCCAGACGCGTGTTCCTCGACGGTCTGCTCCGCACCGGCACCGGCTACAGCGTGGAGGCCTCCATCCAGATCCTCGAGGGCAAGGAGCTGTCTCCTCTCGAGGAGAAGCTCGTCTATCTGTCCTTCGGCAGCGCCAAGCACGTCTCCAGTGACGCTTTGAAGGCTGCTGCTGTAAGTTTCTTCATAATCATTATAATAAGCAGACCGGACGGTCCAGTATCCTAGCTATTTCCTTCAGTACCACAGAGGTACAGAGGGCAAGGTCAAGGTCACGCCTTGCCTGGGCTGACTTCAAGTACGGCCAAACACGTCTCTAGCGATGCCCTGAAGGCTGGCTGTTAGCGTCCTCTATATATGTCTATCTATCCAGCCCATTAGTATATAAAGCTCACTTAGCACAGACATATTTTCCTTATCACGCCAACCTCCCCTGTCAGAAGCGGATTATAACCATTATCTCGCCAGTTCTTTCACAATAATTTCAAACCATCAAGTCATTGGTCTTAAAATACCATAGCTATTTCTTAGATCAAATCCATCAAATCATGGCCCCGGGCCAATATGCCGAGATTTTGTGAAGACTCAAATGTTTGGGCTTACAGAGCTACAAGAAAATACCGGACAACGTGGTTTAGTAATTCATTTACATCCAAGTTCTTTTACTTGTATCCAAATCCCAACAAATACTACGCCTTTATTTTTTTCATGCTTTTTTATTACGATTTTTTACCATTGTTCTTTTCTTTCACAGAGCCTGGTCGACACGCCGAAGATCCCCAAGGAAGTGTACCTGGGCGTGGGCGCCCTCGCGTCCGCGTACTGTCGCGCGCACAACTGTCACGCCGGCAAGAACGAGGGGGTCGTCGCGCTTAGCAACAAGTTCGCTTCCAAGCTCAACTGCAAGGTCAAGGGCAAGGTAAGGGTGTATAATTGTCTTCTTCTTTTGCTTCTTGTGCCTCTCCATATGGCGGTAGAAGTACATAATTTTGGCTTATAAACTCCAAAGATTGCATGACCTTCTATAGTGGAGCTTCAAACGTCGCCATTCTCTTCTTAAGCCTCCTACATTCTTTGGTATTCCTTGGCCAAGATTTTCTACGTCTGCCACCGCCTCTTTTTTGGCAAATTTTGTTCATCACGAATTTTAAACTTTTATTTCACAAAAATGACAAAATGGTCCACTTAGTATCTTCATATACAGATTTCTACTTCTCTACTTTTGCCAAGTGAATAGGGTTACTCCGTCCACCCTTTATGCTTCTGAGCTGCGACTTTCATCTACCATTTTTTCTTTTCATATGTTGCATTTATTTTTATTCTTTACTTTTCTCTCAGGTCGAGGAAGACATAGTGGTCGCCGTGCTGAAGGGTATCCGCAACATCCGCCATCTGGAGGACAACGTGATTGACAAGCTGGTGCACTGCGCCAACGACAACGGCGTCAAGGCCCGCGTCCGCGTCGCTGCCTTAGAAGCCTTTCTCGCCGACCCCTGCTCTGCCAAGGTAAAACTGAACTTTGTTGTCTTTAGTTACTCTCAAATTTGTTGACCATCATCGATGTATCTTCACATATTACAAAGATCAGCCGGCAGCATATTGGCACCACAACAGTACCTACCCATACCCTAGTGCTCGGAAAAAAACATGAAACCAGATTCAGATTCATGCTAAAACCACTGGATACCTAAACAACTACATAGCCTTGAAGTAAGTTGGTCCAGCTTATTAGATTTCTTCTAGGTCGTGTAGTCATTGCACGAATTGCTCGTTGTGCGAATTGGTCTTTTTGTGAATTGCTCATTTATCGAATTTTTCATTAATAGGATTGCTCCTATTGCGAGTTAGAAGTCATATTGCGAATTAGGCATTCATTTACGAAACCGTAACAAGCAAGGAAGACTTCAACTGACGTTGTTTCCTCCCTCAGGTCAAGAAGACTGCCCTGGACATCATGAAGAACCGCCAGCTGGACTCTGAGCTCCGCATCAAGGGTTTCCTCGCCGTCATCGCCTGCCCCTGCGGCAAGTCCGCCAACGAGATCAAGACTCTGCTCGAGTCTGAGCCTGTTCACCAAGGTTAGTTCACTCTTATCAAGGGCTACCTGGCCGTCATCGTCATCGTCATTGTCTGGTGGCAAGTCCGCCAGTGAGATCAAGACTTTGCTCGAGTCTGAACCTGTTCACCAAGGCAACACGATCAGAATCTGAATCTGAACAGATCCGCTCAATATGACAAAACTTCCTGGCCATCATCGCCTGCCCCTGCGGCGAAACTGCCAACTAGATCACGACTGCTTGTTCACCAAAGTAACACGATCTAAATATGAATCTAAAAGTGAAAGATAGGATCTAGGACTAGTCCTGGAATTATTATGATGACGATGACATTGACACTAAACAACTCATACCTTACAGTCGGCCGCTTCATCTCGTCCACCCTGCGCCACATCCGTGCCTCTGCCAACCCCGACAAGCAGCTGGCGCGTCAGCACTACGGCCTCATCCGTACGCCCAACAAGTTCAACGTCGATGACAGGTGAGTAAAGACTAAACATCTAATGGGGTAAAAAAATATAGGGATGTTTTGTACAGTCATTTTAGAGAACACAAAAAATAAGAAGAAGAATCTCTCCGATCATAGGAAAATGCTTGGTCGGTTTATCAGAGTATGGTCATGATATGAAACATATGAGGTAGAGTCAATCACCCGGAAAAACTTGGGCCAAGCCCCAAGTGTCTGGCCTACGGAATCAATTTTTAAATCCAGCTCCGGCCAATTCTTCTTAGAAGACCAAACTAACCAGCACCCTCATTCACCAGGAAATACTCGTTCTACCGCGAGGCGTCTTACAACGTGGACGCTCTGGGTGTTGGCGGTTCCATAGAAGAGACCGTGATCTACTCACAGGACTCCTTCCTCCCGAGGTCTGCTAGCCTGAACCTGACTGCTGAGATCTTCGGACACAACGTCAACGTTTTTGAGGTGAGTTTGATTTCTTCTTCTTCTTGGCATCACTTTTTCCCACAAAGAGAACACGTATCCTTTGGTAGGAAACCAAAAGCTTGTTTTTCAACAATAAAAGCTATATTTCTTGGCCGTCTCTACCATTCCGGAAACTACAGAAAATATTTGAAACTTCCCTTAGGGGAACATAAATTCTCTTCTTTTTCTCTCTCTCTTCTTGATCCCATTAATGACAAACATTTTCTTCTTCTCCTTCTTTTTCTTGACATGCTTCTCCACTGATGGATCTTAGTTTTATCTTTTCTGTTCCTACTTTAAAAAAAAATGGATATGAGTGTTCTGACGTTTTTTTTCTCGAAACCCAGCTAACTTTTTTTCAATTCCCAGGTCGGCGGTCGTCAAGGCAACCTGGACCGCGTGGTGGAGCACTTCCTGGGCCCCAAGTCGTTCCTGAGGAGCAAGGACCCTCAGGAGCTGTACGATGACCTGATCAGACGCTTCTCCGAGGCCGAGAAGAAGGTCGAGGGCAAGGTGCGCGGGCGCCGCTCTGTCAAGACCGACATCGACAACTTTGACAAGCACGTAAGTATTTAGATGAAAATATTTTGTTTTATGAAGTTACGTTCGCTGCGTAGTTAACAAAAGCTGAAAGAAGTGACTTAGGCCCGATTTCTGAATTGAAAATATTGCTAAACAAATAGGTACTTATCTATCGTTCTGTCACGCTCTTTTGTGAGAAATCTGCAGAGACAGGACGATACTTACCCATTTGAAACCGGCAGATAGAGGTGTATCTTTCGGAAACCATTTAACTTATTGGACGTGGCTTTAGGGACTTCCCTTGTAATCCTGGATCTTTCATTGTTCTTTTTGAGAAATCAACAAAATATTTTGTATGAAAACACAAATTGTGTCAAGATGACTTTTATGGATTTATTTGGGAGGTAGCAACCTTGTAATAACCCAAAGGTATATCAAGAGCGTCATTTGGACAACTAAACCAGCTAGAGTATTTGAAATTCGGAGCTTAGTTCGACTTCGGCTCATAGGCGCCCTGAGGGTATTGGACAAAATTTTACGCCAACCGAGCAGTTAAAATATTGACCTGTGACCACCGACGCCTCAATACAGTAAGTTGGTCCCTTTTCTCACCATCCTCGCCTCCCTCCAGGTGAAGGCTGAGTCTGCCCCCTTCGACAACGAGCTGGACATGGATATCTACGTGAAGTTGTTCGGCACCGACGCCGTGTTCCTCTCACTGGGAGACGATAAGGGCTTTGACTACAACAACGTGCTTGACCAGATCCTCAAGTACGTCGACACCGGCATCAACAAGGCGAAGCACTTCCAGGTAAGAACTACATTTTAGTTTACTTTTGCCTCTTTGCGAGCTCAAGCCCTTTTTCTTTTTTAACGCCACTAATGTGTTTTTATACGTTTTAAGTTATAAGTTATATCAATGTTACTATAGTCACTAGTTCTCCTAAATATTAAATAATTAATCATCTATTCTAGAGATTTTTGTAGTTACACCATGGCATCCTAACTTATTCTAGAATGCTCTAGAAGAGTGAATTGATCATTCAAATGCTGTAGAGCCTGTGAAAAGTTTATATAGAGAAGATCTGTCCAACACTCCCTGAACAAGTATCTATAAAAATACTACGTCCACATACAGACCCAAGACCCAAGCGTTTCCCACAATTTTTCTACCCCTACACTGATAGTAAAACGAACTGGCTTCATCACAGAATGCACACATGCAGTGCTATTATTCCCCTTTTCATCTCATAGCTTTAAGAACGCCTTCAATTCTCCCTTTCACGCTCACTGAGCCCGTAAATGTCCCAAATCCTTACTAAACATCAATCTGCCATCACAGGAGGAAGTCCGCGCCCACGTTCTGTTCCTGGATGCCGAGCTCGCCTACGCCACCTCCACCGGTCTACCTCTGAAGCTTAACCTTGTCGGCGCCGCCACCGGCCGCCTCGAGGTCTCCACCAACGTCGACCTCCGCCAGATCATCCGCAACCCCAACAATGCCAAGGTCGACGTCAAGCTCATCCCCAGCACCGACATCGAGATCTCCGGACTCTTCTTCGTTGACGCTGATACCGTCGCCACTGGTCTGAAGGTCGTCGCTAACTTGCACTCGTCTACTGGAGGACATGTGATTGCTAAGGTCTTGGAGAACGGACAAGGTTTTGACCTGCAAATCGGACTGCCCATCGACAAGCAAGAGATCGTAACTGCCTCCAGTGATCTGGTGTACTTCACGACTGAGAAGGGACAGAAGGAAAAGCAGATCGTTGTGAAGACTGAGGTGGACAAGAAAGAGTACGCTGCGTGCTTCGACCAGCTGGCTGGAGTCGTTGGCTTGACTGCGTGCGGAGAGGTCTCCGTGCCTTTCTCTGTATCTGGTAAGAAATACTTGCGTCATTATTAAATCATTCTAACATAAATCGTTTATCTATGGCAAAATTACGGGTCCTAAATCAGCAGGTACAATCTTTTTGAAAGTGAAAAAAAAATCCCACCAAAAACATTCTGTAAAAACTAGCCAGGTCTCGATGGATCTGCTTGTTTATCTCTAAAAAAGTAATGAAATCTAGACAAAGTCGTGCCAAGTCTAAGGTTCCTTACTGCGATTTCTTTATTATTATAGTTAATGTTGTGAGACTTGGCCGTTGAAGGGTACACAAGCGGTTCTGGCGACAGATTGGTGCAATGGTGTCATGGAGCACCTGGTTTTGTACCCTTGTGTACCCTTCAACAGCCAAGTCTCACAACATTAACTATAATAATAAAGAAATCGCAGTAAGGAACCTTAGACTTGGCACGACTTTGTCTAGATTTCATTACTTTTTTAGAGATAAACAAGCAGATCCATCGAGACCTGGCTAGTTTTTACAGAATGTTTTTGGTGGGATTTCACTTCTTTTTGTAGAAACGAGGGCATATTGATTAATTTTATTAGATTTTCTTATTTGACACAGTTTTTAAATTTGTGTAATGTTCGAGTAGAATAAAGTTAATCGTCCCACTATTTCTTGTTGAACCAGCGAGCGAAGCGAGCGAAGTCCTCCGAGTCTGCTGGAATAATCCGGCGTTTGTATGTATGTATGTTTGTATGTATGAATGTTTGTTCGACGATAACTTGAGTAAATTTGGTCGGATCGTTATGAAATTTGATAGGCGGGTAAACTAAATTAAAAGAATTTTTAAATTCGAACATGAGCCAAATCGGTCGATGGGTTGCCGAGATATGGGGTTGTATAGTTTAAATGCAAAGCGCGCGCGCGCCTGCGCGAATGGCGTAAGCAAAGTTAAACATCTGTAACTGAGGTCGCTATAGGCTAGATTAAATGAAGATGTGTCCCACTACGCTGGATTTTTGCAATGACAGTCGATTTTTTTATGTACCAATAGTAGAAGGGGCATTACCATAATATCTCTAATAAAGCTGATACCAGCTGAGGGTTCTTCATCAGATACTTCAGACCTTAGATTTTTGACATCAAATGAAGCGGTCCACCAAGTTGAATATTTTTTGTAAGGGCGGTATATGTCGATCTATAATAGTTTGGTTGGGCTCTTGTGTTTTCTAATCAGGGTCACCAGGTACTCCAGATCTTCGATTATCCTAGTTTTTATAGTTTTCCCTTTATGTGGCCATTAAACCCTAACTCTGTACCAAATTTCAGCTCTCTGAGTTTATGGGAAGTACTAGTTCTATTAGGGCTCTTGTGTTTTCTAATCAGGGTCACCAGGTACTCCAGATCTTCGATTATCCTAGTTTTTATAGTTTTCCCTTTATGTGGCCATTAAACCCTAACTCTGTACTAAATTTTAGCTCTCTGAGTTTATGGGAAGTACTAGTTCTATTAGGGCTCTTGTGTTTTCTAATCAGGGTCACCAGGTACTCCAGATCTTCGATTATCCTAGTTTTTGTAGTTTTCCCTTTATGTGCCCATTAAACCCTAACTCTGTACCAAATTTCAGCTCTCTGAGTTTATGGGAAGTACTAGTTCTATTAGGGCTCTTGTGTTTTCTAATCAGGGTCACCAGGTACTCCAGATCTTCGATTATCCTAGTTTTTGTAGTTTTCCCTTTATGTGCCCATTAAACCCTAACTCTGTACCAAATTTTAGCTCTCTGAGTTTATGGGAAGTACTAGTTCTATTAGGGCTCTTGTGTTTTCTAATCAGGGTCACCAGGTACTCCAGATCTTCGATTATCCTAGTTTTTGTAGTTTTCCCTTTATGTGCCCATTAAACCCTAACTCTGTACCAAATTTCAGCTCTCTGAGTTTATGGGAAGTACTAGTTCTATTAGGGCTCTTGTGTTTTCTAATCAGGGTCACCAGGTACTCCAGATCTTCGATTATCCTAGTTTTTATAGTTTTCCCTTTATGTGCCCATTAAACCCTAACTCTGTACCAAATTTCAGCTCTCTGAGTTTATGGGAAGTACTAGTTCTATTATGATGATCATGAGTGAGTGAGTGAGTGAGTGTGTGTCATAAATGCGAAACTTTGCTTTCGCTTAACTTCGGAACTAAATGACCTACAGACTTGAAATTTTGGATTTTAAGTATGTGATTATAGCTTACTAGATGACGAAAATTTCTGCGTTCTGGTCTTATCCAGAGGTTCTCAAATAGGGGCCTGAAAATGCGGCGAAATGGTTCCAGTAAAGGATGGTACGGCAGTGTTTGCTTCGCGCTCGACCTGGCGGGGGCACTGCCGTGCCCCCAGATGTCCAATCGACCAAGGCCACGCTAACTGATAAAATAACTAGAATGATGACCCAAGATTTTATGATGAAATCTAAAAGCGTGATTTATATTTAGAATCCAGTCTAATTTCCCCAAATTTTGTCCTTAGGACCCGAGGCCCAGGCTTCCCTGCAGAAGTTCTTCGCCCGCTACCCTCTCACCGGCGCCGCCAAGGTCAAGTTGGTCCTCGAAAAGAACGACCTCCGCGGCTACCACATCAAGGGTCTCGTCCGCCGCGACCAGCCCAACAGGAAGTCGTTCGAGCTGCTCTTCGAAGCTGAAGGCTCCAAAAACCGCAAAACAGCCCTGTCCGGAGAGTTGGTCAACACTCCTGAGGAAAAGACGATCTCCCTAAACTTGGAGTCACCAATCAAGACCCTGCAGGGACAAGTTTCCCTTCTGACCAAGTCCAATGAGTACGCCGCTGTTGTCAAGGCCAAAATGGACGCTGAAGAGTACTTCGCTAGGGCTGGTTTCAACGTACAAGGAAACGACAAACGCAAAGTGTTCTCACCAGTCCTGGAGTACCAGTTACCCGGCGGACAGGGCAAGAAGTCTCTGAAAATCGACGGTCAAGTCATCAGGGAGACTCAGGGACCATCGACCAAATACCAGCTCCAGGGTATCAAGGTTAACCTGCCGAATAACGAAGTGGTCGACATCAACGGTGATGTTGCCGTCCAGCCCAACGGGTTCGAGGGAGACATCAAGGCGAAGAAGGGAGAGCACAATCTGCTCCTCAGTGGCTCCCTGAAGGACCACGATGGCAAGATTGAGTTTCAGAACACTCTGAACCCCCATGTCAACTTCAAGATCGTTGCACACAGCGAGGCGCAGAAAGGAAACGTGAGTGTTTTTTTTTATAAGCTGGACAACAAATTAAAGCTTTGTTGACATAGGGCATCAAAAATAATATAATAATTGTTGTTATTTTAATGTGGAAGTTATCTTTAACTTTTTACGTCAACAAGATAGGTGAAGTTGATCTCGAAATAAAAAAATCAAGCTTTCGTTCTGAACATCTCTTTTCATCTTAGCACGTCATACTAATATTTATATATTCCCAGGTCCGTAACGACATCGACCTGTACTACAGCGGGGACCTGAAGAACGCCCAGAACCGCGTCACCTTCAACCAGCTGCTGAAGTACCACAAGTCTTCTCCCGAGGACTTCGGCCTCATCACCAAGAACAAATGTGAGTATCATATACCAACATATTGGCCTTTGAGAACTTTTAGATGGCATAGCATGAGCGGCTTTATCGAGGCTTATAGATCGGTATAGCTATTTCTGTTCTACTCTATTTAGATATTTAGGACTATTTAGGCCTGATTTTTCAAACCTCAGTCGAAGTCCCAGTTAGCAACAGCCCATACAAAATTCGTCCCATTTTCAAATTATTCCTAGGAATAGTGCTTATTTGGCGATTCAACAATCAGACCCTAAAGTACCTAGTTGGCAACTTTTGGAAATAGACAAAAATCTTCTCCATTGATTTCTGTTCAGGCGGAGTCAGGGTAGAATATAGTTCTTACACATTTTGTGAATTCCTGCCATTTGCTAAATTTGCAACAATGAATACCGTATCTCCAACGTCCTTGTCTAACAACATTATCCATTTCAGTGCACGTGTTCGCTCTGCCGCTGCTCATCAAGTTCGACGCCGAGGTCGACCCCAAGAAGGTCGACGTCGAGGTCGAAGGCCAGTACGTCGACAAGAAGGCCCTGTTCGACCTGGAGGCTAGGACCGCCATCAAGAAGCCTGGGGACTACAGCGTAAAGGTCGTCGCTAACATCGATGGCAAGGTACGTGACTGCTTGAAACTTGAGTGTTTGATTTAATGGTATAATCCGCGCGGGGTGAGAATGGGATGCGACCTTTTGGAACTGAGACGCGGTAAGCAAACTCGCGTCAAAGCAACCTGGTCAAAGTAAAATAAAGTACATTTTCGATTGACAAGGTTCCATCCCATTCTCATCGCGCGTATTATAACAGACAGTGGCCACCCTTGCTTGTTTAGCACAAGAATGGGTTGGTTGAGAAGCTATGAGCGTTTCTCGTAGCTTTTACTGAGTCAAAGTCTATTTGGCTACTGTGGCACAAGCACATTCGATAGCACCCTTACAAATTTATAATCAACCTATCTGTATTATAATTTTTATTTGTATTTTATTCCGTATTTTTTTTTGTTATAAGTCATAAGTCGTGGTGCTTGAATAAATGTTTATTATTTATGTATCTATCTATATTTTGCCTGTTATCTTGAGTATTTCTGTGTTATGTGATATAGTTTTCAACTAAATATTTATTTTTTCTTGCAGGGCGTCGAGGCTTTCGCCAAGCGCGATATTGTGTCGGCGGACAAGTCTAACCTGGAGAACTACATCGTTGTGAAGAACCTCGGCAAATACGAGCTCTCTGGAGTGGTTCTGCACAAGACCAAGCCTAACGACATCAATGTTGGTGCCGTCGGTCACCTGAAGATCTCTGGTGGCGGCAAGAACGAGGATATCAAGTGAGTGCTCTTCATATTTAAATATTTTACGAGTATTTGGCATCTTGGTATTGAAGCTTCTCGTATCTCGATTAATGTTCTTTTCTTTATTATTGGCCTCATCTTTTTATTTAGTTTCGCGAACCCTTTCTACTTCTCGAACCTCTAACATAGACTTTAGTAGTACTTACCTTTCAGCATGATCTGTGACTCTATTTATTATTCCATCTCTAACTCTCTCTCTATTTCTTTTTTTCTAGAGAGAGAGCTCTTCCTCTCTCTCTCTCTTTTACGTCCAAGATTTAGTCTCACATGGTATTTCCACATGATTCATTTTTTTCAACCCACTTCGCCCTGATATTCGTATCCTCTTCGCATTCTAAGAGGTTTACATTATCTGATACGTCTAACAAACATTTCCTCCCCAGGTTCGATATCGGTGCGATCGAGAACGCCAACCTCTACTCGTCCCACGCCAAGATCTCGCACGCCAAGGCTGACATTGTCGACTTCCTGCTGAAGATCAACCGTGGCAACAACCCCACCGGCCAGCTGAAACTGAACCTTAAGGACACCATCGCCGCCAACGGACAATTCAAGGTCACTGATGGAGATGGCAAGGGCAACGGCATGATCATCGTGGACTTTAAGAGGGTGAGTTTTCTAAAATCTAAAGTAAAAAGTTAGTTTAGTAACAATGCCGATCCAGGAGCAAGCGATCTTGTGCAACATTTCTTTATCTCCTCTCCTTTATACTCTCAGATCAGTCAAATGTATTTTTTTATTTATTTATGAACGATTTTGATAATTGGTGAGGCGTCTGGCATAGGATCGTGAGCATAAAGAGGCGTTTACTCGGCAGTGGATTTTAAGCTTAAGATGATGATGATGCAGGCATCATCGTCTTGTCGTCTTGTGATGTAGAGTTGCAAATATAACAATGGGTTTAACATGACCAGCTAGCTATATGGGGCTTATAGCTCGATTTTCCTCAGATTTTGTCTGTATCACTCTATGTAGATCAATAAAGTGGGGGAGAGTTTTTGTGATCTTTTTTTATTTGCAATCAGTACGTAGACCATGTACAGATGTGTGGGCTATTGTAACCGCAGGGCCATTATTGTATGGTTCGCTGATCGAGCCCGCTAGGCATGTTAGGTACTTATTTTTATATTTCTCATATTTTTTCATTGCCTAACCGAACCTTTCCCTTCCAGGCCGGTCGCAAGATCAAGGGTGACGTGAAATTCGTCGTGAAGGACCCCGTGTACAACGCTGACGTCGACTTCTTCCTTAACTTCGAGAAGGACAACGCTGACAAGATCCACCTCAGCACCCACAGCAAGCATACCGAGAAGAACTGTGACTCCAAGTAAGTTAACAAACATTAAAATTTCGCCTTGAATAAGGCGTTTCCAAACTTGATTTAGAAGTCTTTGACAGATGGCGCTGACCTTACTAAGTTGCTATGAATCTACATAATAAAACACCTTCGATCGATCAAGGGGGGTTTAGTTCGGTGTAAAACACCTTTAAAACAACCAAAATATCAGTTAGTTCACTAACATTACTTGCATGGATCAGCTCATCATCATAAAAAAAACAGTCTCTGTTGGTCCATTCCTGACCATAGGTTTCTCCCAAAAAAAAAATATTGTTGGCCATTTGCTGATCTTCTAATGCAATCATAGCCCACTATCACTGGAAATTATCCACCCAGCGCGTGGGTGGACGGCCTAGAATTACCTGGTCTAGCGGCTCAATTTCCTTCTTAACCTCCCCACGTCTATTTGCTTGGCATGAACTTCTACTATTACCACAATTAACCCACAACCTTTCCCTTCCCAGGAACAAGCTGGTTTACGCTGGGAAGAAGTTCGAGCTGAACGTGCACCGCGACGGCGTCATCGACGCAGATGGAAAACTGGTTGGAAGCGTCGAGGTGGTATTGCCCACTGAACGCGCGCTCTCCTTCAAGATCAACCGCGAGATGAGCCTCAAGGACAACGTGAGTTTTGTATAAACCACTAACTTTTGCTCATAAACCACTTGAAAGTCTTATCAGTCTTATGTCAGGTTTTTCAAATGGATTTCAAGAGTTATGAAAAAAGCACCAACCAATGCTCAGTAATCACTTCAAAAACGTATGATAAAGTTTTTCACGTCATGGTTCCTGAGCTAAAGCAAAGAAATTGTAGTATCAGAGGATAACAAAAAATACCTGATATTATCCGAACCCGGACTGTTAATAAAAGGAACACCGCAGGATCAATACTTAGCCCCGCCCTGTTTATCCTTTACACAGCTAACCTTCCCTTCTCAAGTTGTTTCAACTGTCATATTTATGTCGAAGATGCTCTTTGGCTTTCCTTCAAGGCTGAAGACACATTTCAATATGTTGACATCATACTAACACTTTTAACATTTTTATTACTCGTTATATTAACTTTTTAATTTCTGCCAACGTTTCGAGGCCTTTACAGGGCTCGTGTTTATCAGCAGAGTGCAGATTTGCAGAGTGGCAGTTATCTAATGCTCGTGCAAACCTAAAAAAACATTATACTAACTCAAATCTTTATCCTCCTCTTCATCAGACCGCTAACGGCAACATCGAACTGGTACTCGCTGACGCAGAGAAGCGCGGCGGTGCCGCCTCCACCCTCACTTACAATGCCAAGGTCACCAACGCCAACCTAGAGAAAGAAACCGGCCTGTACGAGGGTCAACTGTCCCTGAAACTGAAGGATGGAAAGAACCTGGAGAATACCTTCAGCCTGAAGAACGCCCCCGAAGGCGACAAGCTGAAGTTTGCTTTCAAGGTGTGTATGAGTGGACGTCGAAGGCTAGGTATTGTTGTAGAAACTGATGCAATTACCACGTCTGGTCATAATGAGAGCAAATGAAACTATTCCTAAATACAAAAAGATACACTAAAAGTTTGGGAATCTGTCTAACTGAACTTAGAAAGATTCCCCAACTTTTGGGATATCATTTTGTATTTAGGAAGAAAGAAGAGAGAAAGAAATAAAATACATTTAAATTGCATATGATGCAAATAAACGTCTTATCTATCTATCTATCTATTCGCCAAAGCACACAGTTATAAACAGTTTGGTAATCAACTTACCTACAGACTAAACCGAAACTTATTAACTTATGACAGGAGTGGTCTTCTAACTCCCTGCTTCTCTTCACTCACCCCACTGTCTTCTCCAGAGTGACCTGACCGGCTCCCTGGTCCCGAAACCGGCGTCCCTGGCGCTGACCAGCGAGTACACCAACCCCTCAGCCAGCCTCACCAGCACCCAGCAGAAGTACCGCGTCAAGGCCACCTACGGCAACGACATTGGCCTAGAGGTCGACGGCAACGGGGAGGTCAAGTTCGATGATGATAGGAAGTAAGTTCCTGTGAACATTATTTTAAAAGATGAAAAAAAAGATAAAACATTATTTATTGCCAAAACCAAAACATTACATTGAAAAAAATACACTTGAAACATTAGAGGTCAGCAACCCTCAGCTCTTGAAATGTTATTGCGAGCGGAAGTAAACGCAGGTATTCACACGATAAAAAATAATAATACTATTAAAATTACTTAGATTTACAGAAATTTCTTCGAGCCACAAAGTGGAGATGGGTGGAGAAGAGATTTTGTTGTCATACATTTGACATGACTCTCGGGGTCAATCAAGATTGAGCGAAGTTCTTTAATGTATCAAAAAAAACTTCCTTTCCATTCATGATGACTTTGGTGGGATTATGATAATGTTCTCTTAGTTATTTAGTCATTTTGTATTTAGTAAACGGTAAAACTAACCTACTGGTATTTATGTCGGTGTAGGTAGTCATCGCAAAGTTAGCGCGTCTTTAGAAGTTTGACGCTTTCAACACGAGTGAAGATCCCCATGTTACTAGATTGTAGCTTGGGAAATTAGATATACTTTAGAATATGTTGCTGTTTTCCGGCTACCGAAGCTGTGTCATCGGACCATCTGTCTGGTAATCTGCCGAATTTTATTAAGATTTTCCCCTCTCGAGGTCAACAAATCGTAATTGACTACTTCCATCTACCATCTGTTCGCCGATTTATATTGGCAATTTGAATGACCAAAATAACTGCAACTAGACCTCCCTCTCAAAGCAAATTTTCTAACCCTCAACCGTTTTCAGGATTCAGAACGACGCCGTGGTGCAGGTCCGCCTTCCGTTCGAGAAGGCTCACGACATCAAGGTCGTCTCCAACGTCCTCTACCTGCAGCCTAAGGACAAGGATGTGGAGGTAAGAACTGAGATTCTATCTGTCGATTTCTGAATTCAGAAATTCACTAAGCAAATAGGTAAGTATGGTCCTGTCTTTGCAGATTTCTCACAAAAGAGCGCAACAGAGCGATACGTAACTATTTGCTTAGTAAAATTCTCAATTCAGAAACCGGGCCTATATGTACTATGTTTTCGTAAGCATTTACCTGTGCTAGGGAATATGGAGAAACGCGCAAATAATTCTGCGGTCTTTAGCTTAGCACCCCTAATTGAACTTTCTTAGGAAAATTTATTCTTATCATTATGTCGAGGACTCTCCCATTCATTCATCCGTCTATTCATTGTCTGAGAACGTCCAATAAAATTATGCTTTGCCCTGTTTATCAACCTAATTCATACGTTTAAATCTGGTGAAATATGCCTTGAAAGACACCAACCTTTGAATTTCTTATTTCTACTTTTTTTAGAACCTTTAGAATTACTTTCATCTGTGAGATTTCACATGTTTTCTTTATCTCTCTCTCTCTCTCTCTCTCTCTCTCTCTCTCTCTCTCTCTCTCTCTATGTCCCTCTCTTTTTCTTCCACCAATGTAACCCTCACTAACCACCCTTTCCTCTTCCAGTACTCCATCAGCCAGAGCCTGCAAGTGAACGCCGACGTGTACAAAATCGACGCCAATGGCAAGTTTGGGCCCAACGCTGGCTCCAACAAGGTCAAGGTGCTGGTCCCCCATGTGGACCCCTTCTCGCTTGACACCAGCTACAAGGCTGCTCTTGAGGGTTAGTTCTACATCATATTTACGAGATAAGACTCTTTTCAGTGCAACATTGGTCACACGCTCCACTCATAGGTCAGCTCTTTCGTAGCCTAACATGTCATGACATCCACCTTCTCTTTAGTTAGGTCGAAATAGCTGCGAGGCGATAGTTAGTTTCCGTAATTAGCACCAAAATAATCACGATTTGACCACCTTCTTCGTTTATCTTTGTCGTCAGTTAGGTCTCAACGTATGATGAATTTTTAATTCTCATTTCAATATGTGAGATAGATTAATGCATATCTAGATCAACAAAGTTGCTTGCCACATAGTCTTTAAATTGATTTCTTTTAATTTAAAAAAAATTTTTTAACCGATTTAACACTCGTTTTATTAACTTTTTACATTACTTTTTTTTATTTCATTTAACAAAATTAGTTTTCTATCTATGTTTCTCGACAATGAATGACGCTCAAACCCCTCTTTTTTTGACGAGGTCCCCGGTCCTTTGCTATACATATATTTATGTATATTTTTTTATGTCTTCGATCCAAGCGTGAAATATGACGCTTCTGATTAGAGAGGACAATCTAATTCAAGTATTTCACCAACAGGCGAGAAGAAGACCGGTGAGCTGGAGGTGAAGACCAGCTACGGCAAGGGCAAGACCGCCAGCGTGGTGGCTCAAGCCTCCACGCACGGCTCCGAACACCAGCTCAGCGTGAAGGCACACGCGCCGCAGGCCGAGAAACTGAAGAAACTCGACGTCTCCATCATCACCAAGGTGAGAAGTTGGACTTTGTATTTATACTAATGCCAAAAAAAAACATTTTGCTGGCGTGATGTAGGATTCTTAGCGGAGTAACAGCTACTTGGTCGTTTCCATCAGCACCAAGGTGAAAATTGTGCTTACTCAGTCACTGTTAGCAACCATAAGGCCCCTTCTGAATCGGTTGCTATTGTAAACCTGGCGAATGGCTTCCCGAAGCGAGGGACTTTCTTTATCACGTTTTACCTTTGTCAAGAGCTTTACACATAACCAGTTCCAACAAAAAAATATTGGACACTGTATCTTAAAAGCTCGATGCAGGATTCGTGCCATTAACTAAAGTAGGAACTGCAGTACTTAAAAAATCCTTTATCCGGCTGTGGGACGCAACACACTCTTCTCACTCTTTCTCTCATAATAATGTGACCCGTATTTCCCCCCAGAACCCCAGCCCTGACAGCTTCAGCACCCTGCTGGTGGTGGACGCCGACGGGCGCGTGTACAAGTCTGACGCAAACGTGGTCATCTCTAAAGTGCACCCGCTCATCGATCTCAAGTACACCAGCCCCAGCCAGCCAAAGGCCAGCCGGTAAACAAATACCTACCTCTTGTTTACAGAACACAATTTTCCCAACATCACACTATCTTTGTTGACACGTTTAACATTAGATTTTCGTTCCCCAAGTCCAAAGAAGTCCACTGAAAGTGCTTATTAAGGAACTTCAAAATTTAACAAAAGTTCGCTGCCGGTTTCTCTAATTTCTCAATTCAGAACCACAACTTTACTGAGTCGTACTTAGTCGATCTCTACTTCAATACTAATAAAGTATGGAAAATAATGACTGGCACAAATGATTGAAAGTCGTGGTTATTATACAATATGACCTTATTAAAGTACCTAATAAAGGTTTCGTGATATGAAATAAAACTCGTGGCTAGGCTACCCGTGCCTACCAGAGCAAGCATGACTTCTGAATTTGTCTTCTAAAGACATGGTGGAAGATTTATTTTTACAGACGATTTCTCTCTAACCAAACGTTCCACCTTCCAGGCTCTACCTGAAGGGCAACGCCCTGAGCTCCAACCAAGGCAAGGTTGAACTGAAGATCGAAAACGTGCGCGACCTCTCGCTGGACGCGTCCTCCGAAGCCTCCATCCAGAAAGACAACGTGGTCCTCAAGGTGGGTTTTTAACCACTGGTTATAAACTACATATACTTAGTTTGGCGGAAATACTGTCTTATCATAAGCTTTTTGTCTAAAAACCTCTACTTACTTTAGCCTTTAGTCAGTAGATGGTCTCACCAGGCTGCTGATGATGATAATGATTCTTACCTCCTTACTTAGGTGGCCGCCAACTCCGACAAGCTTGGCCTGAAGAACTACAAGGTTGACATCTCGAGCAAGGATGCCGGCGCCGGCAAGCGGCTCGAGTTCCACGCTACCAATGATGGCAAGAACGTGTTTAGTGGAAGGTACGCATGCAATTTTATTTTTAGCTTTTTAGGACCTTAAGAGGAATAAAATTCGACTAACGTTCTAAGATTTCATACAAAGTGCTAAGATACATAACTAACTTCACCTATCTTTTCAGGCTTTGTATGAAATCTTCAACGCGAGTTAAACTTGCACTTGTCCGGTTTTTGTTTTTACAAGACTTCAAGACAGTCAGAAAAAATACTTCATGTTTTTTTATTATTTTTTTCAAAACCTATAAAATAAATGAGGTTTATTGTTTGTTAAACTTGGAGAGGTCTGCATTAGCCCTGAGTCAGCCTCTGTGGTAGCCACCATAAGGCATCCCTGGAGCCGACCCTCCTATCTATGTTTCTGAGTTCTTTAAATAAATATTTAAAACACTATTATAAAAAGTTTGTAAATATTTTTTTATTGTTGATTTCGTATCTAGCGTGCAGTCGGCCACAGTCTCAGATACCCCTTTTTGTTCGATTGGCGCCCTTATGCCACGCGCGGTAAGAGCTGTCATGGGGTATCTGAGATTGTGGCCGACCGTACAAATAACCAGTTTGTCAGACCTCCGATAACAACTGAACTACACTGTTATAACTTTATTTTACCCGCCTACCAAATTTCTTAACGATCAGACCAAATTTTCTCAAGTTATCGCTGAGCGGACATTCATACATACAAACAAACATACATACAAACACGATGGTTCCAGTAAAATCAGAGAACTTCTCGCTCATTCAATAAGATGGATGCGTTTCGAGTTCAGTAGCGAATTCTTCTGTCTGAAGCAAAGACCTACTTAGAGTTAGTTTAAAGCATCCGATCTTTACTGTTTCTTTGTCTCCTGCAGCACCTCATTCATCAGCAAGCAGGAGGGCCCCAAGACCATCATCGAGGGCTCAGGCGCCGTGAAGGTCAAAGAGGAACAGAAGTCAGCCACCTTCAAGTACATCCGCACTCTGCTGACTGAGGGGTCTGAACAGGGCATTGAGGTGAGAAACTTACTTGTTTTTTAGGGTTCCGGACCTCAAAAAAGAAACCATTATTAAGATCACTTTGAGGTCCTTCTGTCTGTCTGTCAAGACCTTTTTCTCAACAATGCGTGGAGGTATCAGGTTGAAATTTATATCATAATCTCTGGTCTGCGCACGCACAGACCTTCGCGTGGTGGTGCTACGCGTCTCCCGTAGCAGCGCTACGACTCTCGTAGCGATGCTACGGCCCATTCGTAGCAGGGCTACGACCCATTCGTAGCAGGCTACGCTATTCAGTTTTTAAACCCCAACCAAAAAAGAGGGGTGTTATAAGTTTGGCCGCTATGTGAGGGTGTGTCTGTGGGTTCAGTTTGTGGAGCCTTAGCTCTTAATCGAGTGAACCGATTCGGATGCCATATTTATTTGAAAGCAGGCTTTCTAGCGAGTGTTCTTAGATAATATGTGTTATCAAAATCGGTTCAGCCGTTTATGAGATATGCGTTTCTTAAAGCCAAAATATCTGGGTATTTTATATTTAAAATTTAGTCGTTATTACCAGTTCTTCATAGAAAAAACCTTCCCCAGACCTTCATGAACATCGCAATCGGCGACCGCAGCTACGTGGCCGAGTCGCGCGTCACCAACCTCGAGTACAAGAACTCTTACGTCTACTGCGAAGAGAAGAAACAGTGCGCCAACGCTGAGCTTCACTCCAAGATCAACGTGCAGAGTGAGTACCTTACAGTTTTTTCGGCAGAAGAATCCTTATTCCAACAATTTATTAAATATTATCTTTTGCCTGCGACTTTGTCCGCGCAGACTGATTTTTTATCTCGTGAGTTTTTCCGTTGTTTTAATGGTTATTCTGCTATTCAAGGCGGAGAAAAATCAAACAAATAAAAAACCATAAAACCACCCGTTCTCGAGTTATAAGTGGTGTAACTAACACGACTTTGTTTTATACATATGTATACCTATTAAGATTATGCGTAGTGGCCAGTGGGGTTATTCATAAAAACTGATATTCCAGATCTCACCTGTCAAACATAACAAAACGTTTACGTTTACGTACGTTTGACAAGCAAAGACCATCACTAAACGAAATTGCCACTACGTGACTAACCCATGCCCCTCGTTTACAGAAGCAGGCGTCCTCCAGCACACCGTCAACGTCGGCCTGGACCTGCGCAAGCTAGGCTTCGCCCCCGAGTTCGGCCTGCTGGTCAGCAGTGAGGTCTCTGAGAAGAGGCTGCCGCAGTACACCCTGGACGTCCACGTCAACAAGGAGGAGAAGAAGTACCACCTGCACGCCTACAGCCACCCCGAGCACGGCAGTGAGTAGAGAGATCCCACTTCTGACTTTTTTCTCAATTGTAATGTCGTAATCCTTAGCCCATCGTCAAAGCCTTCAACGAACTTATGAGCGCAATAAAATGCTGTCTGACTATCTCTAGATTTAGCTAATTGACTGACAGTCAAGCGTTCGAACGCATGCGTTAGAATTGTACAGTTTCGTAACTAAAAGGTGCCAACGAGTTTCTTTTACTAAACCTAGATCTACCCTGCATATTTTGAAGCATAAAATAAATACCAAATGGGAAATTGGAAACTTCTATTCAACCTTCTTCTGAAATTATTTGATTAGTGCTCATCTACGTCAAGTATTTAAGGAACTCATGTGCAGAACATGATGGTAGACCCACCAATGTAAGCGTTATGCGTTCTTTATCCTTCATTCAAGGTAAAAGTTTTATTTACCCCCCTTTTTCCACCAGAATTCCCCGCTGGCGTGACCGTGACGCTACCCCAGCGCATCCTCGCCCTGGAAACTCACGTTTCATACCCGACGAACAAGGCACTGCCCTTCCCCATCCACGGAGAAGTTTCAGTCAACCTGGACAAGAACAAGCCGCAGCAGAAGACCGCCGCCAGGTTCCTTCTGGACGTCACTGGCGCTGACAAGACCCATGCTGCTGTGGCCGAGCTCGGCTTCAGCCATCCCAAGATTGGCAAGGTAAGGAATCCTGCATCGCGCCAGCAAAATTTATTTCGTACTACCTACCTATCCGAAATACCAATTACCAATTATTAGCACAGCAGAACAGAGAGTGGAAACTTACCGATTTCGAACCGCGTTCATTCTAGGCGTGCATACCGACGCATCTAACACAAGCGTAGGTGGTATGCTGAAGCAGTGGCGTTTTCACTACTAATCATTTATCGAGTCTCACCTTTCCACTGCATTGTGTAGTTTATCCAGTACCTAGGCACAACATCTGCTTGGCGCAATATTAGCCTGGTCCTTAGGGCGAGGCCCTTCCTCAATATTTTACCGTGATAAGAAGAACACAAAACACGCACGCAAAACAAGCACGCGTCAGATTGTCTGTTGTGCTGTAAATTAAAGGAATATCAACCGCAACTTTTTAACTAACCGCGTAGTTCGCGAATGGAACAAATTACCAGACTCCATAATCAGTGCAAATTCAGTGAACACTTTCACTAACCCATTGGACAAATATATGTATAAAAAATAAACAAGTGCAGTGATATACACGCATCAGCTTGAAGCTGCTAGTGTATAATAAATAATAATAATAATAAATAAAAAGTAACCATACTGCTTCCAACATCGGCCTTTTAGGAACCTCGTCAAAACCTTCTTGTAAAGATGTCACACCTGAAGTATTGCCGTGGTGGCAGTTTTCGCCCTTTAAAACTTTCCTTTCCCCGTGTGAAAGGACAACAAGACTTGTCTTGAGAATTTCAGCCTTGCGTTTCTCCTGTTTAGATACTCACTCTTTAGGAACTGCATACTAAAATGCATTAATTTGTGTCCAACAGGAAGCCCTCCTGAAGTTCCGCGGAGAGTTCCAGCGCCCGTCTGACAACACCATCAAGATCGAGTCCGCTGTGGTTGCCTCCCACCCGAGCCTGGGAGCTGTAAGTTTTAAATTACTCCATGAGGAGACCATACTTGCTTGCATAATATACTTGCTAATAGTTCTTTTTGCCCCTCTATCTGGATGGAAGCTGTGTAATCTTCAAGCTAAATGAAATAGGTGTTTGACATTACAATTACTTCGATACATTCCTAACATACGACCGATATTATGCCTTTTTGGCTCTGTCTTACCCACTGTAGCATGGTCATACTTTAGAAAATTAACCACTTTTTTCTTATATACTCGCTAATCTAATAATCAAATTTTACTTTCAGGAGCGTCAAGCTAAGTTCCAGTTCGAAGCCAGCCCGATTCACGTCAAGGTTTACGTAAGTATCTTCAACATTGATCCTATCTTCTGGAAAGCTGAAATAAAATTACATCCCAGGACGCTTCGACCCAGTAAACCCATCCCTTTCATTTTGCAAAGACCGAGGGTTTATAACATCTTTTAAGTTAGTAAAACTGTATTCTTCACGTCTAGTATACTGAAATGTGATCCCAAGAAGACTTGAGCCGCAGTCACTCAAAACGTATTTCAACCATAATTTTATTCAAGTACACTTTTAACGGATTGAACACTGGTTTTATTAACTTTTTTAATTTTTCTCAACGTTTCAAATGTAAAAAAACACTAACATTAACAAAATGTTACTAATTAAACTTAGTTTAAAGTGTAGTTTAATTATGTAATAGTGGTCCTGCAAACCTAAGAAAATATAATGTGTCTAAAGATCTTAACCAGCTAAGCTGTCTATGGCCCCGCAGGTCGACACCCCGATCGTCCAGATCATCGACCTGGAGGCGTCCGCGACCCTCAAGGACGCCCTGCAGCAGGCTGACCTGAAGGTCTCCATCCTGCAAGGCAAGCCGGTCCAGGCCCGCGCCATCGCCAAGGACTTCCAGTACTTCGAATTCACCACTGGTTACAGCGGTAAGTTATTGTTACTTTTTCCGACTTGTTGTTGTTTATTAATGTTTCGAATCAAGGGCGTCGCCAAGGGGGGGCAAGGAGGGGCAGCTGCCCCCCCTAGAGATTCTAAAAAAGTTGCCAAATATAATGCAACCAAAGTCAAAGTCTTTGAGTTAATTTGCTTGAAGTTCAAGCCTTGAACAATCATTCCCGTACGTCGAAACTCGAATGAATTCACCAATTCCACTCCTAATATTCCGTACGCTCAACTACGCTCTGGCTGTAGATGTAAGGCTCGTAGTACAAGTGAAAAGCTTCATGTGCTGTTGACTTTACCTACAATTCATACCTACTTTTCTCATTCATAGAGAATGAGAAAAGTATGAATTGTATTAGATAAAGTCAACTTGCCCCTCCCCTGCGCCATCGGCTGGCGACGCCCTTGTTTCGAATACTCAGAGCCTTCTAAGTAGCACCTACCTTATTTTGACTAAAGTGTAGAGTTTGTGAAGCTACATAATATTTTGACTAAGGTGTAGAGTTTGTGAAGTTAGTCCTTTTAGAATTAGGGTGTGTAGAGTTAGAAGCTTAGCTCTACATGAGATCTGAATGCTTTTTGATAGTGAGAGGTGTAGTGTATGGTCTTGTTTTTGAAAAAAGTTTTTTCACTAAAAGGTCAACAATGTTCTTGTTTTTTACATGAACATGTTTTTGGTGGGATTCTAATTTCTTAATATTATCTGCAGGTTTTTTTTTATTATAGGGTAATAGATAAATAATTATTCAATAAAAACTATAAAACATGCAAACTAAAACTAAAATTAAATTAAGCTAGAACTAGACATAATATTTACCTACAAGTAAAAGACCTGTTTTCGCTGTTCCGCGGCAATGAGCCCACAACGCTAGCAGTAGTCTCTATTTCTTCTGTTTATATCTCTTCTCTTCACTTTTTCTCCCACTATAAGTAGCTGATATGGCCCTATACCATCCTGACAGCTTAGTCGGCCTAGCCCACAGAAATGCCAAGTCAATACGTGTGGAGCCAACTAAGCCGTAGGTTTCCTCACGATGTTTTGTCCTTCACCGTTAGCGAGTTGGAAGCGAAGGGTCACTACTGAATAAATAAATCACGTACAACGTACAATACTGTCCAGCCCAATTTTGAACCCAACTCCCCTCCATAGAGTTCTTCACCTTTAGCGGCTCTGAAGCGAAGGGTCACTACTGAATAAATAAATCACGTAATATACTGTCCAGCCAAATTTTTAACCCAACTCCCCTCCAACAGACGAGGCCCAGCGCAAGCTGTCGATCACCGGTCACATCGACCCCGAGAAGCGTGTGGACGTGAGCGCTGACATAGTGCTGCCCAATGAGAAGAAGAACATAATCCATGGAGCCCTGTTCCTCAAGGACAACCTGGTCAAGAGCGACTACGGCATCTCCAAGGAGAACTTCAACTATTTCGTGGTGAGTTGGGAGATAGAGATAAGATTTATTTAGGTCACTTGTTGTACATAAATGGTGTTAATTATAACTAATGTAACAGTATCAAACAGACCCTGTTGGGGCGCTGATGGTGTACTGATAAACGACATCAAGTTCTTACTTACTTCCATGGGCGCCCATAAACGTCTTCTAACGCAAACTTATGCAAAAATACAATACCAAGGTCCCCAAAAGTTAGGCAGTCTTGGTATATCCGTGCTTTATGTATTCAAGTCCCATAATAGTCAAGGAGACTCAATATACAGTATTATCTGAATATGTAGTTGCTATCGATATCTCTTTTTTTTTTTCAATCCCATTAAAGTATCTTGGCAAACTTTAGGCCAGCAATCCTGAAATACTGACCAACTCACGAGCTCTGAATGTTAAAGTTGAAATGTGACATTCCATGTACACAAAACTAGCATACTTAAAAAACCTACCTTACCTTACTTATCTTATAAAAATATGTATAAAAGAAAGTTCCTTAACACGGGTTAGTGCTTTAGAAAATACAAAAAGGAGCACCGCAACTTGATATCTGATGCCAAAGTCACACCCACACAAAACATATTTTGTCCAACAAGCCCTAACTCCCTAACTCCTTCCCCAGAACGCTCTGAAAAACGACCTGTCAACCCTGGAGGTCCGCATCAAGGAGCTCGGCGAGAAGGCCAGCTCGGAACTCAAGAGCACGCTCTCGAAGGTCGAGCCTCAGCTGAACCAGCTCAAGGACGCCTACAGGCAGGAGGTCAGCCAGCTGCTGGACGAAATTGCTAACGACAAGGTGCTGAAGGAAATCTCGCACGCTCTGTAAGTATCAGATCATCATCATAGTTCTGAGCTAAAAGGCCAGCTTTTCATAGGCTGTCACTGTATTCTTTCTTTAAAAAATCTTAAAATATCTTCCTTCTTCTGCTCTGCTTCTCTTTTTTGTAGTTTTTCTTTAAAGCAGTTATAGATAGGAAAGGCACCAAAAAAAAAAACTTTAGTTTTCGATGCACCTCATTTTCTGATTTGATTTGTTAGGTGGAAATAATACAGATGATACCACCTATAACAGCGTAAAAGTAATATAACTGATTCACTCAGACACTTCCTCGTCAGCTCAGTGGATCTCCGAAACGCCTCCATCTATGGACCACTGCGTAGCACTAAGATTTCTACTTTATTGTCATCATCATCATCATCATCAGCCTGTTAGCACCCACTGCTGATTAAAGGCCTCTTCATACTCACGCCAACTCTCACGATCCTGTGCCAGGCGCAACCACTGTTTTCCGGCTACTTTGACTATGTCTTCAGACCATCTGGCTGATAGTCTGCCAACCGTTCTCTTCCCCTCTCGGGGTCACCATTCCGCAATGGACTTTGTCCATCTGCCATCGGTACGTCTCGCCAGGTGTCATGGTGTTTACTTTGTTGGAAACACTTCTAACTCTTCATTCCTCCCCACAGGGATGAGATCGTCAAGTTCGTGTCAGCCATCATCAAGGACATCGTGGAAGTGACCAAGCCCATCGTCGACCAGATCCACAAGGTCATCGGCGACTCCTGCAAGAAGATCAAGGAGCTCTACGAGAAACAGGTGGGTTTTTTTCGGTGCGGTGATGATAACGTCCAACTCCAAGTGGCACAAGATCAAGTGGTAGCCTGATGAGTGGAATGGTTTACAGCGGTGGTACGTCATACAAATTGTCGTCTCCCTTAGAACGCTCGAATTTTTTTAAATTATTTTTTACTATTACTTATTTGGGTTACATAAGCATAAGCGACATACAACATAAGCATTCGGGATAGTATGCCTTAGACGCTTAGGTTTACTCACGATGTTTTCCTTCACGATTAGCGAGTGTTATTTGTGAGTGTTAAACACAATTTTTAACGGATTTAACACTCGTTTTATTAACTTTTTACATTTTGCAACGTTTCGAGACCTTTGCAGGGCTCGTGGTCGCGAGGTGACAGCTTACGTAACTTTGGAAATCAACAAAGTCGTACATGCCTGCGCGGGGAATCGCTACCACTAAGCCACCACCGCTCTTCACCAATAAGAGTCAAGCTAACCCTTCATCCCTCCATCAGATCGAGGGCGAGCTAAAGCAGCTGTACGCGAGCATCGCGGCGCTGGTTCAGAAGGCCTCCGACGGTCTGATCGACGTGGTCGCGCACTTCGCCGCCGTCGTCACCGACTTCTTCGAGAAACACAAGCCCGAGCTCCAGGAACTGACCAACACCATCACTGAGATCTTCAAGGGTGAGTTTTAACTACTGCGTACCTATTATTTGTCGAAAAAAAAGATAAATCTCATTTTCCAAATAAACTGCATTAGGTAAATAAACTGGTTTTGAAAATTAGCAACTGCGCGGATTTTTTTTCCAGAATAAGCAAACAGATTAAAATACTAAGATTACAAAGCTAGCTAGCTTTTCAAATTCATGAAAGAAAAGATTAGGTACAGCAAGCGATATAAAAATGTGCAGTGCTTACGAAAGTTTAAGTTTTAAAATACAGTAAGCGACATGCTTGGATACTTCTTTTTGTACGATTGAAGAACTTATGCACGGAGTATCTAGCAAGGTTAAAAGACGTTAAAAAAGTACTCTTGTTCCATAGCTTAGTTTGACAAGCACTGGGGCAAGTTAAACGGGGTGGGACCCAACTAAAGTGGAAATGTTTGATGTCACAATAATAATATTCTTTTGAATAACCTATCGTGCCATTGTTCTAGACCTGACCCGTCTGATCGTGGCCCAGCTGAAGGAGTTCCGCGCGTCCGTCGCACAGATCTTCTCGGATGCTCTCCAGCAAATCAAGGACATGCCACTTATCGCCATGATCAAGGAAAAGGTACAGTTTTAGATTTGATTCTACAAGGTGTTACAAAAGATGCTAACTCTTTTTACAGGGTAATAGCACCCGGTGATAGGGATCACTACCAAAAATTTTTTTTTTTATAAGACTTTCCGTTGATTTTTAAATTAATAAGATGTGAACGGTGTGGCGGGAGAAAAGTATTTTTTAAATATTGTTTTTATTGACTTTCACAATGTTTTAACAACTCAAACCTATGCAAATGCACTTACACCCACAAACATCTTTTTAAATTTGAGCTAATACCGAGAACAAAAAAGTTATGAAAAAAATTCAATTTTGAGGTTATAAAATAAATATTGTTTTTTTCAACTTTTTTTACAGAATTGACATCCTGTTGACCAGTAGGTTACACCCTGTAAAAAGAGTTAGGATGTTTTGTAACACGTTGTATACAGGCGAAGCTAAGTACAGAGTGCCACAAACGTATCTAGTCCGGTGGTCACGTCACGTAAAATGATATTATGCGCATATTCATTATACATATTGATCAATAGCTTCATGATTAGTGTTTACGAATATCTGGACTTGACTTTGATGTATTTATTCTTGTCCAACAGTTCGCCGAGCTAGCTGTGCCCGAACAGGCCCTTACGCTGCTGGCTGAAGCCTTCACCAACATCCGCCCCGTGCTGCCTACTGAGGAGTCCAAGGTCCTTGCTGACGCCATCTCCAACTACGTACAGAAGGTATGAACATTTGTCATTGTGGTGTGTGTTCATTGTGTGTACAGAAACCCATCCAGATCCAGAGTTGCTTTGTACCTACAGTTTTAGAAAATGTCTACCAAAACGGCGAAAAGACTTGCGTCTTTGCTCGACTTCCTTCCAGCTGTAATTGTGAAATTTATAAAAAATCACGCTATATCCTCTCATCACGTCTCCACTTTTATGAATGCTGGGTCAATGGCCAATGAAGAAGACAGTGAAGGATAAGGATAACGATATTTCAGCTCTTTGTAGTACCTACTCTTTGGAGCTTTATTTTCAATTCACAGATATCCTGAATATTTCTTCCATAGTTTTGATACCAGTCCGGTTCTGATGTTATAACATTTCCCTATTTTGAAGCCTTTTTTTCATGCCACTTTTTTTGCCAAGGCACTACAGCGGAAGTGGTCTCTTCACCCATCTTCAGGGTGAACCTTTTTATTCGCTCCATTTTTTTCGCCACCTAGTACAAGTTGTTTATAGTGATCAGTAGACAGCCTTCTTAAAGTTCCGCTATCGACTTAGAGTGCACCCTGTAGTATGAGTGAAGGTACGACTGGACGCTGCAAAGGCCTTAGTTTTATTTTTCTTACATTTTTTCTTTTCTTCTGCATCAGAAACTCCGCCAGGAGAAGGTGGACGACTCCGCGGAGCTCCGCGTGATTTACGAGAAGTTCGCCGTGGCCCTCACCTCGCTGGTCCAGTTCGTGAGGCAACAGCTCAACCAGTTCGGCGTGCCCACCATCGTCAACTTCAATGTGGTAAGCATCAATAATACTTCAAAATACATTACAATAATATTGGTAATACTGAAATAAAAAAAATAAAAAAATTGCACTTAAATGGTGTCCAACTGGAACACGGAAGAGAGGACTCCCTAAAACTACCTGGCGTCGATCAGTGCAACAGGAAGCAAACACTCTCGGAACGAGCATATCCGAGCTTGAGATGAAGGCGCAAAATCGGCCAGAATGGAAAACTGAGCCCTATGTCCCTGATTAGGTATAAAAGGAATTGATGATGATGATTTTCTAATACAGTCCACTCTTTCCACTTCTACACATCTTCTTGAGTCATTTCAAAACGGCTCATTTGTTTTTATAACCGAAAATGGTATAAAAAGAGAGTGTCGTAGCTCTTCATTCAGGGAACAACCTGGATAGAGCTGACCTTTCTAATTATGGACAGAAATAATTCTCCGGTGCCTTAGTTTCAAAATCTGGAATACTGCACTTATTAGAAGACCGAGCCTAACCCACTCTTCTTTTTTCCCAGCTGCCTCTGCTCTCCCTGCCTGGCCAGTCAGCTCCAGCCCTGGGAGGAGTCCCAGCCTTCAGCATCCTCAACCAGCTGCTGGTGGGAGACTTCCCGGACCCCCTGAGCCTCCTCCGCGCCTACAGACCTCGCAGCTTCAACCCTCTCGACGAGGTGCCCGCTAAACGTAAGTGGAACGATTGATGTACCCGATTTTTTTGTTTCTAAAAGTAAGTAACATGTAGCCTGTACAATTGTACATGTCCCACTAGCTGGGCAAAGGCCTTCTCTCAGAGAGAGAGTTCGAGCGTAATCACCACGCGTGCTCGCGGTTTGGCGATTTTTGCGTTGAGGGTATAATGCTTCATACGCTCGCGAGAGACCCAGGTTCGATTCCCGGTGCGGGCATGTACCTATGACTTAATTTATTAGTTACGTGTATTTGTGAATTTGTAGTAGCGATACCACTCGCTGACTGTGAAGGAAAACATCGTGAGGAAACCTGAGCATATGAGGCATTTTTTGTTTCTAAAGTATTTAAAACCGGAATTTAGAAAAGGGTCATGAGGTCATACATCGGTTGTATGTGCACTTTCTACTTGGCGAAGGCTGGAAGATAGTAGTGTGGCGGAAAATTCAAAATTTTCACAGTTTTTTACATTTTGTAGCTAAACTGAGCTATTTTTGTTCAGCGATTTTTCGTTCACGGAAATAACAAAGTATTCTTTTGATTATTGTAAACAACATATAATAAAATTGCTCATTTTAGCCACAAAATGTAAAAAACTGTGAAAATTTAGAATTTCCCGCCACGTTGCTATCATTCCACCTTAAAATGGTGGCTATGGTGACAATGTCCTCGTCCGGGATTTGAACGTCGACATGGTCACGATACTCATCATTGAGGGATCGATGAAGAAGAAAAATAAGTATTTAGGTAGCTGCAGGTGCACGTGATTTGGCGGTCCAAAAGAAAAATGAAACGTCATGGGTGATTAATTAACAGTTATCATGCAGCTTAAATTTCTCACAGCAGTCCTAGCCAAACCTGCAGTAAGAATTAAAGGTGCAGGTTAACCAGTCAATATCAAACTGCAGATTCCACACCGATTTCTGTAGATGAACAAACACACCATCAGCATCATTATCTCACACCCATACTAAACCCCAATTTCTCCCTCCAGTCCGCGCAGTAGTGGTGAACGGGCAGCACATCTTCACCTTCGACGGCCGCCACCTGACCTTCCCTGGCTCGTGCCGCTACGTGCTGGCCCACGACCATGTGGACCGCAACTTCACCCTGGTCCTGCAGCTCCAGAACGGGGCTCCCAAGGGTCTGCTGCTCGAGGACAAGAGCGGAAACACCATCGAGCTTAAGGACAATGGACAGGTACGTTGAGAAGGTGGAAAAGACGTTTTAAAAACTTGAAAAAATGATTTTTGATGTTGCTTGTTGAAGCGAAGACCTTGGATCATCTAGCACGCGGTTTCGACTTTATTTAAGCTCATGCTAACTTGGCAACCTGTTACTTAATGTAACCTGTAGAAAGGTTTCTTTCACGTGCCACTTATGGTCATCATACATCGTATCGATAACGATTTGTAGCCACCTCTCTTGGTTTATCTGTCTGATCTACGCGAGCAGCTCCAAGTAGAAGATTGGAGTGAGGTAACACAGGCAATAGGGAGCACAAGCCTATTATTGCGGAAGCCAAGATCCACTTTGAGTCTCTACGCTAGCAAGAAGAATTACATCCCAGTCTTATAGACGTGGCTAGCACAGTAACTTACTTAACTCCACTGACTCAGCGAGCCAAAGTCGGTCTTGGCCTCCAGACACAAGAAGTCAACAATCCAAGCTGTTGGCTAGGTGAGTCCGTTGGATTCGCTGACCAGAGTATTGGGAGTTAATCCAGGTCAGCACTAATTGTATCTTTTCTTAGATTTGTACCTTATCTTAGATTATCTTCTGTTTTGTGCACCAAACATACCAAAATAAAAAGTATGAGTGTGGTCCTCTAGCATTTTGGGGGTTGTAGATATAGCGAGTCCACACACCGCCCAGGCAAAAAGAACATTGTCACGAGACAGCATAATTCCTAACACTAATTCCCATTTCCCCCACCAGGTGGCAGTAAACGGCGCCGCGCACGGTCACCCGGCTGTGATGGGCGACAGCTTCTCCTTCCGTATGCCGAACGGACGCGTCGGCCTCGGGACCACCTACGGCCTCATGGCCTTCTGCACAGCCAAGCTTAACGTGAGTACTGGAGGCTTATTCTCGGGAACCTCGCATTCGACGCATCTCGAAGGGAAAATCTCATTTCGCGGCAAATGTCACATCTCCTATTCTCACGAAGTCATCCTCGACATAAAGCCCGAGATAACTGCAAGATGTTTGCCTTTTTCGCTCGACATGACTCGAGTGGTCGGGAGCAGTCGAGATTGAAATGAGATGGATAAGATTTTTCCTTTGAGATGTTTCCAGCCACTTGCCTAAAAATTCGTAAAGTCCTTGCCTCCTCTATCATTCCAGCGGTGATGAGGATTATCGACATTATTATCTCGTATTTTACCTACTCTTCTACACTAATATTATAAAGAGGAAAGATTTTATTGTTTGTTTGTATTGAATAGGCTCCGAAAATACTGGACTGATTTGAAAAATTATTTTCCTATTAGAAGCCGACATTATCCCTGATGAACATAGGCTACTTTTTACCGCGGGAAAATGATTCATTCCTACGGGAAAACGGGTAATAGGACAACGGGTAGTAAGAATTATTATCTTTCCGTACTTAACTTTTTCACATAACTTCTAAACTGCTGAACCAATCGGGTTGAAATTTTATTTTAAAAATACAATTGGACCCGGTTGGTGGCGATGTTGTCGGTATGTCAACTACTAAACGGCTTAACCGATTGGGTTGAAATTGACGGGGGAAAAATAGAGCTGCAACCTTTTATCTTTCACCGCGGACGAAGTCGCGGGCGAAAAGCTAGTTTGTAACTAAAATTAATTGTTTTTCACAGGTGTGCTACATCGAGGCCTCAGGCTTCTACCTGGGCAAGCTGCGCGGTCTTCTCGGAGACGGCAACAACGAGCCTTTCGATGACTTCAGGCTACCCAACGGCAAGGTAACATCCCTCTTCCGTTGCCCTTAAGATGTAGCCTGAACTAACATGTCCCACTAGCTGGGCAAAGGCCTTCTCTCAAAGAGAGAGTGCGAATGTTAATCACCACGCGATTGGTGATTTTTGCGTTAAGGTATGATTACATACCTCATCATACGCTCAGGTTTCCTCCCGATGTCCGTTGCCCTTACAGCATGAGAAAGCCATCGAGTTTGATTTTAGATTGCGCTCCATTCAAAAATTATCAAACTCAATATTTAACTTTGCCATGACCGACCTGAAAGATATTTCTAAATAATGAGATGAATTAATGAAACCTCATGTGCTGTAAGATATTTTTTTAATAATGACATTGTAATCAGCGAATTTTCTACTCGCTGGTTGAAATATCTATACCTAGAGCGGTACTACTAAGGCTGTGGTATGTAGGTACGTAGGGTTGAAACGCTTTTTGTTGAATTTATAGAATTACACTTCACCTGAAGATCAATATTTGCATTTTAATGACTGAAAATATTATCCATATTAATTAAACTTTCTTTAAACATTTATAACAAGTTGAAAAAATTCACTCGGGACAGGACTTGAACCCGCAACCTCTCGCATACCGTGCAGGCGCTCTACCGGTTTCAAGTCCTGTCCCGAGTGAATTTTTTCAACTTATTATAAATGTTTAAATTATTCCCTAGCACGGGTGTGCCTAAAGTGGTTAAACTTTCTTTACTTTTTGTAATTTCTAAAGCACTAACCCGTGCTAGCGAACATCTATATATATAAAAATGAATCGCCGTACATTAGTCTCGCTAAAACTAAGAAACGGCTTGACCGATTTGCATATTTACTGTTTTGTTTAGTTCACCATAGTTCAGGGTAGGTTTAAAAGCAAATAAATATGGGAAAAGTTAAAGGATTAGCTGAAAAACGGAAGAAATAAAAATGGTCATTTTGTATTGGAATCGCCATTTTTGACGCGGAAAGTCAAACTATTTCAGGTGATACGAAGTTCACCGGGTCAGCTAGTTATAAATATAGATGGAACCCCATTGACCGTAAAGGTATGCGTCGGCCAGAGGCTGTCGCGACCCAGCAGTCGCTGCTCGGCAGTCACCGCACTGCTTTATAGGGATTTGTATAGGTAGCATTCGGCAAGACGACCGACCGCCGCCGCCGAACGTGACTGTAGTAAGCAGTCACGTTCGGCGGCGGCGGTCGGTCGCGGCGAACGGGCCGCGGCAGCGTCTTGCCGAATGCTACCTTTAGACGAGTATCAATGAGGTTGGGAAATTCGCATCGACAGTTACTTGACTCGGTAGCTCAATTAATAGAGCGCCTGCACGGTATGCAAGAGGTTGCGGGTTCAAGTCCCGTCCCGAGCGAATTTTTTAACCTTATAAAATCCTTTACTAATTAAACTTTCTTTACCCCATCCAGATCGTATCCTCCGAGTCTGAGTTCGGTAACGCATACCGGCTGTCGGGCTCGTGCGCCCAGGTCAAAACCCCGGAGCACTCGGCGCACCAGCACCACTCCGCGCTGCCGGCTGCCTGCGAGAAGGTCTTCGGAGGAACCTCCCCGCTCAGACCCTTGGCGATACTGCTCGACATGGCGCCTTTCAGGTACTTCTTCTTCTTAATCGATTCCTCATGTCTGAGGATCGCGACCACGTCGTACTCGCTTCCATTCGGAGCGGTCTTCCGTCATATGAACTGCCCGGTGAATGCTTCCTCCAGGCGCTGCTTTGATCGCATCAGACCATCTGGTTGGTGCCGTTCCCCAGGCGCGTTTGCCATTCACCTGTCCCAATATTATGAGCTTCTCTAGACTATGCCTGGGCGACCGCATTATGTTTTTCAGGTACAAACACCTTCAAATGTACTTTCTTTAAGTTTCAAACCCAACGCTCAAAAACTAAGGCCTTTGCATCTACGTAACGAGATGATTTAAACAGCGTCCAGTGGCACCATCACTCATACTAGATGGGTGAAGAAACCACTCGGCGCTGCAGTGCCTGGGACATTTTTTGAGAGCTAGCAAAGTCTCTGTGGGGGCTCCGCGAGAGAACGAAAAAAACTTCTATATGTCTGATCCACAGTTCAAAAGTGACGAACGCGAGACAACGTGGCCGCTGTATAAATCATCTAATTACGTAGATGCAAAGGCCTTTACTATTTACTAGCTTTTGCCCGCGACTTCGTCCGCGTGGACTACAGAAAAATGATACGTGTTTTACTTTGCTCCTAAGAGTAAAAGCGTGATAATATGTAGCCTATGTGTTATTCTGGTATCTAAGCTGTCTCCAAACCAAATTACAGCCAAATCGGTCCAGCCGTTTCAGCGTGAAAGCGTAACAAACACACTCACTCACAAACTTTCGCATTTATAATATTGGTGGGATGGGATGTTTTTGTATTACAGCAAGAAATATTCTGATTTTACTCCTCGAGGATTAGTTCGCTGGTTGTAGGTTGCTGGTTGTTCTACTGGGACGCCATCGACACGCTATTTCGTTACAGACTTAAGCCCCAGTTTGTCTGTCTATGTACAGATATTTATCTATCCACAGAACTTGCCTTTTCTAACCTACACCCTCCCACAGACAAGCCTGCATCCACGCCGTGACGGGCGACGACGCGAACGCCCAGCAGCAGGCCTGCGACCTGGCGCGCGGCTACACCGCGCTCGCCGCCACCGGCCTGCTGCCCGCCGTGCTGCCCGCCGTCTGCGTTCAGTGCACCGACGGTGACAAGCCCCGGGAGGTCGGGGAGACTTACCAGTTCAAGCTGCCGGGCAAGCAGGCCGACATTGTGGTCGCCGTTGAGAAGACTAAGGTAAGTTGGTCAACAAACTTACTAACTAGTGGTTCGCCCCGAACTGTGAACTCGCGACCCCACATAAACTTAACAACCCCATATCTCGGTAACCCCTTGACCGATTTGGCTCATGTTCGAACTTAAAAATTCTCTTTGCCTCATTTACCCGCCTACCAAATTTCGTGACGATCCGACTTCATTTACTCAAGTTATCGTCGAACGAACATTCATACATACATACATACATACATACATACATACATACATACATACATACATACATACATACATACAAACGCCGGATTGTTCCAGTAGACTCGGAGAACTTCGCTCGCTTCGCTCGCTCGTTCAATAAAGGCTGTTATAAAACCTAGTTTTGGTTCGAATTAGGTAGAATCGCAATTAGTTTAGTAGGTAAATGAATTACCTTTATTATCCTGACGTTTCGGCTGCGTTGCAGCGGCCGTGGCCACCGGCAGACTGGAGCGGCGGGTGTTTCCATACCCATACCTGTCATACAAATCTTTGATCTAGTTTAGGTCCCACAAATCTGTGTTATGATACAGATTTGTCTTTCCACAAATCTGTATCATCTGTGTGCTTTACCCTATTTATAACTTTACCTACTACAGCAATTTTGTGGAATGAGAAATATAATGTACCTATCTTATCCTAGCATCATCTGTCTAAAGTCACAATCTGAAATATTCTGTAAGATGTGCACGAGCATTATTAAAGAGTGGTGTCCACTAAAAATGTTGTTTAGTCTCAATCTGAAATTGTCATTCCTGCAACCAGTTAACCGTTATCGTGTCCCACAGGCCAACGAGAAGACGTACAAGGACCTGGTGGTCCCCCTGGTGGGTCAGATCATCGACGGACTGAAGGCCAAGCACATCACCGACGTGCACGTCTACCTCGTCGGGATCAGCACCAAGATGCCTTACCCCTTCCTCTATGACACTGACAGTGAGTTCGATATCATATTCTGCTCATGTTACCTTAGCTCACCTTAGGAAAAGCAGGCGATTATTATTTTTTTCAATGGAAAACATACGGCTAAGATAATATCAAAGTAACTAATGCCAATGCCATATGCTCAAACTCTTCAATTATAAAGGTAAATTCGCAACGCTTTTGTAGCGGTATGCCTTCTATCGCACTTGGTTACTTTTTCAATATTTTCATACATTGGTAGCACAATTACAACATCTTTGAACCTCCCCACATAAGATCGAATCAAGCCCACTTTAGCGCGTTACACATAGAAACTGAAGGCGTGGTGGAGCCGAATGCTTCTTTTTCGGTATTGTTTGAATTTGTATGAAAGACGACACACACAAGTAGGAGCAGATATTTTGCCTAGAAACAAGCTGGGGACCGGATACCTTAATTAGCTACCAAAGCTATTTTCCTGTGCCAATAATAATAATAATAATACACAACTTTCTTTAAAACAAGTATTATTTCTAGTGAAAACTGACTTGACACTAAGTATTTAAATTACTAACGCTTTCATAGCGTAGAAAGGTTTTTCGTCGACGAAGCTACATTTTTTCACCTTCTCTACAAACCATATCAACACCTCTTTTTCTTATTATTTTTTGACAATTTGTTAACCCGTGCTAGGGAAATTTATAAAGATTTGTTTTTTTCAAACACTGGTTTAATTTTATCAAAAGACCACTATAACCTTCCACCATCTTCCACAGACAAGCTACAGAAGAACACCATCAGCTTCGAAGACGAGAGCCGCTACAGCAGCTACAAGCCCATCAAGACAGGCCAGCAGAAGGTCGACCAGGCTGAGGAGATGGTCATCAAGGCCATCGACGAGATCAAAATCCGATTGGGTAAGTTGCACCCTCTTCGCCCAAGACTCCCTCAATTTGAAAACTCCATTTTGAATTTCGACGACCTCTAAATTAGAGGTCAATAGAGGTCAGTAGGTATTGTAGGTATACATATCCAGTCCCTCTTATGACAACAACACCTTTCATTTGACATCTCAGTTGTTAAAATCGGTCCAGCCGTTTAATCGTTTAGGAGCCTTCGATCAAGAAAAGGTAACTGTTAGGTCATACAAAGGTATTAGCGAAATTGCGAAATATTTTGCCCTTCATTCTTACACAGTCAGATAAAAGCGTAAACTTTCGTACCTATGCATTCTACAAAGCAAATGTTCATTGTTTTATATCAGTTACTTAGAAGCATGCTCGCAGTGGTCATTAGAAGGTATCCAAAGATCCACGAGGCCGATGCGGAAGTGACAAATTGGACCAATGGCATTCGCTTTATTCTCTAATATTCGCTGCATATGTGCCATACGCGAAATAAATAACAAGTTTCCACAAACTTTTACTTGCAGCTTTTAAAGTGACAAAAAACTAACAAATATACCCTCTCTACAGGCCTGACGAACGTAGTAGCCGCGTACAGCTCCGTGCTAGACCTGCCACTACGCCCCGGCGCGGTCAAGCACACGGTCACCGTTGTTTCTGAGGAGTGCAAGAGCCAGCTGTTCCTTGTAAGTACTACATAGCGACCCCGAGAGGGGAAGAGATCGGTTGGGAGAAAAACTCCCACCAATAACCAATATAACCACTATCAGAGTCGTGTCTGAGCTGTCACGATGTATGAGTGTTGGAAAAGCTTCCATCTCAACAATGTCCCAGGCACTGCAGCGTCAGAGTGGTCACTTCACCCATCTAGTGTGAGTGAAGGTTGTGTTAATCAAAATGAACTTTCAAATCAAATCACATTAGAGCGCGCGTTGATGTCTTTCCTAGCGATCATAATTTTGTTCGTAGCATTGTTCGTAGACGCGTAGACCGTAGATTTATTTGGTTCGTAGCATTGTTCGTAGACACGTAGCGCGTAGGTAGGCAATAGTTATTTGTTATGCAAGAATGCAAAATTATTGTTTGCGGCGAGTGCTTGTATTAAATACCGAGCTAGCGAAGGTTTCTAAAATTGAGCCACGAGCGTAGCCAGTGGTTCAAAAAAAGAAACCTGAGCGTAGCGAGGTATTCAGAATCTCGAGACGCAAATAATATTGCATTCGTGAGAAACACAAAACTTTTCATCTCACAGAAATTATTTTGTTAGCCATGCGTGACAAACAATAGACATAACATAGAGGTGAGTTTCCTTCTTCTTGCTTCTTCACAAAGGAGTATGTGGCGTTGCCTAGCAACGGGTTGTTGATTACAAATCGTGTCTTCTTGAAGTGTCATAAAATCAACAACCCGTTGAAAGGCAACGCTACAAGATGAAGGAGTTGCTTTTTTTTTATTAGGGCGTCGAGTTCAAATTTTGAAACGCACAAAAATACAAAGTGGTTTAAAAAAGGATCTTCTACGATCGCATGTTTAAAGTAACAGCGTACTTTCCGAGCATGGGAGATGAAAATATTTATTTTATCCGTAGGATTGTTCGTAGACATGTAGCGCGTAGGTAGGCAAAGAGTTATTTTGTTCGTAGCTTGTTCGTAGACACGCAGCGCGAAGGTAGGCAAAGACTTATTTTGTCCGTAGCATTGTTCGTAGACATGTAGAGCGTTGCCGAAGAATGATTTAATTCGCAGCTAATGTTTCGCAGACACATACGGTGCTTAGCGTAGAGTTGAGTTCCTATTAAAACCCTCGGTTTCCTTTCAGGTGGAGTTCCTCCGCATGGTGACTTACGGCGTGGTCTTCGACCAGAACGCGTACACACACTCGCTCATCACCGTCACCCCTGACCTGGTCATCGGCAGCGGGAAGAACCCTGGTGATGTTGTTGGTAAGTCACTACTCCAAGTTCTTTTTATCCTGACACTACAAGTTAGTCCCATAGAAAGCGAAAGTCGCCGCCAAATTAATATTTTTTCGAATCCGTTCAGTCATAGATTTTCTCGGCGATATCTCAATGTCCCAGGCACTGCAGCGCCGAGTGGTATCTTCATCCATCTAGTGATAGTGAAGGTGCCACTGGGTGCTGCATAAATCATCTCATTAAATAGATGCAAAGGCATGCCCAGGTACTAAGAGGGGTGCACTAAGGAGCAGCTTATAACTCCAAGTAATAAGGCTTGAGTAGGTACCGATAAAAAAGCTAACGCGGTAACTCTTGTCACCCAGAAAGTTGTTGCTGACGCAGGGTGCTTGAAACTGTGAGCCCTTTGAGAAAGAAAGAAAAAAGAAAAGTGAGAAAGATTGGTAGAAGCTGCCACAGCAGGTTGTAAAGTTTATAATATGCAATGCCTTCGCGAATGGTGTTAGCAAAAAGGTACACATCGCGAGTCCATAGTTCGGGGTGAACTAGTTACTTGTTGGTTTCAGACAACATGTGTAGGTACTTAGGTATGACAATGTTGTCTAACAATCCCTCTACTTCCAGGGTACAGCGACGATTCGGTGATCCTGCTCGGAGACAAGAAGAACGGAAAGGACACGAAGGAGCTGCGCCAGACCCTTGAGATCCGCGACGACTCGTGCATCGACTTTGTTGAGGCGGTAAGTTTGAACTACGACCCAAGAATCCATCGTAAGGATTAGAAGCAAAGCAATTTTACTGTGGAAATCGCGTTCAAAACAGCAACTTTTGAATCTATCGCGGTCCCTTTCAATTTGACGTTTAAAGGGTGCTGACGAACTTCACACTGCATTTATTTGACACAAACTGAAAGCGATTGAGATAGGGATGGCGATTGCGACTCGATATTGAAGGATATTGAGTGAAGAAAATAGCAAAATCGTTAACTCAATATCATTCAATTTGAATGGAGTTTTGACTCATTTGTTCTGTTAGCGATTGTTATTGTGACAATTCCATTCTAAATTCGCAATCACGATCATGATCCCGATGGATTCAAAAGTTAGACAATTGTACCTAATTGCTTTCTGGATCACATTGTAGCTCTACCTACGATTTTTTTTCCATCAGTGGTTGCCTGGAAGAAATTGCTATTAGCAATAAGGCCGCCATGTTTTTTGTCTATTTTATGGTGTACAATAAAAAATATGTTATCTTATCCGCAGACCGACGGCGTAATCTTCTCCGCGACCAATTTCGCCGGCTGCGACGCTGGCAAGCAGAAGCAGTTCATCCACACGGCGTCATCCAGCGTCATCGAGAGGATGTTGGCTGAACAGCTGACCCAGGAGTGCACCTGCGCCTATGTGGACCCCTTCAGGGTTCGCAGCGTCTGCGTCAATGAGGATAGGAAGTTGGCTGTAAGTTCCCCCTTCACCTATCTTCAAACCACAGTACAGATAATGGCCCGTTTTCAACTGACAGTTAAGGCCCGAACCTAGGCACAACTAGCGCCGCCAATGGATAAAAAATCATATCTTCTTTTTAGATTCGTTTTTTGCTAAAAAAAAAACTCTTCATTAGGGTATCAACGCGAGGCTTAACTATTTTTAAGACCTAAGGTTTATATTCCAGATCCTAGAACCTACGAATAAAATATTTTATCGCCAAAAGTGGCCACAAAAGGCGAGGTGCCTAGGTTTTCACCTTAAAAGCTGAATTCAAAGCCCTTGATAGATGGCGCTCATATTGGCTTGGCCATACAAAAACCGGGATGTGGCTGTCCAATTTCGCATTCAGAAAAAGCGAAATTTGACAGCCGTGAAAACGGCTCATTGTCTCCCCACTCTGCGCTCACAACACATCTTAAACATTTATAATAATTTGAAAAAATTCACTCGGGACAGGACTTGAACCCGCAACCTCTCGCATACATCTTATTCAAACAAGACATACACTATAGCAGCTACTAGCCTGGACAATGGAAGATGGATCGTACCGAAGAATTCAAATCGGTGGCCTTAAGATTGCAGCAGTAGACTCGGATATTGTCTTTAGTGTTGAAAGGACTCGAGCCTTATAAGGCCCTTTTTTAAGCACTTTGTAGCGTAGTCTAATCCCCAGTTTCTGAAAGAGTGGTCTTTTTCAAAATAGCGGCACGCTATTGGCTGAAATGAGTTTGCCATGACATTTGATCGCTCTTCTCGAAACCGGGTGTTAACGCGGATTGCGCCATCTAGAATTAGTAAGATTTTTGTATCAAATATCTAGATTTACGAGACTGCAAGGGGCTCTTCTAATACAATAGGAAACACGGCGTAAACCTGTACCAAGAGGCATTTAAGGGAAATTTGCCTACTTAGGGCCATGAACACGGTGTTTAATGTACATACGACAGCACGTCAGAGTATACACTTTTGTTGTAAAGTCGCCCGTAACGTAACAGAGTAGAGTGCATGCGTGTAAGCCTCTACGTGCTGTCGTGTGTACGCGATGTCTAAAATAAATAACGGGTGTGCATTGACCCTCATAGTCCAGCGGTTCCCAAGCTTTTATTAGAACCCCACATCAAATTAAATCTAATCATTATGTTTTGTGTCTACCCGCAGGCTCGCAGACGAAAGTGAACCCTAAGCTGAGGACCATATAGTTCATTACCTGTGATCCTGTCGTGCCATCAACCCAAATACCCCTAGTTGTAATCTCATAAATACATTCTAATAACACTTTAGTTGAGGACCAAATATTTTATTGTACAGATTTTTTACACTATAGGTAGTAAGTACCTTTTGTTTTTAATAGCAGTTATATAACCATTGGTTTTATACAGTTTATACTAGGTTTGTCTATAGTTTCTGAAGGGTAAAGAACTACTGCATTGAGTAATATTTTCCTTTGAGAAAGTGTGGACTTTGGTCTTTAATTTTAAGTGTTATTAGAATCGATTTGCCTTAATTTTAGTCGTCTAATAAAAGTCATGCAGTTTGTTTATAATATGAGTTAGATTATGCTGCCCTATTTATACGCCACAAATCAAATGTGCCCGCCGGCACGAATCTTCATTTACGAATAATACTGATTTTATTTACTTAGGTCAATAAAAATTTAAAAAAATATGTTATTAACCTTTTGTTTTACTTTTTTACCCCTATTGTGCGCACGGCTTGATGTTGAAAAGTTTTATAAAAAATAGTTTTAAAATACAGAGTCAATTATGCAGAGTTACAAAGCGCTATAATATCTAAACTTCTATCAAATAGCAACTTGACAATCTAATGAGGACACAGAAATCGGAAACGAATGTTTATTATTTAATTTACAAAAAACATTTTAATTCCATAATAATCCTAAATGCTAACCTTACACAAACTGAATCGAATACAATTTCTCAAATGGAACTAATAATAAGGTAAGAATAGTGAAATTATACACATTATGATTATTAATTTATTTAACAATTATATTATTTAAATATTCATAATAATAACATCGCTCCAATTTTAACTAACACATAATAGTGGACAGGCTCGCACAACAAATAGCCCGATACTAAATCAACCACTTTACTCGGCGCCATTTCGCTAAGACAATGAAATATGGCTATGATGTAAGAAGACAGCCAACCCTTGACGCTATTTTTAAATATGGCGTCTTAATTAAGACGCATTTTATATTTTTATTGTAAAAATTCCTTTGACTTACTTTTGAATAAACATTACAAAGTATATAAAATCAAAGAATGACTGCGAATTCAAAGTGAATTTAATGAAATCGTCCCTGGGCCCTTACTCTGTAATTCAAATTCAAATAATTTATTTCAGACACAGTACTGCAGGTTCTGTTATAGGTTCACAGTTGTTAGTATATCTCCTACAACGATCAGACTTGACGGCGAAGAAAATAATGGCTGTTTACATTGAAACAATGACAGCGCAAATACAGGGTGCACTCTACGTCGATAGCGGAACTTTAAGTAGGCTGTCTACAGCTAATGCTTATTTGCTTATTTGTACTTGTTTGTATTGTTAGCTACAGCAGCTAACAATACAAACAAGTACTAGGCAGCTAAAAAAATGTAGCAAAAAAAATTCTGCTGTTCTATACATTTTACATTTCAAACAAAAGGTCGACTCAGTACTGCGCCAAATGTATGAAACAGCTGATATTATTTTTGTTCATTGTTTTTCGCCACTTAGTACAAGTTGTTTGTAGTAATCATTAGACAGCCTAATTAAAGTTCCGCTGTCTAATTTGTTAGACTGCACCCTGCGCCTCTATTATGTTAAAATTCCACTAAACCTCCGAGCGTCTAAACACTCGAAAATAGCTCTTAATGAAATGAACAAAACCGTTATTTTTACGGTGGATATTTTAGATAATACAGGGGCTGTAGTAGTAAGGTAAACACTGTTTTGCAGTAAAACGATCCGAAAATCTTGGCCATGGACGACGGGTTATCTTACCTAACGGCATCGGGTAATTCGGAAGGCAAAGTTTTTTGTTCGAAAGTCCGTTATTGGCTTAATCTTATCTTTAGACAATATTGAGAAACTAATTTCAATATTTTTTATTTTGGTTCAGTAGTTTGGATTTTACAAACGTTTCAAAGATACGGTTTTATGACGTCACGCGACGGTCTGCATACTGTTGGCGGTCAAGGCGGTCATAGGAACAAAACATTTTAGCGCATAAAAACAAAACTACTGGACCAAAATAAAAAATATTGAAATTAGTTTCTCAATATTGTCTAAAGATAAGATTAAGCCAATAACGGACTTTCGAACAAAAAACTTTGCCTTCCGAATTGGTCCACTCCACACAACCCTAAATTATTATGTACTAGCTTTTCGCCCGCGACTTCGTCCGCGAAGACTTATAAGAAGTTGCCTGGGTACATCTTTCAGCATTATCAAATTAGCATGAATAGAGTCATGGGTGTGTATTTTTGTAAGCTATCTCTATTCCAAATGTCATCCAAATCCGTCGTGCAGTTTCAGCGTGGAAGTGTATGTGTTGTGTATGTGTGTGACCAAATTGGTAAAGATCAAATGAATCCAACAAAAAAAAATAACATACTTTGAACCTTTTTGGCCGTTTTAGGTTTATCATTATTATTGTTTTCTTCATGCTTAGTAGATTTGCTATAAAACGCAACTGTAGTTAAATGTTCATTGAATAGTTGTAGCTTTAATGGTTCCGGCATTGTTATTGATACTAAATCAGGAAAACTCTTAAAATGTTTCCACCCTTTTTGATGCTGAAACATGTGTTTAATTATTATTTCTGATTCAATACACGACTAATTAGTTTCAAGTTAATCTGAATCCAATAAAATGATAATTTCATAAAAATTTTGAACCCCGTTTTGGCCGTTTTAGAGTTAACATTATTACTTTTTTCTTCATGGTTGGTAGTTTTGCTATAAAACGCAACTGTAGTTTTTCAAAGTTGTAACTTGAATGGGTTGGGCCCAGCATTGCTACTACATCAGGGAAAATATTCAACGTTTCCACCCATTTTAACCCTTCATTCGCTGAAATGAGAAAAATGCTGAAACATGTGTTTGATTATTTCTGATTTAGCATACGAATACTTAGTTTCAAGTAGGTATATCAGACCAAAAAAAATGTATTTCATACAAACTTTTAACCCCGGTTTGGGCATTTCAAGGGTTAACATTGTTACTTTTTTCGTCATGGTTGGTAGTTTTGCTATAAAACGCAACAGTAGTTCAAATTTCAAAGTTGTAACTTAAATGGTTTGGACCCAGCATTGCTACTATATCAGGGAAAAATCTTCAACGTTTCCACCCATTTTAACCCTTCATTCGCTGAAATGAGAAAAATGCTGAAACACGTGTTTAATTATTTCTGATTTAGTATACAAATACTTAGTTTCAAGTAAATCGGACCAAAAAAAAATTTTATTTCATACAAACTTTGAACCCCGGTTTGGGCATTTGAAGGGTTAAAATTATATTTTTTTCTTGATGGTGGGTAGTAGTGCTATGAAATGCAACTGCACATTCAATTTAAAAGTTGTAGCTTCAATGGTTTGGGCCCAGCATTGCTACTACATCAGGAAAAAAACTTCAACGTTTCCACCCATTTTAACCCTTCATTGGCTGAAATGAGAAAAACGCTGAAACACGTGTCTAATTTTTTCTGATTTAGTATACTAATACTTAATTTCAAGTAAATCGGACCAAATAAAAATTTTATTTCATACAAACTTTGAACCCTGGTTTGGGCATTTGAAGGGTTAAAATTATATTTTTTTCTTGATGGTGGGTAGTAGTGCTATGAAATGCAACTGCACATTCAATTTAAAAGTTGTAGCTTCAATGGTTTGGGCCCAGCATTGCTACTACATCAGGAAAAAAACTTCAACGTTTCCACCCATTTTAACCCTTCATTAGCTGAAATGAGAAAAACGCTGAAACACGTGTTTATTTTTTTCTGATTTAGTATACTAATACTTAATTTCAAGTAAATCAGACCAAAAAAAAATTTTATTTCATACAAACTTTGAACCCTGGTTTGGGCATTTGAAGGGTTAAAATTATATTTTTTTCTTCATGGTAGGTAGTTTTGCCACAAAACACTACTGCAGTTTCAATTCCATAATTGTAGCTTTAATGGTTTAGGCCTGGCATTGATACTAAATCAGAAAAAATCTTCAAACTTTTCTACCCCTTTTAACCCTTTAGTGGGCAGAATTTTGAAAAACGCTGAAACACGTGTTTAATTGTTTCTTATTTAATATACAAATACTAAGTTTCAACTTAATCGGACCAAAAAAATTTTTTATTTCATACAAACTTTAAACCCCGGTTTGGGCATTTGAAGGGTTAAAATTATATTTTTTTCTTCATGGTGGGTAATTTTGCTACAAAACGCTACTGCAGTTTCAATTTCATAGTTGTATCTTAAACGGTTTGGGCCCGACGTTGACACTACATCACGAAAAATATTCATACATTTCAACCTCGTTTAACCCTTAAACTGCTAAAATTAGAAAAAAGCTAAAACAGGTGTTAAATTATTTTTGATTTAATTTACGAATTCTTAGTTGCAAGTAAACACGGACAAAAAAATTTTTTTTTTCATACAAACTTTGGACCCCATTTTTACCGCCTTAAGGGTTAAACTTGAAGTAAATCTGTCTTAACCCGTAGCGTGTCTACAAATTACAACTATTGTAAAATTTTCATTGTTTTGGCATTAGCGGTTTTGTTCCAGCATCGATCGTAACTGGTGAATAAAATCGAAAAACTTTGGCACCCATTTTAACCCTTAAGAACATAGAAATGAGAAAAAATCTGAAATAGGTGTCAAGTCATTTAAAAAAAAAAGTAAATAAAATCAAGATTTAAGAACAAAAGACCAAAAAAAAATTTTTTCCCATACACACTTTCAGCCCTATTTTGACCCACTTAAGGGTTAAATAAAAAAAAATCGCTTCTTAAATGAACCCTCCACCATATAACGCAACTTTTGTCCAAATTTCATACTTATAGGTTCAGCCGTTTGGGCTGTAGCGTGATGAGTCAGTCAACCTAAGCCTTTTATATATATAGATAATGGAATTAACAGACTCTCTCTAATAACTGGAAGGTTTTGAGCTTGGTCATGAATAGAGAAAAAATACTTTGCATCCATAGAAATGTTTAACGTCGTACGGGTGACGATATTTTTTATGGTACCGACATAAAATCCAGTTCAACTTTCTAAGGATCATACACTGATTCTTCTGTTTAAGGCCCATATTTAGGCACAAAAACGCCGCCAATGGAAAAAAAAAACATATCTTCTTGATATGATTTTGATCAAAAGTGGCAAATTTTGGCGATAAAGCATTTTATTCGTAGGTTCTAAACGTAGGAATCTAAACCTTAGATCCTAAAAATAGTTAAGCCTCGCGTTGATTACCTAATGCTTCGTTTTTAGTCAAAAACGCATCCAAAAAGAACATATGATTTTGTTTCCATTGGCGGCACTAGTTGTGCTTAGATATGGGCCTTAATAGAAACTCCTTGACAGAAACACGGTATTTACAAGATGACTTTGCTCTGAAATAATCAGTTCTACAACACCTATTTTAGATTCCATGTTTGACATCTATTGACTTGAATATTATGATATTGCTATTATAAGGTGCCGGTTGGATCTCGACCGCAGCGAAAACTGTAGACTTTGTGAAGCCCGGCGACACTAGGTACTGGTTTGTATGTAATTCTATGTAACACATGGAACACCATTCGAACCGGGGACACGTGAGGTTAGTGATTCGGCAAGCGAGACGAGTCGAGAAAATTTCGATATCAAGACTTTCTTCAGACAGTTGAGCATCAATCTGTGCTGGTGCTTGATAGATTGAACATATCAAGACTTTTTCTTGTTCTCGATCTCGACAGGCGAGCGAAGATCTCGTCACGATCTCGTTTTAATGACATCTTGATAGATATTCTCGATTGCTCATTCATATTAATCAAAAACGGCCGGCCAAAAAGGTTTGTATAATCTCTGACATGTCAAAAAAATATAGTCTGTCAGAATTCTACGGAATAAAAAAGTATAAAAAAAAAGAGTTTAAAAATAAATTTAATATTTCGAGATTCTCGGTAAGTCTCGATTGTTCGTTGGCTAATTTAATCTCGAAACACGGATTGAACTTCGAATCAAACGATCGAGACGAGACCTTGAAACAAAACACTAACGCGAGAAAGGTTGGCAAAGATGCTTGAAAGTCTCGTCTCGAACGGAATCACAACGTGAGGTCCGCATAGAAATACATACAAACCGTGGTGTCGCCGGGCTTCACAAAGGCTGCAGTTGTCGCTGCGGTCGAGACCCAACCGGCACCTTTAGTGTGATATAAAGTAAATGTTAAACTAACCTAATTAATAATAATTGTCTGTTACATAGTGAATTATTACCTAGCCACGGTTAAACCTTGCCATAAATTGTCTTGCCAATAATTCAAGGACCTAATGTTCATATTGGCAGTAAAATAAATCTACGTGCATTTTCTGTAACTTTTTGGTGACGATAGAAAGGATAAAAAAATGCATTCGACTTTTGAAATAACGTAATAGGTATTATAAGACATTTTATTCATTTATTTACATTCTATACTGATCTATAGGCATACAGTAGTAGGCAATTAGTTCAGCACACTAGAAAAATCTTCTCCACCATTTACATTTGTTTTGCAGCAGATGTAAGTCCGTTACTGCCACCGTTGTAGTTTGAAAGACTTAGATCTTGTTCTTACAAGTACATACAGGGTTGTCTAAATAATGCCGTTTTTTTAGATTCCTCGCCCCTACGGCTAGCCAAAAATACCCCATGTATGTTCAGCGATTTTTCGTACTTTAGAAGTTATGATTTTTTTTAACGTGTTTTTACAAATTTTCTTCCGGAACGTAGTAGTCATAACTTTTTCCAGTAATTTTTTTTTTCACTTTTTTCTTTTGTGACATGATCATCTTGAATGTTTCTATTATACGTAAACTACACAAGGTACTCAAATAAAAAGTGAAAGGCGCGAGGAATAAAAAAAAAATTTTGGACGTCCTTATTTGGACCACCTTGTTTAATAAGGTTCATTCGTATAGGAAATAGTGGAGCGCGAGGAAATGGGGAGTAAGAGGGAATGAAGACTATAAAACTGCCAAACTATTCGCTTACAACTGCACTGTTATTACACGAAGTTTAAGTAAGGTACACATATTGACTTGTAAATTACAATTTCTTTACGCTATTTCCATCTAACCAATATCGAAACACAATAGACATTCGACCTGACATTCGATAATTTCGCAAAATCTCTAACGTTTCTACTTTCGAATAACATAACGTAAAAAAAACTAAACAATTTTCAACTAACGCAACGCGAGCCTCTAAACGTCGTGTAAGAATTCTCGAAACGAATTCAAAATGTCGTTTCGAGCGTTGGCCATTTTTTTTTATTTCTAAAGCAGTAGAGTTTACTTGCAGTAGAGTTTTACCTCCTTGCATTAATATTTTGTATAATATTAAGCATAAGCACTTGGATCCGGATTGTGCCTTCTAACATTCGCGAGAACGAATACTTGTATAAATGTTACAATCGTAAATATTATGATCCCTATGGTGACCATAGCGACTATGGGACGCTCCGGGCGGTCGATCCCCAGGAAATTATTCGCAACAGACTCTTGGATGGTGAAACAAAGGAACGCAAGCAACAGGAAGAGAAATAGCCCCCTAGGGCGTAGTACTGTTACCCTTCCCGCGTTGTCGGCTTCGTCTTGACTGTCGACGCAAGTGATCACGGCATCGGCGCAATGCTATAGCAAGGCTCGGATCTCCTTGTGGATGTGACAGAGGAAGTCCACGTAGGAAGCGCTGCCATCGACTCCTCGGTCCTCGACTAGGAAGTGTCTCAGAACCGTCTCCAGTTTGTCGTGCTGCCGCATTATTGTTAGCTGCGGACAAAATTATGTCTTTATAATAAGACTTTCACTTACTTTTATCGCTGTCAGGATTGTGGAGTATAGCAATAAAACGCTTAGGTTGGAAAGAGGATGCCGAATTGACGATGTTTATAAAACAAAAGAACTAAACAATAGGTACAAATAATAAGGTCTCCTTCATAATCTTCTGCTTCTGGACGAAGTCAGAGACTAGTGGGCTATAGATTAAATAAATGTAGGGTTAGAATCACACGCACAAATGTCCCAAAGCAGAAAATACACAAAACCAAAAAATCGTAAGTTTTACTCATTCGCTGCACCATAGACCCCATGAAACCGAATTGTCATTAAAAAATCAAACCAACTCTAAACCACACCTTGTCCCAAGTCAAAGTAAATCAAGGATTTGGAACAATTATATTCCGATGAAAACCACGATTCGACCCGTTTCAAACCAGATTTTATGAATGAATGATCAGATGATCGAGACAGATGAGATGGCTCTACACCGGCGCAACCAGCAAGCTAAAAAGACACGTTGATGTCAAGCGAATGAATGTTGTATTTTCTTAAACATGAAGACCCAAACTCAAAGCACCCACGAATTTAGCCCAACTCAGTTCCTGTGGACACATTTCTAGTAATTCCCTTTCTGCAAATACATGTGGGAATCTTGATTCCATCAGTTCAGTGTTTATTATTGATTGGATAACGTCGAATTTCATTTGATTTGTAATTTACTACTGATTGAAAACATAGAAAGATAGAGTTTGTCTTACAGATCAGTCTTTCTTAGTCCAGATTAATAGAAGGCTCAATATTGAATGTCAATCCATTTATTTAGGAGGCAAGTTGTCCTGCTTACCTGCCCCTCTACTATTGGGGCTCATTGACCAGTCCCTCTCCCTATTACACAATCCGGTTTACGCAATGACAAAATTCAATATATCCAATGACTTTTTAAACTTCAATTAAATTATTAATCACGGTTTTACTCACTTGTATTTTGTCGGTGGAGCAGACTAGTTTCTCAAGCGCAGTTCAAGACTAGCCACGGCGTCGCGAGGGCCGTCTCGTTCTCCATGATCAAGGTCTCCGAATAAGAGCCGAAATTAGTCGCCTACACCGACAAAATACAAGTGAGTATATCCGTGATTTAATAGAAAAAACGTATCCAACGACCAAAGCGTTTGCAGAAAGAGAATTCGTATCCAGAGGCACTTCCATTATAAAACACGCAGGAGAGGCGCGAACCCTGTTGATTCCTAAATTTTTTGTATGGCGCGGTGGATGTTTAATTTGTTTCCTACATCATCTTTTGTATGGTGCGGTGGATGTCCATAAGGTACTCGACATAGCAAGGCGTCCCGTCCGTGCCGCGGTCTTCAAGCAGCATTCTCCGCGCCACGCGTTCTTCCGGCGTATTCTGGACCACTATCGTTAGCTGGTGGGAGGAGGGGCTTTATTTATAGGTCCTATACAGGGTGTTGTATCGGTTAGTGACACCCGACTCGGGGACGATTTTAGTAACTCATGAAACTAAAAATTTGTCTTATTTTTAAGTTTTTGATTCACAAATTACCTTGTTCAATTTGTTCTATAATAACCGCGATGTGCGGACACCCCCGGCCTTCTCAAAGCGCGCGCGATTTGGCGCCCGATATTGCGAGTGCTGCCGCAAGCGATATTATAATAGTAAGGAAGGCCACATTTTTTTTTTTCTCCAATTTCGTTTAAATAATCACCCCTAAGTCGAGTGTCACTTTCCAAAACCACACCTTTCGGTTCTAGACTGTTTTAGGCCGTCCAAGTTTTATCAAGGATCTCTGTTTTTTTTATTAATAACGACCGGGACCAAAAGCGCTCGAAAGCGCTCATTATATGAATCATTATGACCGCTGCCAATGATCACACTGGCTAGTCAAGCTAGGCTAAGATTGAGCGCTTAGGCAGCCGAATCGACATGGACAAGGTATAAAATTAAATGTAGTAGTGGTCTAACAGAAATACTGAATACAGATGCGCAAATAATAAGAGTAAGCAAACATTTGAACACTCATGCATCATGCTATAAAATATAAAGACATATTTATGTATCTGCAATCTACAAGGAACTGTTGTGCTATTTTCGCCATGTACACACGACAGCACGTCGACCCTTACACGCTAGCACTCTACTCGGTTACGTTACGGGCGACTTTAGAATAAAAATTTACACTCTGACGTGCTGTCGTGTGTACGTCTTTTTTTTTTTTTTTTACCTTTAAGGAGAGGCGGAGGCCATTGTTTACAATATTGAAAAGAATGCTATTTTATTGCAGTGAAATTAAAATCGTTGAACAAACATAGCTAGCTCAGTTTAACTGAAAAAAAACTGTGAAAATGGGTTTTTCCGCCACGCTTCTATCGTGGGACCTAACATGCTAACTCACTTAGCATTCGGCAAACTGGATAATGTAATGCCGGCTTTAGCGTGCAGAGGTCATCATATCCATCTGTTCTGTTTTAGTACATTACTGCCGCGATCTGTAATGAGTGCGTTTCTGGCGCGCTTTTGATGGCCGACAGAGCGCAGCGTAGCGCAGCTCAAGGCCCTCACAATGCGGTCAGCATTGCAGCCCTTGATGGACAAGCTGAAATGAAGGCCGAGACCGAAGGTCGAGGCCTTTATAGCGCGGCCAGCAAGGGCTGCAATGATGACCAAACTTGAGGGCCGAGAGCGTAGCTAAGCTAAGCTCGAGGCAATCATAGCGTGGCCAGAAGCGCACTCATTGCAGACCAAGGCTTGTATAGTGCTTTACTCAAACAATGCGAGTAATTAAAATATTAATTAGAATAGTAATTAACATAGTAATTTAATTAGCTTACCATTTGTCGTAGATTAAGTACTTTTTGTCGATTTTCCATTCCGCAAACTTTTTGTTGGTAAGCTTGCTTGTATTTTTCTTTTGACTTCGGTGGCAATAAATTTCCAATTACTAATTTCGCTTGATTTTGAATGTCCGGCGGTGTTAAACACATTAAATCCGAGGATTCGTCGCTTTGAGAGTTCACTTTTTCAACAAAAACACAGAAAAAAATCACTTCGAACAACGCGCGAAAAGTCGAAAACAATATGGCCGCTCTTTTTTTTTCTGTGCAATGTGTCGACTGCCAGTACCCATACAGCCTAATTCTAAATAAATACTTTTTGCACCTGATGTTTGAGTTCTATTTATGAAACAAAACTCGACATTAATGTTTTTCTGGCCGCAAAACACAAGACATTAATGAAATTCCATACAACTTTTCTGGCGCCTAATCCAAGTAGCCCGCAAGTCCGACTTTGCTCAAAGAAGGTTGTCGAATTAATGTCCACATTACGAGCTTTTTTGAGTAAATAAATTCATCCGGCTCGCCCCCTAAAAAAACTAAGGCCTTTTCATCTACGTAATGAGATGATTTATACAGCGTCCGGTGGCACCTTCACTCACACTAGATGGGTGAAGAGACCACTCGGCGCTGCAGTGCCTGGGACATTGTTTTGGATGGAGTAGGCTTGCCCAGCACCTATACCATCCTGACAGCTTAGTCGGCCAAGCCCACAGGAAAGACAAGTCAATACGTGCGGAGCCAACTAAGCCGCGGGTTTCCTCACGATGTCAACCCCTAGTCTGTTCAAAAACTCACCCTCATGGCGGTGCGTCGCTTGCACCGCGCGTCCTCGATGGCGGCGCGCGCCGAAGCACTCAGTTCGTTGTCTCACTCATCTCGCTGTCTCACTCATCTCCCTGTCTCACTCACCCTCATGGAGGTGCGTCGCTTGCACCGCGCGTCCTCGATGGCGGCGCGCGCCGAAGCACTCAGTTCGTTGTCTCACTCATCTCGCTGTCTCACTCATCTCCCTGTCTCACTCACCCTCATGGAGGTGCGTCGCTTGCACCGCGCGTCCTCGATGGCGGCGCGCGCCGAAGCACTCAGTTCGTTGTCTCACTCATCTCGCTGTCTCACTCATCTCCCTGTCTCACTCACCCTCATGGAGGTGCGTCGCTTGCACCGCGCGTCCTCGATGGCGGCGCGCGCCGAAGCACTCAGTTCGTTGTCTCACTCATCTCGCTGTCTCACTCATCTCCCTGTCTCACTCACCCTCATGGAGGTGCGTCGCTTGCACCGCGCGTCCTCGATGGCGGCGCGCGCCGAAGCACTCAGTTCGTTGTCTCACTCATCTCGCTGTCTCACTCATCTCCCTGTCTCACTCACCCTCATGGAGGTGCGTCGCTTGCACCGCGCGTCCTCGATGGCGGCGCGCGCCGAAGCACTCAGTTCGTTGTCTCACTCATCTCGCTGTCTCACTCATCTCCCTGTCTCACTCACCCTCATGGAGGTGCGTCGCTTGCACCGCGCGTCCTCGATGGCGGCGCGCGCCGAAGCACTCAGTTCGTTGTCTCACTCATCTCGCTGTCTCACTCATCTCCCTGTCTCACTCACCCTCATGGCGGTGCGTCGCTTGCACCGCGCGTCCTCGATGGCGGCGCGCGCCGAAGCACTCAGTTCGTTGTCTCACTCATCTCGCTGTCTCATTCATCTCCCTGTCTCACTCACCCTCATGGCGGTGCGTCGCTTGCACCGCGCGTCCTCGATGGCGGCGCGCGCCGAAGCACTCAGTTCGTTGTCTCACTCATCTCGCTGTCTCACTCATCTCCCTGTCTCACTCACCCTCATGGCGGTGCGTCGCTTGCACCGCGCGTCCTCGATGGCGGCGCGCGCCGAAGCACTCAGTTCGTTGTCTCACTCATCTCGCTGTCTCACTCATCTCCCTGTCTCACTCACCCTCATGGCGGTGCGTCGCTTGCACCGCGCGTCCTCGATGGCGGCGCGCGCCGAAGCACTCAGTTCGTTGTCTCACTCATCTCGCTGTCTCACTCATCTCCCTGTCTCACTCACCCTCATGGCGGTGCGTCGCTTGCACCGCGCGTCCTCGATGGCGGCGCGCGCCGAAGCACTCAGTTCGTTGTCTCACTCATCTCGCTGTCTCACTCATCTCCCTGTCTCACTCACCCTCATGGCGGTGCGTCGCTTGCACCGCGCGAAGCACTCAGTTCGTTGTCTAACTCCGGCAGCTCTGCCGCGCGCATGTCTACGTGCCGCGCCGACTGCGCGCGGAGCACGGAGCGCACCCACTCGCCCTGTCTCACTCACCCTCATGGCGGTGCGTCGCTTCATCCTTGCGTCTTCGATGGCGGCGCGCGCCGAAGCACTCAGTTCGTTGTCTAGCTCCGGCAGCTCAGCCGCGCGCGTGTCTACGTGCTGCGCCGACTGCGCGCCGAGCACGGAGCGCACCCAGTCGCCCGGCGCCTGGGAGCCGACCCACAGGAGCATGTGGACGCCGTTCTCTGTTGGGCGAGGAATGGGGAGAGATCAGTCCAACATTGGTCTTCAGCGGCCATAAAATAAAATAAATAAAAATACAAATCTTTTATTTTAGGCTTGGCCCATAAAGAAGTAGGTACAGTCGGCCACAGTCACAGATACCCCTTTTTGTTCGATTGGCGCCCTTATGCCGCGCGCGATAAGAGCTGCCTTGGGGTATCTGAGATTGTGGCCGACCGTACATACATACCATGCCAGCTGGCAGGGTTATACATAGAAGGAAGAGTTGTAATACTGCGTATATTATTATCGATAGATTTATGGCATGATAAATTACCGAAAAAATATATTACAGGAAGTGTTCTTTTTTAAAGTGACACCCGACTCAGGAGTGTTACACAATACTGAAGCCAAAAAATATAATAAAAAAAATCTGTGAAAAATACCTAAAAATCATTCAATTATGGCCTCCCTTACTACAGGGTGCACTTTAAGTCGATAGCGGAACTTTAAGTAGGCTGTCTACTGATCAATACAAACAACTGGTACTAGGTGTCGAAAAAAATGGAGCGAACAAAATATCAGCTGTTTCATACATTTGGCGCAGTACTGAGTCGACCTTTTGTATGGAACAGCTGATATTTTTGTAGCTCCATTTTTTTCGCCACCTAGTACAAGTTGTTTGTATTGATCAGTAGACAGCCTACTTAAAGTTCCGCTATCGACTTAGAGTGCACCCTGTATTATAGTATCGCTTGCGACCACACTCTCAATATCTTTGAGAAGGCGGGAATGTCCGCACGACGCGGTTATTATAGGACAACTTGAACGAAGATTATTTTCCATCCAAAAAAAATACTTAATTTTAGTTTCAAGCGTTACTCAAACTATCGTCCCTGAGTCGGGTGTCACTGACCAAAACAACATCCTGTATAACCTTCTGCAAGGCAAAATACAGGGTCGCCGACGACCTGACCGCCCAAAAACATCATGGCTCCAAAATCTCGCAGAATGGTTCAGCACAAGCCACACACAACTCTTCCGAGTCGCGACATCACGGGTCAAAGTGGCCGCAATAATAGCCGACCTCGGATAGGAGATGGTAACAAAAGAAGAAGAGACCTGCTTCAAAAAAGTTGATAGCAAGAAACTTACCCAGTAAATACACTCCGTCGTCTCTCAAGCGGTCGGCAGGCAGTGCGTGTGGCTGCGCGGGTAACGCCGTGAGCGGTACAAGTCGCGGGTACGTGTATACACAGGAGGACACGCCATCTTTACGGGCGACCATTTTGTTTTGTTCTACATTTGAGGTTAGCTGTTAATGACACTTACCCAGTACCCAGTAAATAGAAATTCTCTGCCCACAGCCTTGCTTTCGAGGCCCTGCGGTTTAGATGGAGAGACTAGAGAGGACGCCATCTTTCCGGGAGGCCATTTTGTTTTTATGAAAAGTTCGAATTGAAAAGTCGTTAGCAAGAAACTTACCCGGGAAATACACTCTCAACCGTTTAGCCGAAGCCCTTATGGCAGGCAATGAATGTGACTGCGCGGGTAATGCCTGTACCAGTCGTGGATATGTGTAGCTCAGGAGAAGACGCCATCTTTACGGGCGGCCATTTTATTTTTATGATGAGTCTATGGCAAGAAACTTACCCAGTAAATACACTCCATCATCCCGCAGCCTGTCGGCTGAGGCTCTCATGGCAGGCAGTGCATGAGGCTGCGCGGGTAACGCCGTGAGCGGTACAAGTCTCGGGTACGTGTATACACAGGAGGAGGACACGTCAGCGGCGAGCGCACGCAGCGCGGCGCAGGAGCGGTCGTCGCACGTTATGTCGGGACCTGCGGGTGAAAGTTGAGAGTTAGTTAGGAAGGTGATTGATTGATTTTTAAATGTTCTTTATTGATAATACATTTTTACTCAAAAAAGCTCGTAATGTGGACATTAATTCGACAACCTTCTTTGAGCAAAGTCGGACTTGCGGGCTACTATGATTAGGCGCCAGAAAAGTTGTATGGAATTTCATTAATGTCGTGTTTTGCGGCCAGAAAAACTGTATGAAAATCCATTAATGTCGAGTTTTGTTTCATAAATAGAACTCAAACATCAGGTGCAAAAAGTATTTATTTAGAATTGGGCTGTATGGGTACTGGCAGTCGACACATTGCACAGGAAAAAAAAGCGCGGCCATATTGTTTTCGACTTTTCGCGCGTTGTTCGAAGTGATTTTTTTCTGTGTTTTTGTTGAAAAAGTGAACTCTCAAAGCGACGAATCCTCGGATTTAATATGTTTAACACCGCCGGACATTCAAAAGCAAGCGAAATTAGTAATTGGAAATTTATTGCCACCGAAGTAAAAAGAAAAAATACAAGCAAGCTTACCAACAAAAAGTTTGCGGAATGGAAAATCGACAGAAAGTACTTAATCTGCGACAAATGGTAAGCTAATTAAATTACTATTCTAATTAATATTTTAATTACTCGCATTGTTTGAGTAAAGCACTATACAAGCCTTGGTCTGCAATGAGTGCGCTTCTGGCCACGCTATGATTGCCTCGAGCTTAGCTTAGCTACGCTCTCGGCCCTCAAGTTTGGTCATCATTGCAGCCCTTGCTGGCCGCGCTATAAAGACCTCGACCTTCGGTCTCGGCCTTCATTCCAGCTTGTCCATCAAGGGCTGCAATGCTGACCGCACTGTGAGGGCCTTGAGCTGCGCTACGCTGCGCTCTGTCGGCCATCAAAAGCGCGCCAGAAACGCACTCATTACAGATCGCGGCAGTAATGTACTATTACAGTGTTATAACCTAGTGTAAGTTTAATCCTAGGCAAAAACAACCTCAATTAATTTTGTTTATGAAGCTAAGTAGGTTAGCCTATAATAAACTCATGTAATGTAATGTTATGTAATGTAAGTACTTAATTGCTAATTAAACAGGTGATAGGTAACAATATGCACATTTTGAAGCAATGTACATTTATAAATACCTAGATAGGTAGGAAGGTAATCGTGCACGATAGAACATAGCATAGGATTACGTTTTAGGAACTTATTGTAATAGTACATTACTGCCGCGGTCTGTAATAGGTGCTTTGCTGGCGCGCTTTTGATGGCCTACAGAGCGTAGCGTAGCGAGTTTTCTGGCTGACGGTAATGAAATTCCATACAACTTTTCTGGCGCCTAATTAAAGAAGCCGGCAAGTCCGACTTTGCTCAAAGAAGGTTGTCAAAGTAATAACCTCATTACGAGTGTTTTTGAGTAAAATAAATAACATTTGTATGAATAAAAGTACTGCATCTGATCTCAGCACGCAGCAGGTGTAAAGCGGCAGTAGTTTCATAGACACTGGCAGCACCAACGAAGGCAACGAAGGTTTGTAGGAGCGAAGGCATCCACCCGGCTGCGCCACGCGGCCTCGAGCTTCACCATATAACCGTGACAGCACTGCGCGTTTTACTGAAGACTTGAAGATTTAGTATCTGAAATTGTGCTGAAGTCTTACCTCCAGCAACAGCGTCTGATCTCAGCACGCAGCAGGTGTAAAGCGGCAGAAGTTTCATGGACTCTGGCAACACGAGCTGCCCAGGAGAGGAAGGAGAAGCGCAGTGTTTCCTGTAGGCTGCTAGTGACTTAGCACAGCGCTGTGTGAGAGCCTCGCGCACTTGCCGCGGCGTGTGCTCGCGGAGGACCCAGACCGCTGGGGGAGGGAAATGTAGATTACTGAACAGTGTGTTACGGCACAAGCGTGCTGGCGGTGGTGGTCTAGTGGGTAGAACAGTGGACTCTGAAGCAAGGTACTCGGTTCGATTCCCAATGCGGGCATGTATCTACGACTTAGTTTAATTTGAAAGTTACGTACATTTGTGAATTTGTAGTAGCAATACCACTCGCTAACTGTGAAGGAAAACATCGTGAGGAAACCCGCGGCTCCACACGTATCGACTTTCCTGTGACGTCTTTCCTGTGGGCTAGGCCGACTAAGCTGTCAGGATGTTATAGGTGCTAGGCAAGCCTACTCCATCTAAAAACAATGTCCCACTGCAGCGCCGAGTGGTCTCTTCACCCATCTAGTGTGAGTGAAGGTGCCACTGGACGCTGTATAAATCATCTCATTTCGTAGATGCAAAAGGCCTTAGTTTTTTAAGATATTTCATCCAAGGAAAGATATCAAGGTTCCCGAGGTTCCAACAATCCACGAGCTCCTTGTTCCGTTTGGCAGCCTTAAAAGAAGACATAGCCAAGATGATTGCCAACCTCCGATAGGGGACAGCACTACAAGAAGAAGTTAAGATAATTAAAATGTCGTTGCTAATCGCTAGCAGGGAAAATGTGAATTCTCTGCTGGCAAAAATCCATCTTTCTCGTATCTTCAGTGATTTAGTGATTCAGTACTTGTCCGTCAGTTAATCAGTCTGTAAGTGTATCTTATGTTTACCTTGCTTGGTGAGGAAGTTGACGAGCGTATCCGTGTCGACACTACGGTAGACGTCAGCCAGTTGCTGTGCCACGTTCAGAGCCAGGTTGATCACACGCAGGCGTCGCTGGCCGCTCCTAGAACACGAGGGGTCTTTAGAACTAAAACCCTCTATAATCTTTGTAATCTTGAAAACCTACGCTCATTGGGTTCAAGCCCCCCCCAAACCAAAATCCTGGATCCGCCACTGGTCTTTAGCGATGGCAGACCAATGGATACGTGGGACATACGACGTAGTGTACAATGGCAAAAAGATAAGGACTCAGTTTTTTTTATGGATGGCCAATGACATTCTAGAATGTCATTGTGGATGGCTCGAGATCCGTGGATACATCGGTCTGATCCCGGGATCGGTGGAAACAACTCCCTTGGTCCCTCGACCCGTAACCTCTGGATAACCGTGCCAGTGCTCTAACAATAGATCTGTCGAGCAAGTATCTGTCGGGGCGAACTTTGTAACCTCTTACAATTTACCGTCTATAGGGGACGGAGGCGCCATATAGCTTTATATTCATACAGGGCAATTTTGAAATAGCTTTATTCCTGAAACACGTCAACTTTAAAATGTGATGTTCAAAAACTTTTGTTTTACGACTTTTCTCATAGCTACATTTTAATTACTGAACGTTTTTTATAATTAAAACGTTGGAATTTATGCTATTTCAGCGCTGCCTGCGCGGCGTGCTTTTGTGCCCCTCCACTCTCTACCACCTTTCCAGCCTCTCCTGCTCCTATTTTGTTACTCTGCGCAAAAAAAATCAAAATAAAAATAAATTGTGTGGAAGAAAACTTGCGCTTTCACCAGTCGTAGAACAAACGTTGTTGGAAATCGCATTTAGAAGTTGGGGTGTCCGAGGAATAAAACTATTAAAAAATTGCCCTGTACTTAATTTTTTGTGTCATGATTCATGAAAGGTACCTGTGCGTATAAAGTAGCGCAGCTTGTATGTAGACGCCATCCTCGGCTGTGAGTTTGTCGTCGTGTTTGATTTCGATGCCTATCGCTTTATCCGCATCTAGAACAAAAAAAAATGTTATTTGCGGTTTTGTAACATTAGATCGTGTTGCTACGGTAAGGGCGGGTTATTTCAATTCAATTTTATTTCAGATAACAAACCTACACATTGGTTAGTAATAATAATAAATACTGACATTCTATAACTAATCCTAGAATTAGAATCAGAATATTCGTTGCTGTACTAGAAAATCATTAGAAGGACCGACAGCATTAATAAACCGTAATTGAAGCCGTCAACTCGGAGGCCATTTTGGCACCATCGCGTTTCAGGCTCGGGGCCCTGGTAAGTAATGTTCGCTCACCGACAGCAGCCAGCTCGATGTCGGTGGTGTTGCTCATAAAGAAGTGTCCGTAGAAGTCTGTCGGGCGCACGCCGGTGCTGGTGCGCACGCGCATGACCGCGTCGTGTGCGGTGTGTCGTGACGCCACGCGCGCCGCGTCCTCCACTAGACGTTGGCCGTCCGTCTCCGCCTGGACAAAATTGTTGGGTTAAGGCGCTGGGCATAGTGAATTAGCCCGCGCGCAAAAAAAATGCACAAAAACGATTCCTGTATCAAATACACCAAAAAAATCGAAAATGTTCACATATCAAACCCTAGAATTAGGTGAGACCTATCTAAAACAGCCAGTTTCGTGTTGACATTCATAAACGTTTTGAAGATATTTTTGATGAAAAAAAATAGGCGGCGCACTTTTTTTCAAACAAAATATCTTGCAATCTGTAATGGGTATCAACACAAAACTGGCTGTTTTAGATAGCTCTCACCTAATTCTAGGGTTTGATATGTGAACATTTTCTATTTTTTTAGTGTATTTGATACAGGAATCGTTTTTGTGCATTTTTTTTGCGCGCGGGCTAATTCACTATGCCCAGCGCCTTAATTTGGTGTTTTTTTTTGTTAATAAGGGTTTTTAATTTAATTTTATAATGCATGTTCGTAATTAATTGATCAGTTTACATAAAGTAAGTCCTTAATTCGGAACCCAAAGTTTTTGGTTCGAAAGTCCGTTATTGGCTTAATCTTATCTTTAGACAATGTTGAGAAACTAATTTAAATATTTTTTTATTTTGGTCCAGTACTTTTGTTTTTATGCGCTAAAATGTTTTGTTCCTATGACCACCAACAGTATGCACACCGTCGCGTGACGTCATAAAACTGTATCTTTGAAACGTGGTAAAATCCAAACTACTGAACCAAAATAAAAAATATTCAAATTAGTTTCTTATAATTGTAAAGTTTTATTAAAATCCATTCAGTAGTTTTTACGTGAAAGAAATTGACATTGAAATTCATTTATTGACACAAAAAAAAAACATCCTTCCATCCATCGAAATTCATTTATTGACACAAAAAAAAACATCCTTCCATCCATCCATCCATACTTACAAACTTTCGCGTTTATAATAGGAGTAGGATTTTTATCTTGTGCTGTGGGCTTTGTTTTATGAATAAATAAAATAAGGTGAATTTATTTAGTCCAAAAAACAGAGTCAACTAAAAAAAACGGAGCCGCCAATGAAAGAAAATTACATCTTTTTTTGGATGCGTTTTTTAATAAAAACGGGCCGTCAAATGAGAATACGAGTATATAATAATAATAATCTACGTAGGCGTTGTTACGGATGAACAGTTCAACGCTAACAATAGACTCACCGTGAAGTAAGTATACTTGTACACATGGCCACCAGTGAGCCTGGCTAGTTGTCCGATGGTGGCCACGTCTACGTAGGCATTGTTACAGATGAACAGTACTCACCGTGAAGTAAGTATACTTGTGGACATGGCCACCAGTGAGCCTGGCTAGTTGTCCGATGGTGGCCACGTCTACGTAGGCGTTGTTACAGATGAACAGTACTCACCGTGAAGTAAGTATACTTGTGCACATGGCCACCAGTGAGCCTGGCTAGTTGTCCGATGGTGGCCACGTCTACGTAGGCGTTGTTACAGATGAACAGTTCAACGCTGACGCCGGCCGCGGAGAGGTTTTGGCCGAGCTCATTGTACTCCGTCGTTTGCGGTGCTGTGAAAAGTAAACGAGGTTCTAGTTTTAAGATTTTACAGAACGCCCCCTCTTCATACACAAATGTCGAGCGACTTCTTCTTCGGCCCGCTTGCAATACATACACATGTACATACTGGGCGCGAACATTGTCGTCCGCTCTGTGGTGTGGGCGAAAATTTTCACGCCAAGTACACGATGTGTACGTATTCCAAGCGAGCCGAAGAAAAGTTGCGAGGACACATGTGTCCGGATTCCGAGCGGACATCCCAGTGTTAATCACGGACTATGCCCTTTTCTATTAAGAAAAATGTGACAACTCACTATGAAGCTTGGTTTTTAGACATAAATTATGCCACTGTTTTCTGTGTATTAAACTCACCCAGGATCTGTTTTTCCTTGTCGGTGCCCAGCAGCTTCCTGTCCTCTCTATTGATCAGTTTCCCAGGCGCTGGGTGCGAGGGGAGGGAGGTGTGGAACACCAGCAGCTGTCCCGACGTGTCTGCCGCCTTCAGGGCCTCCAGACCAGCCTACGGAGATGGTGAGGGTGAGAGTAGAATGGGGAAAATAAAACATGCAATGGTCAAAGATATAATTAACATACGAGAAGGTTCATCACTCCCTCTTTTCACATTTGTCCTCTAACCAACACTTTTTCTTTCTATATCTCTACACTTTCTTATCCTCTTTTCCTAGCGTTTTCATCCTCTTTTACTAGCTCTTTCATTACCTTTTCCTAGCACTTCATATTTTTTTTCTAGCTCTTTCCGTCCTCTTTTGCTAACTCATTCATTCTCTTTTCCTACCTCTTTCATCCTCTTTTCCTAGCTCTTTCATCCTCTTTTCCTAGCCCTTTCCATCCTCTTTACCTAGCGCTTTCATCCCCTTTTCCTGGCTCTTTTATTATCTTTTCCTAGCACTTTTTATCCTCTTTTCCTATCGCTTTCCATCCTCTTTTACTAACTCTTTTCATCGTCTTTCCCTAGCTCTTTCCATCCTCTTTTCCTAGCGCTTACGGATGTAAAGAAGGATGAAAGAGGATTCTTTTCATAGCGCTTGATCCTCTTTTCCTAGCTCTTTACATCCTCATTTCCTAGCACTTTCCATCCTTTTTTCCTAGCTCTCCCCATCCTCTTTTCTTAGCGCTTTCCCCCTTCCTTACCTTGCTCTTTGCCTCCCGATTTCCTTCGGTCTTAACCTTTCTCTATCGCTTTCACACCATTCACTCTTTTCTTTGCTCTATGCCCTATTTATTCCCTCACTCTTTCTTTCCTTGCTTCCCTACTTTTTCCCTCCGTCAGCGGATTATGATGGGAGTATACTTTAGCAAAAATACTCACCTGTACGGCGGGCAGCAGGATAACTTCCGTCTCCTTATTATGTTCGAACATCTCGGGCAGTTGCTGAAGCAGCGCTTGCAGCACCGCGCCGCTCTCTTCAGGTCGAACCAGGAACCCCTCCAGTAGAGGGACGAACATGTCGCCCACGTCACCCACAGAGAACATCTGCGGCTGTGCCAGCGTGCCCTGGGGAGAGAAGTCAAATAATTAGTAAAGGAAGAAAGTGAAAGTGAAAAAGTTTATTAATCATTTCTACACATAATTATAATAATTTGCATACTTATCCAGAATTAAAAAGCCATCCAAACTTAATGGTATACTATAAAGTCCGCCATCTTTAAAAAATCGCTTAAAGAAAGAATGAAAGAAACCTATTGCTGGAAAAATTTAGGTAGGCCGAAACCAATGAGGCGCGTTCAGGGTTGCCTTTAGGGGCGCTGATGTAGCGCGAGGTCCAAAATTTCACTGTTTGTATGGGCTACGCGGGTTTATTTCTAATTAGAATAACGTTGTGAATTATTTGCAATAGCTGAGATCACAAGGCCGAAGGCCGATCTTTATTCAGCGATATTCGGAGCGCCGGAGATCTGGAATATCTAAATAAGAATCTGGATATTATGACGAAAAGGTTACCTTTATATTGTAGAAATGCACGGTGGAGCTGTAAGTGATGAATCCGACGCGCGTCCAACTCTTGCCGGTCGCCTCGTCTTTTGGCATCGACTGTGAAAGAATAGTTATTTGTTATGCAAGAATGCAAAATTATTGTTTGCGGCGAGTGCTTGTATTGAAAACCGAGCTAGCGAAGGTTTCTAAAATTGAGCCACGAGCGTAGCGAGTGGTTCAAAAAAAGAAACCTGAGCGTAGCGAGGTATTCAGAAGCACGAGACGCAAATAATATTGCATTCGTGCGAAACACAAAACTTTTCATCTCACAGAAGCGAGGAAATGACTTTGTTAGCCAAGCGGGACAAACTCTATAGACATCTACTTACAGGCAAAACAGGTGAGTCAAATAAGTTCCTTTTAAAAGCATATTTTACTGTAGTTACGGCTGCCGCACTAAAGTTTTGAGCTTCGTTGGTATTAAAACCATTCGTTTTATTAATAATTTCCTGAAGTTTATTTATCCAGACACAAAAATAATGTAAATAAAAGAATGTTTTTTTTTCCGGGTGCATTCTGAACTTTTACCATATAAATTAAAAATTTATAGGAGATAAAAAATGAAATTAGTAATATCGTTTGAAAAAATTTATTTAACAAACCAAAACATAATTATCTATTTGATAAAACAGAAGCGCAGCATTTTTTTTATTTACTGGTATTTAAAAATAAATATGTGTACAAAATATTGAAAAGACTATAAGAAGAAACCACGTTTCTGAATGTTCTATTCCGTGACTTTACCTTTTTAAAAGATGCTTATGCACCATTTACATTCACAGTTTTGTATAGAGAATGGGCACGAACAATCGCTTTCGCTGAAATACGCGTTTAAACGAACTATGAATGAGGTTTTATTTTCCATCGGGATCTGGCATCTACTTAAACGGCCAGTGTTTTTTCTTTTTCAAAACCATAGGGCGCGGGAAAGACTGTCCCGGCGTCGCGTTCAAATTTCGAAGCGCACAAAAGTTCAGATAGTTTAAATCCGGCCTTTACACGATCGTAAGTTACTAGTAACAGCAAACTTTCCGAGCGTGGGAGATGAAAACGTTATTGTGTCAGTATTCTACATGATTAATAGGGCTTCCGAATGAAGCCAGGAACTTGACAATCATTTTATAAGTTATGCATTCTAAGGCCAACGGTACCCTTAAGCTGGGTACAGATTATATGCAACACATCATGCAATTTAACATGCAATGCAACATTTTCCATAAATTTTATTACGTTCGCGAGCGCACTGCGCGCACTCATTGCATGTATGGAAACTGATGCATTGCATGTTGCATTACATGTTGCGGCTACAGAGTGCACACCTTAAGAAGACCAGAAAGCCTTTTATTGCCTGAGCTACCGTCGAGAAAAATATCTGACATTTCGAGAAAGTGACATAAATTTAGGCGTCGACTAAAGCCTTTGTATCCATGTTAAGGGGGTTAGAATCCAGGGACTCACCTCAATAATGTTCATAACATTGTCGCAGACGGTCCGCAGTAGACCACTCTTGATAGAGTTGTATGAGACATCGATCACGAACACCACCGCCGGAGGGTTTGGAAGAGTGTTGTTCTGCAACATATTAAAGTAACTACAATGAACCGGACAAATATTTTGTTCTGACCAGATATTTCCCGCAATCGCCAGCGCAGACTTAGATAAAAAGTTGCCTATCGATGTCAGCGCGAACGAAGTCGGTGGAAGAATCCAAAACGTCAGATATTTTTATCTGCAATCAGTCGTAGAATTATCTGACGCTGCTAGTCTTTTGTAGGGCTAATATTGCAGCCGTAGACATACGTTTGTTGTAGATATATTTAAAGAAAATATGGACTAACTTTTAGACATAATCGGACGTAATCTTTTTTTACGGATGCCATCGCAAGTGGCATCTTCATCTTCTAAAAATACTAAATCCGACAGCATGCGTAAGTAAGTAAGTAAAGGTTTATTCAGGCCAAAAAACTTATACTACTACAGTAATTCCGCCAAAATACCAAGTAGTTTGTTGGCAGATTTTATGTATAGTACCGTGTGTGATAAGACTCTCAACCCCACACGGTATTACAGGCTCTCAACCCCAGACAGTAAAGACTATTCTTACCCGGCAGTACTCCTTAGTTACGACGATCTCGTATATTCCCAGCGCCATCTCAGCTCAGTACTGTTGCATACTGTTCACATACTGTATCAATCAACCCTACACGGTACTATAGGCTCTCAATCCCAGACAGTAAAGTCTATTCTTCCCGGAAATACTCCTTAGTGGCGACGATTTCGTATGTTTCCAGCGCCATCTCAGCTCAGTACTGTTGCATACTGTTCACATACTATGTTAATCAACCCTACACGGTACAGGCTCTCAACCCCAGACAGTAAAGACTATTCTTACCCGGCAGTACTCTTTAGTGGCGACGATCTCATATATTATGTTCCCAGCGCCATCTCAGCTCAGTACCGTTGCATTCTGTTTACATACTGTGTCAATCAACCCTACACGGAACTATAGGCTCTCAACCCCAGACAGTAAAGACTATTCTTACCCGGCAGTACTCCTTAGTGGCGACGATCTCGTATGTTCCCAGCGCCATCTCAGCCGGCATGCGACCGTACTGTTGCATACTGTTCACATACTGTGTGTACTCCATCGGAACTGGAATGAAGATAAAGATAAAGATAAAATATTCTTTATTGAACACCAATATAAATACAGGCTAGGAAAAAAAAAAATCTTAACTAAACAAGGTACAATTGGCGGCCTTATTGCTAACAGCAATTTCTTCCAGGCAACCACTGAACAAGTTGGGTAAGTTATTCATCGACCAAGAGTTCGTAAGCCTTAGATGTAATTTACATTAGTAAACAACGTTTCACGATAGAATTGCCGTGAGTTCAACAGAAGTAGTTGTAATAGTGTTGAATCATTGTAATGATAAAATGTGATGATATCTCTAACAGTAAGTATCTACGAAATCTCATACAGCAGTAGCTAACTGTCCAACACCGTTGTCTAGTATTGCACCAACGCCCGCTCAGCTTGCGTCCGTAGTGAGTTCTAGCGTTCTATACTAGGATAGCAACACTTGATCGCGTGAATTGGTGTTAAATTAAGCTTTGTTGGTTATTAGATTTTGTTACATGTGTAAGATCTAAGACCTTTTAATTTCCAGCAACACCAAGGGTATGGAAGCAAACTACGTTTCGGGAAATAATTCCCTGTGACTTAACAAAAATAATCCCTATCACGTTGTAATAAGATAGTGTGAAGGGCACTCTATGCTTGAAAGGGACTCTAGAGGTTATTATCCACGAAAACGTCAGCTCTGAAGACTTTAAAGTCTACAGAGCTGGGGCAAAAGTTCAGAAATGTATGTGAATTTGTGGGCAAGGCCGACTGAGCCATCAGGATGGTATAGGTGCTGGGCCAGCCTACAGGCACTATAGCACCGAGTGGTCTCTTCACCCATCTAGTGTGAGTGAAGGTGCCACTGGACGCTGCATAAATCATCTCATTACGTAGTTGCAAAGCCCTTAGTTTTTTTTATTGGGGCACATGTAGGCCTTGCAGCGGACGGGACCCATGGTAGGGGAGCCGTCAGGGCTGCGAGGTATTCAACATACCTTCAATACAAAGATATTTATAAGGTTAAATAATTCGCTCGGGACAGGACTTGAACCCGCCACCTCTTGCATACCGTGCAGGCGCTCTACCAACTGAGCTACGAGCCAAGTAACTATCGATGTTAAACTTATAAAAATCTCTATAATGTCCCTAGCACGGGTTAGTGTTTTTTTTTTTCACCTTTCATCATACGATCGGACTTGAGCCATTAGCAGATGTGATCTTCGGTTGTTGTAGTTGTGTGAGGCGCGGTCTTCCATTAAAGACTCTTCTTCTCTTCTTCTCTTCTTTATTAATCCTATAATATCTTTAATATCCTCTTCTTTATTAATTTGGATTAGTGCTTTAGAAAAAACCGAAAATACCTTCAGTAGTGGCTTTGCAGAAGGCGCACTTGAAATGTCTCCCGGCGTCGACGAACTTCATATTGGGGCACATGTAAGCCTTGCACCGCACGCAACGGACCGGACCCATGGTAGGAGACCCGGTCAGGGCTGCGAAGTCGAGGAGAGGCGGCTCGGGCTCCGAGCCTACGGTCTCGGCCATTGGGGAGATCTGGAAAGAGAGAAAAGCATATCCAATTCAAATTCAAAATATTTATTTGCGAAAGAACTAAGGCCATTGCATCTACGTAATGAGATGATTTATACATAATAATAAGTTTATTTCTTTAAAATGCAAAAATTACATACCGTTGGATGGGAACTCCTATTAAGTAAATAGATGCCTGTATCAGGAGGCCCCGCTCTTCCATACAACAATAATTATACATGAGGAAAATTATAATATTTGAACTATTACTATAAAAGATGAATTGGTACAGCGTCCAGTGGCACCTTGACTCACACTAGATGGGTAAAGAGACCATTCGGCGCTGCAGTGCCTGGCCTGTTTTAGAAGGAGTAGGCTTTCCCAGCACCTAGACCATCCTGATAGCTCAGTCGACCTAGCCCACAGGAAAGTTAACTTAGTTGGCTCCACACGTATTTGCGAAAACATTACAGATTACATGTAGCAAGGGTATTAATAGCTAAAAAGTTAAATGTAATCAACCACTTTATCAGTGTTAGTTTTACCACTGAACAGTGGTTATTTTGGTCTAGCATGAGCCTGCTGAATTCCAACCGAAACTTTGCTGAAACAAAGACAATGAACAGTGGTCTACTTACAACAAGACAGAATGGCATGGAAGTCTGTTTCAACAGATCAGCTGTAACCGGAACACTGTACATGGAGCTGCGGATATATCTGGGACCTGAAAGGTAGAAGAGAACCTCATTTAATTACACGCTAATATTCTTAATTTTATGTGTTTTCGTGTTTATGCGTTCCTAAACCATTCATCCGATTGCTATGAAACTTTTGTGAGTGCTCCAGCCAAGAAATAAAAAAAACACACAGTAAAAAACTAAAAACCATATTTGTTTCTCTCCTATGCGTTTTAAACTTCCATGCGTTGTTGGCCTGGGGAAAGTGTCTGGTTTTCCTTCTCACACAATACAATTTTTAAGCGAACGCTTAACCGATTAGTTATGATTATGATTTTATCTTATCAATCTTAGTTTTTATTTAAGACGAAGCTTTTTTTATGAATTTTATTGAGATTGATTGTATTATTTGACTTTTCTCTTCTGCATGAATAAATAAAGCACCGATTAGTCCACGGCGTCTTGTGAAAGGTGTTGCGAAAAGGGCCTTGTATACGTCGAAATATGCGGAAATAAGCTGCATAAACGGCAGTATCTTTTGATTTAGAAGCTTGATTTTTTTAAAGCTCTAACTGCAGTCCTAAGTATTTTGATATAAATTTCCTCTTGATACCTCCACGCGTTCTTGAGAAAAATGTCTTGACAGACAGACAGACGGGCGGACAACAAAGTGATCCTATAATGGTTCCGTTTTTTCCTTATGAGGTCCGGAAACCGAAAAAGAGCCTCGTAGTATAGCTCACGTCACGTAAAAAATACGCTACCGGTCGAGCTGCGCGATTTATCGGTCTGTATAAGCTGTATAGCTAGTAGCTATAGCTAGTATACTAGCTAGTAGCTCTATGGCTAGTTCAAAAATAGAACAATAGTCCTAGTGCTTACGCTCGCGAGTGTAATCATGCGCAAACACACCCCCTCCGCTTTTTTCTACCGTTCTTTTTACATGACGCGACCTGTACGCAAATTCTACTCACTGGCATTGCCCTTGTCATCGACCACGAAGTCTGTGGTGACCAGCGGCGGAACCAGACCCTTCTCGTTGGTCACAAAGATGCCGCCACGGTTCTGCCGGTCTTCGCTCATCAGTTGGATCTGGGAGAGATCGTACGGAACCCTAAAAAGAGACTACACAAATTCTACTCACTGGCATTCCCCTTGTCATCGACCACAAAGTCTGTGGTGACCAGCGGCGGGACCAGACCCTTCTCGTTGGTCACAAAGATGCCGCCGCGGTTCTGCTGGTCGTCGCTCATCACTTGGATCTGGGGGAAATCGTTTTGATTTTAAGATCATTCAAATTCATCAATTTAGTCCTTTTTATGTTCAACTGAAGGGAATTCTTTCGTGAAATACAAGGTGTAGTTTTCTAAAGTGACACCCGACTCAGGGGTGATTATTTACAAGATTGAGAAGCCAAAATAAATGGCAAAATGTTAGTGATAAATACCCAAAAATCATTAAATTGTGGCCTCCCTTACTATTATTATAGTAAGGCTTGCGGCCGCACTCGAAATATCGGGCGCCACATCGCTCGCGCGTGCTTTGAGAAGGCCGGGGGTTTCCGCACGTCGCGATTATTATAGAACAACGTGAACAAGGTAATTTAATTTGTAAAATAAAAAAAATTGAAAAAAATTACACTTATTTTTAGTTTTAAGAGATCCCTGTACAAGCGTGGGAACTCGGCGATGGCCAAGCGCGTGAAACACAGTTTTCTATAGCTGTTTCACCCAGAGGGAGAAGGGGCGCGGAAAAGTGAGAGGAAATGCGGCTGTATGAATCTACGTGTGTTTGTGTCCTTTCGCGAGTACATACTCGCGAGTTATAGTTGTAATGTAATAGATCTATTTTCCCAAATTTTTTCGTAGTTCAGCTGCCATTTCTACATTTTATTAGCTAATTAAAAAATCTTTTTTTTTTTTAATATAATACACACATTATTGATGTTCCCAAGGTAGTTAGACTCCAATAGACAGTGTAATAATGTAAGTAAATAACAGCTGAAAGTAACCCCTTTTTCGGCGCGAAAAACGCATCGCTCTAATTTCTTTCAGGCAATTTTTTTTTTACATAGAAACTATTTGCAATCCTCCGTATTGATCATCTACTGATATAAACCAAGTTTCAGCAAAAATCCAGCCTGTAGTTTAGAAATTAAACCTGAACTACGTTTGTATGGGAAAATGGTGCTCTAGCGCCCTCTTACACTGAGACTGAGTTGAGACCTATCTAAAACAGCCAGTTCCATGTTGATATCAGTAAAAGATTGCAAGAAATTTTGCTTGAAAAAAAGTGCGCCGCCTATTTTTTTTTCAAGAAAAATATCTTCAAAACGTTTATGAGTGTCAACACGAAACTGTCTGTTTTAGATAGGTCTCACCTAATTCTAGGGTTTGATATGTGAACATTTTCAATTTGTTTTGTGTATTTGATACAGGAATCGATTTTGTGCATTTTTCTTTGCGCTCAGGCGATTCACTATGCACGGCGCCTAAGTGTTACTCCCGTGGATACAACTCCACTAAAACTATATTCCCTGAGTCGGGTGTCACTAACCAAAATAACACCCTGTATAGTCTAGCCGGATTGTGGCTGTAATTGTGTGAGGGGGATAAGTACTCACAGGGCTGGGCATCTGGTCAGGGTCTAGTTTCTTCTGCGGCTGCTGGTACGGGTACTGCTGACCCGGGTATGAGGGCTGCTGAGCCGGGAACGGTGCCTGTTGTTGATATTGCTGTGGGTAGCCTGACTGCGGTTGTTGGCCTGCGGAGAAGATGGTAGGTTTGTGAACCAAACTCGAGGGTAAAATAAAGGAGTCGCTGGCAAGAAATAAGGAATTAATCTAGGCGAAAAAAACCTGCAGGGATAAACTGGAATCGCGTATGTTACCCAACTAATTTACCTGGTGAGGAATAAATAAAAACATGCGGAGCTGATTGCTAATCTTCACTGATACCTCATCTTTGCTATCAAAGAGGCACGCAATAAAGAACAGATGTCTTGTGAACCCAGCAATGACTGACCCATTGCAAAAGCGAGCCGTAAAATGAGAATCCCTAGGAATTTTTAGGACCTAAGGTCTAGACTCCAGAACCTAGAACCTAAAATAGATTAAATGCCGCCGCCGCCAAAAAGTTTGGTAGAAATGCATAAGAAAACTTTTCACTACTTTACATACTTTTTACACACTACTTTTTTTAACTTTTTATTCATGATTCAAGATTCAAGATATTTATTTGCTTTGAACTTTTAGGTACATTTCAGATATTAAAATAGTTGATATTTAAAAGCTCAGCACATTAAACCTATTTAAGGCATGCAAATATTATGAGTACATAATGCAAAAAAAAAACACTTTAAAAAAAAACCTCTTTACCTGGCATTGGTGGCTGTCCTGGGTACTGTTGTTGCATGCCCGGCATGGGTGGCTGGCCTGGGTATGGCTGTTGGCCTGGCATCGGAGGTTGGCCTTGCATTTGAGGTTGGCTTTGAATTGGAGGTTGGCCAGGCATTGGAGGTTGGCCAGGCATTGGTGGTTGGCCTGGCACTGGAGGTTGGCCAGGCATTGGTTGTTGGCCTGGCATTGGAGGTTGGCCTTGCATTGGCGGCTGACCGGCAATCGGTGGCATTCCTAGCAAGTGGGAAAGAGGTAAGGACCTAAGAAACTCGGGAGTTGGTCGTAAAACATGAAGAAAACTTAACAGTTCTGGCCCAAAATACCAGTTAAACTTGACCCAAGATAAAAATACAAAACCAAATCAAGTATAAGGATGTTGTTGTAAGATCTTTGCAGTTTGCACCCTCTGACAGTACTTTATCATTGCTTTCGGCAAATAGGGGCGACTCTTCTTTGAGTGCGTGTAATGAAAACAAATTTTCTTTTAAACGTTTATAATAAGTTGAAAGAATTCACTCAGGACAGGACTTGAACCGGCAACCTCTTGCATACCATGCAGGCTTAAAATATGGCTTAAAAATGTTTAAAATATTCCCTAGCACAGTTTAGTGCTTTAGAAAAACCTAAAATAAATTTTCTTTTAATTTTCATCCTATTTAAAAAAAGTAGCTAACGAAAGTAGCTTCACTCTCTGCTTGTAACTGAAAATGTAATTACAAAAACACCAACCTGGATATCCCTGCGGTCCCTGAGGTCCGGGAGGCTTGCCATACCCCGGCTGACTGACTGGCAGTTGACCAGCCTTCTGTGACAGCGGCGGTGGCATGAAGGGGAGACCCGCCAACTGCTGGTTCTGCTGGTTGAAACTGCCCGGCTGTTGAGGCAAACCCGCAGGCTGTTGTGGCAAACCACTTGGCTGTTGCGGCAACCCGCCAGGTTGTTGTGGCAAACCGCCCGCTTGCTGGCCAAATTGGCCCTGGTTGAATTGCGCCTGGGACGTGGGTGGCATCGGAGGCATTCCCGGCTGGTTGAACTGAGAAGACGGGGGCATTCCGGGTTGTTGCGGCAATCCTTGGTTGAACTGCGGTTGAGAGGACGGCATGCCAGGCTGAGCTTGGTTATACAAAGACGTCGGTGGCATTCCGGGCTGAGACGAGGGAGGTAGGCCCATTTGTGGTTGCATCCCCATTTGTGGTTGCAAGTTAGGTTGTGGTGGCATTTGACCTGCTTTAGGCACCATTGGTTGGTTAGGAACCCCGCTAGCCATCGAGTTTGGAGGCATGCCTGGTTGTTGAGGTCTTCCAATCGGTTGCTGCGGCATCATTCCTGGTTGAAGGGGTATCTGCCCCGATTGGGATTGGAATCCCGGTGCCATCGGTTGCTGGTTAGATTGGGAGCTTGGCGGACCTTGCTGCGGCATGGTCTGACTTGGAGGTCCTTGCGAAGGTGGAAGGAAGGGCCTGCTTTGCTGTTGCTCGGGTAAGTTTGGCGTTTGGCTCTGCGGTGGCTGACTGAAGCCTTGAGCAGTAGAGCTTGGGGGCATTTGAGGAGGTCTCGCCTGCTGGGGAGGCCCTGGAGGTCCTTGAGAGCTCGGAGGAAAGCTCCCTATAGGCCTTTGACTCGGGGGCCCTTGACCAAAGTTAGGAGCGTTGGCACCAGGTGGGAGCTGTCCGGGAGGTAATTGAGTGGGTGGAAATCCTTGGGGCCCGTTGATATTCATACTCTGCATTTTCTGAGACATATCGTTCGGTGGCATCATCTGTGGCGCTGGCCCGTTGGAGGGGATTTGGCCGAACATGTTGGCGTTCTGATGCCCGTTGAAGTCTTGCGTTGGCGGAAAGCCGAGCGGGTTGTTCGGTGCATTGTTGTTCTGCCCGGGGGGCAAATACTGCGGATTCATCATGGTGTATATTGTTCCTGAAAGAGGTAGAAGTGTAATTAAGGTTGGACATTGTAGGTAAATAGAAGATTTGATTATTTGGTATAATCACTACGATGCTCTCTCTCTAGCGTTTGGGAGCAAAGCAAAAAGGAGGAGGAAGTTGCATGAATCAAAAACTCATTAACATGTGAAGTCAAAAGACAAATTACATTTTGTAGCTGTTAACATTTGGCATGAATTCATAATTTTAGGACAGATGTTATTTAAAGAGGCGCTGAGAATTGCAACTGCTTGTACAATTATATACAAAATGATATCTGATGATGATGAAATTGGAGTGAATGTAAAAGTTTTACATAAAAGGCTGAGTGATTTTAACATGGCCAGCACATAATACCAAGGATTACAAATAACCGTTTAGTAAATAAATGTTAATACTCGCAGGTTTAAGCCGGTATTATCGCTGCATGGATGATCTAATTAGCAATGACCAAACCAGATTCCTGGGTCAAGATCCAATCAGATTTTCACCACTTAGATGTTTTTATTTCTATATCAGAGCTCAAGGTTTAATTATCAGATAGATCCGACGATAATTTCGTCTGTAAAATAGGCTGAATATCCTCAAAATATCCGTGAAATATGTGAAAATCACCAACGACTTACATTTGACAGATGACATCGAATTTTTGTAAACAGTTTTTGAAACGACCACGGCACTTATCGTCTTAGGAATGGTTTTAAAATAAACGTTGCAAATTCAACTTTGTGTACTTACAGTTTCCGTGATTATTATCGTTGAGCTTTTGCACTAAAAAATATAAACAATATTCAGGAATCGCACGAAAAATACATGGGCCACGTATTCTGTCTGGCGATGTTGCCAACCTGACAGCGGCGATGTGGAACTTTTATGTTTTCTCTTCCGCTGCGTGAAACGGAACGCTGTCAAAATATTTTATGCGATTTCACGACTGAAAAGTAAGGTTTGTAGTTCGATGTTTTTCTTTGCGGCAGTTTTATAATTGATTTGTGGCTTTACTATATATATAAAATTATAAAGAAACGCAAAAAATTGAACAATTATATTTTAAGAAACGCGGTGAACGGAGCGTAATGAACCGATGTGGCCATCAACGGGTCATCAACTGTCACTTTGTAGATTTATTGATTTTAGCTCTTATTTCTTTGGAATAAGGAAAACATAAAAGTCTAGCCCTCTCCGGATAGAACCTACGAATCCTCGATCTTGAGTCAATTTCAGGCACCGAACTGATGTTTATTTATTTTGTTGAATTTAGGATTTCAGCGCATTGCTTGTACTCATTGAGCTGAGATAATTGAAAAGTCAGATATTGGTTTCTCAAACCACTCAAAGCGCAGACACGAAAACCAGTCCACGATACCCCATGGTAGCTTTTACCGCGCGCGGCATAAGGGCGCTAATCGAACAAAAAAGGGTATGCTGGCCTGTGGCCGACTGTACTTATTTATCCCTTCAAAATGCCACCAGAATAACAATAACTGAAACACGACCAAAATTTTTTTGTGATAAAATCCCTTAGCATTCAGGTTGCAGCCTATTGGAATCGAAGGACCAGCGTAAGTAAATAGTTCAGGAGATTTCATAGTGTCAACGTCTGGCGATATGTCAACTTACGCTGGCAGCTGGACTAAAGCATGCATCGCGCGTGCAGAAAAGCAACCACCGTAGGTAAATGCAATCAAACATTTGTCACCAATCACCATACAGGTTGGATATTGGTACGTGTGTCAAACATTTGAACCAACAGTGTCAACAACGAGGACACACCCGCGTGGTGACCCGCGCATGCGCCTTGCAGCCTCTTCAGCACAGGGCTGAAAATAGAGGGATCAGTGATGTCTGTGACTGTAGTCAAACCAGCTACACGTACGTATCGATACAAAAAGCTGTATGGGACTTCGCGCCGAAAAAAAAACTACTTTTACTTAATAAAGCCACTAATATCAGCTGGTCAGTGATTTTATTTAAAGTAGGTACGGTCGGCCACAGTCACATACCCCATGGCAGCTCTTACCGCGCGCTGCATAAGGGCGCCAATAGAACAAAAAGGAGTATCTTAGCGTGTGGCTGACTGTACATGAATCAGTACACACGATAGCACGTCAGAGCGTACACTTGTGTTGTAAAGTCGCCCGTAACGTAACCGAATAGAATGCTAGCGTGTAAGGGTCGATGTGCTGTCTTGTGTACGTTGTACACACGACAGCACGTCAGACTGTATACTTTTGTTGTAAAGTCGCCCGTAACGTAACCGAGTAGAGTGCTAGCTTGTAAAGGTCGACGTGCTGTCGTGTGTACCTACCTATACGAAACTATGTCATTGAAAGCGCGGGAGAGAGGGTAGAATTGACGCAGATTTTTTGTTCCCTTCCCTCCCAAGTTTCGTGTGTCTATGAGGTGAGGTCCGAACTATCGACAGATTTTTTCTTTCGTCACACAGCCCATCCCTGAGTGTCAACCCTCCTTCTATCGATTTGCAACGTCAGAGCCTAATTTCGCCCGTTTACCCCCTTAGTGCCCAACTGACCTAAGAGACTTGCCCTCACCCTCAAAACTCAACAGTATTTCGTTACGGTTAGAGGTGGTTTTAGAAAGGCTGGTTGTAGCTATTGGGTGGTTTGGTGGCGTGGGCCAATTTCCTTTAGGAAATATTGCAGTGCCGATGGGGTTTATCCCTAACAGTATAAGGGCTGTTTCCGCTTAGCTGCCCCGGAATAGATAGCTTTCAGAAGCTCAGTAATACGAAAGCTGCCGCTGAAAACGCTGAAAAGCTCGTTGTTCGGCAAAATGTGATAATTTCTTCTAAAGCCTCCTAAATCTGGTGTTTTAACTTCTACGAATAATGCAAAAGTGATGGTGTAAGGGAGTTTAGGTGTATTACCTGCAACAAAGTATTGGTTACACAACTCTGTTTATCTTGGATTGTTTCATGGGACCATAGAAATAGCCACATTCAGCAAGGTAATGGTTTAACATATCTATTAATATCCCACACTCTTCAAACTTTTATACTCAAGGTTGTAGATCACCCTGAACCCTCTCTAGTCACATAAATAAGTTCCACTTAGTCACTACAATGTCCCATGTTGAACATATACTTACCCGCCGTATACACACCGCCCGGAGTTCTGGGTTCCGCGTTCAGATTTCTGCGTTCCGCGCTCTATCTAGTGTATGGGGCTCACATGGGTCCCATTAGGTTCCCATTAGGTCCCATTAGGTTCTCCTCCTAGCAAGAGTTACAAGAGCTTTCCATTTATCTCTGTCCATGGATAAAGAGGGCAGCTCTGACCACATTGTTCCCTTCTCTTACGTCTTCTTAAGAACCTGATCCCTCTCAAATTCTTCCCGCCTCCAGCCAGAACCATGAAGTCTCCGCTCGTGCTGCTGACTCTCCTCAGCATCAGCCAGGGTCAGAAGCCGAACCTGGACGCTATCCTGAACCGGCGCACCGACGTCTACATCGCCGGCTTCTTCCCCTTCGGGAAGGGCGTGGAGAACTCTAACACTGGTGAGGAAGAGCAAAATGTAGAAAAATCAAATCCCGTACGACTGAAGTATTCGTTTAGTTAGCTATTAAGACTTCGGAAGAGTGTTTAGATATCTGACTTACGTGTCCAAAACTTGTAGCATTTACGAAGTACCTAGGGATATAATAGAGGAGTAAGCTGTCTTCCCTGGCCACTCATTCTGCTTAGGCTAGTGAACTAGAGTTCATCAGCTTTATCAATTTGCGTACCAATCATAAAATCAATCATTTCCAGGGCCCTTAGCCTGTAACGCAATGGCGGGTCAATGGCGTCCCGGCAGAAGGACAAAACCGGGCTCTCCTAGTTTTTCTCCTACAACCAGAGAACTAATCCTCTAGAATTAGAATCAAAATATTCTTTGCTGTACTACAAAAACATTAAAAGGACAGACAGCGTTAGCAAATCGTAATTGAAGTCGTCACCTGACAGCCCATTTTGGCACCATTGTGTTACAGGCTAAGGGCCCTGTACGCGCCTCTTCCAATACTTAAATCCTTTGCCGTAGGTAGGTTCCAACTACCTACTCTGCTGAAGTCAAGCTTCTACCAAGTTTCTCTGAATAATGATAAGTAGGTACCTAAGGGTATCTTCTTTGTACCTATCAATTTAAAGTTGATGATGATGATGAGTGGCGTCTCAACTCAATCCCCCTGATATTGACGTAACGTAATCGAACAAACGAGTCTGGAAAAAATATATTTTATTCAGTCCAATCAACCTCATGTTTGACCTAGTTAGGTTCCCCCTACCTACCACTCTGTAGACACACGTGTGAGAATCAGTCGTGCATTTTTCATGCGAGAAAGTCGTTAGAATCGACAAACTCCTCTAAAATTATGAGAGGCCTGCGCTTAGGCTCACCGTTTTTTCACGTTGGGAGTTACCGGAAAACGACGGCTCATTTCGAGAAAAGGCTTTCGGATCATGAGGGGGCTATGCTAAGTTATAAGTACACAGTACACCAGCGGTCCCTAACCTCTTTCAGCCGCGGACCCCCAAGGAAATCAAGCATATTGCCAAGGACCCCTAAGTGAAAAAAAGGGTGCAATTTTCAGACAATAGTATATTTTAGTATTCCTTCATTAAATTAAAAAACAAAAACCAAACTTTTTCGTAGAAGAATATTAATGAGAAGGTTTGTGCTGCTTTTTTGCAGCTACTTAAGTAAGTCAGAAATGTTCGAGTTCGGGTTGATATTATTACTCAATTGCAATCTCAAATCAGATTCCACATGTAACCTGTTCCTGTGTTTGTTTTTGATGTAGGTATACAAGAGTAGAGTACCTATGCCTTTTCACATACGAGTACCTACGTGATGGAGAAAAGCAGCAAATGTTTCAGTGCTTCTTCTGTGACTTCCTTATACATTTTTTCTATATTCACCCAGAAACTACACAAGGAGCGTTCTTTGAAATTATGTTTCAAGGCAGAATCACACGATATTTCTATTAATTGGTTTTCTTGCACCGTTGTCAAGCCAGTTATATCAGAAACATCTGTTGTGAAAGGGTCTGCTATCCAATTTTTATTATTGTCAGGTTCTGAAAAATAATTCCGCAACGAAGACTTCAAAGCGCGGACCCCCACAGGTTGGGAAACAATGCAGTACACTATAATATCCGTTGATAATTTTCCAGGAGCTCACCTTCAAGATCGACCTCTCTCGTATAAGGCGGCAGCTAACTCTCATCATTATATTAAGAGTTATCCTCTTGTCGGTGCAGCATTCTCCATGCACTTCTATCACAGGCCAGTCAGCTAACTCTACTTCGCTTCAAATCCTGCGTCGCGTCAGCAAAGTTTCTGTCGTATCTGAGTTTACAAATATAACTTCCAACTACGCTTATTTGGACCCAGCGGTCCCCGGGCACAACGGGAAATGTCCCGTTGTACTTTAGGAGCATTTTTTTTGTTCAATCCATCAAGTGGTTCCTTTATATGAGGAGTTCACAGCCTAGTTGGACAAGCAATTCTTAATTGATTGACAATTTAAGCAATGTCGGGTGCGGTCAGTCCTTGGATGGGTGACCGCTGGCTGGGCTTCCTTGCTCCGGAAGGCATGTTAAACCGTCGGTCCCGGTATCAATCGTTAAGCCATGTCAGAGGTCTTAAACATCTGACCGGGTGCCACTACGTCATATGATCACCTACCTACCTAACAGCAAGAACTGTCAATCATGTCTTGTACCTTCACCAGGTCGTGGAGTGATGCCAAGTGTGAAACTGGCGCTGGATCACGTCAATGAGCACGATGCCGTGCTGAGGAACTACCGGCTGCACATGTGGTGGAACGACACTGAGGTAAGTTCTCGGTAGATTGTGATGATTTTCTACAAATATTTTGCCGCATTGAAGGTGCAATTTGACGTCACTTCCGGCTCCGACCCTCCCACACGCAATGCAAGGCTAGGCCTGTTTAATTTCTCTCTGATCAATGATACAATGCTCTTTGAAAAGATGTTGGTATGCCCTTGCTCGACATAACATTGACTTAGCCCGATCTCCTGATGAGATAACAACTAATGAATTTGACGTCAGCATGCAGCATACCTATTGATCGCACTCCATACCAAAATCGACTGTGTGGCCCGACTTTGTAAGCGTCTAGGACGAAGAACGTTCACCAGAGAGATGGCGCAAGAATATCCTCCCATTGGAATAAACCCAATTCGGTTATTCTTGCTACTTTCGCCAAGTCGGCAAAGAGCAATAAAAATAGAGCCATATTCCCGTCTAACAAACACCACTTTTCTACAGTGCAACGCAGCAGTAGGCGTGAAATCGTTCTTCGACATGATGCACAGCGGCCCTCACAAGCTGATGCTGTTCGGAGCCGCCTGCACCCACGTCACCGACCCAATCGCTAAGGCTTCCAAACACTGGCATTTGACTCAGGTTGTCATCTATTTTTTATGTACCCTCTACTGCCCTCCCCTTTTACCGCCACCCCCTCACTATCCATGGGACAACTTTGATTATCAAACCAATTGCCCAGCCCCAACATTGTAACCAGGATAAAATCCGCTTAATAACACGCTATGAATGTGTCCGACAGAGGCCTGCTTGCATCTAGCAGTTGGATGAATTAAGTCTGAGTAATTAATCAACGGTAGGTTAAGGTCAGGTCACCCTTGGTGTCAGACTTTTTAGGCCACACAAATAAATATTCTTCTTCTTCTTGTGAAGGTGCCGTCTCCTATCGGAGCTCAGCTTTCAATGAGGTCAATATTAACTTTTTCTTTCAGCTTTCCTACGCGGACACCCATCCGATGTTCACCAAGGAGGCGTTCCCGAACTTCTTCCGGATCGTTCCATCAGAAAACGCCTTCAACATGCCGAGGATCAGGCTCCTGCAATACTTTAACTGGACTCGAGTTGGCACCGTGTACCAGAACGAGCCTAGATATGCACTGGTAAGAGCCTAGAACGTTATTTTACTTAGTCTCAAAGTTTGTATCGCTCTGTTGGGCAGAGGCCTCTCCGACCTCAATCCAGACGTTTCAGTCCTGAGCCTGGGCCACTTCAAATCACTCCGGCTGGCCTGGAAAACATTAAATTATTCCAGACGGCATGAATCGGTTGAGATTGTCTCGCAAGTTACTCGTCGGGGGATACAACAATGTGCACTGAATCTTTTTCACTTTTAGGCCCATAATCGTCTGGTGGCGGATCTAGACATGAACGGCTTTGAAGTAGAGGAAACTCAGAGCTTCGCGACGGAGGTCAGAACAGCCTTATCGAAGCTGAAGGAAAAGGATGTCAGGATCATCCTCGGGAACTTCAACGAGACCTGGGCTATTAAGGTCTTCTGCGAGGCTTACAAGTATGTGAACTTTTAGGTTCGGTATTAGTGGGTATTATTCACCAAGACTCAATAAAATAGTCCCCTTATTCACAGAAGGGCAACAGAACCATACGATTCGACTAGCTCTATCATAGAAGAACTGTTTCCACTAGGACACAGCATTCTTATGAAAAATAGACTCTTCAATTATGTTTAAACTGTTTGTTCTCCTGCATGAGACAAAAACTTGCCAGTTCCTGCCAGTTAACCCATCATGTAACTTAGCAATCAATATAACTGTCGCCCTGTCGCCAAAGTCATTTGAACTTCATTTTTCTTTCTATCTCCCAGGTTGGAGATGTATGGCAGAGCGTACACCTGGCTACTACTGGGAACATACAGCAGTAACTGGTGGACGCGAAAACCCCCCTGCCCGAAAGCTGAACTCATGACTGCCTTGGACACGACTATATTGACTGATTTGCTCCCTTTATCAACCACTGGGGAGACTACTGTTTCTGGTATTGTAAGTTGACTTCTCTAAAGTGTAATGTCGAACATCAGCCCATCAAAGTCTCTTTCTCCACATTCTCCCAGTACTCCACGTGTTGCTACCGGACACAGTGGTTTTCTGAACTTTATCAATAGTATTTTTCTGTTTTCAGTCAGCTAAAGATTATCAAGTTGAATACGATCGACGCAGAGGCCTTGAATACTCCCGATTCCATGGATACACTTATGATGGTAAGTTCCCACGAGAATATTCATATATTCCTGCTGATCCTTGACTGCACACCATGCACACAATCACTCCGACAACGAATGTTAGCAGATATTCAAACAAATCAAGTCAAATCAACAAATCAAATCAAGTTAAAGTAAATAGATAAATCCAGAGCTTTTGCTAGAAGATAGAACAATCCGAACTGTGCCAATCTGAAATAAAATAGACATTCAACCCGGATTATCCTCATCAAAACATCATACGTATGTTCCAGGAATCTGGGCAATGGCCCTGGCGATACAGACAGTGGCTCAGCGAGTCAAGCTGAAGCACAAAGAGAAGACGGTCCAGGACTTTAGGTACCGAGACAAGGAATGGGAACAGTTGTTCCTGGATGCCCTCACCAACGTCACTTTCGAGGGTGTCACTGTAAGTGAATATTTTATAATTCCTGCAAAATGTCAACCTGATCCCACAAATTCTTCTTTGTCCTCGTTTATTCATCCTAATCTGGAGGGGTCACTTATAGCTGATAGCGTAATCAAGAGACAGACACTTCGTTCACCAAGTTGGATAAAGTGTACCTACTTCGTTCACCCAGGGACCTGTTCGTTTCTACGACAACGAGCGCAAGGCGTCAATCTTGCTGAAGCAATTCCAAGGCGAAGTGGGTGAAGTAAAAGTCGGAGAATACTGCGCTGAAAGAGACCACCTGGATTTCAGCAGTGGAGGGGCTTTCAAGTGGCTTGGCAAGTAAGTGATACCAGATATCTGATTATGTTGATTGGGAAAGGTTTAAGGAAATCTTTTGTGATCTTGCCGCCAAGGTTAATTTTCCTATTTTTGATATCTTTAAAAGATATCAAAAATAGGAAAACAAATCGTAATATGCACGGTGGACGACCTTTTCAAGTCCTAAAATTGTCTGGTTTCATTTCAGGAATCCACCTAAAGATCGCACGTTGCGCCTGATTGAGCACACTCAAGTCAACATCACCATCTATTCAGTTTTGGTTACTTGCTCAATCTTGGGAATTTTGCTGGCCACTGGCTTCCTTGCCATGAACATCCATTACCGAAATCAAAGGTAATTCAACATAACCCTAGCAGAAGATGGGTTTATAATTTTAGTATTCGGTATTTTAACTTTATTATTTTTAAGGTACATCAAAATGTCTTCACCCCATCTAAACAATCTGATCATCGTGGGATGTATGCTGACCTATTTGAGCGTGATCTTCCTAGGTCTTGACTCCAGCCTCAGCAGTATAGGTATGTTCATCAGGATAGAGTCTAATATCTGTTGTCTTTTTTCATCTTCTATAATTTATGTGTCTCTTCATGTTAATTGGACTGCCGAAGGTAAAACTGTAGAACAGTTAAAATTGGGAATGATTATAAACGAAAAATTAAACAAATGAACTTGATTTGAGCACGGCACATTTCGCATGTCCTGTTTTCTTTGGCACAATCATTGTCATTGTCGTTCGTCATCATGATCTCATCGTTCTCACCTTGATTCTTAGGTCTTTCTCAGGAAACGCCACGTGGAGGTAAAAGAGCTTGTATCCATCCCCTGTACAGCTTCAGCTTTAACCCTGGATTATGGAACTTCCCCAACCAAATTTGGGAACTCGACGCCCTTAGACTGTCTGAGAAAGACCTAGGTGTTTGTCTAGGTCACAATCAGAGTCGACTGCATGTTTCCAAGTTTTGGTTCTTTACCTCTCAACCTTCATCCGCGAAGCTTGTCGTGTGTCCGTTTTATGTTGTATCATTGTTGTGCTTGTGGATTGTCTTGTGTGTACATTTAGTTTGCATTTATCACGTAGACGTTGTTGAGCTTCAATAAACCGACTTCTAAAATAAATTTAATATTTAAAATATATAAATTAAGTAATGTCATGTTTTGAATATATTTTCTTCATAAAACTCCCCAAACCAAACTACACGTAAGATTTATAGGTAACTAATTTTCTTAGGGGAATTATCATCCTGTCTTTTACTCAAACCCAAGTTGTTCTACATTCTCCTATTACCTTACATGATTTTCATGATTTTTCTGACACGAACTTTTCTTCCAAAACTTTTCACAGCTGCGTTTCCGTACATCTGCACTGCCCGAGCTTGGCTCTTGATGGCCGGTTTCAGCCTCGCTTTCGGCGCCATGTTCTCCAAGACCTGGAGGGTACACTCCATCTTCACTGACGTGAAACTCAACAAGAAGGTCAGCATTCCTCTAATAAGACCTCTAATAAGACGTTGTGACCACATTAGGTACCAATCATTAGGTACCTACTGTTCTGCACTCTAACCATTTTTACAATCTCTGAAACTGTAACTGTCTGTATAATTTATGTGTGGTTTTTAAATAAATACTTTTTATCTTACCTTATCTTATCTTATCTGATACTTTGTAAAATTATTTCAAAATATTGTTCAAACCTAACTTCCGCATCTTTTAATAGGATCCATGTTCTTTTGCAGGTCATAAAGGACTACCAACTCTTCATGGTGGTTGGCGTACTCCTGTGCATTGATCTGGCCATTATGACCACGTGGCAGGTTGCCGACCCGTTCTATCGGGAGACGAAGCAAATGGAACCATACGTAAATAAATTACTCTGATGTGACCACAGATATAGATTGAACAGATACCTGCCGCCTGTTGTTCGATTCCTATGCGCAAATCATGCCAACTTTATTGGTAATTTTAATTCATGCATGCCGTATTAAACAGCAAGTAATTTCTCTCTAAAGAAAAATATTTCTTTTTCTCGCTAATATTGGACATGCAAAATAGCTCCACTCGTGGTTTCTGTCGCTCTATTTCTGTGATCCTTGTCGTTTCCAGATAACTTACATAATATTGTCTATTTTAGAGTATTTTTGCCTTTGAACAGACTCATCCGACCAGCGAGGACATTGTCATAGTGCAAGAGAATGAGTATTGCCAATCAGAGCGCATGACAATCTTTATTGGAGTCATCTACGCCTACAAAGGACTACTTTTGGTGAGAATAATTATTTACATCGTCACTTTTGTGTTCATGTTGTTTCTGTTACGACTGACATTTCCATCTCGTTTCCGTCATTCGATCAAAACCATGTCTTCTTTTCCAGATCTTTGGTGCCTTCTTAGCTTGGGAAACTAGGAGCGTGTCCATACCGGCGCTGAATGACTCCAAGCATATTGGTCTGTCAGTCTACAATGTGCTCATTATGTGCATCACTGGTGCTCCCATGGCCTTGGTATGTTCAATTTTAATTTTGTAATATAATTATGTGTGGCTATGAATATGCCAGTTTTAGTTACCTTTTGGGTTTTTGTTTTCAGCTCCTGGCTGACCACAAGGATGCCCTATTCGTCTTTATAGCCATCTTTATTATCTTTTGCACCACAGCTACATTGTGCTTGGTTTTCGTTCCCAAGGTAATTACCATCATTAACACTTAATTCCTTTTATGCACTATGCTATAGACTAGCGGCAAAGAATATTGGAAGAACACAGAATAACAGCGACCATTGTAAGAAGCCCACTCTCGGAAAATGGCGTCAACACGTTGTAAAATATGACTTAATTCTTAGATTCGTTTCTTCAGTTTACTCTCCTTCTTCTCGTGTGAATAGCATAGGTACTTTGTCTCCAATCCAATTATTTAAAGGTCTCCAAATTTTCCCAGCTTCTGGAACTGCGTCGCAACGGCCAGCCGGGGACAGCTCCTAGTAGGATCCGCGCGACGCTCAGGCCGGCGTCCACGCACGAATGCAGGTCACCTGGGCCAGAGCTGGAGCGACGCATGAAGGAGCTGAAGCAGTTCAACAATCGGTACAGGAGGACCTTGCAGGCGAAGGAGAATGAACTTCAGGTAAAAGCATTAAAAAGACGACCTCCGATCTCCGCTAAGATAATGCAATTTTTTTAAGGGTTAATCACAGTGATGTCTATTAAAAACTTAGATAGAACAAGCCCTCAACACAAAAAGGGGAACCAGGCCTTTCGTTTTCATCCAGAATGCAATGTAAAAGCTAGAAGACCTTAGCCCCCTGCTGACGCCTTCTTCTCTCGTGTCAAAAGCGACATTTTCCCGCTCCCTAAAGCAGCAATAGCGTAAAAGGTCCGTCATCAAACAGCTGGGCACATTAAACAGTACCTTCTGATTTTCTCCATCAGATGCTGCTTAGTAAACTGGGAAGTGATGCTGGTTCTGAATCATCGCGAGGCGACTCTAAGTCACCTGCGGTCTTGAGGACAACCAGACTGCCTGTGCCTAAAGACAATATCAGCCATCCAGGTAAGACGTGAATAATATACCATTCCCACGAGGACACATCACTAAAATTGAGCAAACATTTAATAGATTGATAAAACATTTAATAGCGTCGTCAGTCATTTTAACTGCCTAGCTAGAGCACGATTGACTGCATTTTATTGCTCTGTCCTCTATAAAAACAATAAACTACATAGTCGTACAACTTTGCAGAAACCAGTGACATCACATCAGTATGCAGCCTCAGCGCTTCAGCTGGTGCGGAAACCGAGTACCCAACTCTGCAAGTTGAAAAGTAAGCCCATTTTCACCCTTATTTACCTACCCGTAAAAAAGTAGGTAGGCTTAAAATACCTAAAAAGCGGTAATATACTAACTCGACTGAGCTGTTGAACACCTGAATTAATATCATGAACTTATTTTGTTCACCCAGACAAAAAGTCCTGCCATCAGCCCCACCGGAGCCCATAAAGGAAGTTCCGCCAAAGGAGCCAAAGAAAGAGCAGACCAAGAACGTCTCTTTCAAGAACCACCTGGACTACACCAGCCCACCGCCGAGCAATAAGGCCGTGCCGGAGAAAGACCAGCTCGCCAAACTGCCTTACGGGTGGAATGCAGAGGTGTGTTACTTTTTACTTACGGCTCGAAGGACCAAAATTAAAAAGATGGATGAACCACAATGATAGACGATGCTCTTTTATCACTTTTAATGAGCCACTGAACAATAGATTGTATTTTTAGGAATTAAATTATGCTAATTAATGTGGTGGTAGTTTCACAGAGAGATCGGGAGAGAAAGAGCAGAAAAGAGGTTGAGAATAGGTTGTAGAAACTATTCTAAACATACCCGGCTGCTCAAAGAAGGGTTATATTTTATTTTATCTAAAAATATTATAGGTACCTACGTAAATCGCTCAGGACAGGACCTAAACCCGCAACCTCTTGCATACCGTGCTCTACCAATGGAGCTAGGTACCAAGCCAAGTAGACTAGAGGTGTGTTATCAAAGTCTTCCGTATTAGAGCTGCAATTAGAGCCATCTCAGAATATTATACCGAATTCGAAATGTCAGATCCTAGCAGTTTATTTTTAAACGTAACTGAGAAGTGAGTGAACTGTGTTTTCGAAATCAAGCCTACCTATCGTATCAGACAATACGACCTCGTCTTTAGTGGTTATTTTGATCATCTACAGAATATCGTCTTTTAAGCTTATGTCTTTTAAGCTTATTTAAGCTTACAACAGTAGGCGGAGGTGGTCATGCAGAGGCAGATTATGATGATGATAATGAAGCAAAAGTTACCTAAAGATAGCCATTAATTTATTTATTTACAAATTACGATTACAGGAGCCCCAAGAAATCCCAAAGTCGTCCATCAAGGCGCCGCCAGAGCAAGTGAAAGCCGAAGCGAAAACGATATCAGCACTGAAGCCGAGTGACACACCGACGGCCAAGTCTGTTCCGGCTAAGGTGCAAGAGCCCATGTATACTAAAGCAGCTCTACCTCGACAGGAGAGTAAAGTTCTTAAGGTAAGGAAGGCTTAAGGCGCGGGGCATAGTGAATTAGCCCGCGCGCAAAGAAAAATGCACAAATCTGATTCCTGTGTCAAATACACTCAACAAATCGAAAATGTTCACATATCAAACCCTGGAATTAGGTGAGGCCTATCTAAAACAGCCAGTTTCATGTTGATATCAGATTTGTGCATTTTTCTTTGTGCGCGGACGATTCACTATGCTCCGCGCCTTAAGTGAAACTGAGCGGGTCACGTCTGCTCCATGAGCTTTGATTGTGTCTCAGACAGACAATGATCACGACGACGTGGCAGACTGACCGGGGTGTCTTTACCCCAATTTCTTTTCCTAGCAAATGGTCTTTACCCCAAGGCCTTTTCCTAGCAAGAGGTATTTTTTTTATAAAGTATTTAGAATAAGGGTGTAGATTTAAGACCCAAAAATAGTAAGCAATGAGTTTGAGGCGAAGAAAATAAAATCCACGAATAAAACTAAGGAAGATCCTGTCACTTTTTTTCAGACACCCGAACTCCAAAAGAAAACGGTGAAGGCGCAAGACTCCCTGTCAACTAAAACCACCCCTTCAAGAGACCAGAAGTCCAGAGGGCACCGGCGGATGTCCAGTGTCGGCCAGGGAGCCTTGTTGACTGATATAATGCACGTTTCTGTGGACCAGGACGACATGGAAATGCCTCCGCCTGGCATGGAAAGGAAGGTCATAGGTGAGAATAATGAGAAATATGCAAATTGTTGGTACTATAAGCGACACCCCTTTTTTGTTCGATTGTCACACTTATGCCGTGTGCGACTCACTAGGATACCTCATCCTACCGCGTCACTGACCTCACTGATACGTGTGAAATATTCTTGGTCGTGTGAATCTCACTAAAAGAAACTTTTTGAAACGATTCCATATTGGTTCCAGGTCAAGAAAGGGATCCACCGCCCATAGTAAAGGCTAAGCTGGACGAAAGAGAAGACCTGCTGGATATAGAGCAGGATTACTCCACTAGTACAGCTGAAAGACGGAAATGTAAGTCTCTGCTCGCGTTGTTGTGCAATAAAAAGTACTGTGAATACTGTTAACTATTGGACGTCACCTGTCCACCAAAATAACGAAGGTACTCAAAGTATGATCACTTTTATGGGTCACCTACCTGCTGTGATTACCCTAAATATGGACAGTCAGACTGAAGCCAGAGATGTGGACAGTAATTCATCGACTAAACGTAGCTCTAAATAATTACTTTTCACTTTCCAGGTCAAAGAAGGGACTCAGAAAGGAGAAAGAAAGAGTTCATTGTAGTCCAAAGCGACTTATGGGACACAAATACGTTCCAATATACGTGCCAGAAGTCTCCACCACCCGGCAGCGTTCCGCCTGTAGACTTAGGTAAACCTTGTGCATTTTTGCGGCGGTATAATGTCCAGTATGATTACTGATAATACTATCTTGCTCACGTATTGACTTGTCTTTCCTGTGGGCTAGGCCGACTAAGCTGTCAGGATGGTGCTGGGCAAGCCTACTCCATCTAAAATAATGTCCCAGGCACTGCAGCGCCGAGTGGGCTCTTCACCCATCTAGTGTGAGTGAAGGTACCACTGGACGCTGCATAAATCATCTCATTACGTAGATGCAAAGGCCTTAGTTATCTTGCTCAAGCTAATTGTAAGACTGTGCGCACCATCTTACCATCATTCATCAGCGAGACAAAATGTTGGTCTTGAAACTGACTGATTCCTTGATTTTCAGGTCATCATCACATACCCATGCAAAGGAGCGTTTCAGAGAAGAGTAGACAACAACCTTCTCCCCATCATCACAGGTAAATAATAGCAGGATGTACCTATTTTTGTTGTGAGGCTTTGGCTGCTATTATCAACTCTTTGTTAATTTGTTTATACAGGGAGGGCGATACCAGAAGTATGGAAAGAAGAGCTTCAAATGCTTCGATCAACTATGGTAACAATCTTTATAATAATATAACAGTACAACATTATAGTAAACTAACTCCTACAGGCGATATTGAGTTGTCCCACTTTAAGACGACGTACGTCTCACAACTAGCGCCGCCAATGGAAAAAAAATCATATCTTTTTTTAGGATGCGTTTTTAGCAAAAAACGCTCCTGCGATTTCTCAACGCGAGGCTTAACTATTTTTAGGACCTAAGGTTTGGATTCCAGGATTGGATTTCCTACGAATGCAATCGATTCTCGCCAAAAGTGGCCACTTTTGGCGAGAATCGATTGCATTCTTAAGTTCTAGGATCTGGAATCCAAACCTTAGGTCCTAAAAATAGTTAAGCCTCGCGTTGAGAAATCGCAGGAGCGTTTTTCGCTAAAAACGCATCCAAAAAAAATATATGATTTTTTTTCCATTGGCGGCGCTAGTTGTGAGACGTACGTCGTCTTAAGTACAGGCGATATTGAGTTGTCCCACCGGCTGGATGGTTCCGGCGCCTGGCAGGGCTCACCTCTAACTAACTACCCTACTACACACACACACACACACACACAAACACACCCTCACACACATACACACACCCCAACAAACACACACACAACTTAAAATTAACAAAATATGTCGTAAAAGCATTTTTAATTTCATTTTATTTTAATTTTATACAACGGTAACGAAAAGCACGATAACTTTTAAGAAATACTCCATAGCGACCCGGGCCCCCACGACACAGGGTATCCTAGTGTGGGGACCGCTGGTAATGGGGAAGAAAACTGTCAAATTAGTTCCACGCAGATGGCGCTGAGTGTTTGTTACAAATAAACTGTAATTTTCCATACAATTGCGTTGTTTTGTTGGTAAATAGTCGAGTTTTCTAAAAAATGGGACGCTGTGCAGCAATAGGGTGTGAAGAAATCGGTTCATATAAATTCCCCAGTGACCCAAAGCAAAGGAAAAAGTGGGAAAGGGCGTTGAGAAGGAAAAACTTTGAATCGAGTGATTTTTCCAGGTTATGTGGAAAACATTTCAAAGATACCGATTTTGAGACAACTTCTAAGACCACTGGTAATTATAAACTTTACTAAGAATACTTACCTACTTAATGTTATTTAGCCCACAGATGGCTTTGACAGGTAACAAACATACAGCGCCCTCTACTAAAAAGTTTTGCGTAATCTTCCCCATTCTCACCTGTCATAAATTTCTTACCTTATAAGTGTTATCTATAAGAACTTCAATGTACAGACCGTGTTCCTTTTTTAAATAATATTTTTTTTACTTTTTTACTTTTAAGTCATGTCACCTTCGACATTGTCCTTCATGCAGTAGGTACAGTTCCGACTGATTGTTCTCTTTTTGCAGCTGGTACATCGAGAGGGGCTACTCCAGAAGGTTATAGAGAAGCAGAAACCCTGAGGATGCCCGACAGAGTATCAAAGGTTACTATTACAAACTTACTAACATCCAACCAAGGCGCCAAAAATCTATTAATTGACGACAGATAACAAATATACTTTTTATATTCCAGCGTCGAGGATCAGAATTCCCGCAGCCAGTCAGTACACCGCCACAACAACCAAGCCAATCGAAACGAAGGCAATCTTCCGCCCAAGTGAGATCGTATCACGAAGACAGACCCATAGAAAGAACCGAGACCACGCCTAAAAGAAAACATGATGACATACCAAGAAAAGTTCAACAGCCAATCCCAGAGCCACCTGAAGCTTGGCGACCAGACCCTGATACAATGAAAGTGACCAAAAGTCAGGATTCACCCGCGAAGAGACTGAGACAGGAAGCTGAGCCGCTGAAGAGAGCGAAAGGGACGACAGACTCGCCGAGGCTGACCCAAGCGTCGCACCAGCCAAGGCCTGATCACCATAAGAGCAGTCCAAACGTTGCTGCGAGGCAAAAGTCTGGTAAGTCACTTTTAATACGCTGAAAATTGTCCATTGCATTAGGTAATTTAATACCTAGTCATACCCCCCCACCGTCGACATCGTTATCCTACCCGTGGCTGTGGATCTTCTGTCCCTACGCCATGCTTTCGTCGATTTTATCGGGATAACACTTGATTTTATCGGGATAAAAAATATCCTTCTTTCTTTGCCCAGGTTCCCCTAAAAAGCGAGAGGACCGAAAGTCAGCCCCGTACGGCAGGGTCGACTCCAAACGTCAAGACTCCGTGGAGCAGCGCAAAATGTACACCGCGAGCTCTGAATCAGAGCTGTTCGAATGCGCCATCTTGCCAATATTCCACAAGTTGCTCACAGAAAGACACAAGAGTCATCCGCATGGACTTAACCTGACCTATGGCGTCAGCTGCCCGAATATATCGATAAAATGCGACATAGTTGAGTATTTGTAAGGTTATTGTGTTTAGAAAAGTACTTACCTACATGCTACATGGTCAGAAAGTTGAAAAACAAGGAAGTAGGAACTTTAGCTCTCCTACTTCATAAGTATGAGCACAGATTACAAAAGTATGAGCTCGTTAATTTCGTTGGACTTCGCGCTCTTTTTGACGTTTCTATGACGTTCATTCTGTCAGTAGATTTTTTTTTATCTGGGTTGCCATGTAAAAAAAAACGTAATATAGAAGGCAAAACTGTAATCATCCTACAACATGTAAAATCTAGACGTAAAGTTTTAAATAATTTGGGTTATTATTTCAATGCAATTACGGACATTCTAAAATAGTTAGGAATTTAATAATAAGAAACTTAAGGACAAGTTCGCTCACGGGTCTATGTATTGTTACAAAAAATAATAATAACACCGACCATAGAGTTAGGTCGTGTTGTTAAGAATTTTGAATAGGTATTCATTTTTTATATTACCTACCGTTACCCATTGGTGTTACCTACTAAGTTTTTCGTAACCACGACAACCTTATTGCACATTAAAAAAGACTTATAGAGATAAGATAAAGTTAAGAAGTAAGTTTTACCAATTAAAGTTTTTGAGTAGCGCTGTAAAGTTAACAAATTCCCTTACCTATTAGGTAGGTATTCAAGCCACACTCAACACGAAGAAGAAAATTGTGAATTAGGTACCTACTTTTCTTTGAAGGTAAATAAAACATTTTGTCTAAACTCTATTTTTTTATTTAATTTTCCCAGTTATTTACTAGTTTCCAACTTGCTTTTTAAATAGGTACAGTCGGCCACACGCTAGGATACCCCTTTTTGTTCAATTGGCGCCCTTATGTCGCGCGCAGTAAGAGCTGCCAATGGATATCTGTGACTGTGGCCGAACGTACCTACATGCTTACGAAGTTACGACAAAGAACATTGTGAATAACTGGCTAAAAGTACATACAAGGTGTCAATTTATTACAGTGGCGGATTCACACATTTGCCGCCAGTAGGCTTTTCAATTTTGCCGCCTCTATAGACCGACCAATTCGACCAATTCCTAACTACTCTAGTCACCTCTTTGAGCTTCAAGAAAAGCTGAGTAGTCTAAACACCTCAAAAGGGACCAAAACGTGGCAAGCGGCGCCAAAAAGGAGGCAGGAGGCGCCAAGCAGAGCTTCTTTTTTGTAAGATCTCAAAAGATGCCCCAAATCTGCCGCCCCTAAAATCTGCCGCCCTAGGCTTCAGCCTACTCAGCCTATTGGTAAATCCAGCACTGATTTATTACGCATCTCAAAGTAACGAGATAAAAACGAAAAAAATGGTTTTACTGTAAAACAATAGGTTAATATTTACCTACATTATTGTAGCGATATAGTAGTTTTTGAATAGTTTTCCATTTTTCCTTTTTTCCATTTTTCCAACAAAAATGTATAGCGCCTACCTCCAATGGCTCCAATATCTACATTACAAGCATTACAACAAAAATTATTAATATAGGTAGCCTACCTAGGAAAACAAAAATCTTGAAAACCCAGTTTAATAACACCTTGTAGAAATGTTTTTTTCACTCAAAACCTCAAACGAAAAACACAAGGTCCACTCCACGTCATTCATTGAGTTAACTACTCTGTGGCCAATATAGCACCGAGCGCCCGCAAACGTCAAATCGGTTATCTGTTAACGCTTTAGTATTTTTCTGGCCGTGGTTTGCGTGTGTCGTGTTTTGTGTTCAATTTATTTTTATTTGTGATTTTAATTTTCCGCAATCCCCTCTTGGGACTCTAAACTTACTGTCTGATGTTGAACTAAGTGCCTGCAAGCCAGTCAAGATGCCGGTGTTCCACACGAAGATAATCGAGAGTATTCTGGAGCCTGTCGCTCAACAGGTATTTTGCAATAATCTCTGCATTTTGGAGTCGTGAAACGATGCTGTTATTTATAGATGTTTGTTGTCTCAGCGTTCTATATTTCTCGAGTAGATGTCGAACTGCTTGCCGATTGTTTACGGCAGCTTTTCGCTGCGGTTTTCTTCGTATCAACAGTGTTAAAGGTCATGTCTTGCCTCGGTGATTAGGAGGATCGGTATGCACGAAATAATGCCTTTTACCTCTCGCCAGCCGTCTTGAGGTGGATGTTATCTGCAGCTGAGTGTGTGATACATAATCTTGCAGCCAAGGATAGATTTGGACACCTTGTGCTTGTGCACCTTGTGCTTTTGGTTTATTTTGGTTTCTTGCAGTCTACATTGCCTACATTTATCTCTATCTTATTGGCGTTGTGTTGATACCTGCCTTATCAGATAAATTAATTTGGAAGGTAGTGTCAAGAGCAAAAATTTGTTTTGTCAGTTTTCTTCTGCCAACATCAATATTTTGCAATGTAGAATAGAAAAAACTCTTTATTGTACACGAAAATAATTCAAAAAGGAATTCTTAACCGCTTGGTTGGCGTAAAAAAAATTCCAATACCCTCAGGGCATCTCTGAGCCGAAGTAATACCAATTGGTTAAACTAATCAGTAAGCATACAATTGGCGGCCTTATCGCTAACAGCGATCTCTGCCAGGCAACCATTGGATGGACAGGACAGAGATAATATAGTATTCAGTAGATTAGTGTACATAAATAAATATAACAATAATAGGAAAATAATTAAATATACCTACCTAAGAAAGTTACAAATGTGGGATGTAAATATATTTACCAGTATTGATGGTGGCAGAAGAAAAATTGTGACACACAGCTAACAATGACCCTGGAGCTTGAAGTAAATCCATTCATTACCTTTCTCTCCTTGTGAATGCTTTGAACAATTCTTATATCAAGTAGAAATTGACACTTGACTTGCCATCTTCGGGTAGTTCTTTGGAGGTAATTATTTGATTAAAAAATGGTTGTCTTTTATGGTTCTACTTAGAATTTTCTTTGTTAAAGGAAACAAAACCTAATAAGAATAACTGATCGGACCAATCTCTTAATTATTCAGTTGGACATAGCCTGTCAATATCAGTCAGTCTGCCCGTCTGTTCTGAATGAAGCAATAAATCTGCGAACAAAAGGTCACGAGACGCCAGTCAAGCATGAAGAGAAGTTCACTGACTTGGTTTTTAACAGGTCTATAAATCCTGGAGTACCTATCTAGTGTACATAACAGTTTTTATGAGACAATTTTAAAGTACCTAGTCTGGTAAAAAAGTTGATAATATAGATCTAGCTCAAAATAAGCAGTTACATTAATTGTTATGTTCAACTTTACAAAAACTTAACCTTTTGAATGGAAACGAGTCTGTAGAGACTTACAAAATTCATTTAAGGCACAATAGGACGCACAACTAGCGCCGCCAATGAAAAATAAACCTATTATCTTCTTTTTGGATGCGTTTTTTGCTAAAAAATCTCCTCCACTTTTGGTCACTTTTGGCGAATATAGATTGCATTCTTAAGTTGCAGGATCTGGAATCCTAAACTCAGGTCCTAAAAATAGTTAAGCCTCGCGTTGAGAAATCGCAGGAGCGTTTTTAGCAAAAACGCATCCAAAAAGATTTGTTTTTTTTTTCATTGGCGGCGCTAGTTGTGCGTGCTACTTCATACGAAGCTCATAGGGTCTTGGTGGAATCAAGGGCTAGTGTCCCCTTTTGGTGGTATCAATGAAAAAAATTTTTTTTCTTTCAGTCAATTCATTGACTTCTTTTACCTCAGTTCAGCCAGACCTGGGCCCTTAGCCTGTAACACAATGGTGCCAAAATGGGCTTCCGGTTGACGGTTTTAATTACGATTTATTGATGCTGTCGGTCCAGTGTCGGTCCTTTTAATGTTATTGTAGTACAGCAAAGAATATTAAGAGTCTAATCCTAGAGGATTAGTTCGCTGGTTGTAGGAGAACAACGAAAAAATCCCGGTTTTGTCCTTCTACCTAGGATGCCATTGTGTTACAGGCTAAGGCCCCTGTTTTACCTTTTCCTAGCAAAGAGCTAAATGAAAACAAAATCTGAATCTTGTAATATAAAGTAATCTTGTAATAGTTTAGCTCTTCTGTCAATTACAGAAAAAACTCTTCTAGCCATAAAGCTTATAGACTTCTTTAAAATGCAAATTAATACCACTGTGAGTGGTTGATTGATGCGGATCTTACCTTGTATGTTCGTTTTATGACACACTCAAGCACCTCTAAACTGGACTGTGTCCAAACCTATTGACCATCAACTTGCCTTTTTCGTCTCCGTGGCGAAATTCTGCAGTGGCACAACCCACATGTCTCTGGGAGTATTGACCTTTAGAGATCACTAACAAGGGATGTCTCAAGTGTAGTTGAGATAAGTTTTTGTTCCAATAAGAGACTTTGAGATACGACGGGGAAGAGTGAGCTAATTTAGGTTTGCAGCGATAACTAATTGGGGTTTGAAATAGGGACACCAAAAGGTAGCAAAAGATCAGAATAATAGAGAGATCCTTTTGTTCATTGGAAGGAAAGTAGAGACCTTTTTGAATTACTAACAAAGGGGTAATTATGGTCCACTAACTATACTGAACTGGGTAGGTAATTGTTTACTGGATATCCTAAAGACAAGCATCGAAGTTGTAGTTGTCGCCGCCGCCCCCGATTTTTCGTGCACAATGTGCAATGTATCATCTGATACGCCGTATAAATCATCTCATATGATGCAAAACTTGCAAAAGCATAAATGGTACAGTCAGATGGCAGCTCTTATCGCGCGCGGCATCTTTATCGAACAAAAAGGGGTATCCTAGCGTGTAGCTGACCATACCTACCTTGTAATTAAAAACAGAGCCAGTGTTTACATCGGATCCGCTTCAGGTGCGTGGCCTCCCGACTTCCGTCCTGGCTTGTGTAACGTCTGTCCTCTCGTCTATAAATACCGACACATCACACCTCAGCCGAGCGAGGCTAAAGGCTAGCCCTTTGGTGTTCCGGTGTCGAACTATGCTGCGCGGGAAGGTCGTGTTTCATGAGTTACCAAGTGTAATGACGGCCAGAAAAAGGAAGGCCGTACCCGCGGGAGCTCCTCGAGATGCAAGACTCCAGAAGCTCGGAGCCCCACTGACCACATCGCCAAGACTGCACATCCAAAACCCGGGAGATCGTGCTAGCCCGTTGGGTTAGATTGCTCGCCAATCTAAGATCATGGCAACATAATTCGAATCTAATAAAAGCATTCAAATTAAAAATATTTATTTGCGAAAACATTACAGATTACAAATTACAGGTAGCAAAGGGTTTAATAGCTAAAAAGTTACAGTAATCAACCGCTTTATCAGTGGTACAGTATGCATATTATAGTTATTATATTTAATTTTATAAAAATGTCAGATCAGATGGGATCGTTAAAATAGAGACGGATAATTTTGCATCGAAACGTAATTTGCTTGATTTAGGTAGTTTGAGTTTGCTGAGATCTCGTAAGAGCTCTTCATATCATAGAGCAATTTTTTTCTCTCCAAAACCTCCTATTTCGGAAGCGTTAAATATCCCAGATAGTAGGTACTTCAATAAAAGTACATAGTGCAGCACTAACCAATTAATAGGTTGAAAATAGGTTCGGCAGTAAACCCGGCTGAAAGGTCGCGCAAGGTATCGAACAGAAATACTCTGCCGTTAACTGTTCCAGCAGTTCTAACGCGGGACTGACACTGCAGAAGGTTAACTTACTAATGTACACACAACACTAGTGTCCCGCCCCGGCTTGGCACGGGTGCAAAAAAGTTTATAAACCTTCCGTGACGAAATATCTAACTTTTTTCCCACTACCTTTTGATTATTCAGAACAGACAACCAATGAGTCGTTTTCAGCACAAATTCACAAAGCATTTCATAGTTGGGGCCTACAGGCGTCGCCATAGAAGAACCGAAATACGGCCGTCAGAATTAATCCGTGCTAAGCGAAATTTGACAGCCATATTCCGGTTCTTCTGAGGCCACGCCTGTAGGCGCCATTTATGAAATGCTTTGTGAATTTGTTCTGAAAACGGCTCATTCAGTAGCAAACTTTTGACTTTCTGTTGTGTGAATATTTGGCGATATTCTTTAGAGTTCTATTTGGGGGCCTCCAGCTTCATACGTTCCGTGGGCGACCAGTGGCGCTGCGTTCAGTCGGCAACTCGGCACTATAAATAGGACTTATTCGCGTCCCGAAAGCCGGAGTATGTTCATAATTTATTAGTATGTGATTTGGATTACAGAGACAGGTATACTTCACCTGAGTTTTTCATGAATTTCCTGAAGCTTTCAATGAGACAGTTTGCCTAGCCCATAGGAAAGTCATTAGTATCAATGCATGCGGAGCCAAGCGGTTTAATTTCCTGAAGCTTTCGATGAGATAGTCGGCCTAGCCCACAGGAAACACGTTAGTATCAATACAATCATGCGGAACCAAAACGCGGGTTTCCTTACGCTGTTTTCCTTCACAGCTAGCGAGTAAGAGTAGGCACCGTAAGCTGTCAGGACGGTATAGGTGCTGGGAAAGTCTACTCCATCTAAAATATATCCCATGCACTCCAGCGTCCGAGTGGTCCCTTGTGAGTGAAGGTGCCACTGGACGCTGGATTGCGTCATTACGATGAAGATGAAAAGGCTTAGTTTTTTACCCTTTCTGGTAAATTATTGGGCATGATGGTCCTCTTTTCGACCCATAGCCACCAAATACTGAGTTGCTAGTGTTGACTAATTCGTTTTGCATGACTTCAGTATTTCGTAAACTTTATTAATTAGGTACCTAAATTATTCATTGCACAGAGAGAATGTAAATCACGAATTGGACCAATATTCCTTGAATCCCATTAATCGCTTGGATGACTCATATTGTCGTCTGGCTCATAAACGGAGGTCTGTCTCAGTATCCCAAGAGTACCTTTGGGATGACGTGGCTCGGCTTGACGAAACAATGACGTCACTCTGACTAAAGGCTTGAGTGGTATTTGTAGCCACTTTTATGTTCTGTTGTGTGGTGTTAGCAGGCATCACAGAAATAACTGCCAGACATATTTTTTTAAATGAAATTCTGTTAGTACCTATACGGTCTAAAACTGTTATACCGTAGACCCGTAGAGCATGGTCAAACGTTAGTTGCAACGTCGAACATCTGTAACAGCCCCTCTACCCTTGACGCATTTTTCCAATACGGCCGCAATATGGCACAATTTACCAAATTTAATATTTTACAAATTAAGACGTATTTTGTGTTTTTATTGAATAAAACAGCCTTACCTTTGAATAAACATTACAAAGTGTTTAAAACCAAAGCATTACTATGCGAATTCAAAGGGAAATGAATTTCAAAACTTTTTCAATTTGATCGCAATAGCGTCAAGGGTAACCCCCCAGAACGTGCTTCTGTCATGTGGGACGCGTTGGATGGAGGTGTTTATCGAGCATGTACGACCGTTGATCAAACCAATTTGTGTTGGCAATGTTCGTAAAAGTTGAATTTGGGTTGCTTGCTTGGTGAAATTGAGCATTAGTTTTTCAGTTGTTGCTGTCTGATATTATTTCACTGGTTTTACTGCTGAAATGAATTGAATTTTGAGCTCGTTTTCATGTCCCTGCTTTCTCACGTTGACTCTGACTTGCTGTCCTTTGCCAAACTCTGCCTGCAGCCGTCTTGCTCCAATTTCATCTCCCCTAAATAGCCGATCGCAGGCGCAAGCAAGCTATTACCGCGATATTGCACATATTGTTTGCGATTACGATCCATTCTATTTTCAAATCCAATGACTCAACGCTACCGACTGGTTTTGTTTATTTCTTTTTTTCGTACCGTGGATTTTCGCGCCCTTTTCCTGCCAGTGCGAGATAAAATTGGCATTGGCGCCAAGGAAAAAAAACATTCCGTAGTACTCGACGTGGTTTGTTTTGATGTTTATTACTGTGTTTTAATAGAGTGGCTAATTAATTTGGCCGTGGAACTGATGTTTCGTTTGATCGTTATTTAGTTTTGTATAATTTTTGCCCTTCAGCTCAAATATAGACTCATTTAACTCTTATTTACCGCATGTACAATTGTACACACGACAGCACGTCAGAGTGTACACTTTTGTTGTAAAGTCGCCCGTAACGTAACTGAGTAGAGTGCCTGCGTGTAAGGGTCGACGTGCTGTACTGTGTACAACGGTTTGATGATATTGTCAGTGGCCAACACATATGGACAAGAGTGGCATTTGACCGAGTAGGCTGGCGTGAAAAGGAAGAGACCTATGCCCAGCAGTGGGCTTTACTTATGGGGGATAGATAGATAGAAAATGGTACGCCAATACAGAATCTCTTTCTATCTATCCGTATTTGGTGAGAGATAGAAGCTTGGACTTATAGGTCCAAGGAAATGGACAACCGTCGAGAAAAACTCTGGAATAAATGCGCGTAGCCCCTAAAAATTTGTCAAAGGTAACCGCAATGATACAGTCTTCACCGACAATACAATGCCTAATGTTTGAGGATAATAATATTTTTGTTGTGTGGTTTGTTTGACCTTTGATAATGTGGTGTCACATTCATTCATAGCCAGAGGAGAGACCCAAGTTTTCCTTATATGCAGCGTATTTTATGAATGAAGTGACATTAGATTTAATGTTCGAGTCATTCATTTACCCGATTGGTAATTTTATTTTGACCACGATTGCTGGAGGAAAGTAGGATGTTTTCACGCATTTTGTTGGAAATTCCCTTTTAATCATTGTAGAGTTTGTAGAGGCAGGCAGGGCAGATTCAGTTCAGAGTGTCAAATGAGGGATTAGTTAGGGGACTATGATGACTTCTTATCGTTATCATTTGTGAATTTCTTGTAGTAACTCACAAATTGTAAAGGAAAACATCGTGAGGCAACCTGAGAGCCGAAGGCATACAAAAATATACCCACAACGCTAAAAATCCCCAATACTCGTGTGATTATTAAGCCCAACTGTTGCCCACCTGTCCAGCTCAGCTAGTAGCGAAAAAAATTGAGCGAAAAAAAATCTGCTGTTTCACACTTTTGGCGCAGTACTCAGTCGACCTTTTGTATGGAATAGCTGATATTTTTTTCGCTCTATTTTTTTCGCACCTAGACCAAGTTGTTTGTATTGATCAGTAGACAGCCTACTTAAAATTCCGCTATCGAATTTAGAGTGCACCCTGTAGATAGGTAGGCGACATTTTACTCTTAGTAACCATGTGAAAATCCAACCGCGAAAAGTGTTAGTAACGCAGTTTTACGTAGTAGGCAATAGGTTAAAAGACACAAAATTTATTTCATGCAAACAAAATGTTAAAAAATACAATAAATCATAATACAATTCACAAAAGCTTCGTCAAAAAATTTAAATAAAATAAACATGTCACAAAGTAAAAACCAAAAAACACAATCAGAAACGCACTCACACACCCTCACACAAACACACACCCTCACATACCTTAACCAAATAATCCACTCCGGGCCATTTCCGACCCAAAGGTCCCCATAACGCTCGCCGCGTTACCGCGTTGAACAGCTAAGGCACAGCCTTCTTTATCTCTCAAGCCATGCTGTTAAGTTTGGCAACCTCGCATTTAAGGACTGCGTGAACCGGTAGTCTGTCTTGTAAGACTATCTAATAATTAGTTTTCCAGCGACTTAATAAATCGTTATCCCTTGGGAAAGAAAACGTAGATAAAGGTCTTTCTTCTCTCTTTAGACTTGAGTCGTAATTCGACTTACAGCAGGGCAAACAACACCGGCGAGGCATTTGAAAATAAATTCATGATTTAATGTTGTGTTACGATTGGTTCTCTAGGATCAAATTGTAACTACAAATCGTAACTAAAACTATGAAAATACTCTAAAAACATACCTTAAGCTGGCAAGTCAAGTTAGGCTGTTTTAAAGCAATGAATAACTAATAAATTACTTCATTTTCACTCACAATATCAGCCACACAACAAATCAAAACAAATCCTTACGTCAAATGAAGATGACGTATTATCCAGCTAACTAAAAACTACAAGAAAAATGGTATAAAAACAAACAGCATAACTGCCATGTTATTTGTGACTAAAATTAATGGTATCCAGCCAGAGTTGAAGTTAGTGAGACTCGGATTAGTTTTAACTTGGTCGTACTATCATAATGGCTTCTGACAGACAGTGCACTGCGTAAACCGGTTCACGGGCGACGTTGCCAGGACTTGCACAGCACGGCTTGAGAGATAAAGAAGGCTGTGTCTAAGTTAGACGAAAGAAACGTCAAAACGGCGATTAGTGATGTGAATTGAATGAGCGAAATCGCATTTTTGGCGTATTCGTTCATTCAATAGCTGGCGGAGAAATAAAAAAAAAAACCCGCCAAACTGACAAGCAAACCCGCTGTTGCTTGTCAGTTAGTTGTTGTCGTGTGATTAGAAACGCCTGATTTACGTGCAGCGAACGGAAACTTCTCTGTTTGCGTGTTATATCACAGCAACACTATGTCTGTTGCTTAGTTAAGTCTACAATGACATCACCGCCTTCGTCGACAAACATCGATAAACTTATGATTTTATGGCCAAGTGACATAAACTAGTTTGCGCTAGCTCTCTATAAGGTCTTTCCATCTCCCCTGCGCTCATTCACACTGCTAACTGGATGCTTTGATGGCTTGGCCATTTTTGGTGTTACAAATCAGCTCCAAGATTAGTTTAAAACTTTAAACTAATTAAAAGGTAGGACGCACGAGAGGCGCGATAAGCGCGCGACTTTGCGATTATGCGTTAGGCTTCGTGTACATTGCTGACAAAGACTTATTATGATTGCCGAGTAGCCAATAATCATAGAGTCATATTCTATAATAACCGGCTACCAACTCGATGTACAAGACGTAGCCGGAAAACAGTGGTTGCGCCTGGCACAGGATCGTGAGAGGTGGCGTGAGCATGAAGAGGCCTTTACTCAGCAGTGGATGATGATGATGATGACTCAATAAAGAATTGTCATCATCAGTTTTATACAAGTTTTATGCACCTCGGCCCAGCCCATATGAATAAAGCCTGCTGCTGGGCATAAGCCTCTTGCGTATCTGGCCAATCCTTTCGTTCAGCAAGCGTAGCGTAAGAATGGATTACAGCCGTATCTATGGTTTCATAACTATAATGTATCTCACTCTTTTGTTTGACGTAGAGCGGGATAGACAGAGTTATAGATCCCCACAATGGCATTCCAAATATCTGTGGGACCCACAGATACGCTGTAACCCAGCCTTATGCCTGTATTGTGCTTATGCAACGCTTCCTGAAGCTCATCTTGTCCATGGTTTTCTCAACCTGTCCAGCTTTTGATCAGATGGCTTACATATGGATCAGAGCCATTATCCTTTCATGAGTAGAGTTTGTCAGATAACATCTCCAGAGGGAATGGCAACCCCATCACTGACAATAACCGTCTAGAGAGGGATACGAAAACAATAGCACAGTCGACTTAATTTTGTTGACACCTTGAGTTTTACCTTCAGGGCTACCCTTGAATCGAAACTCAACACCCACAAAACAAAACATCTGGCTATCCCTTTCATCTACCTTCCACCTGAGTAGGACAACAGCTGGTCATTAAATCCGGAGCGTCGTCAAATCGTCGAGTGAATCGAATTTTTTGGCAGAGTCTGCCCGAAAGTCCGAAATACCGTGAAAATGATGATTGATGAGTAACGTTCGGTTTGGACACTGTTTGTATGTTTTGCAACTGCGGTTATTTACTACTGCCCTGCCTATCATGTAAATCTGTTCCTCGATCAATAAATAAAAGATTATTGCCCTGTCAGAGCAGATTGCTTGATTCATGATTGCAGGTAGTATAAGCTAGTAAACCCTTTGGACTATAATAGGGTAAGGTAATCGTTGGCCACCCCTGGCGTGAGAGTTTTCAGGACTATAATGAAAATACGTTAAAGCTGTCTAAAAAGAATAACAACGAAAAGAACGAAGGGATGAGAATCCGCTCGCTGGATGAGAAGGTAGTTTGTGGACGGTCTTACAGACACTAAGCTGGGTTTCGTGATATTCAGAAAAAAAACCTAAATTTTGTAACGGTATAAGTTTGTACGGGGGTTTACACACTGATAAAATCTTACGATTATCGCATCTGTGGATTTTACATCAATTGTCAAAGTTATCTTTTATGCAACCCGGCCCTGCCCGGCTAGTATACGGTTGCGACTTTAATCTACGCGAGATCCCGGTACACGTTCTCTCTACGGGAAGTCATATTAGTGCACAGATTTATAAATCTGTGTGTTAGTGTCATGCACAGATTTATGTGGTGTCTGTCAGTGACATGTCTACCCGTGAAACGCGATTGAAGTCTTCAGTACTTGTCATTTGTAGACTTGCTTTTGACACGCTAAAATCGCCTTTTACACGATACTATAAAAAAAAAGGTTCATCCGCAAGAAAGTGTAGTCTACAGAAACTTATCAGTCGCGGAGAGTAGCCAAGCGTTTGTGACATTTTTAAACGGTTTTTATTAAACGGTTTTTATTAATTAAACGGTTTTTAAACGGTTTTTTAAACGGTTTTTAAACGGTTTTTAAACTGTTTTTTAAACGGTTTTATATTTAGCTCACCCCGTTTGTTTTATTCTTGGGTCAAATTTAGTAATTCAAATTTCACCCTCTTCCTGTCAACCGATTAATCTGAAATTTTGTATACACTTTGGATTTTGGTGACAGTACAATTATGTTTATTCATTATCATTATAAATTCAAGATGGCCGCCGCTACAAAATGGCGGATAATTTATGTTTTATTAATCCCATCAATATGGCTATCAAATGAAAGGGCTCAACAAGCAGAATACAACATACTATAAAAAATTGAAATCCAAGATGGCGGCCGCTACAAAATGGCGGATAACGTAGGTTTTATCAATCCCATCAATATGGGTATCAAATGAAAGGGCTCAACAAGCAGAATACAATATACTATAAAAAATTGAAATCCAAGATGGCGGCCGCTACAAAATGGCGTATAACGTAGGTTTTATCGATCCCATCAATATGGGTATCAAATGAAAGTGCTCAACCAGTATAATACAATGTACTATATGAATTAAACAGAATGCGAAATAAAAACTAAAAACTAGAAAATAAAAATAGGTAAAAAAACTTTTTAAGTTAAACGGTTTTATGTTAAACATACATTGCAATGTTTAAGATAAATGTACTAAAAACCAAAAAATAATAAAATAGATACAGTCTTGGGAATTATAAACATATGCATAGACTAGACTAAAATAAAACCGTGGGGCACGTCAACTGCCTAATTATAGTGTAACATTACAAAACAAACATTTTAATCAACGATTGTAGACAATTGACGTGCCCCACGGTTTTATTTTAGTCTAGTCTATGCATATTATGTTTATAATTCCCACGACTGTATCTATTTTATTATTTTTTGGTTTTTAGTATATTTATCTTAAACATTGCAATGTATGTTTAACATAAAACCGTTTAACTTAAAAAGTTTTTTTACCTATTTTTATTCGCACTGCGAATGAGGCAGTCCGCGTTGCGCATCATAGACGGGCTGGATAGGTAGTTATATTATGGTAGCCGGGCTGGATATATGGTTCCTCAACCAATGAGGTAATAAAAGCCGCGACCATTTGCCAGCTATCTATGCGGCATGCGCTTAATATTCTCACCTTCTCGCGGCGCTGCGTGGGCGCAGCCATATGGCAACAGACCTTTAAATACCCGAGCGATGATAGCATTTGCGAAATCGCGACTCTACTTTCTAAATCGGTTTGATTTTAATCAGACCAGACAAAACGAAACGGTAGACGCAGAAGCTCCCAAATGCGTTAGGCAAAAAATTCAGGCGAAAAACTGGATGTAAATATAAAGCATGCAGTGGCACCTGGACTCAAGCTAGATCGGCGAACTGTAGTGCCAGGACATGTTTTATATGAAGTAGGCTTGCTTACTAATAAGAAAATCCCCGCCTCTACCTACATCCGCTGAGTCCACGGCAGCACCAATAGAGAATTTGACGCGGCAAGCATTTTCCCTCTCAACTTCAACTTAGCAGAAACAGTAGGTACAGTCGGGCACACGCTAGGATTCCCCTTTTTGGCGCCCTTATGTCGCGCGCGGTAAGAGCTACCATGGGGTATCCTAGACTGTGGCCGACCGTACCTATCGAAGCGACAGTCGCAACCTCCACTGCGTCAACCATCGACCTTGACCCAGACTTCTGAAGCGGCCTAAAGCTCTCATTATGGCTCGACCAGTTTTAAAAACCGGTCCACACAGGCGAAACTAGCCTTTAGCACTAAAGCAGTAAGAGTGCTACGGACAGCAGCAGTAGGCTGGTCGGCTTGACAGTGCCGGAATACTAAACAGTTAGGTGGATTTTATTAGGGTTTGTTTACAGTGGACTCTAATAATACGTTTTGATTGCGTTTCGACGGCGGCGTCGTAAAAGGGTAGGAATATGTGGATGACTGTATAAGCTCGTATAACATTTAAACTATCTACTGTACCATGTACAAACTAATAAACTAGTGGCAAAGTCTGTCAACAAAGTTCGAACTTACCTTCGACATTAAGATAGATAGATAAAGATAAAAGTATTTATTTAAAAACCACACATAAATTATACAGACAGTAGTTACAGTTTCAGAGATTGTAAAAATGGTTAGAGTGCAGAACAGTAGGTACCTAGCGAGTGATATTTTCTCTCGGCATTTTTGAACTTTGGATCAAAATTGCGGTATCTTCTACAAGTTTGAAGCTGATCGCAATTTTTTTGGTGATTGACCAGTTATCTGAGACTCCAATAAAGAAAAAAAACCTTGAAAAAGTTAAATACAAAAAAGTTAATAAATAACAACCAATGCTGGGTAATTCTTTCCAAAAAAACCCTTCTAAACGTCAAAAAAATCGCTGAATACACTTGGGGGTGATTCAGGTACCCCTAGGAGTGCTCTATCTCTGGACTTCCGCTTGACACTATTTTTGGGACACCTTGTATAACAAAAAAACAATCATCAAAATACCGCACCTCTGCCCACTTTTGGGTATAAGCATTTTCGGTCGTATTGCATTGTTGGGCATAGAAACAAGTTGGCGTAAGCGATTATAGCCCCTCGTTGTTTACCGCAGAGGCCGGGGATCCCCCTGTTTTCTACATCAAGACATTAGTCGATGTGGGGCGCAAACACTCAAAGTGAGAGGTCGTCACAACAACGCGGTGTGACGACGACGGGGGTGCGCCGCGACCTTGCGGGGTTGGTGGACAAATACAAGGTGTTACAAAAGATCCTAACTCTTTTCACAGGGTGTTATCGTTACCGTATCAGGTGCCGGCTTAGAATAATCTTTATGCTGTGGGCCCTCTGATTAGCGAGATAATACTTGTACTTGTATCCTTCAGAATTTGGTGGTAATTGTTCGTTTAAAACCCTCCAAAAACCATTTACAGAAGGTATTCTCAAGAAAAGTGTTAAATAATCAGAAAAAAACTTGCCTACAGGTCGAAGTAGAGCTTCTGCAATGCAATACCCATTTCGTTTCTGACTACTCACCCACACAATGACAAGAGCTTTACATAGACACGGCACACATTGGGTCTCCCTCACACTCACTGGTTTTTCATATTGTCATCTCTTTCTCCCGTCCGTCACTTCGTTTTCGCTAGCCGTCGCTAGATGTCGCTAGCCGAATGTAAACAAAAACAATCTAACAGCATTTACAAAACGAACCAACTGAACAACTAGTCCAGACTTCTCGTACCTGGATGAAAAGTATGAAAAGAACGTCATTTTAGGTGGCTAGGTACATAATTTGACTCACTTACATTAAGCTTGTTGACCTTGAGTTATTTGACCCGCGGAAGTTTTTTCGTGACAGACCGGCGACTTCTTAATTTATGCCGTGGCGTCGTTTATCACCAAAGCACACAAACGGTATAATTAATCACTAGACAGATCTATCATACAATGCCAGTGATAACATACCATTAGTGACTTTGAGAAGAAGCACACAAACATTATTTTGTTAGTCAATTCACAGTATTCGGGACACGACGGTACGTTGGTACGCCACACACAGCGCAGTTTCACTCTTTCTGACACATTTGTATCAATCAACACCGTTTTCTGCAAGTTATCAGCTGTTATCAATCAATCACGAATTCACAACATTCACACAGAAAAAAAACAACCTAGCCGGCCTGCCGGCGGCGGCGGCGGGCGCGAACTGACTACTGACCAAGGGTGACCAGATTTTAGCTAACTCGATTCGCCTAATTTCGTCTTCCGAGTAGCCTAAATCGCCAATTTTTTTTTCTCGTCTACTTAGCTTAATTTGCCTAACTTTTTGAGCTTAGAAGCCCAAATTTAGTCCAAAATAAAGAAAAAACTAAAAAAATGACACCGTACAGCCAAAAAAAAAAAAATTCAAAAAATCTAATAATTTGCATTCGTTTTTTTTTATTCTAAAGCCCCATACTAAAGTTATACTAAAGTAATAACTTCCTGCAAAAGTTCTCCGTCACCATCAGTGTAGAATCCTCCTTTCCACGTGCATATTACGTTTCGTTATGTTACCGGCCAAACCCGATTTAAGGATAAACTAGTTTCGCCTAGGCCAAACTAGTTTATCCTTAAATCGGGTTTGGCCGGTAACAGTTATAAGCGTAATTCGTTATAATTTTAAGGAATAATCAAGGAATGGTTCAATAAATTTGCGATAATAGCCTAAATCGCCTAAATAAATGCGAAATTACTCTAAGATAGCCTAAATCGCCCGATCCCATTTTTTAGGTATCATTAAAAGGTTACTGGTCACCGATCGGATTTTATGGTCCGGTTGACCCTCTGAGGTATCCTAAATGGCGACAATTCGCCTAATCTGGTCACCCTGCTACTCTGACTGACTGGAATGAGTGAGCGAGCGAACAAGATCTGAGCGAGAGCGAGACGGCAACAACACACATTGTAGGGTAGAGGAAGCAGTACTCGGCCTTTTGGTGAAAAGTGCAACTAAAGTCCAGTAGTTTTCACCCAACTACGCGAAGCAAAAAGGAGGGTTATGATTTTAGCAGCATATTGTTATGTATGTATGTGAGTGTGTATGTGGGTATGTTTGTGTGTTCATCTGTTTCCTCCCAGAGCCTAAAACTAGTCAAATGAGGGGTCGTTGGATTTGTCTTAATCACCCAGGTGACATACGTACGAGGGGGGATCAAAAAGTAGTGAGAACGCAACAATGATGAACAATGCGCAAAAATGATTCTGAATAGAAAATGAACTAGTAGTTCACCCCGAACGCGATGTACTTTACAATCCCATATCTCGTAATCCCTTGACCGGTTTGGCTCATGCTCGAACATTTTTTTAGTCTCAATTTTTATGAATCATGACTTTCCGATCAACGATACTCGAGTTATCGTCGAACAAACAAACAAACAAACAAACATTTATACATACATACGTACAAACGCCGGATTATTCGAGTAGACTCAGCTTTGTTTTTTTTTCAAATAAACGCAAATGTACAGTTATTATTCATACCAAGAAATCATTAAAAAGAAAAAGATAAGCAAAAGTAAACTACAGTACATCGATTTAAATACCCTAGATGCAACATCGCCTACAAATTCGAACAGAAAAAGTGTCCGATGCGTAGTTGCAAATGTGTGCCTCTCTGCTGCACGCACACACACATTTGTATCGGATGACATAATGCACAGACAAAATACAACCTTATCTCACCTACGATAACGTTTCATATCTAATGAAGTCCCAGCGCTATCATGCGTCTGGTCTGCGTGAGAGTGTCCGCAGTCGAACAGAAGCGTGTCGAGAAAGTCGTGGAGACTCCTTCAGTTTTTTTTTGCTGAGAAAATCACGAGGTTTCAAATTTAAATTACGACGACACGATAATTAGATACTTAAAAGATAATTTTGCGATAATTATTTAGGGTGGCTTTCTTGCTTCGATCTTAGTTCGGTGCGTTCGGCTGTACGTACATAAAATGTACGCTCCAGGATAAACTAGTATGGCCTAGCCCGAGCTGATATTGATGAATGATTAGGTATGAATGTTACCATATCTCGAAAACTAAGAGGTTTAGCGCAAAAATAACGAAATTTTCGAACCCCTTAAGAACCCCGAAACCAGGCCTTTTACCTTTATAGGTGTTCTAAAAACCGACATAAAGGGTGTTAACACGTTGACGGACACTGACTGCATTCGACGTCCTCAACACTTTATGAAAAAATACACAACGTCAAATGCAGTTCCTACTCTTGACCTAATTATTTCTACAACGCTCCATGCAGTCCTGTTTTACCTAGGGTTTGTATGAAGATCATCTTGTAGTGCTTTATTGGGTCAGATTTCAAAGTTCTATGTGCCCCACGAGGACCACTTTTCACACTTGTAAATGACTCGCACACAAACGCAAAAAGTGTGCGCTCACACGCGCACAACGGCTTACGACGTCGTGTTTTCTTTACTGCGCCTAGGCAATGTGCCGGCATGTGCGCCAGTGAGTAGTCACGTCACCCAAGATGCCCAAAAAGATCCTTATGGGGATGGAGATTATGCTTCCGACGGTAACTATGAGCCAGAAAATATAGGAGTCTGATAGCTCCAACACGTGCGTTGATGAGGATGCATTCGGAGTGCTAGACTTAAGTCCACCTACACTATCTACCTCAACATCTGATAAAAAAAAGTCTTTACCAAGCTGTGCAATCACAAAAGTCTTTGGTCGAGCTGTCTGCAAATACGATTTCTGCTACATACTCGTCGCCTTCTACATCTGGCCAACAAAATAAGACTCAGTCTCCACGAAGAGCCCTGTAGGGTGAGTTTACAAGCATGCCTGACGACCAACTTGAACAGAAGAAACTGTGTTTTGTTCTGTTTATAACAATTTAGTTACCCATTTGATTATAAATAAATGAAAGAGGTTGAAACTTATTTTATCCGGTATATGTAGACGTCATAAGCACTGATTCCTTTCGACAACTGCTTAACACGTTAGACTGGGATTGCAGTTGTGTCGTTTATAAGATAGTTTTTTTGATCGAGAAAAATCACAACTGCATTTACATCGGACGTCAATGGCAGTTGCGCATCATAATCATATTTACAGTAGCAACTAGATCTCACAACGGCATTATACGTCGGACGTTTATGACAGTTGTGTCTTAGAATAATCCGGCTTCTCAATTATAATGATGCACAACTGCAAAAACCGTCGCTTCAACTCCCATACAATATTTTAGTGCTTTTTTATGGGTTTCACCGTTTCTATAGTGTCCGTCAACGTGTTAACATACAGTGTATTCCTAAAAATGGGACAGACAGTCGAAAAAGATTTAAAACAAAGGTTAGGTGAGTAGGTTCGGTGAGCGACACACTGACATACCTCTTTTTGTTTTCGAGTGGTCCTTCAAACCGGACAAAACTTGTGGAACAAAAATTACGAGCAAGCAAGCGGCGCACGGCGGGGTAGTTATCCGTGAAAAAACCTCGGCACAGACCAATAGACAGTCTGTGGACAGACTTTGACATTTTTTCTGGCTAAACTCCATTTTCTATGGTGAGAAAAATAGCGCCATCTAGAGACGTCTTCATAAACAAAAAAAAAACCCGAAAAAAGCCTATTGTAGTTTAAAATCGAGTGATAGATCACGGTTCAAGAAATAAAGCGATATTTATATCGTTGTAGCCGACTAGTTTCGGTTCTCATTCGGAGTCCTTAACATGGAGCAGAGACCTCGCGAAACGTAAAAAACAAAATGTGCATTGTGCAATGCTTACGAACATTTAAGGTGTAAAAATGACAATAAGCTACTCCATTCCTGTTTTGTTCCACTTTGTAAATCTTTCGTCGCCTTTTAACTTACACATGTCGTATAAGTGAGAAAGAAACAACTTCGTAGGGCCAACTTCAAACATTTGCTGAAAAAAATTCTTAAAAAAATATGTTTTTAGTCATTTTGGAGGTGAATTAATCTACAAATGCATCACATTATAAAACTTTTAATTATTATTTACCGAAAATACGAAATTCCATCCTTTTTCAATGCACTTGTGGTATTATTTTTGCACTTTTTTACGGAGCACTTCGGCAACTCAGTTATCGGTTTCCTAGATAACTGACTGCGCGTGACTGTGCGAGTGCAACTGTGCTAATAATGAATTTTAGCACAGTTTGAGGCGGGACACTTTTTGAGCGTTGATAGGGAATCTAAACTTTAATTTTTGATTCGAGTCCACGGAATGACAGTTGCTACAAAGGCTTTATCTGACAGTTGCATACTAGCAACTGTCATTCCGTGGACTCGAATTAAAAATTAGAGTTTAGGGTATTTAAATCGATGCTACAGTACTACCTAACCTATCTACTTTTTGAACGTAGATAGCCGAGCGCCGACTTTAGGTGCTTCTACCCTACTACCCCACTTGATTATTGTGTTGCCAGCTTGGAGGATTTTCCCCAATTCTCAAAGGCGGGTTTCTACGGGCGGGCAGGTTTAAGGGTTTTTTTCTTAGAAGTTGATAAAATAACACGTTTTATTTCCCTTGCTTTTGTTTTGGCATTGTTTACATTAAATAAATGCCATTTGGTCCACCCGTAGCATAAGAAATAACAATTATTAGGATTTTATAATTACCATTTTTTTCTGTAGCGGTTGGCAACACTTATCGTTGTCAGTCAGTCATACATTCATGAATGGTCAGTTTGGTTATTTATTAGCTTTATTGCCTTTGAAGGCTTGTTTTGTTTGTGTTGCGTTATCGGAGCTTAGATAGAGAAGTAATGAAACTAGACTTTACCACCTAGCTCGGGGCGAAGACTCTCTTTCAATGTTGAGTGAAAGTGTGAAGTGAAACTGTTCTGCCGTGCGTGTGGACTTGTGGAGTGTTTAGTGATTGATAGGTATTCATTGGCATTGGCAGCAAGTGTTTATTTAGTGTTTGTGCTTCATCTCAGAGCCGCTAAGGGCATGTTATTACTGGCATTGTTTAGTATCTGCCTAGTCATAGATATGCCTTTTGCGTGCTTTGAAGATCATCAACGGGTCCTGTTAGAACAAAGCAAGCTTATGTCGTACGTAACTGTTTACGATTACGATCCGAGCGCCGACTCATGAGACGTGGGATGTGTGTGAGCAAAGATTTAAATCGTGTGAGTATCTTTATGATGATTATTTTCTACTTACTTAATCTTTCTAAAGACCCAGCTAGGGGAGCACAATGTCACGATAAAAGTTTTATCCCATTATCGGCTATCGCCATCTTGCTTTATTTAACCGCGTGAAGCGAGATGCCGCTACCCGATAGTGGGATAAAACTTTTATCTCGAAGTTGTGCTTCCCCAGAACCTCTTCATCGCCCACGTTACACACCGAAAGTGCCCGAGTTTTGTTAAATCTGGTTAAAATCAACGTAAAATACAGCATAATTTTTAAAAGTTTCTCACCGATATTGTAGGTATTTTAGGTAACTATGGCCCGTTTTCTGAGTTGAGAATTTTACTAAGCACATACTTACGTATCGCTCTGTCACGTTCTTTTGTGAGAAATCTGCAGAGACAGGACGATACTTACCCATTTGCTTAGCAAAATTCTCAACTCAGAAACCGGGCCATACAAAGTGATGAGAGTGAGCGGTAGGTATCAAATCAAGGCATGTTTCGGGCAGTTTATCTGGCAGCAAGTTTAGTATAATCGACCATTATCTTGCTTTGCTACTTGTGCTGCCGTTGGGTGGGGCAAAACGTGAATAATAGCAGATGCAGGATGTTTAGCATTATTATCTCTTCAGTTTTGTTCGGCCGGCTCCACTTGCGACTGCGGTGGGCCGGCGTTGGCGGCGGCGGCGGTAAGTTGCAACTTTGCAATTTGCCGGCCAGCGGCGACGCTCGGCTCGGGCGCGCTCGGGTGGAGTCGGGCGCGCTCGGCTCAATCGCTTTATTCCACTGTGCGTGATTGTGTGCGTGCGAAACGTTGACACTAGTTTTCGTTTACTTGTGTGAGGGCATCCGTACTGTAGTGTGCGTGCTATGGTTTTGTGCAGTGCAACAGTAGGAACGAATATTATTTTTCGTTTTTAATTAAAAATTTTAATAGTCGCTAGCCGCCTATTTTTTATTAAAACGTTATCTACCCACCCTCACTATACTACCCTGTGAAAAGAGTTAGGATCTTTTGTAACACGTTGTAGATATAGTACACACGACAGCACGTCAGAGTGTAAACTTTTGTTGTAGAGTCGCCCGTAACGTAACCGAGTAGAGAACTAGCGTATAAGGGTCGACGTGCTGTCGTGTGTACCTATGGGGAAAACTCGGAAAACTGATTATGGGCAAGCAGGGTTAGGTAGGAGTGTATAGCCTTTCACAATTCTTTTTAACGTGGGATCTACAATTACTGAGACGGGATCTTTTGGATGATTAGCTATAAGCCTTTGTAATTGAGATTTTTGCGTGGGACCATAAAGTGGGTATTTTCAAAAATTGCAGGGGCACTCTGTATCTTATATTCAAAGTAATACAAAGTATTATAAACCTTTGACAAACAAACCCTATCATTTAAACAAGGCAACCAATAGACACCATCTAAAATCAATAAAGTAACTTCATCGCCGCCAATCAAGCCGCCATATTGGGTGCGCGTACCCAACCGCTGCGCCTAATTGGGACAACAGTCGCTCATTCATTCATGAGCTTTTTGTACAGTATATTCCAATCCGATGTTCAGTAGAGAATAGGCAAGGCCTTGTTTTTCTTGAAAGCCTGGAAAAGCAAATGATGACAAGTGCGAAAAGTGAGTACCACCCACTAGAATCGCTAGATCGCTTGAATCGACAGACGATTTTTTTTACAGTTAACACCTGCTCGAGCTGATCTACATTGCGACTGACCAGTTACGGGAGACTCACCGGAGAGAGACTCCTGCCCGGCTAGGATGCCAGGCTTAGCACGCGGGCCATTTTGCCTACTCTCAACTGTCATCTTAGCCATTTAACACTACTGAGGTGACAGTGAACAGTGGCTAAGGTGACAGTTGAGAGTAGGCAAAATGGCCCGCGTGCTAAGCTTACAGGCCGCGACGCTACTTTTATCTACGCTTACGCGCGAGATTCTCGTTCTGTCTACGGGATCTCATGTTAGTGTCATGTCTTCCCGCGAAACGCGATTGAAGTCTACGTATACAGTACTTGTCACTTGCAGAGTAAACTTGTCTTTGACACGCTGTATCAAGGGAGTGAAGTCTACAAAAACTTTCAATCGCAGAGGCTAGCCATGTTAACTTTTGCGACATATTTCACGACGTCTGAATCTTTTTCTTCGCGATGGTAGTCGCATTGAGCATAATTTATTTATTTATTGCGTCTATTTATTTATTTATTTATCGCATTGCGCATCGTAGATAGGCGGATCTCTTCTACCTCTTGATATTTCGATTGCTTTAATTTAAAATGTCAATTTAGAAGAGGCAAGACTTAAAGGAAGAGAAGAAACGATTTCATGATAGCAGAGAAGACGTTGAGAAAACTAAACAGGTTGTTCAAATTATAAGAAAAGAAAAAAAATCAAACAAGGGCGCTACCTGCATACCTACTCGTATTGTTTGCCGCCGTCGAACATTGAATTGGAATCAATTCACTTTGCTCATGGGTTTTTTGTACCATGTTCGTCATACTATAAGACCAGAGGTCTAGCACAGGTGTAGTTTGTACTGGCTGGTGGTCTAAGTGTGATTGTAGAGTACATGTCTAGAATAAATAAAAAGAGTTGATATGGTTTCTGCTTTCGATTTCATACGCTACAAACGATCTAGCCTTGCTTACTTATAACTTGAGTCACTTTCATTGAATATCGTAAGGTGTGCAATCCGATTGAATTCTAAATGGCAGTATTTTCTCATGAGTACAATATGGAAGAATGACTCTTTTTATACCCCTATAATTTTGCTTTCTAATTAATACCTAGTTGTTATGTTAAATGACAGTTTGTGAGAATATTTTGTTAATAAATCGAACTTTCATATTTTGTTTTTGTAAAGCAGTAAGTGACTGTATTTGCAGGCTTTTATAAATAACATTTTGTTCCGCATCTGCAGCAGAATATTTTGCATTGTCGCGATGGAAACTTGGCTCATATTCAGAAACACAAAAAACCAAATCCTGCAGAAATCCGTACATAATTTTGACAACCTATGAAACTGCAACTGCCTCCTTCAACTTGTAGACAGGATACCAAGCAGAAGGAGATCGGCCCCTGTATTATCTAAAATATCCACCGTAAAAATAACAGGTTTTAAATGTCAAAAAATAGATTTCATTTCAATAAGGGCTATTTTCGAGTGTTTTGACGCTCGGAGGTTGAGTGGAATTTTTACATAATAGAGGCGCTGTAAGACCTAAGATATCCTGGCTACAACCTGCACGAATGGTTCCACGTTGTTTCTTATGCGGCTTCTTATTACAAAGTTCATGTTTTAATTTGCAATTAATTTCTTAATTTCATCAAGACATTTATTACTTATCTAAAACTTCATTCATGCTTGCTAGCAATATTTGTATGCATTTCAAATGTAATGTTGCAGATAGCTCGCATTTTCAGTATTATTACAAAATGAAAATAACGTAGCTTCGAACGGCGACATATCCAAACTGATTGCCAACCTCCGATGGGTTAGGAGGATAGGGAGGCGGCAAGAAAAGAAGAGAAACTGCAAATCTAGGGACTTGTCTGCTAAAGCTATTGTTCTGCAATAACACTGACCACTGACACACCCTCTAACATCCCCTCCTAGTAGTATGTACAATAAAACACAGGCAACTGATCCCAAGACTCTGTTGCAGGCAGGGCTAGGAGGGCCTACACTTATTTAATTGAGGTTTTTATAAATTTCACTTTTCTTTAAAAAATTGCATGCTTTTTTCTTACGTCAATTATTAATTATTGTAATACCTTGTGTAATTTAAGGAAGGCACTGGTTCCTGAAACACAGGTTACCCTTCTTCAGGAACCAGGGATTTAATCACTGTGACACTGGTTGTGCAATAAATTTTATTTAATTTTTTTTTGCAATAACGTTACCAAAAACCAAAAAAGCAGTGACAGCTACCAACAAACATAATGCTTTCATTATGCCAAGATAGGTACACGGATGATGTAATGATAACATCCAAACAATGCCCCATTTGAAGCTCTAATTTCACAAATCTCACAGACACGATCAGACACCGCTTTCGTTCTCAGCTTTGTACGGTCGGCCTCAGTCACAAGATACGCCATGGCAGCTCTTACCGCGCGCGGCATAATGGCGCCAATCGAGCATCCCAGCGTGTAGCCGACTGTACACGAGCTAAAGCCCGATTTCTGTAGTGCTTTGTTTTGCTCAACTGTATGGGCAGAAGGATGCATCAGATTAGGTTGTCTTTTTAGGGTTCGGTACGTACCTCAATGGGAGAAAACGGAACCATTATAGGATCACTTGGTTGTCTGTCCGTCTTTCTGTCTGTTTACATCAGAAAGGCGATTGGTTTGGTTTAGCTCGAAACGAGGGACTCTCATGATTTACACTGATCTTATATCTTCGCCTTATTCCGAAAGAAACCACCTAAGCCGCGGTTTTCCCTCCGAAGACATCATGAGGAAACCCGCGTATTATAGTTGGCTCCACACGTATTGACTTTTCTTTCCCGTGGACTAGGCCGACTAAGCTGTCACGGTGGTATAGGTGCTGGGCAAGCCTAATCCATCTAAAACAAGGTCCTAGCCATTGCAGCGTCGAGTGATCTCTTTACCCATGTATTGTGAGTGAAGGTGCCACTGGACGCTGTATAAACTAACCACAAAAGGCCTTACCACGACATTCTTACTCCCCCGCTTGTTCTCTTTTTTTGTGTACAATTCTTCTAACCAATATCCTCGTCATCCCCCAGGTCTCCCGACTGGTCATCCTACACGAGGAGGCCGAGGATGGCAACGCGATGCCGGACCTGGCGCGGCCGGTTCAGGCCGTGTCGCTTGCCGTCAACAACCTGGTCAAGGTAAGTCACTCATTTGGCTAGTTAGATTTATTGTAGTGGCCCCTTTACTGAACAATTTAGATTCGTGTTCCTCATCCAAGTTAGCCTAACTTAGGTCGATGAGGTAAAGGGTGTCGGAAGCATTGTGCCTCTTTCATGACCTCGTCTTACAGATCACATGCCACTAAGGTCCGGTTTCTGAATTGAGAATTCTACTAAGCAAATACTTAACTATCGTTCTATCACGCTCTTTTGTGAGAAATCTGCAGAGTCACTTCTGTCTCTGCAGATTTCCCTCGATACTTACCTTTTTGCTTAGCGAATTTCTCAATTCAGAAATCGGCAGCAAGGCTCGTAATATTTTCAGCAACCCTTCCTAACTTTATCTGACACCCAACTGAGCAGTCCGAAACTTGGACCAATCTCTGCCTCGTCACCAGGTCGGCCACGAGACCATCGAGTCTTCGGACGACGTCATCCTCCGCCAGGACATGCCCGGAGCACTGCACCGGGTGGAGACAGCCGCCACCTTGCTGCAGCAGGCCTCGGACATGCTGCGGGCTGACCCCTACTCTGGACCCGCCAGGTATTGTGGTGATGGCCCCTACTGTTGACCCGCCAGGTATAATCCGTGCGGGATCAGTCCCCGTAGCATGACTTTTATCGAGGCGGATTTATCCAACAAAATGGCGGTTTATCAGCATTTTTGACGTCTATAGTGGGTTATATATCGTCGAGAGCGATATATAACCCACTATAGACGTCAAAAATGCTGATAAACCTCCATTTTGTTGGATAAATCCGCCTCTATAAAAGTCATGCTCCCCCCGCAGAATGGGATAATACTGAGACGCTCGCGGTCCTGTAGCGTCAGCATTTCGGCAAACTCTAGCTGTCTATGGCAAACTCGCGTCGAAACTTGCTTGTGTTTTCGGTGCGCGTGGGTGTATGCTCGAGTTTTATCACTGTTTATTCAATTAATGCAATAACATTGAATCCTTTTAGATTACAACCATTAAACATTTTTGTGTATTTCCAATTTCATAACCCTATGATACAACGAAGAACTAAAAATTTTTTTGTCAATTCCAAAAGGTATTATCCCATTCTGATTCCGCACGGATTATATGATGGTGCCGGCTGACCCCTACTCTGGACCCGCCAGGTGTGATGATGATGGGCTGACCAGTGGCGTAGCTACATAGGGGCAAGGAGGGGCAATGTCCCAGGGCCCCCAAGCTCAGGGGGCACCCTGGGACTTTGACACCAAACCGTATTGAACTAGCTGAAAATTCTTCCAGGTGGTGAATCAAAGTGGTAATCAATAGAGCTCACAAGCTGTACAAAGTGAGGGCATTTCGATTAAGATATTTATGGATAAAATCGGTAAATGTTAGGGCGCGCTGCCCAGGTGTTTTGAAATAGTTATTTGTTATGCAAGAATGCAAAATTATTGTTTGCGGCGAGTGCTTGTATTCAGAAGCACGAAACGCAAATAATATTGCATTCGTGCGAAACACAAAACTTTTCATCTCACAGAAGCGAGGAAATGACTTTGTTAGCCAAGCGGGAAAAACTCTATAGACCACTACTTACAGGCAGAACAGGTGAATCAAATAAGTTCCTTTTAAAAGCATATTTGACTGTAGTTACGGCTGCCACACTAAATTTTTGAGCTTCGTTGGTATTAAAACCATTCGTTTTATTAATAATTTCCTGAAGTTTATTTATCCAGACACAAAAATAATGTAATTAAAAGAATGATTTTTTTTTCCGGGTGCATTCTGAACTTTTACCATATAATATAAAAAATTCTAGGAGATAAAAAATTAAATTAGTAATATCGTTTGAAAAAATGTATTTAACAAACCAAAACATAATTATCTATTTGATAAAACAGAAGCGAAGCAATTTTTTTATTTACTGGTATTATAAAATAAATATTGTGTACAAAATATTGAAAAGACTATAAGAAGAAACCGCGTTTCTGAATGTTCTATTCCGTGACTTAACCTTTTTAAAAGATGCTTATGCCCCATTTACATTCACAGTTTTGTATAGAGAATGGGCACGAACAATCACTTTCGCTGAAGTACGCGTGTAAATGAACTATGAATGAGGCTCTTTTTTCTCTCAGGACTTGGCATCTTCTTAAACGGCCAGTGTTTTTTTCTTTTTCAACACCATAGGGCGCGGGAAAGGCTGTCCCGGCGTCGCGTTCAAATTTCGAAGCGCAACAAAATGCAGATAGTTTAAATCCGGCCTTTACACGATCGTAAGTTACTAGTAACAGCAAACTTTCCGAGCGAGGGAGATGAAAAAATATATATCGGCCAGGGATAATAGTAGTAGGCTTAGAAAAAAACATAAATCGGTGAATTTTGGGGCCTTTATGTATTCAATTGTATTACTTGATAAAACCTGAACAGTTTAGTTGGGGCCCCAGTTTGTTTGTTGCCCCAGGGCTCCCGGTCACCTAGATACGCCACTGGGGCTAACCCCTACTCTGGACTCTCCAGGCATCATGTGTGTGAAGTCCAAGAGTTGAAGGGTATCTCCACTTCTTTACGGTCTTTGACGGAAACTTCTATCTTCTTCCAGTCGAGTTCAAGTTGATGCAGTCGCTAGGCAATACGAGGGTGGTCCGACAGTCCCCTGCCATTAGCTTGCCACGTCAGTCCTTGTTAGGTCCAGTTTTGTTTGAAACATTGCGCGCAGGACGTGGTGACTTCTTGTGTAAGAGGCCATGATGATCCTCCTGACTTTTTTGACATGACCATTCTGACTCGCAAATAAACATCGAAATTAATAAATTGACCAGGAAAGTAGAATAGGGAGATTTCCAAAGGATACGATTAATATTCATATTCATATTAAATTTATTTGCATCATAACGGTATTACGTTGGTGTTATATTTATGGAGGTACCACATTATGTACCCTGGTAAGGGTATTGCAAAAGGTATTACATTACTAGGTAGTTATTATCAAATAGCAAATTATCGGCTTGCTTGGCGACATGAATAATAATACAGGTGACACTCAAAAGTCTGTCCATTACATTCACAAATCAACGAAATTTTCCCAGAAGGTACAACCTATTTTGTTTCTAGCCTAAATCAGATGAACGCGGTACAATACGCACAACAGCACGTATGGAAGGATGAACATAATCACTACGACGCGCAAGTTATGCGCGCTGTGTCGGTAGCAAACGCTGCCCAAAACAAACAAGGTTGGGTGTAGGTATTCCGCACTTTGGTTTTGCCTGAATGGTTTACCCTGTTTGGTATTCACATTAGATGAATCATACATGCCAGGGTCCATCGTCTGAAGCACTGAATGCACTGAAAAATACATCTTAGATCGACAAATTTTACCCCTGTGTGGTATTCACATTACATGAAGCATACATGACAAGGTCCATCGATAAACGCACTGAATGCACTGAAAAATGACATATCAAAACCATTCGGAGTCTGAAAGTGTGTAACTTGGTATGGATTCCAATTGTTCATGCCATCTAGTCTGTCAGTTCATGTACGACATACATGAACTTCATGTATGTAGCTCAGTTGCTACATACATGAAGTTCGTATTCTTTGGTCTTTTGCATCCTCAATTTTTCCGAGATATTCGGGGACTGGCCTTTTCACTTTAGCTCACAATGTTTTTTGTTACTAACGGTGGTTCGATCACTCACAATCAAATCCACAAATAAAGGTCCATGATACCTTCCACTTTGCTACAGACAGTGTCGCACAGTAGCACTGCTGACATTATTATATAAGTTACGTACACGGAACTTTGAAGAGCGTTCTCAGATTAGAAGATATGTTTAAAAAATAATAATACCAAGAGCACATGGGTTTTCAGGAGTGTTTTGCATTATAATTTAATGATAGCTATATCCTGAGGAATCAAGATCGTCAGCATTGAAGAAAACGACTCGAGGAGGAGGATTAACTGACGAAAACTGTTCTCTGTCTTCAGGAAAAAGCTGATCGAAGGTTCCCGAGGTATTTTGCAAGGAACCTCAGCTCTGCTGCTGTGCTTCGATGAGTCTGAAGTCAGGAAGATTGTCAAAGAGTGCAAAAAGGTATACGAACAACTAACCGTATTTTTTCAAAAATAAAGTTGAAATTATCCCCAGTATGATTTCAATAGTCCCTCAATAAACACCCTTCTTTATAGTCCCTCTATAAATGTAACTTCTCTTCATAGTCCGTCACTAAATGTTACACGTCTTCACAGTAATGCAACAACAAAATAATTGTAACCCCTCTTTATAGTACCTACCTCAATAGATTTCCGTCTGTGTAGTTCCTCAACAATATTTATAGAGGTATCAAAGTTACCCTTCTTCTTTTCACTTTGGTCAGAGAGATCGTGATCTTTGTATTACAATATTTACGATCTATGGCTGACTTTGCGCGCTTTACGTTGGCTGACCATTCATACAAGGTGTTGTTTTGGTCAGTGACACCCTGAATCGGGTGTCATTGACCAAAACAACACCCTGTATTATAGGGAAAAATAAACGATCGCTTTCCTTCTCTCCCCAGGTGCTGGAGTACCTGGGCGTGGCCGAGGTCATAGACAGCATGGAGGACCTGGTCCAGTTCCTGCGAGACATCTCCCCGGCGCTGTCCCGGGCTGCAAGGTGCTATATTCATATTTTATTTTATTTAAATAATGGTAAAAATTAAGTAAATACATTATGTATTTACTTCATTTTTACCATTGTATGAGAGTCGAAGCCAGTGAGAACGGAGTCTGGCTGACAATCAGCGCTGTGAAGATGCATGCACTCACAGCAAAATAAAACTATGGAAATGTAGACAAACTTTTAATTCATTCCAGTTGGTATAACTTTTTTTTAAAACTTAATTTGAAGGGAGGTGGCGGCTAGAGCGGCAGAGTTGACGCACCCGCCCCACGCCGAAACACTGGCTAGCTCACTGGACAGCGTCAAACAACTGGCGCCGGTGCTGATCTGTGCTATGAAGATCTACATACATATCTTGACCGAAGGTAATTTGTAAGACTTTTTGGAGCGGGCCTGGATTGCACCGGACCTATCCCTTTCAGTAATGTGCCAAGCCAAAAAAGCCCATGTCTGAGGCGCTGCAGCGTCTGATCTACAACGTGTTACAAAACATCCTTACTCTTTTTACAGGGTGTAACCAACTGGTCAACAGGATGTCAATTCTGTAAAAAAAATATTGACAATAACCTAAAAAAATAACTAACTTTTTTTTTGTAGAAGCTTATTAACGCCTTTAAAAAAGGGGACATTTTAGACGCAGAGCCAACTTATCAAATGTCCTAGGACATCTGCAGCGTTCGAGTGGTCACTTCACCCATCTAGTGTGAGTGGAGTAAGTAGGCACAGAACGCTGTATAAATCGACTAACTAAGGCCGTTACATCTACGTAATGAGATGATTTATACAACGTCCAGTGGCACCTTCCCTCACACTAGATGGGTGAAGACACCACTCGGCGCTGCAGTGCCTAGGACATTATTTTAGATGGAAAGGCTTACCCAGCACCTATACCATCCTGACAGCTTAGTCGGCCTAGCCCACAGAAAAGAAGTCAATACGTGTGAAGTCAACTAAGTCGCGGGTTTCCTCACGATGTTTTCCTTTACAGTTAGCGACTAGTTTTGCTAATAAATCGTCTATTATTAAAAAGGATGATGTAAGTTTGATTGGTATTTTTGTATTGTTACAGGTGGCAAGGGCCTGGAAGATGCGGCTGAAAACAGAAACTATCTCGCGCAAAGAATGGCTGACGAGATCCATGAAATTATCCGGTAAGTTTATTTATTTAATACTAGCTGACGCGGTGAACTTCGTATCACCTGAAATAGTTTGACTCTCCGCGTCAAAAACCGCGATTCCAATACAAAATGACCAATTTTTATTTCTTCCGTTTTCAGCTAATCCTTTAACTTTTCCCATTTTTCTTTGCTTTTAAACCTACCATGAACTATGGTGAACTAAACAAAACAGTAAATATGCAAATCGGTCAAGCCGTTTCTTAGTTTTAGCGAGACTAATGCACGGCGATTCATTTTTATATATATAGATAGATAGATAGATAGATAGAAAGTAGTGACTATAATTATAACTTAAAACGAACGCTTCGACCGTCCCTCTTCCATGATTAAGACTTGCGGACGAGGTCGAAACATGTCGGCTATTCCGACAAATAATAAAAGTAAGTGAAACTGTTCATCATCATCATCATCATTATCATCAGCCCACCTCTGCCCACTGTTGGGTATAGGCCTTTTTCCCCTCGCGCCACCTCTCACGGTCCCTAGCGATCCGCATCCATGGACCCTCCGCCGCTGTGACAATATCGCCTGACCATCGGGCTGCTGGTCTTCAGACTGATCTGGGGCCTTAGCCTGTAACGCAATGGTTCCAAAATGGGCTCCCAGTTGACGGCCTCAATTACGATTTATTAATGCTGTTGGTCCTTTCAATGTTTTTGTAGTACAGCAAATAATATTCTGATTCTAATTCTAGAGGACTAGTTCTCTGGCTGTAGGAGAAAAACGAGGAAACCCCGGTTTTGTCCTTCTGCTGGGACGCCATCGACACGCCATTGCGTTACAGGCTAAGGCCCCAGGTCCGACTGACTGACCGACTGGTGAAACCGTTAAATTAATTTAAAAATGTGCAGTGCTTTCAAAAGTTTAAGGTTGTACAAAAGCTTACTTTTCCCTTGCAGAGTGCTGCAGCTAACCTCTTACGTGGAGGACGGTGGTGAGAAGGACAACATCGCAGTGCTGAAGGCTCTACAGCAGCAGATCCACGCCAAGATCGCCGCCGCGCACGAGTTCCTCAATGTATGACGCTTTTTTACGTCCGGTTATTCCGATCTGTCACCCTATAAAATTTACCCTAGGGTGAATTCTAGGAAACGTATGTCCGAGAATTTACCCTATGCTAGGTGAAAAAATTGAATTTATTTTAGATTCTTTCTCTATGACACTTTCTCCTACATAAAAAGAGGGGTGTTATAAGTTTGACCGCTATGTGTGTCTGTCTGGAACTGTCATGGAACTATGCCTGGGAAATCAACTGTTTCCGAGATAATCAGGTTCAAAGTCGGACGTTACAAAAATTTTTTTATTGCTGTAATGTGTTCAGTATCTTGTACTTAACATTTCGTCTCAAGAAGCCATACCAAAATTTCGAATAATTCTTGCAAAAAACGACGTTATAAGTTCAACCCGCAATGTATTCCAAACATCGGCACCTCGAGCGAACGCTTAAGCAAAATGACTTATCTGCATCACATTTCCATTGCGTGATAAAATATTTTTCAAAATGATAACCTCAAAAAACAAAATAATTTTCCAGCAATTATTTATGGAAAAAGTATTTGGTGTCTGGTATGCGTGTCTTTCGAGTCAGTGGGCGGTCTTTTGACATCCTGTATTTAAATAAACAACCCATGTTTGTTCTTATAATGCGTGCGGAATCAGAATGGGATAATACCTTTTGGAACTCGAGAAGCGTCAGTAAAAAAATTCTTAGTTCTACGTTCTATCATAGGCTTATGAAATTGAAAATACACTAAAATGTTTTATGGTTTTAATCTAAAAGGATTTAATGTTATTGCATTAATTGAATAAAACGTGATAATACTCGAGCAGACACCCACGCGCACAGAAAACACAAGCAAGTTTCGACGCGAGTTTGCCATAGACAACTAGAGTTTGCCGAAATGCTGACGCTACAGCTGACTGGCGGACCGCGAGTGTCTCAGTTTCAAAAGGTATTATCCCATTCTGATCCCGCACGCATTATACCACTGCATTTGAAATCAACGTTCTATTCTCTCTGACAGGATCCCGATGCGCTCCGCAACTCTGGCGGCGAAAGGGCTCTGCGCTCCGTTTTGACATCGGCACAACGCGCCGCGGAACACCTGAACCCGCCGCGGGCTGACACTGTGCGGAACACTGTCAGGTATACTACTGACACTATACAGGACACTGCACCACGCTGTTAGTGAACTAAGGATGGGTTCATAGTGCGCTCCGTACTGACATCGGCACAACGCGCCGCGGAACACCTGAACCCGCCGCGGGCTGACACTGTGCGGAACACTGTCAGGTATACTACTGACACTATACAGGACACTGCACCACGCTGTTAGTGAACTAAGGATGGGTTCATAGTGCGCTCCGTACTGACATCGGCACAACGCGCCGCGGAACACCTGAACCCGCCGCGGGCTGACACTGTGCGGAACACTGTCAGGTATACTACTGACACTATACAGGACACTGCACCACGCTGTTAGTGAACTAAGGATGGGTTCATAGTGCGCTCCGTACTGACATCGGCACAACGCGCCGCCGAACATCTGAACCCGCCGCGGGCTGACACTGTGCGGAACACTGTCAGGTATACTACTGACACTATACAGGACACTGCACCACTCTGTTAGTGAACTAAGGATGGGTTCATAGTGCGCTCCGTACTGACATCGGCACAACGCGCCGCCGAACATCTGAACCCGCCGCGGGCTGACACTGTGCGGAACACTGTCAGGTATACTACTGACACTATACAGGACACTGCACCACTCTGTTAGTGAACTAAGGATGGGTTCATAGTGCGCTCCGTACTGACATCGGCACAACGCGCCGCCGAACATCTGAACCCGCCGCGGGCTGACACTGTGCGGAACACTGTCAGGTATACTACTGACACTATACAGGACACTGCACCACTCTGTTAGTGAACTAAGGATGGGTTCATAGTGCGCTCCGTACTGACATCGGCACAACGCGCCGCCGAACATCTGAACCCGCCGCGGGCTGACACTGTGCGGAACACTGTCAGGTATACTACTGAACTGACACTATACAGGACACTGCACCACTCTGTTAGTGAACTAACGATAGCTCCAAACTATGGCGGCGAGACAGCGCTGCGCTCCGTTTTCACATCGGCACAACGCGCCTCGGAATACTACTGACACGGTACAATACGCGCCACGAAAGAAGAGACTTGACCGCGCCCCCCGCACTCTTTCCGCCCCCCGGATGACGCCCGGTGCCTTCCCGCGCTCAGACCTCATACCGCTAAAGATACCTATAAATCCTCAAACCACGAGGTGTCTCGAGTCTTCTTTCGTTTCTGTGGACAAAGGGTAGGTCCGTCCGGCGTAGAAAGAGCCCTTCGTTCCGTACTGACATCAGCACAACGCGCCGCGGAACATATTTACCATATACCATATAAGTACAAATTTAGTTTTTAATTTTGTACCAATTAAATGTGACAATAAGTCTTAGTAAGGTTAGTATCCGTTGCTGTACTTGGCTTATAGGCCTGTGTTACAGCATCCAGCGCCTATTCCCACAGTAGGGCTGACATTGTGCGGAACACTGTCAGGTATGATCATCATCAGCATCAGCCCATCTCCGTCCACCGCTAGGTATTAGTAGATTGTTACTCGAGGGACTTAAACACAATTTTTAAGGCGAGAGTGTTTCTTTGAATCCAGAGCGGAGCGAAGGATCCAGAAGTACTCGGGCCTGTAGCGACCCCTGTCGGGCGCTCAGGAAACTGCTACATACTCGAGCTGTCAAGACGCTACTCGCTACAATTCTGCATCGCGCCAGCAAAATGTTTATCGTAGCTGATATACTATAGAACGTCCAACTATGTTCAGTTGGACCCGGCCGGTTCCAAAGCATAATATCTGCTTGGCGGGAAATTTCCCTTTATAGTCGAGGAGCACGATCACCCGCTCCTCCTAAAAGCCTAAATCAGTTTTGCTCCGTCCGTTCAAAATGTAATATGTTGATTGAAATTTTCGTTTTTTCCTCAGGTCTGGTGGCATCAACGCTGATCATCTTTGTGACGAGAGGCAGTACGGCCGTGGCAGAGATTCCAAGGTAACGATAACAAAAAAATACAATTAAGGCGCCGTGCATAGTGAATTAGCCCGCAAGCAAAGAAAAATGTACAAAATTGATATACAGATTTTTTTTATTTTCAGAGTTCTTTATTTCAATAAGTTGACAATAATATCGTTTACAATTACGATTTAAATGAAAAAAAAAATCGTTTACATAAAAAAAAATGTATCATTGACTATTTTTACCTCCAAAAAATATAACCTTGATAATCGATACACTAACTAAACGAATCGAAAAAGCACACATATGAAAACGAAGAACAAGGGGAAAATTAATGTTTTTTTTTTCATTGGTGGCGCTAGTGCTTAGACCTATACATGTGAGGAGCATGATCACCCGCACTAAACCTTTTATGAACTAGAACGAATTATTTACGATTGATACTTTTCGTCGCAGGCCCTGAACCTAGCGGGAGACCTGCGCTCTCAACTGAACGAGCTGGACTCCATCGTCAACGAGGGTGTGAGGGAGGCCGAGAAGCAGGGAGGGAAGACCATGCAGGCCAGGTCAGTAAATGGGGCAAAACAAGAAAAATAGATAAGCGATAACAATTAGTGGGCAAAGTTCGAATAAAAAGTAGGGGTTTTAAAAAAGGGGGCACATCTCTACAAATACTATGGGAATCACAATAAGGGAGCAAAATCAGAAAGGGGGCAAGAACCGAACCGACCGTCAGATACACTATCTATCTATTTGTCATTTATGTATTTTATCCTATCATATTATTTTTATTTGTGCATCTGCTGCTACTGTGTTTTCGCTCTCAGTCCTGTCCATCCAAAGATTGACTGGAAGAAATAGTACTTATTGTTTTAGTGTGTAGTATGCGTGCCTTTCAGGTCTGTCGGCGGTCTTTTACCACCCTGTATATTTTCCTTGATCTTTCCCCTATTTGTTTTCCTCACTCATTCTCTAATCTTTCCTCCCATTTTCTCTTTCCTTTTCACGCCCTCTTCTATTAGGAATTCTATTACTTTAATTCTATTAGGTAACCTATGGCTATTGGCTAAGCTCTTACCAGATCATCTTTATCTTCTTTTACCTCTACCATCTCCACTTTAAAATAAATAGCAGTGTTTGTTGTCAGGTTGGAGACGGCACACAAGTGGCTGCTGCACCCGGCTTCAGACCCCAACACGAGGATCGAGGGTCAGCGAGCTATCAACAGCATCGTCGCTCAAGGACAAAGGGTGAGGCCCGGTTTCTGAATTGAGAATTTGTGAGAAATCCGCAGAGGCAGAACGATATTTAAGTGCTTGCTTAGCGAATTTCTTAAATCAGAAAGCGACAGTTAGTCTTCTCGTCCGTTTCATTCTTGACAGAGCGGTTGTTGATCCTACCGGCTGCGCCATGTCAGGGAGGCGTCAATCAAAGGTCCGTTTGTGATCAAGACTGCTTTATTGGGAATCCTCATTAGCTGCGCTCGCGCGCTACATCGATATACAATAGGTACTGGAACAATCCGGCGTTTGTATGTATCAATGTTCGTTCAACTTGAGTAAATTTAGTCGGATTCTCATGAAATTTAGTAGCCGGGTAAATGAGGCAAAGAGAATTCTTAAGTTCGAACATGAGCCAAATCGGTCAAAGAGTTGCTGAGATATGGGGCAGCGAGTTCATAGTTCGTGGCGAACCACTAGTTACTTCTTTGTTTTCTGTAGGTAAGTAACTTACTAACCAGTAGCGGATTGAGAGGGGGGGCTAAGGGGCTCAAGCCCCTCCCCCCCCCACCCAAAAGCATCCCTCCATGAAAAATATTAGGGTCCCAGAACTCGATCTCGGAATGCTGGCGGGGCAGGCACTCAAAGTACCAAAAGCATATCATAATTTGTATGCTTTATTGTGTTTACTTTGTCTTGATAAAACCTACCATCATTGGGTTCAAGATTTGGGGGGGGGGATCAAAATCCTGGATCCGCCACTGTTACTAACCAACCCTATTACCCTCACAGATCGCGGACGGCCTGCAAGGTCGCGAGAAGGCGGAGGTGCTCCAACTGTGTGCGGATGTGCAGCGTCTGTCGGAGAGGTTGGCCGACCTCTGCGCGCAGGGGAAAGGGGACTCGGAAGAGGCGAGGGCTATCACCAGGTACGAAATGAGAACAATGCCATACAGATATACACGTTACAATCCACAGCTTTACTGAGAAATAAATGAGCAGCGGTGGAGGCCTAGTGGTAAAACAATGGACTCGGAAGCGAGAGACCCAGGTTCGATTCCCGGTACGGGCATTTTATGTATACCTATGACTTTAATTTATTTGAAAGTTACCGCCATTTGTACTGTTATTTTTAATTTTTATTTGTAAAATGTTTTCTATTGTACACACGACAGCACGTCGACCCTTACACTCCAGCGCTCTACTCGGTTACGTTTCGGGTGACTTTACAAAAGAAGTGTACACTCTGAAGTGCTGTCGTGTGTACGGTCGGCCACAATCACAGATACCCCATGGCAGCTCTTACCGCGCGCGGCATGAGGGCGCCAACCGAACAAAAAGGGGCATCCTAGCGCCAACCGAACAAAAAGGGGCATCCACCGACTGTACAATAAATAAGTTACTTACCTACTTCTGTCTGTTTTTTTTCTATATATATATAAATTAATCGCCGTGCATTAGTCTCGCTAAAACTAAGAAACGGCTTGACCGATTTGCATATATACTGTTTTGTTTAGTTCACCATAGTTCAGGGTAGGTTTAAAAGCAAAGAAATGTGGGAAAAGTTAAAGGATTAGCTGAAAACGGAAGAAATAAAAATTGGTCATTTTGTATTGGAATCGCCATTTTTGACGCGGAGAGTCAAAACTATTTCAGGTGATTCGAAGTTCACCGGGTCAGCTAGTTTTTAAATAAAAAAATATTTAAATCTCAATCTCGTCCGCAGGCAACTGACAGACAAGCTTCACGAACTGAAGCAAGCAATGGAGCGTGCGGTGGTCAACCGTGTGGTCGAGGATTTCATCGATGTTGCCACACCGCTCAGGCATTTCACCGAAGCCGTCAACGCGCCTGAAGGTGATTCTATCATTCGCTCTTAACCTATCTATTTAGTCGCTTATACACATCAAACTAATCCCATAGAATCCGCACCAAGTATAAAATGACAATAAAAACTGGTCCCCACAGAAACAAATGGTAGCAGCAATACGAAACATCATTTCGACCATACGTCTAATATTCGAATGTCAACCTTATTGCATTAGTGTACAGTTTCTCTTAAATTGCATAGACCCGGTTTCTGAGTTGAGAAATTCACTAAGCAAATGGGTAAGTATCGTTCTGTCACGCTCTTTTGTGAGAAATCTGCTGAGACAGGACGATACTTACCCATTTGCTTAGTGAATTTCTCAACTCAGACACCAGGCCAAAGACTACGGGCAAATAAGTACCAATAGAGAATTTGGGCATCTAAGTTTCCAGATACATTTCAGAGTTATAGTACTTTTTAGTTTTATCCTTGATCGAAGCTTATACAGGACAATTTTTCAATACCTTTTTTCCTGAAACATTTCAACTTCCAAATTTTATGTGATTTCCAACAACTTTTTTTCTTCGACTTTTCATGAAGCTCGATAAGTTTTATTTATTGAACGTTTCTAATTCTTTAAAAGTGTGCATTACTACCATTTTGGCGCTGCCTGCGCGGCGCACTTTCGTGATCCTCCACTCTCTACAACTTTTACAGCCTCTCCTGCTCCTATTTGGTATACCTGGGCAAAAATAAAATTCGATTCAAATAATGAATCATTAAATCAAATCAACAACTTACAAGTGAAGCTGGATAAAAAAAAGTAGCTAGATACTTAATATTAGATAGTAATAAGTATCTGATTTATATACTTATTTTTACTTTAGATAATATTTTGACGTTCAATGTAAATAATTTATTTATGGCATATTCAATAAAACATTTTGATTTTGATTCTCCATTTATTTCAGAAAAACAGTAATAAAAATACACTGCGCCTTGCACTAGGTAACCCTGTATCGCAGGCGCATATAGTTATGTCATTCCATCACCAATAAAACCTCCGTTCCCCAGGCACGATCGGTCGCGAGGCCAACTTCCACGACAAGGCCAACGGTCTCGCCGCCTTCAGCACACGCGCCGCCACCACCGCTCACATGGTGGCGGCCAACACTGGACACAACAAACGGTTGGCTGACCAGCTCGCACACACCGCTAGACAGGTGAGTAAGAGAGAGAGAGAGACAATCTTCAGCACACGCGCCGCCACCACCGCGCACATGGTGGCCGCCACCACTGGACACAACGAGCGTTTGGCTGACCAGCTCGCACACACCGCCCGACAGGTGAGTAAGAGAGAGAGAGACAATCTTCAGCACACGCGCCGCAACCACCGCGCACATGGTAGCCGCCAACACTGGAAACAGGCAAAATACAATGTTTTTCTTTTGGGCCGCCATTTCACCTCCGGGATTGTCATAGATTTTTCATGCATCACCCGAGTTATATTTTAAAAAAACGTCTCCTCCCCACTTTCAGCCCCATAGATTATCTTAAACTAAATATTATTTGGTGTTTTTGTGGTTAATAAAGATTTCTTTTACAGATTGATAAGCTGTCGCCGCAACTCATCGCAGCCGGCCGGATCAGATTCAACTACCCCGAAAGCAAGGTAACTAATAAAACTGATCTAATGACATTATCATTACCGCTTTATTGCCGTGAACGAAAAATCGCTGAATTAAAATAGGTCAGTTAAGCTTATAAACTGAAATAACTGAAAATTTTTAATTTCTTGCCACGCTGCTATCGCCCGTTTATTGTAGTGACATCTTGCTAAACAAGTTTTGATTTTTGTCAGGTGGCTGAAGAACATTTCAACAACCTGCGCGCACAGTACTCCGCCGCAGTACTCCGCGCCCGTGACCTGTGTGACCAGGCCGTCGATCCGTTGGACTTTGTCCGCACTGCTGGTAAGATATCAACAATTAAAAAAAAAATTAAACTTAAACTTTCGTGAGCACTGCACATTTTTCTATTATACACGGTTTTACTCGCTTGTATTTTGTCGGTGTAGCCGACTAGTTTCGGTTCTCATTCGGATAGCTTAATCATCGACGCCGCAGCTAGTCTCGAACTGCGTCTGAGTAGCCGCTGTGCGCGCGCCTAGTCGAAATACGTTAATTTAAATAAAAGGAAACCTTTCGTTGTTTATTGCAGGTGAACTGATGCAGAAACACACGTACTTGTGCGAGGATGCGATTCGCAACAACGATTCGCAGAAGATGGTCGACAACACTTCCGCTATTGCCAGGTAAATCTTCCCATTTTAACTAAAGGGATTCAAAATTATTTTGACAACGTGCCGATTACGCTATTTTGATTTTATCAAAAAAATCACGTCGCACAATGAAACTTTATATGTATTTGGAACATTTAAACAAACAAAGAATTTCCTACACAATAGTGTTATAAAGTGTCACGAATTATCTAAATATATAAAACAAAGTCGTGTTAGTTACACCATTTCTAACTCGAGAACAGGTGGACCGATTTTTATGATTTTTGATTTGTTGGATTTCTCTCCGCCCCGAATAGCAAAATAACCATTAAAACAACGGGAAAACTCACGAGAAAAAAAAAAAGTCTGCGCGGACGAAGTCGCGGGCAAAAGCTAGTTTATAGTAAAAGCAAAAAAATAACAGCTGTTTCATACATTTGGCGCAGTACTGAGTCTACCTTATGTATGGGACAGCTGATGTTTTTTTCGGCCCATTTTTTTCGCCACCACCTACAACAAGTTGTTTTTATTGATCAGTAGACAGCCTACTTGGTGATAACCTAGGCACAACTAGCGTCGCCAATGGAAAAAAAAACATATCTTCTTTTTGGATGCGTTTTTTTGCTAAAAACGAAACGTTAGGTTATCAACGCGAGGCCTTTTGTAGGCACTTTTGGCGATAAAATATTTTGTTCGTAGGTTCTAGGATCTGGAATTTAAACCTAAAAGATCCTAAAAATAGTTAAGCATCGCGTTCATAATCTAACGTTTCGTTTTTAGCAAAAAACGCACCCAAAAATAAGATATCATTTTTTTCCATTGGCGGCGCTAGTTGTGCCTAGGTTTGGGCCTTAAAGTTCCGCTATCGAATTCGATTGCAACCTGTAAAGTTAAATCTCCGCAGGCTAGCCAACCGCGTGCTGCTTGTCGCTGGGTCAGAGAAGGACAACACAGAGGATCAGCAGTTCGCGCGCTCCCTCTCGCTCGCACAACAACGACTGCAGGCCGCCATCGCGCCCGCCGTGCACAGAGCCAAGAGAGTTGCTCTCGGAGAGACCGCGCAGGCACCACACTGGAGGCAGGCCAACCAGGAGGTAACTATACAGGCCAACCAGGAGGTAACTAGACAGGCCAACCAGGAGGTAACGATATAGTTCGCGCGCTCCCTCTCGCTCGCACAACAACGACTGCAGGCCGCCATCGCGCCTGCCGTGCACAGAGCCAAGAGAGTTGCTCTGGGAGAGACCGCGCAGGCACCACACTGGAGGCAGGCCAACCAGGAGGTAACTATACAGGCCAACCAGGAGGTAACTAGACAGGCCAACCAGGAGGTAACGATATAGTTCGCGCGCTCCCTCTCGCTCGCACAACAACGACTGCAGGGCGCCATCGCGCCTGCCGTGCACAGAGCCAAGAGAGTGGCTCTCGGAGAGACCGCGCAGGCACCACACTGGAGGCAGGCCAACCAGGAGGTAACTATACAGGCCAACCAGGAGGTAACTAGACAGGCCAACCAGAAGGACAACACAGAGGATCAGCAGTTCGCGCGCTCCCTCTCGCTCGCACAACAACCACTGCAGGCCGCCATCGCGCCTGCCGTGCACAGAGCCAAGAGAGTGGCTCTCGGAGAGACTGCGCAGGCACCACACTGGAGACAGGCCAACCAGGAGGTAACCCTATACAGGTCTTAGACAGGCCAACAGTTCGCGCGCTCAACAACGACTACAGGCCGCCATCGCACCCGCCCTGCAAAGAGCCAAGAGAGTTGCTCTCGGAGAGACCGCGCAGGCCCCACACTGGAGACAGGCCAACCAGGAGGTAACCTTATACTATAACCCGTGTCATTAAGGGGGAACACGGGTAACCTCAACTCCATACAAAAGGGGAGACCTGTTTCCTCCCTGGATAATTGTTTTAGAAAAAATATGTTTATGCCATTCAATCTATATTTACCTTTGCCATGTCCCTATGTTTTCCTTTTTTTATTATTTTAATTAATTAAATAAAATTTATTAAAATAATAAAAAAAACGAAAATATAGGGACATGGTTGAGGTACATATAAATTGAATGGCATAAACATATTTTTTCTATAATAATTATCCAGGGAAGAAACAGGTCTCCCTTTTTGTATTTTTTGTATGGAGCAGCCGGCTACCCGCGTTCCGTTAGGATGAACTTCAAAACACGCCCTCTTGCTCTAATTAATACAATCAAAGCGACACAACGCTACAATGACACGGCTTATACAGAACTAGGTACCTGCACGCTAGGCGTGTCAACCCCCGACTCGGCCCACCGCCTCACAAGAACGGCTGTCAGCCTTTGGCCTCGCGGGGGGTTGTGTTAAGTGGGAGCGTTGTCGGGCCACTCTTAGTTTTGCTCAACGCGGGACTCGGCGTTCGGCGTCGCAAAAATTTGTACAGCTCGGCCTTTGGCCTTGCGGTGTTTTGGTGGGAGCGTTGTCGAGCCACTCTCAGCTTTGCTCAACGCGGGACCTGGCCTTAGGCTTCGCAAATATTTCTACCGCTCGGCCTTCGGCTTAGGGGGTTTGGGTATCGAGCCATTCTCAGCTTTGCTCAACGCGGGACTCAGCCTTCGGCCTCGCAAAAAATTGTAGAACTCGGCCTTCGGCCTCGCGGGGTTTTGTTGTTTTGGTGGGTGTTTTGTCAAGCCGCTCTGAGCTTCACTCAACGCGGTACTCGGCCTTCAACCTTGTGAGACAGAGCTCGGCCTTCGGCCTCGCGGATCGGGGAGTCGATTGGAAACGTTTGGTTTGGGAGACTATCAAACAGGGACTAACAACAAAAGGTAATTAAATCAAACACCGTTATTGAGGGTTTTTTTTTATAGATCTCCTTTTTTTCCTATACGGCGAACTAGAGTGAAGACAAGATTTGGCGCGGCCTGTTAAGACGGGATGATAAGTTCCACCTTTTTTTATGCGCAGATAATCAGCGCAGCTAGCGACGTGGAAGGCGCCCTGTCACAACACTACGCGCCGCCGCCGCCGCCGCCCGCGCTGCCTGACGCTCTGTCTAAGATGCACCTGTCTAACCAGGGCCTAGCTCCGCCCAGGTCAGTACCAGATCATCAGCGAGCGAGGAGCAAGGCGCGTTGTGTCACAACACTACGCGCCTGACGCTCTGTCTAAGATGCACCTGTCTAACCAGGGCCTAGCTCCGCCCAGGTCAGTACCAGATCATCAGCGAGCGAGGAGCAAGGCGCGTTGTGTCACAACACTACGCGCCGCCGCCTAATGATATATGCTGCCATACAAATGATGTAGAGTAAACAATTTTGCTATTTTCTTCACTAAATATCCTTTAACCGCTTGATTGGCGTAAAAAAAAAACCAGTACCCTCAGGGCGTCTATGAGCCGAAGTAATACCAATTGGTTAAAATCTAGTCGCAATCCCTATCCCTATCCCAATCGCTTTTAATGACAGTTTGTGTCAAATAAATGCAGTGTGAAGTTCGTCAGCACCCTTCAAACATCAAATTGAAAGGGATCGCGATAGATTCAAAAGTTAGACAATTAAGCCCCTGGTCCTCTCACAGGACGAAAGATTTTCCTCAACAGTTTTTTAGTTTATAAGTGCTAAAAGAAAGTGTTAACACTGCAGGCCGCCCCCGCCCCCCCTGTCGAGCGCGCCCCCCCGCCCCCCGCCCCCCGCCGACACTGATGACGAGGGCGAGGATATCTTCAGGAGACAGCCGCACCCCAGCCAGCCTATCTTGGTAACTAAACAAACTTACAGCAAATAAGCACTAAAATTAACTAGTTCGGAACTAGCTTGGTAGGTAAAATGCTCTAGTGCCATTTCGGGGATTACTTTTTTATGGAGAAAACACTACTGTTAGATCCTCTTAACACATTCACGGACGCTCCCTATTGTTCTTTTTATTATCACGTATGCTATAGGCATGTTGACATGACAAAATCGACGGAAAGCGACCAAGAGGAAGATGCCCGACACGTTGGACCGACCAAATCAGCTCCACACTCAACACCACAGTATACGATGCCATGCACTTAGCCGCAGATAGCAGACAACTGGCGAGGCATCGTACGACACGGCTTGCTCGTTTTGAATGACCACGACCCTCAGTGATGAGGATACTGATGCAAGGAGGAGGATGCTATAGCATAGTGCGTCCGCTAAAGTGTTAAATAAACCAGTCTGTTCTCCGGCCAGGTGGCAGCACACAACCTGCACAAGGCTGTGGCGGAGTGGTCCTCCAAAGACAACGAGATCATCGCCGCCGCCAAACGGATGGCCATACTCATGGCTCGCCTCTCGGAGCTGGTCCGCAGCGACTCCAAGGGTAACTCTTTTGTAATAAATGCTAACACGAAATCGGGGTTCGCACGGAGATTTGAAAGAGCCTTGTTTCATTCTGTCCTACCGTTTGTCCGACGATCGAACTGTTGGACATTCCGACTGAACAGTTTAAAGTTTTTTTTTTTCGAACTGTTTGGACAATTTTAAATGAAAGATTATGATGTAGTCTTCAAGGATACAGAAGGTATTAAAATTGATTCCGGTGATTTCTAGTAATGACCATAAAAAATAGAATAAAAAAACTTATTATAACTCGAAATCACTCTGACTGATTTTGGTAACCTACGTAATTAAACTTACAGCAACAAATCAAGGGTGACAGAAAACGCGAACCCGAACCCCTGGTTTCCTCACGATTTTTCCTTCACCGTTAGCGAGTGGTTTTGCTACTACAGATTCACAAATGTACGTAACTTTGAAAAGAAACAAAGTCATAGGTACGGTCGGCCACAATCTCAGATACCCCATGGCAGCTCTTACCGCGCGCGGCATAAGGGCGCCAATCGAACAAAAAGGGGTATCTGAGACTGTAGCCGACTGTACATGCCAGCACCGGGAATCGAACCTGGGTCTCTCGCTTCCGAGTCCGATGTTCTTACCACTAGGCCACTACCGAATCTCCATCACCTGCAAATCACATAACTTCATCTGTAAATGAACATGTAGTGCTATACCGTCTCGCTTTTCACTGTTGTATGTACTTACACACGTGTAATCTCATTGTATTTACGCATCGCTAACCTTTGGATCGCTACCTAGAAGTTGCCATGAACCTGAGCGGTAAGTGCATTGTACATATCCATTATAATTTGTGTGCTAGCATTAATTTTAAGAGCGTATAGCAGTACAGACAAATCCGTTAAAAAAATGTAACCAGTGAGGTTTCGTATACCCCACTTTCCTCTCTCAAAATGGGTCCAATTAAAAAAAAACACCACTGATATCACAAGAAAATACTTGTTGTCAGACAGTCTTGTTTTTAAATTTTAAAGTTGTAAAATAGATTTACCAGGCTGTTACTTTCAAAGTTCACGTTCATATATGTCAGATGAAAATTGTTTTCATTGTAGAAATCCCTCCGGCAACTTGATTCCTTTTAGAGAGTGCTCTTTCTAACTTCTTACGATTATGTTTTACAACATATTTGAACCGCCCAATTGTGTGTTTATCAAAATAAAACTAATAGTTTTCTCCAAACTACTATGAACTCGTGACCTCATATCTTTGCAACCCCTCGACCGATTTGGCTTATGTTCGAACTTAAAATATATTTTGTCTCATTTACCCGCCTACCAAATTTGGTGACGGTCCGACGATATTTACTCAAGTCATAGTCGAACTATTCATTCATTCATACATACAAATACATACAAGCGCCGGATTGTTCAAGTAGACTCGGAGAACTTCTCTCAATTCGCTCGCTCGTTCAATAACTAAAGTATTTGACATTCGTTACTGATCGAACCACTCCCCCCTACAGGTAGCAAACGGGAGCTGATCGCTACAGCCAAGGCCATTGCGGAGGCTTCGGAGGAAGTAACGCGCCTCGCCAAGAAACTGGCGCTCGAGTGCACCGACAAGAGAATCAGGACCGTAAGTCTTAAGCCCTAAGGTCCATTACCCACTAACCCAGGCAGGAAGCCAAGAAACTGGCGCCGAGTGCACCGAAAAAAAATATCCGGACCGTAAGTCTTACGCCCTAAGGCCCATAATCCACCAACACAGGCAGGAAGCCAAGAGAAACTGGCGCTCGAGTGCACCGAAAAAGGAATCCGCACCGTAAGTCTTACGCCCTAAGGCCCATAATTCACCAACACAGAAAGTAAGTCAAGAAAATGGCGCTCGATTGCACCGACAAAAGGATCCGGACCCTAAGTTTTTGACCCTTTTTGACGAAGCTTTTGAATCGTATTATGATTAATTGTATTTTTTTACATTGGTTTGCATGAAATAAATAACTTGTGCTTGTTCCAGAACCTGCTACAAGTGTGCGAGCGTATCCCCACCATCGGCACTCAGCTCAAGATCCTGTCTACCGTTAAAGCAACCATGTTGGGGGCGCAAGGTAACCGTTTATTTTTTATGGACCCTCTGCAAGCCAGTCTATAGGGCAATTTTTAAATAGCTTTGTTCCTGAAACACATCAACTTTAAAATGTGATTTCCAACAACTTTTGTTCTACGACTTTTCTCATAGCTCGATACATTTAAATATGGATTTCATATGCTAAAAAAGTTGGAATTAGTGCCATTTCAGCGCTGCCTGCGCGGCGCGCTTTCGTGCCCCTCCACTCTCTACCACCTTTCCAGCCTCTCCTGTTCCTATTTGATACTATGCGCGAAAAAAAAAGTTTTTTTTTTGTTTTGTATAGAAAATACATTTGCTTTTTCACCAAAGTCGTAGAACAAAAGTTGTTGGTAATCACATTTAGAAGTTGGGGTGTCTGAAGGTGTCTTTAAAGCTATTAAAAAATTGCCCTGTATTTTTACACGTTTTTATCTCGCTATCGACTTCTGCCATCTTGCTTTGCTTCGGTACGTAAAGTAAAAGCTCATTATGGCTGTTCATGCTAAGTTAGTTGTTTAAAAATGTAAAAACTTGTTTAATAAATATTAAAGTTTCTTCACGAGAAGCTTTCAACAGCATTATACTTCTGTAGCACAGCATCTCACTGCTTTATTTATTTATCTATCTATCTATGTATTTATTTATTGATGGAACAAAAGTAATATATCTCAACAATGTTCTTTTTGGTCGATTGATTAGCTCAAAATAGCTTTCCATTTTGCGAGATCTCGTCGACCCATTTCAGCAAATAAATTTCTTGACAGACTCTTGACCGCACATGGCGTAACCATTTTGAAACAGTTTCAAAATGGTTGTGCCATGTCTCTTAGGAGTCTATGGCAGAAACGCAAATGAAACTCTAAAGTAACTAGAGGTTGCAGTTTCGTTTCAACGTCTGTTCTGGGCCTTAGTCACCAACTCTGCTTTGCCTATCCTACTTTAATAACAAATGCTTTTCTTTCTTGCTTTCCCACCAAAGTTGGCATGGCGGACTATAAAGGTATATTACTCGTCGCCTTATTTTAAACATCCGTTTTCAATCAACGCCATCCACAAGAGCTAGTTGGTTCGATTGGAACAAATGGCTTCATCGAGTTCCATTCCGATCAACCAGGCTCCGTTTAGTTGCTAGGAACGGAAGAATCTATCATGTTCGGAAGATTTCGAGTTTGCATGATCTGTAATTTGTCTGCGTAGTTTCAATTTCATCCAAACCGTAACGAACAACAAACCTTCAACTATACTGAGGGCTTGTTATAATTCTCATAAAATACGAGTACATTGCATTTAAGGTCCAACGATAGCAGCCCATTATTTTTTATTTTTTTTTCCTTTGAAGTTAAACTGAGCTATTTTTGTCCAGCTATTTTTGTTTCACGGCAATAAAATAGTATTCTTTTCAATCATGTAAACAACTGAACAAAAATAGCTCAGAATGGCTTCAAAATAAAATAAAACTGTGAATAAATTGAATTTCCCGTCGCGCTTAGAGTCATCGAAGGCTAACTTTGTAAGAAACCATACATTTTCTTAGATTTCTGGTGCAATTTATGAACTACAGCATTTTGAATATTATGGCCAGTGAATTAAAGTGTAATGTCGCTTGCAGGTAGCGAAGAGGACCAGGAGGCAACGGAAATGCTGGTCGGCAACGCGCAGAATCTCATGCAGAGCGTAAGTATTTTGAATTCAGATTTGAACCCTTATAAAGGCCGTGGTAGTTTAGGGACCACAGTAAATTGAACTCTATTGTTTCGGAATACAGTCCCATAACCAGTGTAGGTCTACCGCGTTCAGTGAGCCTATTTTTAACCCCCGACATTTAAAAAAAGGGGTATTTTTAACTCCCTTCATAAAAAGAGGGGTGTTATAAGTTTGATCGCTGTCTGTGGCACAGTAGCTCCTAAACGGGTGAACCGATTTGGACGCGGTTTATTTGAAAGCTTTTATTTGAAAGCCGGTTTTCTAGCGAGTGTTCTTAGATATGTTTTGTCAAGATCCGTTCAGCCGTTTATGAGAGATGCTAATTTGAAGCTAAAAGACGGTTTTTTTTTTATTTAGTAGTTTTATTCGGTATGGGCGATTAGTGAAAAGTTTCAAATTATCAGCAGAGATTTTATTGTAGATTTTATTTGCGTTTAGACATGGCAAACGACATGAGACAAGTGACAAAACAAGCCACGCCAACCTATAGGTAACATTTGGTTTTGCCTCTTTATAGAACAGCCAGTTCTATCTAACAATTATATGACCAAGGTATCTGTGAGCAAGATGATATTTATTTAACAAATGGAGGGATTGTAAATGTAATTCGTATTCACAGGTAAAGGAGACAGTGAAGGCAGCTGAGGGTGCATCCATCAAGATCCGCTCCGAACAGGACGGCTACCGGCTACGTTGGGTGCGACGCTCGCCCTGGTACCAGATCTAGACACCACAAACCAAACACCTGACACGAGTACTAGCCCGACCTGGTACCAGATCTAGACACACCAACCAAACACCTGGCACGTTGGGTGCGACGCTCGCCCAGGGGCCTTAGCCTGTAACACAATGGCACATCAATGGCGTCCCAGGTAAAAGGACGAAACCGGGTTTATTCGTTGTTCTCCTACAACCAGCGAACTAATCCTCTAGAATTAGACTCATAATATTCTTTGCTGTAGTACAAAAACATTAAAATGACCGACACTGGACCGACAGCATTAATAAATCATTATTGAAACCGTCAAACGGGAGCCCATTTTGGCACCATTGCGTTACAGGCTAAGGGCCCTGGTGCCACATTAGATACACCAACAAAAAAACCTGGCACGAAATCTAGCCCGATAAACAAAGTTTTGCCCTATTGCGCGTGCAACAGACTTTTACCTTTTTGTGCGAGCCACAAAGTTTTACCTTACTGCATGAGCAACGATAGATACTTTTTACAAATTAAAGAGCGAAAGTGTAATGTTTACATAGGTAAATTAAACAAATAATACATTGTGTGATTGAGAGCTATAACGAATGAGCTTCCGAAAGTAATCGTATAAAATATATTTAATTTTACGAAAATTTTATTTATAATTTTATTATCTGTGTTTTTTTGGTGGCAACGAATGTATAAGATTTTTTTAACGAATTTTATGTATATTTTTACTTTACGAATAGTTATGCAGCTAAAACAGTTATTGCAGCTAAAATCTATGTAATATTTTCGTGTTATTTTTAAGTCTTATATTTCTTTGATGTATTCTTTTAAGTCTTCGCCCTTTTGTAGTATAATAATTGAAGATGCGAAAGTCAGTGCCATGTATTAGTGCTTTACATTTTAGTGGGTAAATTAGTCTTAACCTAACTAACGCATAATAACATTACCTAATAACATATTATTTATACATTAAAATTAGGTAGGTACATATATTTTTTCACTGTACTCCTATTAATTATGAAATAAGATACTACCATTTTAAATGCAATGTCTTGTAAAAGTAATTAAATGGTATCTAAAACGCACCCTGTATATTCCGTCGACTAATAGCAGCTGCAATTGAAAATTAATTTTATTTTTACTTAAATAATAATTGTACATGGATACTCATATTTCATGTCAGAATATTTCTTTCGTTCGTCTAGAAGATAAAAACCAAAAATAAAGATGAAATGTTTAATTAACATTTATTGTAGGTATTTTCTAGTTATTGTTGCAGCTAATAGTATAAGATTTATCCAGGCTTTCTGAAAGTAGACCTTATGGTTAAAAAAATAAGTATTTAACTTGCCTGAGCTAATATTTATGAAAAATATAATAGCTATAATGTGTGCTTATTTTTTATTTTATTTATATGTTCTCATTTTCCAATTCATTACGTTTTTCGTTGTTAATAATTGTATGTTTATACACTTGTCCCTTTAATTTATTCTAATAAACTTTTTATTATTATTATTTAATTTTTGTTTTTATTTTTTTGTAAGAATTAAGACGCGGGCTCCAGAGATATTTTGCAAATTACTTTTACATTATGGTGTTTCGTACGAAAGAAGTATTTTCTAACTAAAACAATGAGCAAGTTTCCATTTGGCCTAAAAAGTTTAGTCTTTTACAAAAAAATATAATTGTTATAATATTATCACTATAATTTCTAAGTTACCACGTGAAACCATTAGTAATAGAACAATGAAATAAACTGCATTCTAGAAGTAACGTCCATTTAGATTAGTGCCTATATAAATAACCGCCCAAAAACGTAAGACTTATTGCCATTGTAGGCTATGGCCTTATTGATCCAAATCTGACTTACCTCGTAGACCCTCTAACTTATATATGTAGGCAATGACATTCTATTGGAATGTCATTGTATGTAGGTAATATTGTGATATTTCCAAGTCTGTACTTTCTCTTACCCTACCTCTTACTGTAAAACTAGGCACCACAAGGGTACATTTGGTGCAACAAACCTATCATACAGACCTTACTATACGTAGTTCTGTAGCCCTTCTGTTTACTATTGGACTGCTTACTTACGAATTTTGCCATCCCCATTTATTTGATGGATATTGTGGGGTCCATGGGGATGGACCTATCACCTATGGCCGGCCCCGGAATTTTAGCTTTGTAGCTATTCGGTAATTTATCGCAATAAAGTTATTCTTCTACATATTGTTATGTTATTAAGAATCAAGCAATATCCTAATACCACTTAATACTTACCTACTTGACAGGTAGGGATTTTACTTATCTATTTAAATTAATTATACTAAGAGATAAAGAAATATAGTTAGGTAAGTAGGTACTACCTTATTTATTTTTACTTGAATAGGGATTTTTCAATTTATTTAGTCCTTTTTGTCATCGTCAGGTCAGACCTTGAAGTTACTGTAATGAAAGAAAACTTGGCTGACTCGAGTTACAGTAAAAAAACAGGACAAGTGAGAGTTTAACTCGCGTTGAGAGGATTCCGAACAATGTAGTAGGAAGATTGTCAGACACAGTCTACTAAGATACATTAGTCGTAAACTTGTATGTAACTCCATAACATACCGCGATCCTCAATGTAGGACTGTGGAATCATCTGTTGACTGAGTTGAGAAACTAATGCCATAAGATCAAAAACTAATGCCATAAGATCAAAATTAATATTTTCCTATGTTATTTTATACACCTTGTTATTCTTATAGGTTTTCCTGTAATCTTTAAGTAAAGAAAGAAGTGCACACGAAAGAGGATCGTTTGGCATAAACAAAGTTATAGTTTTTTTTGCTGACTAGGTACTTATTTTTTTACAAAATCTGTAAATGCGGTTCAGAATACCTATATCAAAAAGTTATGGAAGGTCTCCTAGGAACGTTTTCCAGTATCTAACTAACACGGTTGAGGTACCTGCCCTTACTGTCCTGCCCCTCCACCCTTGACGCACTTTTTTCAATATGACGGAATTCGGTACGCAAAGTTTTTTGTTCGAAAGTCCGTTATTGGCTTAATCTTATCTTTAGACAATATTGAGAAACTAATTTCAATTATTTTTATTTTGGTTCAGTAGTTTGGATTTTACAACGTTTCAAAGATACGGTTTTATGACCTTCACGCGACGGTCTGCAAACTGTTGGCGGTCATAGGAACAAAACATTTTAGCGCATAAAAACAAAACTACTGGACCAGAATAAAAAAATATTTAAATTAGTTTCTCAATATTGTCTAACAATGACATTCTAATACAAATGGACAACTCATAGGCGCTCGAAAAACGTAACTGCAAAATTGTGCTTAAGGCGCTGGGCATAGTGAATTAGCCCGCGCGCAAAAAAATTGCACAAAAACGATTCCTGTATCAAATACACTAAAAAAGTCGAAAATTTTCACATATCAAACCCTAGAATTAGATGAGAGCTATCTAAAACAGCCAGTTTTGTGTTGATACCCACAACAGATTGCAAGATATTTTGTTTGAAAAAAAGGGCGCCGCCTATTTTTTTTCATCAAAAATATCTTCAAAACGTTTATGAATGTCAACACGAAACTGGCTGTTTTAGATAGGTATCACCTAATTCTAGGGTTTGATATGTGAAAATTTTCGATTTTTTTTGTGTATTTGATACAGGACTCGATTTTGTGCATTTTTCTTGGCGCGCGGGCTATTCACTATGTACAGCGCCTTAAATTCAGTGTAAGCACAATATTTTCATTAGACGTTTGATGACTTCGCAGCTGACAACATGCCAAAATGTGGTACAAAAAAGTGCCGAAATAACACCTTGACGATGCCAAATAAATATGGTGTGACCTACCATCGGTTAATTAATATTATTTACATATGATAACAGGAGAAAAGGTACAAATATTAAGAGGAAACTATTAAATTTTCAATAAAAACCATTGATTGTAAACAAATGTTCCTGTTTCTTTCTCTCCCGCGGGTCAGAAAGAGATAGACAAAATGATGCTTCAAGAACATAGTCAGAAAAGAAATCAATGGAGACTCTTTTTGTAAAGTAAAAATTCTAAGGACTCAAATTTTTCGCACAGTTCTTGCTATCCTTAGTCAGTTGAAAAGGGGCAGGCATTTTCACTAACATGACAGTTAGACCTGCCAGTTTACTGAGAGTGAGTAAGATGATGGGATAGACTTTATTTAAAATAATATAACTACCAGGGGCTTAAGTCTGTAACACAATGGCGTGTCGATGGCATCCCAGTATAAGTAGAAAGACAAAACAGGGGTTTCCTCGTTTTTCTCTAGAATTAGAATCAGAATAATATTTCCTGTGCTTACCTACAACAAAAAAAAAGGACCGACACAGCATGAATAAATCGTAATTGATGCTGTCAACTGGGAGCCCTTTTTGGCACCGTTGCGTTACAGACTCAGGCCCCGGGCCCCGCCACACTGATACACGAATACTTCACCCTCTTCATTCGGCAGAAGACCAAAGTCGAAGATATCTGGCTAGGCGGGAGTACCAACGGTGGACTAGGGCGTCACTGAATGGTGGCCTAGAATGGGTCGAGGGTCGATGTGTAGACCGAAAGCTCGATGACATTGTCAAAACAGCAGGAGGACAATGGACGAGATTGGCATTAGACTGAGGGGGTTGGCGTGAAAAGGAAGAAGTCTATGCCCAGCAGTGGGCTTTATTTATGGGCTGGATAAATAAGTAGATTTGTATCACCTGGTTTTTTAAACTTCGCTGTTATTATTTTCCTAGAAGCTATCGAGCTATTCGAAAAGTCGTAGCACAACATTTGTTAGAAATCACATTTAGGGGTTGACATGTTTCACGAAAAAAGCTATTTACCAATTATACTTACCTGCCTATTTTTCATAGTTTTGAATATAAACTGTTTAAAATAATATCCGCAACATGGAACATAACAAAAAACTAAAATAGGCTATTGCTACTCCACTGCTATCTTTATTCCAATAAACTTCAAAAATCAACTTACGTAGCTGCAAACTGCGTGATTGATTTACATTTCCGCTTAGTGACACAATACATTTTGAGGGCTTGAAGTGTCAGCAGCAATGTAGAAACAAAAAGTCAGTCGAAGCATAATAGGGTGAAATTAGCGTGTGCCATGTTTCGACTTGGTTATTGTACGGATTTGTCCATTTGTATTGGAATGTCATTGTTGTCTAAAGATAAGTTTAAGCCAATAACGGACTTTCGAACAAAAAACTTTGCGTACCCAATTTACCTACAAAATTCAATATTTCACGAATTAAGACTCATTTTATATTGGTATTGTAGAAAATAGTATTACCTTTGAATAAACATTACGAAGTATATAAAATCTAAAATGACTATGCGATGTAAAAGAGAAATTAATTTTAAAACATTGTAAATGTAAATAAGAACGCAATGGCGTCAAGGGTAACCCCCCTGTATTGTAGTAGGTACTTATATATCTTTCCGCCCATTTTCACATGGTGCATTATGGGTATGTCTACACTCACCAGTCCCTTCCGATGGTCGACCACGCGTGTACCGGTGCGTTGGTAGCCCAGCGAGGCAGGATCGGTACGCAGCGGCTCCGGCGGTGTGAATGCGCCTGCGTTGTTGCCGTGAAGAGACCTTGCATAGAATAGAAAAGTATGGTTATCAAAATAGATGGGTAAGTTCATAAGTTGGTTCCTTAGAGTCACGAATATGGAAGTTCTACGACGCGTCAGTCGTTCCCGAGAACTCATGTTGACCGTAAAAAAGAAGACGATAAGCTACCTGGGACATCTACTTCGCCACGACAGGTACCGAATTCTTCAAGTGATCATGATGGGCAAGATTGAGGGGAAGAGGCGTGCTGGTAGAAGAAGAAAGTCGTGGCTCAGAAACATCAAGGAATGGACGGAGATAGCCAGCGTTGAACATCAGTTCTATTTCCCTTAGCAAAGAACAGAAAAAAACTAAGCCTAGGTACTACTTAGTAGGTATACGGAAACAACTTTGTCGTGTCCTCAACTCCTCACCGATATTTACGATCTACGATGTCTTAGTGTGGGTTCTGGGCAAACCATATACATCCTAATAATGTCCTAAACGACAATTTCATCGTCCGAGTGCTTTCACCAGACGTGTGTGTCCGAGTGGGCACACACGTCTGCTGTAAGTGAAGGTGTCACTGGACGCTGTTCACATCTTCTATCATCATCATCTAAAGACATAACTACTAAATAATAATAAAAAACTATTTTTGGATGAACCTCACGACAGCACGTTGACGCTTACACGCTAGCACTCTACTCGGTTACGTTAGGGGCGACTTTACAACAAAAGTGTACACTCTGACGTGCTGTCGTGTGTACCGTGGAAACAGGCTAGGCAAGGAAATCATAGTAACATTACCTGCCGCCACCGCCACCTCCACCGCTGCAGGCGCTGGTCAGGCTGACCAGCGAGGCGATGATGTGGATCATCACCAGCACAAACTCGTTTAGAAGAGGCATCATGCGCTGAAACATTGATAGGTTAAACACATTATAGTAGTTAGATAACAGAGGTGACAGAGGGCCCGTGGATGCGAGCAGCGAGAGACCGAGAAGGATGGCGTGAAGGGGAAAAGGCCTATACCCAACTTTGGGCAAATGTAGGCTGAAAATGATGAAATGATGAGTAGTTAGATAACGTTTAAAGGTTGCTGGACTTCCTCGAGGAGCTGGGATGGCATAAGTAGCATAGCTTTATTTTGGCTTTTCGCTTTCACTAAGCTTTCACGTAAAATAGGCTCATCAGTAGCAGTTGAGTTGCGGAAACCTTCACCGTCACAAATACACGAATAATAGATAACGGGTCTAATACCTACTGCGCGCCAACCCCAGCATTCTAGCTTTTATCACCTACACACGACAGCACGTCAACCCTTACATGCTAGTACTCTACTCGGTTACGTTACGGGAGGCTTTACAACGAAAGTGTACGCTCTGACGTGCTGTCATGTGTACATAATTTGGTGAAGGTGCGTGAGGTTTCACACAAAGAAGAATCGAGGAACAGGCGGTAACATCGCCTGTTTAATTTTAATTTTCAGTATGGTATTGATGGAGAACCAGGAACACACCTAAGATATGGAGAACTTGGGAGTAACTTAAGGGCTACATTTTGATACAATTTGGAAATTGAGCCATCTGGCTGAATGTTGCTACTTGGTGTTGCTCCGCTAATGTTCGACCGTCGTCGTCGAGTCGAGTGCCGAAAACTGTTTTTATGAATCAGGAGTTCAGACACTGACTAAAATTACGTGAACTGAGAGCATTACAGCTCGTTGTTGGGCTGGGGTTTTAGGGATTGATCCTGCAACCTTTGACGTATCGTGCCGTGGATACCTCACCTCAAGGCGACCCCGGTCTCTCGACCACAGCGGAGGCACCCCTTGCTCCGCAAAACCGCAGCCAGCTCTCGATATAGGACAGAAAACAGGTGTAAGCCAGCAAGATCAGCTCCTGCGCTATCGTCTTGTCCATCCGTCACACAAGAGGTGCTGGAACCACACACATATTCTGAGGCTCTGCCAAGAGTTACGTCCGGCAGACCTACGGCAACGACAAAGCATGTTTCACTACGGCAAAACAGCTTGCCGGACGTAACTCTTGGTAGAGATTTAGCTGTTGAGGAAAATACTCAGGTCATCTTTAGACTGATGAATTCAGATGTAACAACAGATGATAGAGTAGAGATACAAGTCCGTCAGTCTATAGAAGGGTAACCTGTAGGTGGCAAAATCATAATAAGCACTTCTGCTCTTCGGAAGGCACGTTACATCATATCGTTGGTCCCTGTTGTTTATTATTCGTGTCAGAGGACCCTGATAACAATATTATTGTACAAGGTCTAAATAGCTCTAAACCGCCATATACTCCAGCGTGAAATAGGTATCTATGTATGTCGCTAACGCTTACAAGACACGGCCCTCCGCAACTGATATAAGACTTTGAAGATAAATTATCTCGCCGAATTTCGGCCTCTTATCCTGGGTCGGCTGGGGTAGAGATAAAAAAGGTAGCCGTACCAGCTTACCCTTATTTGGTGCAGGGCGGGGAGGTCCGGCAGAGTATCTCCTGGCGAGGGCAACACTTGCTGAAGCAACCCAACACTAACGCCGACCAGAGTAGGATCAGCAGCCAATGCCAGTGCGTTAGCATGACAGGCCGAGCTGGAAAACGGTCTGAGGGTTAGGTTTTAGAGGCCGGCTTGCAAAAATGATATCTGTAAACAGTTTGCTTTACCCAAAACTCAAAGAACTAATGACAAACCACTCGATAAACAAATAGGCTAGAGGCAAATAAACTGTCGCATAGCCGTACACAGCCAGTCCTTTTATTTTTAACAGGAAGTTGGTTTAATCAATTTTAAAGAATGGATGAGGTAAGTACCTAATGCCATGAAAAATATACCTATAACTTTTTTTAAGTGAGTTTAGGATAAATGATAGCAAAGCTTTTCTTTGTCACAGACTTTAAAAACAGTGTTATGTGGAAACTTGGTGGAAACTCTAAGTGTAGGGAAAGGCTATACATACTACTACTACTGTGACAGAAAAACTGACCAATTCAACATCCTGAAGTAAGCATATCATACCTGAAAAGGAGTTCAGCTCCTTAACTGAACTTCTTTTCAGGTATGATGTAAGCTATCACTGCCACCATACCTACTTCTGAAACCCGAGGCTCAATTGGTTTGAATCATCGCCGCGCCGCGACCTTTGAACAAACACAAGCTTTAATTAATTGATGCAATATTTAATTTAATTTCGGCGTTTTCAATCACGGAGCGGAATTTGACCCAAACCCACAGATCCTCAGTTTTAAGTATGCGGTGTCATCGCCTTTGTGATCCTTCAAAAAACGGTTTGCAAATGAAACATCTCTTTATATTTAACATTAGGTAATTGTTTATTGTTCGGATTTATGTCCTAGGTCCTTATTTAGTTACATAAATGATTACCTAATATAAAATATTTTTGTTGTTGTAAGGTGGGAATACCTTCCGAAAGCTATTTCCCTAAAACATATTTCCAGAATTTGCTAACGGTAGGTACAGTTGGTATGGCTTGGAAAGTCAGGCAGAGAAGCTATCGCAACTGGCTTTTTGACCTACTGTCTATTAGGACAATTTCCATTTTTACACGATGCAGTTTTCTTGCAGCACCCGTTAGCGGACTGAATCAGCAACATGAATGCTATAAAATGCAGTAGCAGATTAGTCCAATCTAATCGGAGCATTTCGAAAAGCAACCACGTCGGTCGCTTGCCAACTCACTGGTCCTGCGATATCAAGCAAATTATTGATCTGGCTGAGAATAGCTGAGGAATGAATCAATTGATATGGTATGCCCAGGACTTATTACGGTGATTCATAAAAAGGATTATAGACTAGGCAATCCTGAAAGATTTCTACAGCGTGAAGCGGAAAATCCGGCAAAGGAGGGCGCACGCGGAGATACCACCTGAAGTATTTTATCAACAAAAGGTTGACAACAATAAGCACCCAAATACAAATGGCGAGGCGAAAGAAATTGTCCCAGATGATTGTCAAAGGGAAAACTTCACGTACTCTGCTAAGGTTGCTAGGCGGAACGGAAAGCAGATGTCCTGAAATTTTGTGTCTTTTCCCCGTACCCGGGGTCTAGATATATTTTTATTAACTTTAAACGAGGACCTGACACTCTTATTACTGAAATATGGAAGTCTTGGACCCAACACTCTTCTTCCTGTGAAATGGGAGAAATTATGTAAAATCAAAACTCAGCACTCGAAAAATTTGTTTGCGAAAGAACTAGGTATGGCCAAGAATCGGCTAACTAGGTTTTTGGTAGGAGCACGAGCCGGGCCCGCCGCATAAGCCTCCTTTTTTGACACCAATATCAAAAAGAGCAGAAAATCTTACAGCATTTGGAGCAGCAATAGCTACACTTGGCTCACCATTTGATTTTGCAGCAGAAAAAGATTTTCTTAAAGAGTGGACTTTCAAAACACTTGCCTTTGAAAACACTTGCTCGCTGGGGAGATCTTGCTACGAGTACATTGCGACAGTTGAAGCAACGATAGAAGTGTCAATAATAATAGAAAATGATGGAACTAAACCGGTACATAATAATACATATTTGGTCCTATGATAATTCAGCGTTTCGGTGCTACGAGAAAACAATGGTCGATATCAGAAGGGGATAGAAAGGAAAATATATCTTACTCGAAATCGTTGAAAAGCAAATGTCCAAACCATAGCCAAACTAAGCTAGCCATTTACCAATCCAAACCAAACTGTACAAAAACGATTGATTTCATAATTTAGTTCGTTGTTAAATCGAAAGCCAAGGGTCGAAACCGATCATTGGAACATAGACTTTATCAGCAATGCTTTCAAGCAACTTTGTCAAGATATAAATATCACTATTGCGAAAGCTCTCTAAGCTATTTCCGTTTAGGTTTTTTGGGTCCGCAACACCTCAGCTTGCTCTTCTCGATCGCTTCCTTGTCGTACGTGCTGGTCTGGCAGCCACTAGCGGCACAGAGGATCGAGAGCACAACCATCAGCAGTAGCAGTAGGCGGGGCCAACTGACTTTCATTGTAACCCGTCGGACATCTGCAAATCGTGCGACAGATCTATACAACCCGTTGGAAACATGAGTCTTATAGGGGATTTATGGATCTAGCTGCCTACGCCTGTGATACACACCTACGCCTACCTACGCCCTGTGATTGCAAAATCTGCGATTCAATATACAGGGTGGTCCAAACATAGACGTCAAGCGAGAAAATCTAGATAGCTGACACCGAGGGCTACCCGAATCACCCCCATGTATGTTCAGCCATTTTTTGTCGTTTAGAAGTTATGAGGCTTAAAAGGTTTTTTTGAAAAAAATTACCTGGCATTGGATTTTATTTTGTAACTTTTTTTTCTTTTGACTTGTCAGAGATATTATTTATTCTTTAGGGTCTCAGATAACTTATCTATCACCAAAAAAATAATGATCAGCTATGGGCTTCTAGAACTTACCGCAATTTTGATCCAAAGTCCAAAAATGTTGTTTTCGAGAAAACATTACTGAAATAGTTAGTATGGGGAAAAAAATAAGTAGAGGTCTGAAGAACTTTTTATTGATTTCAAAAACTTTCCTAAAGCCTTAGTCTTCAGAATAGTACAAAAAACCTGTCACTTTATGGGACGTTTATTCAAGTAATTTGCGATCGAAGTTGAAAAACTGGAGTTGGAAGAAATTTTATTTCAATCGATTTTCATTTATTTTGGTCGATTCGGACAAAAAACATTGCAGGTAGGCTTAATATCGCCTGTTAGCACGGTCTGCATAAGAAATTCATGGAAAAATAAAAAAAAATAAACCATAAAATATTTTGATTTTTTTTTACCTTTTTTTTTCATTATTTGAATTTTAAGCTATTTTATTACCGAATTTACTTACAAAAAATATGAAAAAATAATAATTTAAAGAAAAAAAATAAAAATAAAGTCCGAAAATTAAATGAGTTTTTTAAATATTTTTTCGTGAATTTCTAATGCAGACCCTACTGACAGACGATTTTAAGCCGATCTGCAATGTTTTTTGTCCGAAGAAACTAAAATAAATGAAAATCGATTGAAATAAAATTTCTTCCAACTCCAGTTTTTCGACTTCGATCGCAAATTACTTGAATAAACGTCCCATAAAGTGACAGGTTTTTTGTACTATTCTGAAGACTAAGGCTTTAGGAAAGTTTTTGAAATCAATAAAAAGTCCTTCAGACCTCTACTAATTTTTTCCCCATACTAACTATTTCAGTGATGTTTTCTCGAAAACATCATTTTTGGACTTTGGATCAAAATTGTGGTAAGTTCTAGAAGCCCATAGCTAATCAATAATTGTTTGGTGATAGATAAGTTATCTGAGACCCTAAAGAATAAATAATACCTCTGACAAGTCAAAAGAAAAAAAAGTTACATAATTAAATCCAATGCCAGGTAATTTTTTTCAAAAAAACCTTAAAAGCCTCATAACTTCTAAACGACAAATAATGGCTGAACATACATGGGGGTGATTCGGGTAGCCCTCGGTGTCAGCTATCTAGATTTTCTCGCTTGACGTCTATGTTTGGGCCACCCTGTATATCAGCACCACGATACATAATTTATTATGAATACATTCTGCGACCTTTCCATTCTCTATATCGTGGTTACGGTACTTCGTATTTGGATTTTTTTTAGTTTCACGTGTTGTCATGCATTCAAAGTAGTCTAATAACGAAAAAGAGTGTAACATTTCAGTACTAAAATAAAAAATATAATAGGTGTACTAAAGACTGCAGATATTTTAAATGAGATACTAAGTAGAATTTTGCATTATTTTATTTGCATTTTACTGTAACAAAATATAATGAAAATACTATTGACACTCAAATTGGGATATACTTCGGGCCTGTCGAGAAGTACTTTTAACACAATCACGATAGAAAGTAGCCCGATATAACATAGCATTGCCATATGATGGCATACAAGGCGACGTACCAAATTGTACAATCGTCGTTTCTAACAGGCCAATGGTACCACTGTTTGTAAAAGTCATAGGAAGCAAACAGCAGTATGTGAACACTGACGAATATTTCATAAGTCAACGCATTCCCAAAGTTCACCACTAAGTACATGAGGTAAGAATAAACCACAGCGAATGTTGCTAAAGCTATGTTTAGTATTTTATCAGACAGGCTCACCATTGTTTTACGTTTGTACAAATTAAAATATCTATATGAAATAAGTTAGTCAACCTATGAAGAACCAACTCGAGATTTGTAGTGAAATAATTAAAAGTAATGTTGAAAGTAATCCGTATGATGTATTCAGCAGTGGTTTGCAGCAAAAATTATCATTGAGACTTGAGCATTTTGTTACAAGTTCTTAATTATCTTGTGAATTTCTGACAGTAATATGATGCGGTTTACGCACCAAGCGCAGAGGAAAATTGTGGTTAGGATGTGCTGATGATTAGGACGTAGGTGCAGCGATGTGAAGATCAGGAAATAACGTAACTTTTGGGACAGTTCTCACCAATGTGGTCATTTGGTGGTTAAATCGCAGAGTGTGTGCAGTTCAGGCTCGGACGTAAGTTTGATCGGAAGCTATAATCACGAAGATCAGAAAGCCCAAGTGAACGCTTCTGAAGAGATCGTGCTCTCCATTCTGAAGTCAGAGTCTGAAAATGGATTTCGAGGCTTTTCGTTTTGGACTTTGTAGTGACATATGGATGAAGATCACGGAAAGTGTCCGTGTTAGATAGCTCTCCGGCGCCTTAAACAACTTAACTTAAATTCATTAATATTAAATAAGTATAATGTACTGAATATATAGTTTTAGAAAGGGGATGCATATAATTAATAGATTTCGGTATGACGCAATCTTGCAATACCAAAATTAACAAATCACATCTTCGTTCGACCGTTCGTGGCACTGCGCATGGTTCTACGAAGGTTCTACGAAGTGCTACGGCGGCGTAGAGGTACTACGAGGCGTAGTAGGTACTACGCCGCTATTGGTACTAGTATTATAGAGATTATTTGTATCTGTATCAACCGAAGTCATACTATGATGCCATACTCTTTCTCTCTATTGGTTTGGGTCAAACTGCTCTATACATCTTAGGTAGATAAGTAGGAATGTTTTATTGTTATGCTTACATGCGCGGGATTTTCTAACGCGCCCTAAATATTCAAGTTCCTAACTTGACAAAATAATGCTTTGGAATCTTGGTAAATATAATTTTACATAAGAACATACCTTAACTCTCTGTTAGAATTGGTTCCGTCGGGCAAATTATTTATATTATTTTATATTTATACTGAGAATTTAAATTTATTTTTGCATTTTATTCATATTTCACCATGAGAGTGAAATTTTTGTTTAAACTGACAACAAGAATAATCAATAAAGAAAAAAAATAGCTAGCGGGCAAAGTAGTTCCACCATCGAAGTTCCACGTATAAAGTTGTAACCTTTTTAGTTGCGTTTACATGGCTAAACTGGCTAACGAAAGAGAACAGTGTGATGTACCGTGCATCACACTAGAAGCAGATATAGGTACAGTCGGCCACACTCTAGGATACCCCTTTTTCTTCGATTGGCGCCTTTATGTCGCGCGCGGTAAGAGCTGCCATGGGGTATCTGTGACTGTAGCCGAGCGTACGACTAGCGCCGCGAATAAAAAAAATCTTATCAGTTTTTTGGATGCGTTTTTTGCTAAAAACGCTTCATCAAGTTCTCAACGCGAGGCAGTGTTTCGGTGCAAGAAAACCTAACTGCAACCGAGTCTTAGCAGGCGGGACCATTATGTTTGAACCTGGGTCTAATAATTTTAGGTTGGTCCCGCCTGCTGAAACTGTGATGCAGTTGGGTTTTTTTTAGGCAGTCGGGTTTTTTGTTTATTTTAATAATTGATTTTACTTTAAGTTTTTTTTAGTTTTCGTAATGAATGACTTTATCATTTCATTATACGCACCTTAATAAATTCCACCGTAAGCAAAGTTAGGTGACGATAGTTGAAATTTTTGTTGTTTTTACCAAAGAAATATACACACTGTGTGTATTACACACGAAACACATAACCCTCCTTCTGGGGCAGACGGGTAAAAAGGCGTGTCGCTAACTGAATAGCAAATAAATATACCATTCCAGAAGTCCCTAAGCTAACATTTTACCTACAAAACATCCATCCATCACATGAGATGTAAAAGTAATTCTCGGGCATTCCTCGGCCACCGTTTTATGGGCACTTATAGAGCTTATAGAAACTTATGCCGAGGGATATTGTTTCAGTAGTTTTGGGCTCGTGTTTTGTTTTATGGGTCACTTTGATGCGAATCGTTTGAGGAAAACTTTACGCAATGGCGTGTCAATGGGGTCCCAGTAGAAGGACAAAACCGGGTTTTTCTTGTTTTGCTCCTACAAGCAGCTAACTAATAATTTAGAATTAAAAAAATAAAGGCCTTTTTGCATCTACGACATGAGATGATTTATGCAGCGTACAGTGGTAACATATCATCATCATCAGCCTGTTAACACCCACTTCTGAGTTAAGTCCCCTTCATACTCACGCTACCTCTCACGATCCTGTGCCAGGCGCAACCACTGTTTTTTTCCGCTTTTTGTTAACTTTGGTCCTAATCTTAGAAGCAAAAGATATTACCACAACTCTTGATGTAAGTATAAAAGGTACTAACCGCATGTAATACATCGTCCGATGTGTAAGCTCTTCATCTGGGAACTGTTAAAAATAAGCGCGTCGCGTGCCGGGCGCGTGCCGAAGTACAGTCTGACAAAAGTATACTGTAATCATCTTTTGTCAAAACTAACAAACTTTGAGATGGTTTTGGCTTTATGTGTAACCAGAGTTCATAGGACACATGACTTTCTGTACTTGGTCACAAGTTCACAACATCTTTATAAAATGTACTTACTCTTTTGTAGAGAGTAAAATCTATGAATACGAGGGTATGTAGCCTTTACACTTATTTAAAGAAAACATCAATGTAATGGTAAAAGCTACGAAACTACACTCACTCTGGTCAGAGGTTCCAACCGAAATTGCTGTAGATATTATGGAAATTAAGTAATCAACTGCTCCATTATTTATTTTTATCTATCTCTCATTTGCCAATTCCTTTTTAAGGTTCCGTACCCAAATGGTAAAGGAACATATCTATTACTAAGATTCCGCTGTTCGTCTGTCCGTCTATCCGTCTGTCACCAGGCTGTATCCTAAGAACCGTGATAGTTAGACAGTTTTTTCACTGTATGTATTTCTGTTGCCGCTACAACAAAAAATAAAAGGTTGTTGGAGCCCCTTAAAAATATTTAAGGGGCTCCAACAAACGTGACTTTTTTTGTTGTTTTTATAGATAATGGTACGGAACCCTTCGTGCGCGAGTCCGACTCGCACTTGGCCGGTTTTTTCTTTAGCCCTAACCACAATTTTATGAAATAGCTTACCTAGCCTTTTTGATTACCAGCAAAACTGTCTACTAAGCCGCGTCAAGGGTACGGGCCTAAACTATGGCAACAACTTGCCTCTCCTTCCTAAAGAATGCCCCAAAACGTTCAGTTAATGTGTCCCGAATGTTTGGGATGATGCACGCAAGGTCGTCGGCATTTGCTGGATATTTTTATATTCCGTTCCGTTTGCAATGATTCATGCGCGATGTGTGTGATGGATATTTGAGATTTTTCTCGAGAAATGCTGTTCCGCTCTTACGTGAATCGTGACTAAGGAATGGTCGATGAATAACTAAATACCTATCTTTATTTTGCACGGAGTCAGCGAAAAACAGGAAGGGAAATAAGAGCGCACTATTATGGAAATACTTCCATACAACTTCTATTACTAATGACTAGTTTCTTGGTCAACCTTTATTTTTCACAGTTGAAGTATGATTAAAGGATTTGCATGTATCATAGTTTACAAAGATTTTTTGCTATTTTTCTTTTTTGGATTACAAAACGTACTTACGTGGAATAATAATTCTAAATCGTGCTAACAAAAAAAAAACTTAAACAGTGGTTAAAGTGAAGTGTCACGTAAAAAAATACTCTTATCTAGTTGAACTAGGCGATAACTGTCAACGATGACAGGCTTGACAGTGAGTAATTATCGGTGTTGACAGCGTCGCACGCGCCGTTTCCGGTGATTACGTTAGACAGATGAGTTTGTGAGAAAACGGGAACATTAATCTAACGCTAAGCAATGACCAGCAATGTTCTTTCATGTTCATCTTGCGTTAGCAACTGAGCACAGAATACATACGAAGTCATCAAACTGTTTTCATATAAAAAATCAATGGTCGTTTTCATCGCCCACAAAAATGCGACTCATACTATCGCAAACTAGAGACATGTATCTATATATTTTACCCTATTTTATATCTGACCGCGGGTGTACATATACGTGGACATGGTTTCCATACAAATGTGCCCAATGACCTTTCGTCCATCGTCGGTGTGTCCAGTCCATGTCTATGTGGAGCGTGTATCTACACTGCCTACAAACATACGCTTCCGATAGACTTCGAGATAGTGCCACAGAGTCGCAAACAAACAAGCTTTATTGTATCGTGCATGGCATGTATTATATCTAGATATATGATGAGTCAGATAAAGTTGTCATTTCCGTAAAGTCACGTAACGTTCTTTGACTAAACTTTAGTAAGTAAGAACGCTCGTAAAACATTTTTTTTACTATGTGGGCAACTATGCAACGTACTATGCAGATGGCGAGAGAGGAGAAGCTGTCCACAAACTCATGATAATTATACTGAAACAACCAGTGAAAAGCTTAGGACGCGAAAAATTTAATTGGGGGATTTATGCCCGTTTTCACCAACAACCCCTAATTTTAAAAGACCTTTTAACGAAAATTATCTGCGCCTCTGCAAGTCTAGGGGTTATGGATGAAGGACCATACGAATTACACTCACAAGCGTTATGAGTTGAGTGTGTATGATCCTTCATCCATGCCCCATAGACTTGCAGAGCTGCAAATAACTTTCGTTAAAAGGCCTTTTAAAATTAGGAGTCGTTGGTGAAAACGGGCATTAGGCCCGTTTTCGGAATTGGGAATTTTACTAAGTAAATAGGTACTTAAGTATCGTTCTGTCACGCTCTTTTGTGAGAAATCTGCAGAGACGGAACGATACTTAGGTACGTATTTGCTTAGTGAATTTCTCAATTCAGAAATCGGCAGTAAGTATTTCAAACAAGAGAAATCGAACAACAATGTTGCCAAGGTCTTCCTTATCCAGCAACATCTACAACCATCCTCTATTATATGTATCTATTTAATACCGCAAAGTTTAAAACAATTGCCAATTTTCTACAACAAAAATCCCTGACCAAGATACAAAGAATTTTACAACTTAAACTTTCGTAAGCACTGCACATTTTAATATTAATTTAACGGCTTCACTTCCTTTAGTATTTGTCGGAATAGCCAATATGTTAGCCGATACAAAGAGACCACCCAAAACCCGCGGGTCCCTAAGGTATTAATAGTCATCTAAGATCACCTACTTGAGATCGATCTCAAGTAGGTGAACTAAGAAAAGTCAAATGCTAATGTCAAGCCTTGGCTAATGTCAATGTCAATCTCATCATCTAGTGTCTATTAATATGGTGACAGCTATTTTACTCAAGTTTGACATTAGCCAAGGCTTGACATTAAATTTAGCATTTGTCTTCTCTGAGATCACCTACTTGAGTTCGATCTTGAGTCGACGACTATTAATGCCACCCTGACAAAATGAGGTTACTTCCCTGTCCACCAAACCAAGGACTCGGCAAATTAATTATTAAACTTCTCGTTACGGGCCCTTCCCCCGAGTATCGTAGCGCCCGTCGTAGACACGCTACGCCGCGTAGGCACGCCGTAGAGGGTCTACGAGATTGTCGCTTTGGTTGGCCCTCCAGTTTCTGTCTGTTGCTGTTGCTGACTGCGGTAGAAATCGAAACGAAAGTTATGCTTTTTGCAGTCTTGGTGATGGATATGCGATGAATATGCGCTTCTTTGACAGCACGAGCCTTGATCGATTTTTCTAAAAAAAAAGTAATAATTTAAATGAAAAACAGTTACGAAGCAAAAATAAAAAAGTTGAATAAAAAACTGCATTATAACGTTTAGTGGACGCGGTCGGATAGGAAGATGTCGGAATTGCTTTATCTGTAATGCTGCTTAAAATTCCTATTTCTCATTTTATAATTTTTTTCTTGCCAATGTTTCGTCTCGTTAATGGTAATGTAGGAAAGTTACGTTCATGCAAAATTAGCTAAAGTTTCAGATTATTCTTCATCTTGTGTCCGATTAATAATGGATGATATAAGGTCATATTATAAAAAAAATTGTATAAAAATACTAATTGATAATAATAATAATGATTTATTTATTAGACATTCTATTGGTCGATAACAGTTAGTATGCTTATCCTATGTCAGTAAGTACATCAAAGGGCACGCAAAATGTTCAGTTATACATGAACAGGCGAGGCAATACTACAGGGTGCACTCTAAGTCGATAGCGGAACTTTAAGTGGGCTATCTACTGATCAATACAAACAAATTGTACTAGGTGGCGAAAAAAATGGAGTGAAAAAAATATCAGCTGTTCCTTACAAAAGGTCGACTCAGTACTGCGCTAAATGTATGAAACCGCTATTATTTTTTTCGCTCCATTTTTGTCGCCACCTTGTACAAGTTGTTTGTATTGGTCAGTAGACAGCCTACTTAAAGTTCCGCTATCGACTTAGTGTGCACCCTGTAGGCGGAGGTCTTGATAACAGTAGTGTTCTCCAATTATTAGGCGGAACAACCCTAAGCATTCGTGACAGCCAGGAGATAAACAGGCGAGCGTGCAGTGCGTTGCCATTTCAAAAATAATTCACGCCGGAAACGAGGTCAGTCGGCGGTCTCACTGACTGCGTGGGTGTAGAAGGTGCATTATAGCATAAAAGGTACTCGATACAATGCACCTTTCCATTGTTTTTAACAAGCCGTAACAATAGTGTGTTCTCCATACAAACGAAGTCCCCGATTTCCTCCTGGATAATGGTATTATAGAATACATTTTTGGTAAGTTGGGACAGTCCACCGCTGGCGTGTCGGACTGTTTAGAATTTTTCGATAAATTATTGTTAACAGGAGGTCCTTCATAAAAAGAGTATTTAAAAGTGGCGATAAAAGACGTCTGGTAAACTAATTGAACAACGTATAATAAAAATAAGAGGGTCTAACATTAAAAAGTTTTTGGTGATATCAGTGATGAAAACATTTTTTAATACGGACCATATTTGAGAGAGGAAATGGGGCATACGAAACCTTGATTTTGTAGATGTTTTTAGGTTGTCCCTTTCGCTTAGTGTTTGAGGGGTAGAGCGCCCGCGATTCAGCACCCAATGGTCACTTTAAACAATGATCTTACTCTGCGGTAAGATGATTTATATCGCACTCGTTCAGCTATTATCCTTGTTTAATTTTCCCATGCGGGCTTTCTACCGCTTCCGAGTAGATGCCTGAAGTCCGGCGAAGTCAGCCGCATTCAGTCGCGCAGCCGCGTGAAGTTAGCGGCGGAGAGCCAGGCTGCGCGCGCCGGCCACCAACCTACGACGCCCAGTCGCTCCTCAACAGCGAACCAAACCCCAGTGACGACACGCCTTCTGGAGAACAACCGCTTTGGGACCCCACTGGGCGTTTTGAGAGACAGTCAAATTTTAGGCTCAAAAACAATGGCGGTTAACCCGTGCTGTGAGGGTTGAGGGTGCGGGCGCTATGTGTCTGACGCTAAGGCTAGACGGGACCTAACGGAGTGTAAAGAATACAGGAATCGATGTACATAGAGCCGTGTTATGTACTCGTTTGATGTTGTGATTGTTTAGTGTTCAGTTTATTTATTTCTGCGGAGGGGGAGCTTTTCGTAGTCTGCAGATGACCATTGTAAGTACTTAGCCTTCTTATTTTACGTAGTGTCATTGCATTATTTTAAACAGTTTCATTGTGTCCTACAATGTCTTGATTATCTGCACCGAATTTTTTTATCCGTTTTCATTAGGCGTACAGGCACTGGTGCATTTTAGGACCAATTTTGTGACCTCATGGTGTTAATTTTATTTTAGTATTGTTTGTATTGAATTGAATTAATTCGATCTCAATAAAAAAAAACAAATTAAACGTAGAGGTAGATGTTTGACCCCTTCTTCATAAGAGGTCAAACATCTACCAACTCAAAGTCAAACAGGGTGTCAAATCCTGTTCAGTAGCAGATTATTTCCCTTTTTTTTACCAAGAAACATTGCTACTTCTTACCAAATGTGGGCTCTACATTCATGATCGTGAAATACTATGATAGCTTGTGGTCAAACAGGGGCCTTAGCCTGTAACGCAATGGTGTCAAAATGGGCTCTTTGTTGACGGCTTCAAATACGATTTATTAATGATGTCGGTCCTTTTAATGTGTTTGTAGTAAAGCAAAGAATATTCTGATTTTATTTCTAAACAATTAGTTCGCTGGTTGTAGGACAAAAACGAGGAAATCCCGGTTTTGTTCTTCTACTGGGACGCCATCGATATGCCATTGCGTTACAGGCTAAGGCCCCTGGTGTGTCAAAGTGGTGTGACCACGAGTCCGCTGCAAAATATTATGTCCGGACGCCCATTGGGCTCCAAGATCGACCAATAGTCCAACGGAAACCCGCAACGGTTCCCGAGGGACCAGTAGCACTGCTGCTACATGCGACAATGCTACACCACTACTTAATAATACTTAAGTGGAGCCAAAAGGGTCAGTGTGCCAAACAGAGCAAGCGCCCCCCCATATTTCAACTACAGGATGCACCTTGACTAATAACTACATATAATTTTAAATCCCCCGACATTTAAGCTTCAAATAAGGATATCTCATAAACGGATGAACCGATTTTAATAAAACATAATAACTAAGAACACTCGTTAGAAAAAATTCTCTCAAATTAAAAAAAAAACCCTCATCTAAGTCCGAAAGTCGGTGCCACAGACAGACACACATAGCGGTCAAACTTATTACACCCCTCGTTTTTGGTCGGAGGTTAAAAATAGAAAGGTTAAAACATTTTCCAGCAATAGATTTTATGGTTACTTGGTTTTGGCGTCTGAATGCGTATATGACGTATATCGACATTATTTCATCACCCTGTATAATCAGGAATACAGGAATAAACTTGTATTCTTTACTCTACCTCCCTAGTAACATTACCTATTACTTAATGTTGACATTTGAAAGTCTACTTTCTGCTCCGCACATTGAAGGTAGGAAATTGTCTGACAGAGAACCTCACCTTCAAAATGTCAAACCTCAAACCTGAAATCAAAACTTTGAGTTCAATCTGTGGAATCAAATTGACTTCTGAATACAGGGGCTTAAGTCTGTAATGCAATGGCGTGTCGATTGCGGCCCAGTAGAAGGAGAAAACCGAGGTTTCCTCGTTTTTTTAAACCGAGGTTTCCTCGTTTTTCTCCTACAACCAGCGAACTAATCCTTTAGAATTCGAATCAGAATATTGTTTGCTAACTTACAAAAACATTAAATGGACCGACAGCACTAATAAATCGTAATTGAAGCCGTCAACTAGGAGCCCATTTTGGCACCATTGCGTTACAGACTCAGGCCCCAGACTGAATGGTATTCCGTAAGCAGCCGTTGTGTCAAAACTCCGACGAGATTTGACTATTAAATGTCATATCATACCTTGAAACTCAAACTAGCAGCAGTCAGTTTTGTTCATCAAAATCACAAAGGCAGTCGAGCAAACTTCGTCAATTTGAATAGCAGCCTTCGCTTTGAACATCGAAACCCTTCCAGAAACTGGGGCAGACAAACAAACACAGGGCGATTGTCCACCGCACCGTTACTTCACGTCACGTCACGTCGAAGGCGCCGAAGTAGCGGTACATATCTCATTAACAGCTGAACCGATTTTGATGAAACATGTCTAAGGACCATCGCTAGAAAACCTGGTTTCAAATAAAAGTAACAGCATCGACGCGGGTTTGCTTACCGCGCGCGTCTCAATTCCAAAAGGTCGCATCCCATTCTTATCCCGCGCGGATTATCTATACAAGGTGTTACAAAAGTACCTAACTCTTTTTACAGGGTGTAACCTACTGGTCAACAGGTAGTTAAATCTGTAAAAAAAAGTTGAAAATAACAATTTCATTTTATAACCTCAAAATTGAAACAAATTCATAACCTTTTTGTTTTTAGCTCAAATTTAAAAATATGTTTGTGCGTGTAGGTGCATTTACATAGCTTTGAGTTGTTAAAACATTGTGAAAGTCAATGAAAACAATATTTAAAAAATACTTTGCTCCCACCCCATCGTTCACATTTTATTAATTTAAAAATTAACGGAACGTCATAGAGCAAAAAAAATTATTAAGGTTGTGATCCCTATCACCGGGTGCTATTACCCTGTAAAAAGAGTTAGGTACTTTTGTAACACCTTGTATACATATCTGTTGCCGACGTAGCACTAGGTACTTCGGCGCCGTCATCTCGTTCACGGTGACGGTGCGATGGACGAACGTCCTTACTTGTTCCGGGCTTCATCAACAGCTTTTCCACTCCTGTACGTCGCTGTATGAAGGCTGCCCCTATTGAAAGCTTCCGAGATAAAGCTCCCATTGTCCTTTGTCAACAATGACTTGGTATCAATCAACAAGCTTCTATAATATACAGGATCACAGGCTCTTCCATTAGGGTCTACAGTCTTTCATTAGGGTTGTAAGTGCTTTTTGGATGAAGAAAGTTGTATTCAAAATTAACAAATATTTAAAAACTACCGATTTCCCGGTGAAAAGTTATACTGCTATTAAGCTATTGCTCTGATTCCGACTGATCTGCTGCTGTCTTACCTCTCAATTTTTAAATGACAAAACATTACAAATAAATATAACTAAATTGGCCAAAATAATAATAATGAAATAATTTATTCTTACGCATTTCCATTGATTTCTATCAGTGGATGCCTACAAGCGAAAACCCTCTGTATTATTATAGTCCTAAAGGTTATTGTGATAGGCTGTGATAGGGCCGGCCGGGACAGCGTTATCAGTGGAATTAATTACGTTATGTACATGCGACAGCACGTCGACCCTTACACGCTAGCACTCTACTCAGTTACGTTACGGGCGACTTTACAACAAAAGCGTACTCTCTGACGTGCTGTCGTGTGTATACGTTGTTACGTTGATGTCCGTCGGCCTTGTATTGCCCGAAGGACGCGGGGAGACAAGAAGGGAAAATTAATGTAGGATGAATAGGTAACTAGTACTAATTTCTATTCACTGGTTATTAGAGTACCTACAATGGTAGGTAGATAATAGTATGAGGTAGTGGCCGGCCACCCATGGTGTTGGAGTTTTTAGGCCGCCCAATGGGTCTCAGATGGCTTAACGATTGTTATTAATAAACAACAGCCGGGACCAACGGTTTAACGTGCCTTCCGAAGCACGAAAGCGTTCAAATATTATTGCCACTAACGGTCACCCATCCATGGACTGACCGCGTCTGATGTTGCTTAACTTTGCCAGTTTTCTGAATTGAAAATTTTGCTAAGGAAGCAAATACTTAACTATCGTTCCGTCACGCTCTTTTGTGAGAAAACTGCAGAGACAGGACGATACTTACATATTTGCTTAGCGAATTTCTCAATACAGAAATCGGCGGTAAGAATGGCGAGTCCATAATAGGCTGTGAGCGCTTAGATTACGGTTTTTAGTTAAGTCAACCGTCTAGAACCGACAGATCACAGAACAAAGAAAAATCTGATGATGAACAAATGGTGAAAAAGATGCAATGTCGGTATCAAGAATGCAAGTTTTGGCAAATTCACTTTCGGGTTCCGTACTTCAAAAGGTAATGAGTCGTTTCGTTGTCCGTCTGTCTGTATTTTTTTATATAGATGTTTATTTTTTATTTTTTATTATTAACAAAAATGTTACTTGTAATGTATTCAAATTATTAACAGCCAGTCAGTCTTGTCTAAGATCACATGCTACCTTTTTTGCAAAATGAAACAAACGGAATGTACAATAATCACTCTACACAGGCGAAGCCACGGTCGCAGAGCTATAGCTAAAAATAAAGTTACGCGGAACCGAACGAGAGCACATAATACCTCCATCCCTGAAGAAAACAAACAAACAAACAACACGACACGACGCAGACAGATAACATCAGCGTCGCTTTGCATAATGCAGCGAGCGGTATGTAGCACCGGCGGGGATGTAGGGCGAACTAAAGGCTGGCTTCCACTAGAGGCGGATCGGGCCTGAGCGCATCGCAAGATCGCAACGCAAAAATCCGCCTGCCTGCATTTATATGAAACAGCGTCCACTGGCGGCGGACTATTGCGCTGCGGCCCGCCCCACTGTGGGCTAGATGTCGGCTTTCATAGACATAGAATCTTTTTCTAGAAATTGTTGACTTTTAATTTACAGGAAAGTATACAATTTAATTTAAGAAACTATCTCGATAAAAAAAAAATCGCACCCATGCCCGTGTTATGGGGTATGCCAATAAATCCAAATTAATACAAAGAATAACTCCCTGTAAGATTATTAGGGGCAATTGTGCGATATGGGAGATATAATTTTTTTTTTCTTACCAGCTCCATACAATTTTTTAAAGAATAAAATCTGTGTGTTACAGTTGCAACGCTATTCCTCAATGTTGCTATTTTTATGCATGTTCTTGGTCTTCCAAAACATATTCAAGCATAAAAGTCAACAATTTCTAGAAAAAGATTCTATGTCTATGAAAGCCGAAATCCAGCCCACAGCCCACAGTGCCCCGCCCCGATCCGCCGTTAGTGGACGCTGTCTCACAAATATTCAGGCAGGCGGATCCGCGCGTTGCGGCCCGACCCGGGCCGATCCGCCGCTAATGGACGTCTAGCTTTACTGTGTACCTACTGCCAACTCCGAAAGTTGTGGCTTCGAAGTTAATAATAAATACTAAATTAAAAACTTAAAATACCCCCGACATTTTAGTTTCAAATTAGCATATCTTATAAACTGATGAACCGATTTTGATAAAATACATCTAAGAACACCCGCTAGAAAACCTGCTAACAAACAAAAAAATAAACCGCATTATCTAATCGAGAGCATTGGTTTTGGGAATTAAGAAAACTTCAAATAATTAAAATCAGTCTTCTTTTGTCGCTCATGTTACCTAGTGTCGCTGTCGGCTCTATTTAATGTTTCCTCTGATGTTACAATGAAAATTAAATAAGTGAAATAATCTAAATGAATAATATGAAGGAACATGGTAAAATGGAACAGAAAATATGATTTTAAATTCTGTTGGAGAGCCCGTAATCTTTAAACCCTTGCTTGTCAACTACGCAGCATACAGAAGCATCCACTAGAGAAGCACAAACATCGGTAATATTCCGATAACACCCAATAATAATTGCAATTGTGAACCCATTTTCTATTCCACGAACACCAACGCTGTTGATGACCTCTCTTGGTGGTAGAGATTTTGCAACCGCGCTCTCCTGACCCACATATTGCCTTCATACACAGTGGCGTAGCTAGGTAACCAAGGGCCCGGGTGCAAAAAAATACGGGGGCCCCTAACTTAACTGGTTAGCTTTTATCAAGTCAGAATATAAATACTTCTTCTAAGGCCTTTGCATCTACGTAATGAGATGATTTATACAGCGTCCAGTGGCACCTCCACGTATTGACTTGTCTTTCCTGTGGGCTAGGCCGACTTTAAATACTATTGAATCCTTTAAAGGGACTGAAAATTTCGGTATAAAATGGAGGTATTAACTCTTCAATAAGAATGACATAACACTTTATTTGTTTCAAATAAAACAAGAGCGCGATGATTAAGCTCGAACTATCTCTGAGAAAAGGCCTTTGCCCAGCTAGTGGAAATTTTACAGGCTACATCTAACTTTTTTTTTAAAACAAGAGCGCCTAGAGCGCCCGAAAATTCATCGATTTTACCCTTTTTACCGACTTAAAAAAAGGAGGAGGCACTCAATTCGACGCGGTTTTTTTTTGTGTAGCAGCAAATCACTCGGAATCAGTGCAATAGCTTAATAAGTAACAGTGTACCTCTTCACCAGCGAAGTCAATATTTTAAAAAAAGTATTATTCTAAGCCGCAGCCAGGAGGATACTTACTATGATTCCAAAGGTTTCGCCCGCAACTTGAATCAAAGACCTGGGTAATTTTTAGCTATTTCAATACGGTTTGCTTGGGGGCCCCGAGGCACAGCCCCGCCTAGTCCCTATTACGCGACTGATCATACACCCGTGACACCTTCATACGTGGTCGCCCAACGTGCAATACTTGTAGTATGAAACCGTGGGTCACCAGAAAGCCATAGGGTGCAGAGTAGGGTAGGTGCCGCAGTTTCCGCCCTGTTGATCGTTTATCGGCGGGCGGGGCAGGCCTAGCATGGGAAGTTGAAGGGTAACATGGTTTTTTGTAGTAGGCTGCGTTGATCATCAAAAAATTAAGATCACCTATGGACTTTTGAAAAAAAAAAAATGTTTTCGAGAAAACTTCACTGAAATAGTTAGTATAGAGAAAAAAAAATAGTAGAAGTCTGAAGGACGTTTTATTGATTCCAATAACTTTCCCATAGCCTTAGCCCTCAGAATAGTAAAAAAAACCTGTCAGTTTATTGTATTGTATTGTATTCAATTGTATTCTTTATTGTATTCAAGTAATTTGTGATCAAAGTCGAATAACTGGAGTTGGAAGAAATTTTATTTCGATAGTTTTTTTTTCATTTTTGTTGATTCGCACAAAAATATTGCAGATCGGCTTAAAATCATCTGTTAGTAGGATCTGCATTAGAAATTCACGGAAAAAAACACAATATTAAATTTTTATTTGAGCACGCATCTAGATGTCGCATAAACGCGCCTATACATCTATGCGTGCTCATATGTTCTTAGACAGAATACATGTTAGAGTGCATGCTACGCCTGCAGGCGGTTCACACTCCACTTATTAGTTAGTTTTCCCTGTTCCTTTTCCGATCAACTGACAGCTGCAAATGTATCGGGTCCGTTGTGGAGGAGAGTCGGCTGATCGACTTTTTACGTTTAATTTTCTTTGTATAGTCCTAAACGTAAAATAAGCGATTAAGAAGCTTACTCTACATACAATATCATTATCAATTGCAAGAAGCTGCCTTCATCATTTATCCTGCAACCCACACGAACAATAGGTATAATGTCAAGCGTGAGAGAAGGTTAATTCATTCCACTTTTCCACACGACAGCACGTCGAGGCTTACAAGCTAGCACTCTACTCGGTTACATTACGGGCGACTTTACAACAAAAGTGTACATTCTGACGTGCTGCCGTGTGTACACGCTTGCACTTTCGTTGCCAGTAGCGTCAGTGAGTAGAGTATACGCGTGTAAGGGTCTACGTGCAATCTTGTACACCTTATCCCTTGGTGACTAGACAGTTTTAATCCTCTAAAACTTCAGGGTTAACCGACATAACCGTGTCCCACAGACTGTAAGGTCCCCAAGTGATAAATGTGAAGGCTGGACATAAAACGCTCTTCATACTATGAAGCGCTGTGTTGCTAGGCAATGTCTTTTGAGCTTGATCCCCACTGGGAAATGTGTTTAGCGATGTTGGTTAAAACTTTACTAAGGCCTTTTCATTTACCTACGTAATGAGATTATTTATTCAGCGTCCAGTGGCACCTTCACACTCACAATAGATGGGTGAAATGGACACTCGGACGATGGAGTATGTTTGCCCAGCATCTATTCCATATCATCCTCTCAGCTCAGCTATAAGCTGAGAGGATGATATAGAATAGATGCTGGAGAGCCAATCGACTTATTTTGTCATAGGTACAGTCGCCCCCCCCCCTAGATACCCCTTATGTACGATTGGCGCTCTTATGCCGCGTGCGGTAAGAGCTGCCATGGAGTATCTGTGACTGTGGCCGACCGTACAAGGCTGGGAGCTTCTAGGTTGGTTGCTTAGACTCCGTTGATCACGAACAAAATTTTATTCGGCCGGTCGCGGTTGATAGTTTTGCTTTTTGTATCCCCAGTTTTTTTGGGTGGGTGTTATTTAATTAAGAATCCGCTGAAAATCAGCGCCGTGGCATGCCACGGTACGTCATCATACTGAGCGGAAGATTTTTCCTGCAACTTTTGTATCGAATAAAGATTTTTCTATTCTTACTCCAACACTGCCACGTTAGCCTCGGGTAGGTAGCACCGGGTGCTGATACCTACGCAGCCTCCGCCGTTAATTTACCGACAAGCCGCCAGCTAATGGCGTTGGAAATTAACGACTATCGTTAGCCTCCAGCCGCTTGGGGAAGAGTGGCACGAACCCGAGTATATGCCCAACAACGGGTAACCTACGAAAATAAATATAACGAAAAATGGATGGATATCTTGGTGCGTGTTGGTGTGGGTTGGCGTTTGAACGGGGACAGAAAATCAACGCATACAAAGTCACTTAATAATGTGGCACCTCTGCTCACACTAGATAGGTGAAGTTACGACTGGGACGCAGCAGTACCTGGGATAGAAGGAGTAGGCTTGTCCAGCACCTACCCCATTCTCTCAGCTAGTCGGCCTAGCCACACAAGGAATGACAAAGTCAATAGAAAATATTCGAAATAATTAGAAAGTACTTAGATAATCCATAAACGAAACAATTGAAGATAAGTAGATATTATACAACATAACGTGATTTTCAGTAACTTCTTCCTACAAATCACACCCGAAGGGATAAAATAGTCCGTGGACCGCCCGCACGCGTGGTGATTAAGCTCGCACTCTCTCTCAGAGAAGACCTTTTTCCAGCTAGTGGGACATGTACAATTGTACAGGCGACATCTTACTTACTTTTTAGGCCGGCCACATACAGACGGAACTTTTCCGTACCGTAAAAACGAATCAGTATTCCGTACGCAGTAACTGCAAGCACACAAATCTATGAAAATTCCGTAGAAAAAAAACTTCATGTGTGTGTTATGCAGTTACTGCGTTAGGAATCCTGATTCGATTTTTTTCCGTGCGGAATATCATCCGTATGGCCTAGTCACAAAGCTAGATTAGCAGAATACGACATGTCTGTCTTGTCTAACTGTTCACCTACTACTGTAGCCCTAAAACGAAGGCTCTACAGCGCGGTGCCATCGTTACGTAATTCAGACGACGTTTGATATCAATGAATGACTCATTTAGGCGACGATCAATAATGAAATTTCAACAGCCGACGACTCACAAAAGCCCATCATTTACTCGACACCAATGAAGGTACAGAACGTCCTCTTTTGGCCTACGAATGCGGAAATCCCACTATCCCACTTACCATAGAGATAGCTTACACACCTGAAATGGGGGCTAATTTTCGGGAATCTCGCATTCGACACATTTCGGAGGAAAAATCTAATTTTGCGGCAAATGTCACATCTCCTATTATGACGAAGTCATCCTCGACATAAGGCACGAGATGTTTGCGTTTTTCGCTCGACATGACTCGAGTGGTCGGGAGCAGTCGAGATCGAAATGACCTGAGATTTTTCCTTCGAGATGTGTCGAATGCGAGCTTTCCGAGAATTAGCCCCCAGAATAACACATAAGCTTCACGCTACTTTCACGCTTTTACATTTAGGAGCAAAGCAGGGCACTTAGAGATCAATCACATTTATTCTGTAGTTTACGCGGACGAAGTCGCGGGCTAAGTCTAGATTTATACAACGCCTAATAAAATTGTATGCTCCGATTTTATAGGGGTATAGATACCTTTATGGGCTTGCGTCAACCAGGCTTAGCCAACTAGCTCTGGGTTAATTTGACATTTTCTATAATTATTCCCATGTAACTCAGAGTTAATTGGTTAACCCCTGGTTGACGCAAGTGTTCCTTATAGAAATCGTTTAGGGTTTTGATGACCTAAGTTAAACCTTTTTTCTATTAAATCACGGTTTTACTCACTAGGTTAAGTTAAACCTATTGTAGATTGGCATTTTTGTCTTTTATAAACAAAGACAACACACAATGAATTGTGCCCACAATGTGATATAACAAAGTCAAAAGAGCTTTCTCTTGGCCGTTCTGTAAGTCTCATCTCGCCACTTGATCCGAAAAGAAAACCCAGTCGAAACTGTTCTCAAAATAAAGTGGTCCTCAAGCGATGAAACCTTTTTGTGTCGCTCAGGAGATGTCCAATCGACATTTGCTTGTGTAAATGCTTTCTCTAACGAGCTTTTGTGGTTCCGGGGCTAATTCTTGCATTCGACATAACTCGTTCAGCCGTTTATGGTACAGCTATTCCCAAGCTTATGGTAGAGGTAGGTATAGCTAATTTGAAGCTAACATGTCGGGGTATTTAAAATATTGAAATAAATAAATGAAATAAATTTTATTGCACAACCAGTGCCTTCCTTAAATTACACAAGGTAGTACCATAATTAATTATTAACGTAAGAATACAAAAAGAAAGGAAGATAGGCTATACGTACATGCAGGGTGACTGGCATTGGTAAGGTGTTATAGATGAAGTAATAACCTATCGATTTTATTAGAACTTATCAAATAATACTAAATCGTGGTAAGAATCCCTTTTCCTTTCCATTACATTTTCGTTCTTCTTTATATCGTAACTAAGTAATCAAGGTAAGAAGAGGATGTGCAGGTAGGTACAACCTGTTTGTTCGATTGGCACCCTTATGTCGCGTGCGGTAAGAGCTACCATGGGGTATCCTAGACTGTGGCCGACCGTACCTAATATTGCTTTTAGCGAAGTAGAGATTGGTTAGGAATCAATCTTGATGTTCTATTGTGAATGAAGCCGGATCAATGGAAAAGTTCTGTAATGGCACTCTCTTATTTCATTGCTAGAGTTCCAAACTAATCAAGGTATGTGTTCTGGTCGACAAAGCCGTGGCACTGCCCAAAAAAGTAGTTTATGACCAGAACTCTAATCGGCTTAATTATTGTTGTTCTGTTGTTAACAATAATGAAAAGAATACTATGTTATTGCCGCGAACGAAAAATCACTGAACAAAAATAGCTCAGTTTAGCTACAAAACGTAAAAAACTGTAAAAAATTTGAATTTCCCGCCACGTTGCTATCGTCCACCCTTAATTGTGATAGCTGGGCTCGCACGCGCACTATTTCTGTCCTACAAATGGGTCAGCCGTACGCGCTTGCATTGTACTCTCTCTAGATAGTACGTACCCAAGTACTTCACCTATTGACTGCCAGTGATTCGATTATTGCTTAGGGACAATGGATGGAAAATATTGAAAACTGAAGGGTGCAAAACTCGCAGAATCCCAGCTTTGATTGTGTTTATTTTGATGACTCTACAACGTGTGTTAGAGCTATAATATCTGTCGCGTGTTAGAGGGCTTTTTAAACTCTTTTTTAAGCACTATCCGTTCTAAGGAAATTGAGGAGGAACTTATTTTGAAAATTGAGGAGGAATTAAGGAGGAAATTGAGGAAAGGAACTTATTTGACTCATCTGTTTTAGTTGTCTATTGTTTTTCTTGCATCTGCTTGCATCCAACATAATCATTTCCTCGCTCTGCGAGATGAAAAGTTGTGGATTTCTCAAGAATGCAATATTATTTGCGTCTCGTGCTTCTAAATACCTCGCTACGCTCAGGTTTCCTTTTTTGAACCACTCGCTCGCTACGCTCGTGGCCCAATTTTAGAAACCTTCGCTAGCTCGGCATTCTAAACAAGCACTCGCTGCATACATTTATCTCAGGATAGCTTCTGAGAAACTGAGTAACGTTAGCACTCGACGTTGACTAATAGTTCTCGGAGACAGCACTGTTGATCCAAAAGACAGTTCAGAGAAAATGCTTTTCATGCATTGGAAGTTTTTCCTATAGCTGTTTATCTTTAAGATTAGGAGCCGTTTTAAGCACAAATTCAAAATTTACAAAATTTAATATTGTACTAATTAAGACGCATTTTGTGTTTTTATTGAATAAAACAGCCTTACCTTTGAATAAACATTACAAAGTATTTAAAATCAAAGCATTACTATGCGAATTCAAAGAGAAATTAATTTTAAAACTTTTTCAATTTGATCGCAATAGCGTCAAGGGTAACCCCCCTGTAATGTACCTACACTGAATGCCTATTTCAAAAAAATATCGCTCGTTTTCTTCCGGAAGAAGTTATTATACCTTTTCTTCTATGGCACTCTATTGCTTTTACCGCTTCGCGTAAATACAGCTGGCTCCGTGAGAACTTTCGCAGCTGCGCCTCAAAGGTTCCGGGTTCAATTCCCGTCTCGTTTGAAGCCTCATCTGTAACGCTATCGGACGAGATGAGGTTACAAGGAAAAGTTTGCGTGGATATTCGACCGATTTACTACTGTTCGAGAGGTTTTCTTTTGCTTAAAGTTGTTCTGCTTCTCTACTAGGCTAACTAGGTGGTGGCCTAGTGCGTAGAACAAAGGACTCGGAAGCGAGAGACCCAGGTTTAATTGCTGGTGCGGGTACCTAGCGGGTGCGGGTACCAGGTACCAGGAGACTTTAATTTATTTCAAAGTTACGTACATTTGTAATTTGTAGTAGCAATACCACTCGCTAGCTCCTATACCTCGAAACGTTCCTATACCTCGAAACAATAAACTCCTACAAGTCACAAATACGAAAGTAGGCTATCTTCCCTGTATCCGCCCACTATCGGGCGACAAGGGGTGACGTCACGGGCGACCTCAAGCGGACGTGCCGCGTCACCCAAGGAGCCTAATTACTTCGGCTTATCTCCGTCAGTGAGGGTAAACATCGTGAGGAGACCCGCGGATTAGTTAGCTCCGCACGGACTGACCTTGGCTCGCCTGTGGAAAAGGCCGATTGTAATTTGATTTTATTTTTATGACAAATATTATTTATTTCTTAAAAAAATCTATTATTTTGATAACCTCGGTACGAGGAAATATTTATTTGATTAATTTAATTATAACTTCAATCTATAATTTTTCATAATTTATTAATTGGTTAATTTTTTTTTATTAATTAGTACAATTTATAGTACAATTGATGTATTAGAATCAATCTGTAATTACATTGTTGAATATACATATTTTATTTTAATAAAATAAAACATAAATAAAATAAAGTCTGCTCCGTATAAAACTTGCTCCAGGCGAATCATACAGAGTACTTATTGCATAGTCACTTCATCCATCTAGCTAGGAGGTACCACGGGACTCTATACAGGGTGTTTCAGTAAGGTCCTTGAAAGAGGTCGCTTAACTTACCAATACTAGCAACGTTTACTAAGGGACCAAGTGCGAAATCTCAAAAAAAAAACCTGGTGTTCCATAATAAAATCCGATACCTACTGCACTAAATATACGGAGCAGCTGATATAAGTATTTTTAGAGACTAAATTGCAATTACTTGTTGCCCAACACTGCTCTTCATACAGTCAAAGCAAGGACTGCCTCTCTGTGTAACCAAGCCGAACGAGATCAATTAATTAAGCTGCTCCCAAAGACGCTGTGAACAACCTCAAAGCCTCCTTCATGGGCCAGTGGAGTCGACACCTAGCGGCACAGTTGTACACTGTGTGGGTTGTATTGTAGGTCTCTCTCGACGGGTCTGATATGTACCTATATTCCGCGCGGGATGAGAATGGGATGGAACCTTGTCAATGTCAATCGAAAACATACTTTATTTTACTTTGACAAGGTTGCTTCGACGCGAGTTTTCTTACCGCGCGTGTCTCAGTTCCAAAAGGTCGCGCATCCATTCTCATCCCGCGCGCATTATTGTTTCGAATGACGTTAGTGCGATGGTCGTTGGCGTGAAAAAAATTTACAGCGGTACGCTCGTGCGAAAGCTCATTGAATCGAAAACCGCTGGTCCGAATGATGTTGTCGCGAACACGCTAAAGCGAAAAACTTCATCGTCGAAGCTCGTTTCAGCAAGGTTCGCGGGGCGTCACCCTGGCGGTGACCTTGTGCCGGCTGGTGCAGTTGTACGGCATTTACGACCCTCGCAGGAGGGGGAGAGGTTTATTTGCGTTTTTGTATAAATTAGTTCAGAACTTGTCTGGTTTCTTTGGGGGGAACGTTGCAATACTTGCAATGAGTCGCCATCGAGATTCGTGGTCAGGTTGCACAAATGGCGGTAAACTTTTTTTTTACCAGCTAAGTAGGTACCTGAAGGCAAATGAAGTAATCAGCGCCTCTATTACGAGGGTCAAACTGAAAGTTCTTAGAACCGAGCAGACTGTCTTTTAGTTTGGGGATCATAACAGTTAATCCAGCTTTCGTCACCCGTCACTATTCGAACACAGCATTTGAGTCACCTCCGTAAAATTTTTGCAGCATTTTTCGGCACCAATCAACACTATGGAGTTTTTGAGCCTCGGTGAAATTATGAGGTATCCACCGGGCACAAAGCTTCCTGACCCCTAAATGTTCATGAAGGATGTTGTGCACTTGACTCATACAGATGCCTAAGCTTGTTCGAATCTGCTGATAGGTCACTCTTTTTTCAGTCTCTATCATATGCCGCATAATACTGATGTTATTCTTCAGTCGTCGCCGTAGAAAGCCGTCCCTCACGTGGATCATCGGTGAGATTAGTGCGACCACGTTTAAACTCATTAAACCAGTTGTAAACCGTGAAACGAGATGGGGCTTCATCGTGAAAGGCCAATCGAAGTTTATCATAACTTTTTTGTTGACTAAAATGACATCGAAAGTCATAAAAAATCATTGCATGAAAATTTTCTCGCGTTAATTCCATGATAACGTGACTTAAGCAATTTTCAATTTGCCGCCAAATCATAAAACAAATGACTTATGAATAAAATACATACGCAATAATATAGGCAAAGAGTTCCATTTTCGAAATTTAAACTTATTTTTTTATTATATTGTTTACAAGTGGCCAGTTCTAAAAACTTTCAGTGTGGCCCTCGTATCTAAAAAAAACCACCCAACCGCCGAGCTAAGCGTCAAAACACTCGAAAACAGCCCTTATTGAAATGAACAATATTTTTTTTGACATTTAATAACAGTTATTTTTACGCTGGATATTTTTGAGAATACAGGGGCTGGATGTAATTTATTCCTTTGCATCTATTGTGTACAAGGTGATACAAAAGGTCCTAATTCTTTTTACAGGGTAATAGCACCCAGTCTAAAAGAGATAAATGCAAACGTTTCTTTGCAACGATGTATTTCACATTGACAAAAGCCTATGCTACTTATCTATGACATGTATAAAATACTATTTAATTTCAAATGATATAACGTTCATTTTTCTTCAACAAGGCAAAATAAGTTAGGAGAGGACAAGATCGATACGTTTAAGGACGAGCAAAACTATATAAAGAACTTGATGAGCACATTGAATTCGTCCCCACCTGTTGACGATTTCAATATGGTTACGGCGATTATTATTTATGACAATATTTACACCCTATTGATTTCGGTAACCCGAGGGGACGAAATCGATACGCTCACGGGACATACATTAATTTTCATAACCTTATTGATTTGGTCACGCCGAGGGGACGAATTCAACACGGGAACGGAAATACGCCACCCGGTGATAGGAATCACATCGCAAATATACTTTTTCTATTTTCTATTTCTATTCTATCTTGATTTTTTAATTAATTAGATGTAAGCGTTGTGACGTAAGAAAAGTATTATTAAAATATGGTTTTCTTGATTTTCACACTATGCAAATGCATCTACGCACACAATAATTTGTGTTTCGTCAGCGCGGAGGAAGTCGCGGTCAAAAGCTAGTCATGTTATATTATATTGTCTAAAACGCCTTTTTCTTTTGTTACAGGGGACCAAAAACAACAAAGACGAATCAACACTACAACGTATACCTACAAAATTATTTAAATCAAATTTTATTTTGAAAACCAATATTTTACAGCAAAAATAACATAATTAGTTAGCCCTATCAAATCTTACTACAACATACCGTCAGTGATTGTGAAGTGTTGGAATTAGTTGGTGCAATTTGTGTTGAAGTGATGAGCGGAGCTGCATGGCTTTGGATTGTCGAGTGCTAGGTTCGATCCCGGAGAAGAAAAGTGCCTGTGAAATACTCAGGTACGTTAATGTCACGTCAACCTAGAAATCAGGGGCCTTAGCCTGTAACGTAATGGCGTGTCAATGGCGTCCCAGCAGAAAGACAAAACCTTGGTTTCCTCGTTTTTGTCCTACAACCAGAGAACCTAATCCTCTAGAATTAGGATCAGAATATTTTTGCTGTACTACAAAAATATTTAAAAGGACCGACAGCATTAAGGTGGGAAGATAGCAACGTGGCGGGAAATTCAAAATTTTCACAGTTTTTAACATTTTGTAGCTAAACTGAGCTATTTTTGTTCAGCGATTTTTCAACAGAACAACAATAATTCATCCGATTATGTGTTCTGGTCATCAACAAGTTTTTTGGGCAGTGCCACTGCTTCGTAGACGAACACATAATCAGCTGAATTATTGTTGTTTTGTTGTTTACAATAATAAAAAGAATACTATGTTATTGCCGCGAACGAAAAATCGCTGAACAAAAGTAGCTCAGTTTAGTTACAAAATGTAAAAAAATGAGAAAATTTTGAATTTTCCGCCACGCTGCTATCGTTCATTTTGGCACCATTGCGTTACAGGCTAAGGCCCCTGTGTTTCTACAGGGTGTTTCAGAAAGGTCCTGTGACAATGACACGGGTCGCTTAACTCATCAATGCAAGCAACTTTTGCAGAAAGGTCTTCTGTAAGTCGAAATATGCGGAAATATGCTGCATAAACGGCCGTATCTTTTGATTCCGTTCTAAGAAGCTTGATTTAGGCTCCAAGGGACTGCGGACCTGAGTATTTTGAAATCAATTTCAACCCACGCGTTCTTGAGAAAAAGGTTTTGACAGACAGACGGACAAAAAAGTAATCCTATAATGGTTCCGTTTTTCAAAAAATCAAAATCTAAAATCTAAATGTATTTATTTAGCAAAAATAGAGGGTAATAGTGTCCCCACACTAGGCTATGCCTGTGTCGTGGGCAACCGGAAATTGTTAACATTAAAAATCATTATAATATTACAGGGTTTACAGGTGGCGTGTGTTTTTCATTTATCTATGTAAAAATTTTATAATTTAGTTAGTTTTATTTTTATTTTCCGTTTGAGGTTCGCCAGAACCCTAAAAACCTGCGCAGTCGTTAAAAGTCGTCGTGCATTCGTTCCAGTCCGTTCCAGAAATCGTGCCTAGGTCGTTTCCCACATAGATAAGTGTTTACATTAGAAATCGTTCTTATAATGGCAGCCACTTATTTACGAGAGCGTCAGATTGCGATAATGCAACTTGTAGACCACATAAATAGTGCTTTGGAGAATCACTATTTATGTGGTTTGTTTAACCCACTTTGATTCGTCTAAAATACAAGAGACGAGGGAAAAGCAGTTACTTGTAGGCAGTGATTCGGTTCAATTCAAGACGAGACTTTCAAGCATCTTGGCCAACCTTTCCCGAATTTGTGTTTTTTTTCAAGGTCTTGTCTCGATCGTTTGATTTGAAGTTAAAGCCGTGTTTCGAGATTAAATTAGTCAACGAACAAGCGAGATCGAGCGAGAATCTCGAAATATTTATTTTTAAACTCAGATTTTTTTATTCAGTAGAATTCAGAATTCTACTGAATAAAAAAATCTAAAGCTATCATTTTTTGACATGACAGAGATTGTACAAACCTTTTTGGCGGGTAGTTTTTGACTGATATGGATGACATGAACAATCGAGAATCTCGAAATCCAGATGTCTTAAAAACAATATGGAGACAAGATTTTCGCTCGCCTGACAAGATGGAGACCAAGAATTCGAGGCAAGATTTTCGCTCGCCTGTCAAGATGGAGACCAAGAAAAAGTCTTGATATGTTCAATCTATCAAGCACCAGCACAGATCGATGCTCAAATTGTCTGAAGAAAATCTCGATATCCAATTTTTCTTGTATTGTCTCGCTTGCCGAATCACTACTTGTAGGCGCCAGCCACACAGAAGAGACGGGGACGAAGACGCGGCGTGGACGTGACGTTTTGTATCGACCTGACATTTTGCTATGTCCGCGCCCCGTCTCTTTTGTGTGTCTGAAGACACGTCGCGTCGCTTCTATACATTTTATATGACAGTGACATGACAGAGACGTGGCGCCCACGTCGCGTCTTCGCCCCACGTCTCTTCTATACTCCTGGCCCCGAGACAAACATCGTTGTTTGTGAACAACCTTGCAGTTTTATGAAAATAAAACTAATGCTATCTTACGTATGGTTAGGGACACAAAATGGGTAGCTCTTATCGTGTGCGGCATAAGTGCGTCAATAGAATACGTAAAACGCGGCATCCTAGCGTGAACAAGAGCCCTACATCGATGAGAACTGTAAAGTACTTTAATCGAGGGGTTCCTAAACTACGCCAGAGTCATCATTATATTTAAGAGTTATCCTCTTGTCGGTGCAGCATTCTCCATGCACTTCGATCACAGGCCAGTTCTTTTGCAGCCTGGTACGTCACGACATCCACCTTCTCTTTAATTTGGTCAAAGTAGCTTCTCCGTGGCCTTCCTCTACCTCTCTTTCCTTCCATTATGTTGGTTATGAATTTGTCGTGACGTAGCAAGTGGCATCTTTACTCTTCTGCATTCTATTGTGTTCATCAACGTTCACCTCTACTCTACTCTTTCCAGGACTTGCTCATTTGACCATCAGAAAGAGACTTATACTATCCTATGTATGGCCCATGGCACTTTATGGGTGCGAAACATGGACGATGACACAGAGGGAACGGGAAAGGCTGGAAGCTTTCGAGATGTGGTGTTGGAGGAGAATGGAGAGGATATCTTGGACGGAAAGAGTGTCAAATGAGCAAGTACGCCAGAGTAAAGAGGCAATATTTACGTGTTTTTCTCCAATAAAAAAATACATTATTGTGTGTAAATAAAAACAGAATTTCATGTAGTAACATAACCCATTAACCCCATCGTAACCCATTTCGAGTAGCTAGGGCGCGGAGTGCGCCGCAAACTGAAAAATCGAAAAGTTTGGGAACCTTAGCTTTTAATCCTAACCTGATTAGACTCAAAAAGATCAAACTAACGCGTCTAATTGGAAAGCTTCAAACAAATAGTTCCGAAAGCTTTGATGTATGCTGGATGCTGGTATGCGAGCGAGCGGAAGAGAAAAACTACCTAGTTAACTTTGTAGCGAAAAGGAAAATAAAGGTTGCGAGAGGGGAGAAGATATAACATTTAGATTTAGAAATGATTTATTTCCACGAAATTAACACAAAAAAAACGTATACAAATAGAAATTAACATCCGCGGTTAGTAGGTCAAGCTCCAGCATGATAAAAATTATACAATAAAATATCAAAAGGACAACGAAACGATCCCGGGATCAGAGGATACAAACATTAACTTAATTTGTATGTTTCCATTGATCCCGGGATCGGTGGAGACAACTCGCCCGGGATCCGTGGATACATCCATCTGATCCCGGGATCGGTGGATACTACTCCAGAAAAATCCAGCATGTTATTTCTATGCTATGCCCTTTGTATACCATGTCATCATAGTACATTTAAAAAGATCGACGAAACGTGTCAGGTCCGTTTTGTACCTTTTGGATACGACAAAGGAACTATAAAAACATTCGCAACAACATAAAACAATTTGACGAATGAACAAAATGACTCCCCACGATGTTTCAAAAGAAAAATGGATCGCGAAAGTTTCAACAAACGAGCGGACTGCACTGCCGGTGACGATGACGTCATCATTTGGCGCCAAACTCGTGAAACGTTTACTCTCACCACCAAATGGTTGAGTTTGAGCGCTTGAATCTGGTCTAGCTTATAGCAAGTATGTATGACCAAGAAATGGCTTTACGATGTTACAAAAACATCTAGGTACGTTAAGTATCTTAATTTTTGCCCAAAATAAGAGAAACGCGAAGCTAGGCTAGGCTTCAGTTTGGAACGAAAAAGCAACGGAAATCTAGGCCAAATAAGAAGTTGATTCATCTGCATACACCTTTTCTGCTTGGCAGGATGTTTGTAGCTGGTTGGGCCATAAAAAATACTGATGTTGAAGGCCAAAAAACGTATTAATGCGTGTGATTATCAACTTTGTTATGACTTTCTTCGCTTGGCCCATTTTCAACTGACAGTTAAAAGCAGAATTCAAAGCACTTGATAGATGGCGCTCATAAGCGTGGCCACGTGCCTGTCAAATTTCGCTTACAAAGACTAATAATATCTTCAGAAAAAGCGTTTAACCGCCTTGGAAAACGACTCATTCTGGGTAATTTTGAACACGCAACTATCGAGGAAAATTTTACAATACCGAAAATATTTTTTCTATCAAATTAACGGTTTAACTCACTCGTGTTTTATCGGTGTAGCCGACTAGTTTCCCAAAGTGTAAACAAATGTGCAGTGCTCACGAAATTTTAAGTTTAATAATACCGAGAATCCTTCAGCTTCATCCTATGAAGCAGTGCTGGCGAGTTGGCACGTGGTGTTAGCTCCTGTAAACGCGATTCCGCCACATGGGCAGTTTTGATTTATTTAATTGGCCTGTTAAACACGAAGGCTAGTTAGTTTATCAACGAGCATGTTGTGCGCCTTGTTATTAGATCATGTTATTTCTAAGTTAATTGTTACGGAATTGTATTTGTTATTTTTTTCACGTTTACCACGCCCGCCATTAAATAACATACATGGCCAGTTATTTTTATTATAAGCATAATAAACCTATCTTATGTTGGTCCAATAGAAAAAAATCTCTTTTTTCTATTTATCTATCCAGCCCAAACGACACCCATCTGATGGGAATAGGCCTGAAATCAATGAAGTTATATTTTTTAAGGGTCACAGCCTTCAGCGTGTATCTAATGTTCAACGCTAGATTATACAGTAAGAAACTATAAGCTTATTCAGTGTCCCAACTATAGTTAGGTACCTACTTACCCAAAAGAATAAGTACAAAGAACAGACGAGACGTCAGCGCAAAATAAGAATTGTTAGCAGTCGACTCCTGAACTGGCACATAATTATGCCGGATGAACCCTAAAATATATTAAGTACAGAGTTGAACGTCTCTTAAACAAGTCATAAAAGCAACAAAAGCCAACGATCGCCCATCAAACTTCAGCCTAGACATTAACATCAGCCTAGCCTAGGCATTAAACTTGCAGGAATTCGTGAGTCAGTGGCGGCGAATAATGGGCAAACCGCAGAATGGTGCTTTCGCATTCCTTCTGGTATTATTACTAGCGCTATTGTTGAATGAACTGTGGCATAGAGCAGTTGGTGGAACAGATGGTTTTCAATTTGCTTTGCTAGATTAAAAATAACTCTATTGATGACCGAAGAAATTAGGTATGTCCAAATTTTGGGATTCATAACAGTGATTCAGATTTCATCGTAAAATAGCATTTATATTTTCTATTGCACTCACAGTCACAGTACAATGAGCACAAAAGGAATTTAAAACAAGATTTGTAATTGACAGTATGCTTCCTCCCAACAACTGGGCACAGACCAGTTGAGATCAGTGACAGAACTGAGCTTGGGCTGGCGGCGCGTGCCAAAACGCCACTCGGCACGCGCCGGAATTTCAGCGGAAACACGGAATTCCGAACCCTATGCCCCATAAATAATAATGAGATTTGTGTTTGTTTGTGCGACTCGACGGTTGAACTGTTGAGCGATTTGAGGGCGCGCAAGTAAACAAAACCGGCCTCTGTTGTGTACGGATATGCTTTTCTTTCTGAGTCTCTTTTGAATCTAGGCTCCTCAGTCCTGCTAGTTCATTGATACAAAGTAGAGTACTAAAAAAATCTTGTTTTTTCTGCTCTTTAGAGATAAACGAATAAACATCTTCCATTCTAAATGTATTCTCAGAAAAAAATGCTTTCCGATTCCCTACTGTATCTGAGCAGCATCTAACGAATTTCTCTATTTATTTAGGTATGTCTGTCATGGCAGGAAATAGAAGGGTTCATGGTTTAAGGAATAATAATTACTATAAAAACATAGAAATCTAATAATGTATACACGCCATTACACGCGAATCCCAGGATTGGGATGCTCATTCGTGGAGTGGACAACTCCATTTCGAAATGTGTAAAATGCGTCAAAGTCACGGGAAAAAGTATGTTTGTTTCTTATTAATAAAGCCGTATGAGTTCACGCCGCGTTTCCGTGAAAATCGTTTTATTTCGCCGAAACGATGACTGGTCATTTGGCAGAGCACCGTCGGGCAAATTGTAGGGATTTTTCGATGGTTCGTCATGTTATTGGAGGCGAGGAAATGAATGGGTTCCTGATGTGTTATGTTATGATGAAAAAAAATACGCACAGACTTGAACCGTAAAACCAGTTTTTATTTTATTAAAATATTAATTAAAATAGGTCTTATTGAAATGATCAATCTATGTAGGTAGGTAGGTAATCGTATGAGGTAGTGGCCACCCCTGGTGTCAGAGTTTTTAGGCCACCCAAAGGGTCTCTGACATGGCTTAACGATTGTTATTAATCAACAACAACCGGGACCAACGGTTTAACGTGCCTTCCGAAGCACGGAATCTATGTAGGTATGGTCAATGAAAAAAAAAACATCTTTTTTTGGATGCGTTTTTTGCTAAAAACCGATTAAGAGGCCCCTTCAGGACCGTGGGAACTCAGTAAAGTAAAGTATTTATGTATTTGTATTTGTATTTATATTTGGTGACGGCCAAGCGCGTGAAACACTGTTTTCTATAGCTGTTTCACCCAGGGCGAGACGGGGCGCGGGAAAAGTGAGAGGCAATGCGGCTGTATGAGTCTACGTGTGTTCGTGTCCTTTCGTGAGTATCTAGTTGTAGTTGTAATGTAATAGATCTATTTTCCCAAAATGTTTCGTAGTTCAGCTGCCATTTCTACATTTTATTTCAAAAATCTTTTTTTTTCTGACAAGTACAACACATTATTGATGTTGCCAAGGTAGTTAGACTCCAATAGACAGTGTAATAATGTAAGTAAATAACAGCTGAAAGTAACCCCTTTTTCGGCGCGAAAAACGCATCGCTCTAATTTCTTTCAGGCTTTTTAAACTTTTTGCAAACCTCCATATTGATCATCTACTGATATAAACCAAGTTTCAGCAAAATCCAGCCTGTAGTTTAGAAATTAAACCGGAACTACGTTTGTAGGTATGGGAAAATGGTGCTCTAACGCCCTCTTAAGTGTTCTGGTCTACGAAGCAGTGGCACTGCCCAAAAAACTTGTTGATGACCAGAACACATAATCGATGAGAAGGGTTTTCCGCCTATGGTCAAGGGTGCGATTCGCCAAAATATCCCGTTTGTCAAAGTTGCCTTTGGTCAAATTACGTTTGTCAAAGGTGCGATTCGTCAAAATATTATTTTTGTCAAAGATGCCTTTGGTCAAATTAGAATGGTTGAGGATAGTACAGTCGACAGCACGTAGACCCTTATGTGCGTGCACTCTATTCAGTTACGTTACGGGCGATTATGAAACGAAAGTGTAATGGTACTTTTGTACAATAATAAGCCCTTCTCTAAAATTCCACCCACGCGTCAAAAATCAAAACCGTTTTATTTGGGGGAAAATAGCTCTTTTTGAAATTAACAAATTTTATTTTAACATTTTAAAAATGAGAATATTTTCGAGACTTTGGGGGCTAGGAGAGACCTAGACCTATCCAGCAGTGAACAAATGCGCCGATGATTCCGCCTTCAATTCGCTCACAATAATTAAGCTAAAATTAACCTCAGCAAATGCCACCACGACTAGGGTTGCCAGGTCGTCTAACCTAATAGCCGGACAGACCAGCCAGTTTGGCCGGACATTTGGGTAAAAAAGCCGGACACCCTAAATTATTAAGGTTCTTTTCTCTTAGCAATAATACGACAATTTTTTTTACGTAAAACTAAGATTTTTTTTTACGTAAAACTTCTTAAATTGTAATGAAATAAAATAAAATTGAATAACGCATATATACATACATATACATATACATACGTACATACATACATACGCATACGCAATAATCTAGCGCAGTGTTGCCAGGCAGGCCCATTTTACGAAAATCGGTTTTCAATAAACGCTACCGAGGTGCGAGGTAAAGCCTAACAAAAGCCGGACAGGCCGGACACCGTTTAATTTGGCCGGACACTCGATCAAAAAGCCTACCTATGTCCGGCTTTAGCCGGACGCCTGGCAACCCTAACCACGACGCAAACAGCTGTTTGGGCACGCGCGCACCGGACGTGTTTGCACTGGCACTTCCGGCCACCATTGATTTTGCGCGGGAACGATGTGGTTAGCCGAGTAATTTATAGAATCTTTGGGATAATTATGTTGGTGTTTTGGGTTGAAAGTTCAAGGTTTGTGACTTTAGATGGACGGATGCTGCTAGCGTTGAAAGACTGTTTCACTTAGAAGAAAGAGAAAAGAGTATTGAGAGCTGAGAACCAACCTCCATGAGCTTCGGGTTTGAAGGCATCGGATAATATGTTTCCCTTTTAAAGTTCAATAAATTTGCGGCCGGTCAGTGAAGTGTAATCTTTGGGCTCATTTCGTTGGTGTTTTGGGTTGAAAGTTCAAGGTTTGCAGCTTTGGATTTGAAGGAATCCAATGATTTTGCCTTTTGAGGTACCTATTTTACTTAGTTTTGGACATTTTGCGTGGGAACGATGTGGTTTAGTGTTTAGGGTTAATAGTTCAATATTTTGATGGACAGATGTAGCGTTGAAGTACCAGTAGTAGGGATAGTACAGTTCTGGCGCACCTAGGGGTTGCGGCGGAACTGGAGGGGTGAAAAAGCTGAAGTTGAAGGGAACGGCTCCTAAAAAAAAAAAAAAAAAAGTTTGGTGTCTATTCCCACTAAATCGGGTGCGCTGAGTCGATTGCGCTCACTCACAGGGTGTAAAACTCAACGGTTACGAAACTAGAAAAAAGCTATTACTGCGTCCTAGATGATTAAGTAATCGCCTAATGGTCACCTCATTAGCAATTAACAGACTTCGACTCCGGAACCAGGTAGGTCATTAATGGGTGTTTTAATCACCTCATGGAGGGATCAATAACAAGAATGTTTGTGCAGTAAGCTCTATATTTCATGTAGGTATTTTAATATGAGAGTTTATAAAAAAAAATCATTGAGTGGTTTTTCACTATAAAATCATTGCATAATGTATTTTCAGTGAATATGTTTGTGAACTCGTCCAAAGTTCCGCCACTGTACCTACTTATATGCTAAGTACATCACTCAGTATTCGCCGCAAACAGAAGTAAAATCATTCTGGATTTTACAATGTTTGTTCGCCATTTCTTTGTATTTCTCAGTATAAACCTATGATAGAATCCTCTCGGCTGACGACCATATGAATCAAAGTATTCTCCTGTTCGATTAGCATTCTATGTGAATAGCAACCCAGTGAGAACCGGGCTGTGTATCAGGGTCTAAATTTCCTATTAGATACATAGGTGTCTCTACAAACAAAGGAATACGTTGTATGTCATCTGAGGATTAATTTTATGTAGACAATTTTGTATCTCGATAGTATCCATCTCTAAACTAAGAAAGTACTCGTAATACCAATTGCAATCATTAATTTCTTGTTTTCATAAACTCCATTTTCGATATGGTTTAAAAAAAAAACATTTAACTATCTTTTTGTTTCAACATCATTGCTAAATAATCGATGATTTATTTGAGGCACCGCTAAAAAGAAGTTATCGAGTTTGATCGGCCGGCCCCACCGAGAAGACGGAGTATCTTACATCTCCATTAATGGGGATGATGGAAAAACCGCGACTCATCTAGGGAAGATGGAGATCTTTGATCTCTAAAATTAAAAAGAATATCTCCGGCTGAACACTGGAAGCATGCTGATTTTAGGTAATCTATATGATATAATCCTCTCGATTGATGACTTAAGAATCAAAGTATTCTCCTGTTCGATGAGCATCTCTATGTCAATAGCAACCCAGTGAGAACCGGGCTGTGTATCAGGGTGTAAATTTCCTATAGATACATAGGTGTATCTAGAAACAAAGGAATACGGTTGGCAGCATACGTTGTATGTGTGTCATCTGAGGATAAATTTTATGTAGACAATTGTATATCTCGATATTATCCATAATAAAAACATATTATGTTAATAAAAACGTGGGTAACGATTTCTAAACTAGCAAAGTATTCGTAATACAAAATGCAATCAAGTGCTTCACTCGTGGACTTCAACATTAATGACATTATTTACACTCGATTCCAGTCATGTAATTTCTTGTTTCCCTATAGGTACTATTATAATGTTTCGTCCTAAAATCAGCATGCTTCCAGTGTTATGCCGCAGATATTATTTTTAATTTTTTGAGACCAAAGATCTCTATCTTCATTAGATGAATCACGGTTTTTCCATCATCCCCATTAGTGGAGATATAAGATTCCCCCGCTGTCTCGGTTGGTCTTTTTGGCGGTGCCTCAAATAAATCATCGCTTATTTAGCAACGATGTTGAAACAAGGAAATAGGTAAATGTTTTTTTTTTATACCAGATCGGAAATGGAGTATAGGGAAACAAGAAATTACATGACTGGAATCGAGTGTAAATAATGTCATTAATGTTGAAGTCCACGAGTGAAGCACTTGATTGCATTTTGTATTACGAATACTTTGCTAGTTTAGAGAGAGGATTATATCATAGGTTTACACTGAGAATTACAAAGATGTTTGTTTTTTTTTTTTTCTTTTTAGCCATAAACTTGAAAAATTTCCGTAAATTATTTCTCGTTACAAAAATCCCTAGCGGATTTTCTATCTGACTTCTTTGGAATATTTATTTGAAGAAATTATTTTAGCTTTTTTTTTTCTTTAAATACAAACATCTCGAAAACGGTGAGATTAGCAGCAGCTAGTCTTTTAGGAAATGACCCAAGTTTTCACCTCCCAAACATTCATTGCTAACTGGATACCGTGTATAAACCATTAAACAAAAAACTTTAGCTGCAAAGTGAAAAAATATATAGGCGTTCATTTTTTAAAACAAAGCAACCTAACAAAAACAAATCTTTTGAGTTTTATACCGCGTGGTCTAAAGAAGACGTAACAAAACGTTTTTACATTTAATTTTCATCCATCCACGGCTTTCCAAAATATCACATGTATGCGTTTTTTGAGGTTTACAAGTTATGATCTTTTTAAATGTGTTTTACGAATTTTCTTGCGGATCGTATAAAATAATCATATTTTTTTCCCGTAACAGTTTTTTCTCTTTTTTCTTTTCGACATAATCAGCTGAAAAGTCTTTTTCACATGAAAAGTAAACAACATTCATCTAGGTATATTACCAAAGAAAAAAAATACTATTCAAGATGGACGGAGCAAAAGTTTTGAGATGGACGGAGCAAACTTATGATTTCATTAAAATTAGTAAAAACTTTTCTAGTTTGCGCTGAAATTGGTTTCCAAAGAAGTCAGGTAGAAAATCCGCTACGGGTGTTTTGTGACGAGAATCAATTTACAGATATCTGAAAAGTCTTTTTCACATGAAAAGTAAACAACTATCTACACAACATTCATCTATATTACAGAAAAAATAAATTATTCAAGATGGACGGAGCAAAAGTTTTGAGATGGACGGAGCAAACTTATGATTTCATTAAAATTAGTAAAAACTTTTCTAGTTTGCGCTGAAATTGGTTTCCAAAGAAGTCAGGTAGAAAATCCGCTATGGGTGTTTTGTGACAAGAATCAATTTACAGATTTTTTCAAGTTTATGAAATAGACCAAAATCGGAATGTTACTGTCGACTTGAGCCATTATATTGTGTGGATGGGAATAAATAAAAAGTGAAATATAATTATTAAATGTTTTTTATTTCATCATCTCTGAATCATATTCAACACACCCTGAAGACATTAATATTTTGTACAGTCTTTTGTCACACATATTTCTCTCGCATCTCTAAAGTAGCAATGTATGACCCCTTTGGTAGCTAGTAATTTTTTTTTTCATCACTAGCCTATTATTTCACCCTAAAATCAGCATGCTTCCAGTGTTCAGCCGGAGATATTCTTTTTAATTTTAGAGATCAAAGATCTCCATCTTCCCTAGATGAGTCGCGGTTTTTCCATCATCCCCATTAATGGAGATGTAAGATACTCCGTCTTCTCGGTGGGGCCGGCCGATCAAACTCGATAACTTCTTTTTAGCGGTGCCTCAAATAAATCATCGATTATTTAGCAATGATGTTGAAACAAAAAGATAGTTAAATGTTTTTTTTTTAAACCATATCGAAAATGGAGTTTATGAAAACAAGAAATTAATGATTGCAATTGGTATTACGAGTACTTTCTTAGTTTAGAGATGGATACTATCGAGATACAAAATTGTCTACATAAAATTAATCCTCAGATGACATACAACGTATTCCTTTGTTTGTAGAGACACCTATGTATCTAATAGGAAATTTAGACCCTGATACACAGCCCGGTTCTCACTGGGTTGCTATTCACATAGAATGCTAATCGAACAGGAGAATACTTTGATTCATATGGTCGTCAGCCGAGAGGATTCTATCATAGGTTTATACTGAGAAATACAAAGAAATGGCGAACAAACATTGTAAAATCCAGAATGATTTTACTTCTGTTTGCGGCGAATACTGAGTGATGTACTTAGCATATAAGTAGGTACAGTGGCGGAACTTTGGACGAGTTCACAAACATATTCACTGAAAATACATTATGCAATGATTTTATAGTGAAAGAGTGGTTCAATGATTTTTTTTTATAAACTCTCATATTAAAATACCTACATGAAATATAGAGCTTACTGCACAAACATTCTTGTTATTGATCCCTCCATGAGGTGATTAAAACACCCATTAATGACCTACCTGGTTCCGGAGTCGAAGTCTGTTAATTGCTAATGAGGTGACCATTAGGCGATTACTTAATCATCTAGGACGCAGTAATAGCTTTTTTCTAGTTTCGTAACCGTTGAGTTTTACACCCTGTGAGTGAGCGCAATCGACTCAGCGCACCCGATTTAGTGGGAATAGACACCAAACTTTTTTTTTTTTTTTTTTAGGAGCCGTTCCCTTCAACTTCAGCTTTTTCACCCCTCCAGTTCCGCCGCAATCCCTAGGTGCGCCAGAACTGTACTATCCCTACTACTAGTACCTACTGTTTCGCTTAGCGACGAGATGAAAGTAGGTATGGCATGCAGAGCTGACGGCCAACCTCCGTAAGTGGAGAGGCACACTATGAAGAAAAACCTTTAGATTTGAAGGGATCAGATGATTTTGCCTTTTGAGGTACCTAACATTAATAAAAATTGACGAAAAGCCCTGTCAAAAAATATCTTAATAATCATAATTACCCATTTCAATTTATTGGAAGCTTTCACGTGATGGAGTAGAAGAGAAAATGTTTAGTATTGCCAACTCATTGAAGTGGATGAGTTAGGAAAACGCGGCAAAAAAAGAAAGCGAAGAATGAAAGATAAAAATATAAAAATGAGAAAACTCCTGAAAATTATGAAACGACCTAGGGTGAAAATCGATCCTGATGTTTTTCCTTCAACAGCGGAAAACAAGACAGCATACCTTTCAATATTGTAGGGATAGTGTCCTAATAGCCCACGCTACTTTATCTACCTAACTTTGTTATTCTCACGGCGTTCAAGGAGGATACTTATTTATATCATCCTTACTACGATTATAGTAAATCCTTTCACGCCGTAGTTCCGAGAATTTGATTACAAAAATATTCTCCTGAAACCCACTTACGAAAGGTCTCAAGGCAATCTTACAAAAGCAGACTAAGGCCCGGTTTCTGAATTGAGAATTTCACTAAGTAAATGCTTAACTATCGTTGTGTCACGCTCTTTTGTAATAAAACTGCAGAGATAGAGCGATATTTAAGTAGGGTTGCTTAGTGAATTTCTAAATTCAGAAACCGGGCCTATGGCCTATGGCCCGGTTTCTGAGTTGAGAATTTTGCTAAGCAAATACTTTACTATCGTTCTGTCACGCTCTTTTGTGAGAAATCTGCAGAGACAGGACGATACTTACCCATTTGCTTAGCGAATTTCTCAATTCAGAAGCCGTCAGTAAGGTCCGGTTTCTGAGTTGAGAATTTTGCTAAGCAAATGGGTAAGTATCGTCCTGTCTGCAGATTTTCTCATAAAAGAGCGTGACAGAGCGATACGTAAGTATGTGCTTAGTAAAATTCTCAACTCAGAAACCGGGTCTTACTCTTGGAAGGGCGCTTCATAAAGCTACGTATTCGTCGGTTTAGAACAGTTATTATATTCTTTAAACAATTTCCTTTACCTACAATTTCCCTTGGCCCAGGCACTGCAGCGCCGAGTGGTCTCTTCACCCTTCAAGTGTTAGTGAAGGTGCCATTTGACGCTGTTCTCAAAACGTAGATGCAAAGGCCTTAATTCTTACCTACAAATAAAAAAGTAGAACTCTGTCAGTTGTATCGGTTTTATCGTGACGTCACCTATCCTATGTCATCCGGAGTGATCCGGACAAGGCAAATCCAAAGACATTTCATGTGTAATGCAAATCGATTTACATGTTCTCAGGCTGGTTCTGTTCTCTCAGGTGTATACTCCGTGCAATTTTAGTGGTTTTAAAGCCGAAGGTATTTTGTTGCACTGGTGATTCTGAGCCAAATTACAAAAAGTCATTCCAAAACGCGCGAAAAAAAAATTCACTTCTCCATACAAATGGTGTCGATTGGCGATAGCCGTTTGTATTGGGAAGTGTTTTTATTTTTCGCTTGTTTTGAAGTAAAATTTTGGAATTTGGCTTAGAATTACGTGTGCAACTAAATACCTTCGGCTTTAAAACCACTAAAATTCCACGGTGTATATAAACGAAAGATACCTACTACAGTTTTGTATTCCGTAAACGGCTAAACTTTCTTGTATTTATGTATGTAGGTCTAGTAGTTTAACCGTTTACGAAATACAAAATATGCGATACTACGGTTGTATATGGGCTAGGGTCCCTGCAGGTAACACAGTTGTATCTGAGCTAGGGTCCCTGCAGGTGACACAGTTTTATCTGAGCTAGAGTCCCTCCGACCAGCGCGCGTCAACGACATTCAGGTAAAATAAAACAACACAAACGTAAAAACAAGCTACGTTTAATTAAAACTACGGAGAACTCTACATCCTTCTTTTCTTGTCTGTGGATACTGTGGTTTGCTACTGGCGACATGAACAAGGTGAATACTCGTACTTATTTGCCTTCCACGCACCAGTTTAATTTAACCTTTCCTACTCGGGCCGACCTCCGTTAGGTACTACCGCTAATAAACTATTAACAGTTTGTTTATGTTGTAGGGATTTGTTACGCTCGCTCTAAAACTGGCTATAATACGCTATGTGATGCAATAAGGATGCTGTAGGTTAGTAACACATCGGCAGTTTATTTATGGCACAAGATAAACAGAAACATAAGTGCCGTTCAGAAGTACCTAAGCGCACAAACAGGTCACGAGCAAAATAAATACGTATGTACGTTTTGTGATCTCAAACACTTTATGCGTGATGCGTTGGAGCGGACATATCGCGTTTTAAACTTGGCCAAGGTGGCCTCAAGACAAATTAGTAAATGTTTCTTCAAATCATAGCATACAGACAGCTTAATTTTTATGCATTTATTTTGTTATAGATAATAATGGGTCAAGTCTACAGGGTGCACTCTAAGTCGATAGCGGAATTTTGAGTAGGCTGTCTACTGATCAATACAAACAAGTTGTACTAGGTGTCTTAAAAAAATGGAGCGAGAAAAATATCAGCTGTTCCATACAAAAGGTAGACTCAGTACTGCCCGAAATGTATGAAACAGCAGAAATTTTTTTCGCTCCATTTTTTTCGGCACCTGGTACACACAACAGCATGTCAGACTGTACACTTTTGTTGTAAAGTCGCCCGTAACGTAACCCAGTAGAGTGCTAGCGTGTAAGCGTCTACGTGCTGTCGTGTGTACAAGTTGTTTGCATTGATGCTTACTTAAAATTTCGCTATCGAATTCGAGTACACCCTGTAGATACTAGACCATATCTAAGCCAAGACTTTTAGGAGCTGACCGAACTAAACCCATACCTGCGAACCAACTTCCTCTGAAAGCATCCTGCCTACCACCCGTCAACTACTGCTAACAACAAAGTGTGCGCCACTTTGTGAAAAGCGCCACTCATTGTTTGGATCCTGAAAAGAAATCTCTTTGTATAGTGCAGCGTCATCCCTGGGTTGAGCCGCGTTTGAGGTTTCACGCGATTCTGGACTTAACCGCCACTCCCTAAACTCTACATTCCAACAATTTACGTCCAATCTAGAGACAGCGCCTTGAAACAAAAGTAAAGTCTTGATCCTTTAAGACCGATGTACCTTAAGCGTAGATGGACTAACCTCCGATTTCTGAATTGAGAATTTCACTAATCAAATGCTTAAGTATCGTTCTGTCTCTGCAGATGTCACACAAAACAATGTGACAGAACGATACTTAAGTATTTGATTAGTGAAATTCTCAATTCAGAAACCAGTCCCAGAATATTTTAATTCGTTCTCATCCTCGTCGCCAATATTGGCCCCACGTTGGGCGCCAATAAAATAATAATGCAGACGAATATTTCTTGAGTACCTACCGCATAAGAATGGTTTCATGCAATCTTGGTGCTTACAGAGAACATTCCTTTTCTCTTTGAAGCTATCATTTCACTTAATAATATCCTCGTAATAATTTATTTTCCATGTTTTTTTTCTCAATTTATGAGGTCTTTTCGGAAAGGTTCCCTAGCCAAAAAAGTCAAAGTATCATCTTTCTCGTCTCATGTATCTGCTTTTCTTCTTCTGATAGCGCCGTCTCCCATCGGAGGTTGGCAATCATTTGGCTATTTCCCCCTTGGAAGCTGCCAAATGAAACAAGGAGCTCGTGGTTTGTTAGCACCACTGGCGTAGGTCGTATCCTCTCTTCTTCTTCTTTAACCTGTAACCACCCAATGCTTAGTGTAAGTCTCTTCTATTGCACTCCCTTCTTTATGGTCTTGGGCTTTTCTCATCTAGTTTTTCCTGCCACCTCTCACTAAACCACATCTCCATTGTCACCAGGCCACAATGTCAGCCCCGGAGGTCGATGGAGGAGGCGGCGCGGGGGGCGGGGGGGTCGGGGGCACGGAGGCTCCCACCAGCAGTCCAGTGGAGCCCCTGCCGGCGGAGGGAGCGCCAGCCCCTGCGCCCGCGCCGCGCAAACCACCGCGCCGAGGTCCCAAGGTAACTGTCACCAATGGCGACCCTCGATAGTGTTGGGTGCCTGTGGAGTGCCGGGTGACGCGGCGTCTGGGGTTCAGCACACTAAAAAAACAACTTCTGGTGACTTCAAGGATTGTATATTAAACTGAAAACTAAACTGAAACACTTGGTGGCGCTGGTGATAGCCGCTTGGCGACAGTAAGTAACCCTTCTGCCTCTCTAATTAGTAGGATCAACCCGCTTTCTTTGTGAAAACTGATCACGGGGTCAGAGGAAACAACTCACTGGATCCGTCGCTACATCAATCTGATTCCTAGATCGGTTGAGAATTGGAGACAAACCGTTCCTTCACCTCCTTCCTTCCTTTTTTCTCCACTGATTTCTGCCACTGGCCGAGTTAAAAATCCCTTAACTGTATGTGAAACTGCTGCAGAGCAACAGGAATATTTCCAGAGCCATGCACTGATATCTTCTTTCACGCTTCCAATTTCAAACAAAGAAGCGAACCCACTGCAGATCGGTTGGCAGACCTCAAGCCAGATGGTACGACGAAATAGCCCAAGTAGTCGGAAAACAGTGGTTGCTTCTGGCACAGGATCGTGAGAGGTGGCGTGACTATGAAGAGGCTCAGCAGTCAGTGGGTATTAACAGGCTGATGATGGTGAAGATCTACATTCTACATCACATATCGAGCTCTCCGCGCCCTTTAAGCACTGCAGTGTCGGAGTCACAACAACCATATAGTGCGACTGAAGGTGCCAACATCAACACATTACGTAGATGAAAAGGTCTAATGGTCCTTTACTGTACTAATAAGACACTCTTTTCCAGGTTTTGCAAGAACGTCCCAAGCGAGCAATCTTCTGTCTGACGCTGAAGAATCCGATGCGCAAGATCTGCATCGACATTGTTGAGTGGAAGTATCCTTTTCAATTAAGCAAATTCAGGTGTTTTTGACTTTACAAAAGAAAAAGGTATTGAGACTTAAACTCATATTTTATCAGTCCAAGAATGACTATTTCTTGACGCTGAAATTAAAATCAATTAAGAGAATAAATAAAGGCAACAATTAGGTAGGATAGAATATTGGCAATGTAGCGAGATTTGATCCATTTGACGAAGGATTTGGGATTTGGGTCAACTGCCACTAGCAATGTTATTACATGACGTCTAAAATGACGATAACACCTTTTAGTGCCAGTTCACCTTTTAGAGAAATAAATGTTCATAACATAGGTACCGATCGGTAAATATAAAGAATTCGCGTGCCGCGAGCACGCAAATACGGATCAATGCATCTTCAATCCTCATCGCTTTTTATTCGATTCTGAACACCCGACTCGACGTTGGTTTACATTAGCCAAATGTTATACCAACGTGTTAATCGAGAAGCTACGATAGGCATGCTTTTAAAAATATCTAAGAAGTAGTTGTTATTAGTGGTTGGTACTAATGAATGTCTGTGGTATGTTTTTATGAGCGTATGGTATGATTTATCCGGTGTTTGGTTTGGACCGGCTGGCCATGACAGCATAATAATTATTATTCTGCTTAGTTACATCACAAAAATTGCTAAGGATTAGGTATTTGCACAACGTTTTTTGATGACTTCCTGCAACGACTCTGAGTGCGGCAGTAAGTCAATCTCAAGATCAATGATCTCAAGACCATTAGTCGTAGAGCTAAACTTTACCGTAAGATACTGGCAGATATGGGAAAAGTTAGGACATTTTTGGGAAAAGTTCCACAGGGAAATAACAGGCGGTGAGAGAGTCAGTGAACCATAAAAGATGACAGACAGATTTTATTATGTGTACAGTAGACTATCGGGCCCCCACGCAGCCGCAAGTACAATGGCTTTTGTAAACGAAAATAAACAAATATATTTTATTCATTTGACCGACCTTTAGTCCGTCAATCTGTGACCGACCTAAAGCTCTGCATTCATCGTGAATTAGCCTTTAAAACATTCATTTGGGGCAAATTTGGGGGTAAGATTTGGTGAAAATTTTTAAAACTTGTTTCTATCATGTGTAGAGCTGACTTTTCAACGAACCCCTTTAGGTCGGTCAAGTCCAGTTCCTGTTACGTCCAGTGTGTTTTGACGTTCGTGTTATTCATGTATTTTCGTGAACGACTATTTCTCTAAATTTATTTTATCCCAATGCTCATTGCTGTAAATGCCTAGTTCCTTCCCTATGCAACCAATAGCCTACCTACACCAACAGATTAACACAATCAGTCAACAGATCAGTCAATTTTGACAACTTGTGAGTGGAAATCACAAAACAGCAGAAACGGGCACTCGCCAAGTCACCAAATACTCGTAGCTATACATGTAGGTATTTAGACCATGCTGAATAAGAGAGGATACATGTAGAAAAGAGGTAGGGAACTCAACAAACAACAATAAAAATTGTGGGGGAGGTCTGACGAAGCGAGTGACGACAGTAATAATTTGGTCGTTCGGATAACGTAACCGCTTAACGGATTTGGATAAAATAATCTAAATACCGTACTTCGCTAGGTATGGTCGACTACAGTCACAGATTCCCCATGGCAGCTCTTAGGGCAGGGAATGTCGTTCAAGTATATGGGAACAAACGAAAGCTAGTTTGTTTTTGTTTTGCTCGCCTATCCAAACATCGATATTACCGATAGCCGACGGCTTATAGCAGAGGCAGGGAAATGAAGACAATATTTATCATTCCAACGGTGATGTATGTCCATACTTTCCCGGCGAATACTTCCGTCAAAAATGCTGGGGGAATGTGCAAATAACGCTTGGCACCTCTCCAGCCTGTCGATGTATGAATGAACATCTCCGTGTTGCGATGCCGTAATAACCGTGCGCGTTCGCGGGTTATTTTGACTGTAATGATCGTAAAAATGGATGTGTGACCGGGTTGGCAGTTGGCATCAAAGTGGGAAGTTCAGAAGCTTTACATGTAAAAAATGGTACTATACGTTAAGTACACGGTGGGCCATATCAAGCTAAGCGTCTAAGACGGCATGAGGGCAATAATTATAGTACATTCTCGGAATGAGCATAGGTATTCGAGCTTGAGATGAAGGCGCATAATCGGCCAGATTGGAAAACTGTTTTAGGAGCCCTATATCCCTGATTAGGGATAACATGAACTGATGATGATGGTGATGAATAAATCACGATGGCGCGAACCGATAGCAGGATACAGTTACAGGGTCAAGTTGTTGATGCTTATTGACGACGTCGTTTGACGACGTTTGTAGCCAGTTGTTCAGAGGATCTTCTACAGGGTGTTGAAAGACTGCCAAAAATCTCCTCATCATAACGACAATTTTTGCCCAAGGAACTATGCCTGGGAAATCAACTGTTTCCGAGATAGTGAGGTTCAAAGTTGGAGTGTGCAATTTTTTTGTTTTGCAGATTTATATTCAGTATTAATCAAGTCTTTAACATTTCTTTTCAAGAAACCATATCAAAATTTTGAATATTTCTATGTTGTTGTTTTTGTTGTTGTTCAGAGGATCTTCTATGTATCGCTGTATCATTTAGGGGTGCCGTCAAAGTAATGATCTGTCCCGAATTCGGGTGAGCGACAGACGTTTTTGGCGGGAAACGAGACGTTGCTGATATTTTTATCTGCTTTTCCCAAACGATGTTATTGAAACTAAATATGGAGAGGACCGAGAGGATGTGGGAGGGATGAAGTCGGTAAGGACCTGCGCGTACTACAGGCAGGCGACTGGAAAGCGACCGCGCAGGACAGAGACCAGTGGAGACTTCTTGTGTCTGAGGCCAAGCCAAGACCCACTTCGGGTCGCTGAGCCAGCGGAGTAAGTAAGTAGCTATAAGCCACATCTAGAAGCATAGCTAAATCGCACTTGCCGCAACAATAGAACCGCAAACGACGTTATCAGGTTTGACCACAAAGCGATAGGGCAGGGACGAAAGACATATACCTACATCTACACAGTCATGCATGTAACTTGGCTGAGATTCAAGGATACCTAAATAACTGACACTACTCCTTAGTTTTCTCAGTAAGGTATTCGTGTTGATAATGTAAGCGCTAATAGAGAAAAAATCAAACTTAACGATATGAGTGCCAAAACTTAAACGTACCATATTACCTATTCAAAACATGACCGAATTCATAAGGATTTGTAAATAATTCATGGCATAAAGTAATTGTTTCGGGAGTTTTAAGACGCCTTACATTTCTTTGTCTTTGCCAAAAACTTTATCGTTGTAGGGCATCATTTTTATAAACCTGCTGCAAACTGATTGCTGGAAGTATCTATGTTTCTACGATGTTGAACAGAAGTTCATCGAGTTTCAATTTAAAAGTAGGAATGTGCCCTAAGTTTTAATGAAGGAGGCCAAACATAAAAGCCACCCCCAAACACTGGATCCTTTCTTCAAGAAGTGAGCGTAGTATCTATAAGTGAGCGTGCTTTTCTTGCAGCGCCAGTCTGCTTCTCAGACGTCTCAAGCGGGGATTCAACCGTTAGCATTTTTCGGATTGCGGGCGGTGAGTGACAAAAACAGCTTCGGTATCTCCCTGGAGGAAAGGTCAATACCGTCTTTACCATGAGGACACACGGAGCCCGTGCCCAGGGTACCATCCTCAGGGGGGCCCGAAAGACCAACTATTTCTTTCAAATTTATTCTCAAAACATTTTTGTCGGGCACAGTAAAGCAGTGATAAAATAAGCCAACGGCATTGTTTTTAACAGAAAACGTGGCATGTAGGAAATATGTAGTTTCCCTTTTCGCCACAAGAATTTGGGGTCCTTTTTTCCAAAAGAGTCCCAAATTCTTGGTGCCCAGTGGCCCCAGCATAGTTTAAGACGGCCTTGGGGAAGGTAGTGGAGCCATCCACGAGCCTCTCGTAGAGTACCAAAGCGCAAGAGGAGGCGGCAAAACCTACCCTAACTGGTCCTGGCTTTACGATTGGGTGTCGAATGTAGTAGCCTCTTTCATGACCTCAGTTGTCTGTGGGTAAAGGGGCCACTTTGGAAAATTCTATCAGGAAAAATAAGGAACATTGACGCATTTCTTCAGAGAATATTGTTTATTTTCCAAGTATTTCCTCAACCTCGCCTGCTCAGACCGTTCGAGTGGATGATCCTGACTACCATCTTCGCCAACTGCATCGCGCTTGCCGTCTACACGCCCTACCCCGCCAGTGACTCCAACTACACCAACTCTGTGCTGGTAGGTCAATTAATATTTAAACCCTTAGAAGGACAAATGTCCGAAATAAGTATTAAACTTCGCCTCAAACACGAGTCCGTGTTGGAGGCAGAGTTTAGTACTTATAGGTTTAGCTGACCTACTCTACAAGTCAAGGGCTTTAAGTCTGGCCCCGTACCCATAATATAACCAAACCTCGAGTTTCCTCATGACTGAGCTAAGCTGAGATGATCGTATAGGCGTTAGACAACCTCACCTAATCTAAAACATGAAAGGGTGATGTTGAAAGTTTGTGCAAGATCACACAGATGACACCGAGTTCAACAGCCAGTCAATGGGGGTGACCTTAGTGCTGCTATCCGCTCTAGTAGGCTTGTTCATTACTAGTGGTTCGCCCCGAACTACGAACTCGCGACCCCATATCTCAGCAACCCCTCGACCGATTTGGCTCATGTTCGAACTTAAAAATTCTCTTTGCCTCATTTATCCACCTACCAAATTTCATGACGATCCGACTAAATTTACTCAAGTTATCGTCGAACGAACATTCATACATACAAACATACAAACATACAAACATACAAACATACATACATACATACATACATACAAACGCCGGATTGTTCCAGTAGACTCGGAGAACTTCGCTCGCTTCGCTCGCTCGTTCAATTAACGCAGCCCGACCTTGTTTGGGCAACTCCCGGCTTGTAACGACACAATTTATGCAGATAGGAGTATCGACATTACAGCCATCAGGGATAGGGTGACTATGGATGCCATACTAAACCATAATGAAAACGGATCAAGTGAAAGCAAGTAAAATTTAGTACCACCACCATATCTCATTATTTACAATTTGATCAAAACTACCAAACCCAAGAACAAAGCCTATATTTTCATCGATATCTGTGAAAGTTTTGAGCACAATACGACTGACTGTCAGGTGGTCCAATCATATATTTACTTGGGTGCACTGATCTCAAATAATGGGGGCTGCGTTGACGAAGTAAAGCGTCGAATGGCGATAACCAGATCGGCAATGGATAAGTTAAAGAAAATATGGAAGAACCGCAACATTACCAAAGCCACTAAGACCCGGCTCGTGTACACACTGGTGTTCCCCATTTTTCTCTACGCCGCGGAATCGTGGACACTCCGAGAAATCGAAAAGGGAAAAATAGACGCTCTGGAAATGTGGTGCTGGAGAAAAATGCTTGGAGTATCGTGGACAGAATTTAGGACCAACGACTCCATCCTTAGAGAACTCGGCATCAAGCAGCGCCTGTCAAGTACTGTACAAAGTCGCATCTTGAGATTTTTTGGCCATGTATCACGACAAGACAACAACTCCGTTGAGCGCATTGTAATGCAGGGAAGGGTCGAGGGCACTAGAACTCGGGGAAAACCACCGATGCGATGGACTGACCAAATCAAGACCACTGTGGGCAAAACACTGTGTGAATGCACCCGAGAAACCTCTGACCGAGAGAAATGGCGTGGCATCGTAAGGCGCGCAACATCAGCCACTGATGATGATACTACATGTCGACCACGACCGCTCTGACAAGAGTGCAACGATGAAGAAGAAGTCAGGATGGTAGGTATAAGTGCGGGCAAGCCTACTCCATCTAAAACAGTGGTTCTTAACCTATGGTCCGCGGACCACTGGTGGTCCGCGGAGGCACCCGAAGTGGTCCGCGAAGCCACCAGAAAAATGACAGCCATTTAGTGGTTTTGGAAGGAATAATTTAGGGTAAAAAACAGCTGAATTTTCGGGCGCGCTACGCGCGTTTGTCATATTTACAACCAAGGAAATCCCTATTATGAAAAAGGGTAGGTGTAATCGGTAAATTTCCGAGCTCGCGCGCGCATTTATCCTGATTACATATTCTCAAATTTAAAGGTAGGTAAAAAAGTCAATACAATTTTGTGTGCGCTATGCGCGCATTTCTCCATCATCAAGGGTTATAGTATAAAAAGAAAGTTATAGTTTAATCCATGAATTACTGGCACACGAGTTTGTCACATTTACAATAAAGGAAATCTCTATTATGAAAAAGGGTAGTTAAAATCGGTGAATTTATCCTACTTACATAGTCTCGGTTAGTATTGCTAAATAAATGAAGGTAATAAAGTCGGCGAATTTTCGGGCGCGCTGCGCGCGCATTTATTAAATGTCAAGGACATTCGGTACATTTTCGGGCACACTGTACGCATTTTTCATATTTACAAACAAGGAAATCTCAAGGGTAACATCGGTAAATTTTGGAGCGCGCTGCGCGCGCATTTGTCTTGAAAACAAAATATTTGTCACAAATATGAGTACAGTAAAATAACTATTAGAAATAATTTCCTAAACAAAATAGGTTAGGTAAGCTTTAGATAATGTATGCGTGTTTTATTAATTTATCGATAAAAGAACCCCTTATTAATTAATTTACGTGTATTACCCCCAAACAGATGGTGGTCCGTGGCAAGACAGAAATTTTGTCAAATGGTCCGCCATCCCTAAAAGGTTAAGAACCACTGATCTAAAACAATGTCCCAGGCACGGTAGCGCCGAGTGGTCTCTTCACCTATCTAGTGTGAGTGATGGTGCCACTGGACGCTGTATAAATCATCTCATTACGTAGATGCAAAGGCCTAAGTAGTTTGAGCACATTTTCAGTAATTCCACGAAAGCATAATAATGATTTAAGATCCGAAAAATTAATAATCTTTTCCCTCCCGTGGTCGATTCGAGCGAACATTTTCCACAAAGTTTTCGGTCTTGCTTATGGAGTGATCTCGCTAAAGTTGAAAGTCTTCATAAGTTCCTAATCATAAAGACTATCAACAACACCCCGCTTCTTCATCTTTCCATAGTAAACACACGTGTTTAGGTACAAGACCTTGCAAGGGCACGTTTGTATGTAGTTATGAAAAAAATATTAGAATCTGTAGCGTAGGATGAAAACGGAAAGCAAATTGCGAAATAAGCGCCAATACTGCACCATATTCTGGATTTCGAAGTAATGTGAAAGTAGGTCATCGAAGCAGCAGCAAAGTGATACAATAAATCACAATAAGTGGCTAGTAGTTTCAGAGAAAACTATTGAAAACTCTATGAATAATGTAGGGAGTTAAATCTTCCGAGGTATAGACCGAGGTGCGATTTCATTCAAATTGTAACTATTATTTTGGCTAGACCTCAATAAAGTTTAGGGATACGATATTTTATTGATAAGTAGGTATCATTTGAATATCCTGGGTAAGTGGGTACTAACCACTACCGGGATTTGAATAGAATATCCCTCGAGGAGAGCGGAAGGTTGCTTAAACGATACCAGCAAGCGATAATGACGTGCAAAGTGGAAGGGAAAAGGTCTGGAAAAAGAAAACTGTTATGTAGGTACCAAACCCATGGAAAAGATGTTCGGAAGATCGATATAAAGAACTAACCGACAACCTTCGATGATGGAGAGCTACTTTAAGAAGTTAAGATCGTAAAAGCTCGGCTCTCGGCTCGCGCCGCTTCTTGTATTTTTCACCTAGGTATCTGATGGTGGGTTAAACGTCTTGTGTCTAATGTTCTTTCGTTTGTTCCATTTCCAGGAGAAGATCGAGTACATCTTCATGGTGATCTTTACGGTGGAGTGCGTGATGAAGATCATCGCCTACGGCTTCGTCATGCATGCCGGCTCTTACTTGAGGAACGGATGGAACTTGCTGGATTTCACCATAGTGGTTATCGGGTACGGATGGATAGGTGGTCAAAACTTACATAGGCAGCGCCCTGATTCTGTATGCTCGTACAATCATAAGATGCGAATAGATCGCACGATTAAATAACATGGTCAATGCGTTGAATTACGAGAACATCAATAAAGACACTGTTACTATCAGTATTTTGATCGCGAATTCGTACGAAAAATGCGATATGCGGTTCTCGCAGTTTCGTGCGGCCGAGTCTTCTTGATGTTCTTACTGGTGGTTGCTGCCTGTTACTTTGGTAGTGTCTGCTACCCCTTATAACAATATCAGATTAAACCACTTTTTGTTTTTTCTAAAGCACTAACCCGTGCTAGGGAATAATTTAAACATTTATAATAAGTTGAAAAAATTCACTCGGGACAGGACTTGAACCCGCAACCTTCCGCATACCGTGCAGGCGCTCTACCAATTGAGCTACCGAGTCAAGTAACTGTCGATGCGAATTTCTTCAACTAGTCTCCGTCAAAGATGAACGCATTGGGTGGTGTAGATTAGTGCAAACAAATCACACCAGATGGCGCCCCCCGTCCAGTTGACGGAGACTAGTTGAAGAAATTCGCATCGACAGTTACTTGACTCGGTAGCTCAATTGGTAGAGCGCCTGCACGGTATGCGGAAGGTTGCGGGTTCAAGTCCTGTCCCGAGTGAATTTTTTCAACTTATTATAAATGTTTAAAATATCAGATTAATTTCATAAAAAGCATTCCAGAACTTTTTGTTTAGTCAGAGCAAACATTTTCAATATTATAATATTATTGTCTTTATCATAAAAAAAAAATCTAATTAAAGTCCTTTAATTTACTTTGATCTTCATTTTCCTTTCAGCATGGTGAGCACAGTGCTGTCAAGCATATTCAAGGACGCGTTCGATGTGAAAGCGTTGAGAGCGTTCAGAGTGCTGCGACCCCTGAGGCTGGTGTCTGGAGTTCCAAGTGAGTATTATTTACTATTCAGTGTGGGTTTTTCATTACGCTTAACTTTTCTTGGTCTAAAACCTAATCCAGTGAAAGTTACAATTGGTCGGTAACAGGTTTGAAAAGTAGGAAAACTTACACGTTCTTAGTTTGCCGATGCAACAAGGGCACCATTCGTAACTCACGTACTTACTAAACTCAGAAAACAAATAACTCAATGTAAACAATTTGTAAGTACGAATTCTGTGGTTTTTCTTTCTTGACGAACTTTTATGTAGCATTTTTACATCATCAAAGAATAGTCTTTGTTTAAAATAAGTTTAAATGTAAAGCTACTCGCACTGCTATCTTAATCGGAAACTCATAAAACTATTTGTTTCCAGGTCTCCAGATAGTGTTGAACTCGATCCTAAAGGCCATGATCCCGCTGCTCCATATCGCACTGCTGGTCATCTTCGTCATCATCATCTATGCCATCATCGGCCTCGAGCTCTTCTCTGGGAAGATGCATAAGTCTTGTTATAATAAGTTTACAGGTAAGTTCTACTCGTCTACTTATTTTATAATATTTTTTTAAAGTCAACCTTTAATTTTTCTGTTAAATCACGGTTTTACTCACTAGTAATTTGTCGATGTAGCCGACTAGTTTCGGTTCTCATTCGGAGATCTTCTTGACCAACTTCATCAACCTTTAAGGTTTTTTTTGCTGATCCTTGTTTTCAGGGTGCCCATTTCATTTTGTTAGTGTGCCTCTCTGCTAATGGAAGTTGGCCACCAGCTTTTTGTGCCTACATCCATCCGTTACATAATGTTTCTGAGCCACAACTTATTTTACCAACACCTCTAGACAAATCACCATAATCCACAAAAATCGGAGATATGCAAAGAAGACATATTGAGTTTTGCATTGAAGACATGTTTTGAAATCTAGTTCGACCTCGGTCGACTTCGACTTCGATAACCGTGTCAATGTATGCCAAAAGCAGAGGCATAAACTCCTTTCTAGTTGCGAGGCCAGCAGTATAGTATAGATATAGTCCCAATTCTGTTTCCAGACATGATAATGGAGACGCCGCACCCGTGCGACGAAGATAACGGCTACAACTGCTCGCAGCTCGGCGCCGAGATGGAGTGTCGTGAGGGGTGGGACGGTCCCAACTTCGGCATCACCAACTTTGACAACTTTGGCCTCTCCATGCTCACTGTATTCCAGTGCATCACGCTCGAAGGCTGGACGGATGTCATGTACCATGTAAGTGGGTTTAATAACCACTTTACTCCTGCAGATCGTATTTAGAATGGAGTCCGTGAGGGGTGGGACGGGCCTAACTTCGGCATCACCAACTTTGTCGTCATATACCATGAAATTGGGGTTCGTCCGCTTGGGTACTCTAGGTCGTGTTGAAGATAGCCACAATCTAATGTTGTAAGACATTTTCCCAATATTTGTGTGGGACTCTACTAACATAGGTGGTACTGCAGTTTATTTTATGGTCTGACAAGCAATGGCTCTTGATCTAGGAATCATTGTCCCGTGGTCTTTTTCCTTGCTTGCGATTGCATTATTTAAGGCTCGATATTGAAGTTACTTATGGTTTTATTACAGATCCAGGATGCAATGGGCAACAGCTGGGAATGGATCTACTTTGTGTCGATGGTCATTTTGGGCGCATTTTTCGTCATGAACCTCATTCTTGGTGTGTTATCGGGGTAAGTAATCTTCATCTGGGTTGAGCCCGAAAATGTAAAGAGAAACCGTCGAGAAAAGTCTGCGGTTGCCTACAGTCATTGCTTGGCAGAAGATAGAAGGCTCTTCTTTGAAACGTTCGATACCTAAGACTCCCGAAATTCTATAAACATTTCCAACAAACTGTGTTTGACCCATCTCACTTAATATTGTGTGTGTCTATCTTCAACAATCAGGTTTGAATTCATGTTATAATTATTATTGTCCAAGGTAACAAGGCTGACAATGTGAATAAATACCAGGTAGCCTTTATTATTTTTTCGTCTTTTTATATAAAATCTCCTAATCTTTCAGAGAGTTCTCCAAAGAGAGAGAGAAGGCAAAGAACCGAGGCGACTTCCAGAAGCTGCGGGAGAAGCAGCAGCTGGAAGAGGACCTGAAGGGATACCTGGACTGGATCACGCAGGCCGAGTACCTGGAGCCTTTGGCCGACCAGCATGACGCCATCGATCAGAAGAGGGATTATGGGATGGGTGGGTAGCTCCGCTTTCCTATGGGGGTTTATTATAGTTGCCGCTCTACTGGGGTCATGATTCATGATGACTCATGAAAGAGGCATTTGGCATACTACGTCCAACACCCGATCGAAACCGGATGCCGGGACCAATTATACAGTAGGTCTTGCCACCTTCGCTTGCTCGTTGGTAAATACTATCTGCGAGTGGATTGCTCCTCTGCCTTCTCTCCAGGCAGGTACCGAGATGGGTGGGTAGAGTGACGTTCATCGAATTGCAAATCTAAATTTTCTGACGATGACAAAAATAGGCTGCTTGCTCTACCATAAACGAAAAGGACTAACAATATACAGGGTGTCCCAAAAAATAGTGTCAAGCGGAAGTCCAGAGATAGAGCACCCCTAGGGGTACCCGAATCACCCCCATGTATGTTCAGCGATTTTTTGACGTTTAGAAGTTATGAGGCTTTTAAGGTTTTTTTGGGAAGAATTACCTAGCATTGGTTTTTATTTTTTAACTTTTTTTGTATTAAACTTTTTAAATATTTTTTTCTTTATTGGTGTCTTAGATAACTAGTCTATCACCAAAAAAAAAATAATGATCCGCTAAAAGACACCGCAATTTTGATCCAAAGTTCAAAAATGCCGTTTTAGAGAAAACATCATCGAATAAGTTAGTATGGGGAGAAAATAAAGTAGGGGTCTAGAGGTCTGAAGGATATTTGATTGATTTAAAAAAAAAACCTACCAGCTGAACCTTCAGAATAGTACAAAAAATCTGTCACTTTTTGGGCCTTTTATTCGAGTAATCAGCGGTCAAAGTTGAAAAACCGGAATTGTGAGAAATTTAATTGAACGAGCGAGCGAAGCGAGCGAAGTTCTCCGAGTCTACTGGAACAATCCGGCGTTTGTATGTATGTATGTATGTATGTATGTATGTATGTATGTATGTATGTATGTATGAATGTTCGTTCGACGATAACTTGAGTAAATTTAGTCGGATCGTCATGAAATTTGGTAGGCAGGTAAATGAGCCCAAGAGAATTTTTAAGTTCGAACATGAGCCAAATCGGTCGAGGGGTTGCTGAGATATGGGGTTGTTAATTTTATATGGGGTCGCGAGTTCATAGTTCGGGGCGAACCACTATTTTAGATAGTTTTTCTTTTATTTTTGTTGATTATGACAAAAAACACTGCAGAAAGGCTTTATGTCGTAAGATACGGTGATTATACCTGAACTGATTATACCGAGAACGTAAATTTCAGATCAAACGCAAAACGAGCACGACTCGACAGACCACCTGGGCATCCAAGCAAACGAGCAGCAGAAGATATCACTATGCAAGCTTTGGAAAGCGGACTTGGACAAGGTAAACAATAAAGCAAATGAACCCGCACATAACCGTTAGTTTTTGCCCAAAACTTCCCATGACATTTTCCCCCGTTATCTCTTTTCGACTTGAATGCTACCACTTGAAGCTTTGATTCGGTATGACAGATAACTAAGCTTATCTTGTGTAAAAGCCAGTTAGTATAAATAACTTTATTCGAAATGATTCCAATACTGAACGTACTAAAATTTTAAATGGATATCCTTGATATAAATTTTAATAGGACCAAGCAGATTGCTGTACGACACCCCAGTTCTTGAAATACTTACAACCAATAACATCGAGTAACTTATTGTAAAGACTTCAAGAACAGTTCAATCAGATTTTGCATTTGTCTTGCCTTAGTAATTATTATTATTCTACTCAAAGCAAAATTTCATCAATTGTTTCTATCATCAGGTGAACAGACGAATGAAGAGGGCCGGCCGTCGCGCAGTCAAGTCGCAGACATTCTATTGGCTGATCATCATCCTCGTCTTTATGAACACTGTGGTGCTGGCCAGCGAGCATTATCAGTAAGTTATCTTCATTTCAAGGGCTGTATCGAGGAAGATCTCCGGTGTTAAGGCAAGAAAATACCTTGGCGAACGGAGGCCAGAGATAGAGCGAAAAGGAAGAAGATCGTTGAGGAGGCCAAGATTCAGGGTTATAGCGCCGAGGGAAGTAAGTAATCTATTTTCAAATTGATGCAGGAGGCCAGGAAAACGCCTGTGGATTTGAGTACAAGCCTTTTTTTCGGGAAACTGTTTAATCGATCTAAAATTAAAGAGACAAAACATCAGTGACTGGGACACAACCTGTAGACCAAGATTAAGATATCAGCAAAATCTCAGTGCGATCTTGCCAAAGTTATTTGATTGGTTCGAAGGTTGTTAACATAGTGCGATAGATAGAAGGGGTCTAGTACTTATATCAGAGACTTACAGTTTTAATTTTTTTATTGGATGTTTTTGTTGCAGGCAACCAGAATGGCTGGAGTACTTTCAAGAGTACGGCAACGCATTTTTCGTCGCGCTATTTACGATAGAAATGTTAGTTAAGATGTACAGCTTAGGGTTACAAGTAAGTAAAATCCTTGAATTTCGCTAACGTACTTGAGAAATTCTATCAGCAAACCATTGCTGCAATATTTCAGAAGGAGAACTTTACTTTACCCCAAGTGTAATTTACTCTGAAAAATAATGATGGATTTCCACATTCATCAGTCTTTGTTTTCGTCTATGGCTTTTTATATCGCTGATTGTCTGACTATATTTTTATTGAATGTCCATCGTTCCAGGGTTACTTTGTCTCCCTGTTCAACCGGTTCGATTGCTTCGTGGTGATCGGTTCGATCAGCGAGATGGTGCTCACTAATACCGAGGTGATGCCTCCACTCGGCATCTCTGTGTTGCGATGCGTGCGACTGCTGAGGGTTTTCAAGGTTACCAAGTGAGTACAAAACGCATTTTTTTTATCAACTGGGCTCTTTTTCATGTCATTCGAATAGCAAAACAAATTCCAACGTTGGGCCAACATCTAAGGTCCTGTTGCTGAAATAATTAAAACATTTGTTTTCAGGTACTGGCGCTCGCTCTCTAACCTCGTAGCATCACTGCTCAACTCAATCCAGTCCATCGCGTCTCTGCTGCTGCTTCTCTTCCTCTTCATCATGATCTTCGCGCTGCTGGGGATGCAGGTCTTCGGCGGAAGGTTTAACTATGATCCGGTGGTTGAGAAGGATCGGCACAACTTTGACTGCTTCTGGCAGGCTTTGTTGACTGTCTTCCAGGTAGGTCGACTGATTGATGTACCTCACAATTTATTTGGCTCAGCAACGTTAAGTTTTCAGCAACGTTATTATGGAATTTATTATTACCATCTTTTATCAATATCCTCCTTTCTCTTGAACCATACATTGTCTAATAGCAAAGGTATACATATACTTTAAATTCAAATAAATTAATGTCCTTAGAAGTTAAAATTATATCCGTCACACACAAGCACACAACACAACTTTAGTCTTTGTCTTTGAGATTTCTAAAAACGATTTTTCGTGGCAAAAGTAGATTTTTCTTTACAATTTTACGTGTAAATCATCTTAACTTTCTACAACTAAAACTTTCGTAAGCACTGCACATTTAACTTGTTGCAATCTTTCAGATCCTTACCGGCGAGGACTGGAACGCAGTCATGTACGAAGGTATCAAAGCTTACGGCGGCGTCGGGTCGGTCGGCATCATCGCCTGCATATACTTCATCATTCTGTTCATCTGCGGCAATTGTATCCTTTTCTTCAAGTGATTATTCTACTGTTTCTGAGTTGTCAATGAGTTTTGCAAAAACAGAAGTTATTATTTACAATCTTGCAAAACCAAACTGATCGCCTCCGCTAGGAGACAGCATGAAAATAAGAAGGCTCAACACTTTTTGTTTTCTCGAGAGCACTTACCCGAGCTTGGGTCCTATCCCGAGCGGAAAATTGCCACTCTCAAATCTTATATCTAATTTCTTTAACTAATACCGGCACAGACATCCTGCTTAACGTGTTCTTGGCCATCGCCGTCGACAACTTGGCTGATGCCGATTCACTCACAAATGTCGAGAAAGAGGAAGGGGTAAGAGCTATATCTACGAGGCTAGTAATAAAAAAAAAACTAAGGCCTTTGCATCTACGCATGAGATGATTTATGCAGCGTCCAGTGGCACCTTCACTCACACTAGATGGGCGAAGAGACCACTCGGCGCTGCAGTGCTTGGGACATTATTGCCTGGGACGAGGCTATATAGTAAATTAGGCTATAACAATAAACCCTGATATGAATTTAATCGCACGATGGAAATTACGTGGACCATTACTGCTACGTAAAGACATGTTTGTTGGCGTGTTTCAGGGGGGTGAGGAGAAGGAAGCTGGTAGTGTAGCAGCGGAAGGAGTTCACGCAGATACCGACGATGAATATATTCATGATGACGATGCTTACACTACAGACAAGTAAGTTTAGGAAAAACATTTTTACGAGATGCTTTGGTATCTCAGTTTGATACGTCACGGTCTGGGGTGGGTAAATATTAGTGCAATATTACGATCTAGATAGGATAACCTTTGTCGGACGACACGAGCTATCTATGTACCGAATGTGAGGTTCAAATTGAGTCCATATACTTTCAAAGGTGGCAGTGTCAAAATGAAAGTGATTACGCATAACTGGGTGTTTCAGTTCCGAACGCGAATACGAGGAGACCGGCTCAGAGGGGGAGCACCAAGAGGAAATAGAAGGAGAAATAGGTGAAGAGGCGGAGGAAGAACAGCAAAGAGTCGAAGAAGAGGAACGTATGGACGAGCAAGAGATGGAAGAGAGCCATCAGAGGAACCATATAGGTAAGCCGATGTTAAATGCAAAGAGTATGTTAAGATTGCTAAGGAGTTGTTTCAAAGTCTAACCAGACAAACTTCCATATCGAACAGATACTATTATTAATGAAATAATTTCCAACCAGCTACCTTTTAGATTTGAATCATTACATTATTGAATGTATGTAAATAGAGCAAAGAGAATTTGCGTGCGGCTACTTTGTATGATTGAACAGTTCCTTTGGTGGTGAGAATTTGAGAAGAACGAACACTTAGTGGTCGATTTCCAATCTCTAAGCGTACAAATACAGAAATTTTAATTTGTTAGTGTTTATGTTAGTTCAGTGATGATATCGTATGATTATAGGGGAATTCGGTTTGTATCCTAAACACCTATTTTGTAAAACTGTAAACCATTTAAAAGCTAACGAACCTAAAACAGTGAGTACAGAGTTGGATGAGGAGCCGCGTCTGAAACGCAAGCCGACGACGAGCTCCGCGAGACCGCGCCGTCTGTCCGAAGTCGACATCCACGACTCTAAGAAACCCATCCCCGATGCCACCTCTCTCTTCATATTTTCTAAGACCAACAGGTTAGGAACCAGCCGTCATGGCGTGGCTTCTCTCGCGTAGATGTTCAATTTTACTGTTCACTCCACTTACAATATTTTTACTTTCTTCTCAAACTTTAATTTTCTCCGCTCCCATCTTGATTCTTATTCTATCTATCACTTTTACATCGTTTTTGTTATTTTTATTATTAATAGTTTTAAACACCGCATTGGTTTTTGCATTAATATTATTAAAATACTTATTACACTGCAGGCATTAGAGTATATTTACTTTAGGATAAATTAAGTCTTTACAGGGATTTCAGCATGACTCTACAGTAAAAAGTGATAATAATGATAATTTAGAATGTAGAGTTAGTTGAAGTTGAAGCCACAATCTATCGCCGTCATTTTCTATCTTACAAAGATGGCGGTCAGTCCGAGGAAGAAGGCGCATTGGTAACGGCTAGACCGAGGCGGGTCTCAGAACTGAACATGCCAAACCAAACGCCCCCGATACCGCCCGCTAGTAGTTTCTTCGTATTCTCACCGACAAACAGGTGACCTAATTGTACCTGAAGTGTCTCATTGCAACAAAACATTTGGTGTTGTCAAAATTCCCATGTGGTTACAATCTGTGAACGGCTGATCATTTTGAAGTACCCTAAATCATTCCGTACATTTGTGTTGTCTACAAATTCTAAAATCTCTACCATGAGTTGTTAGAACGCCGCTATTTGTTATATTTGAACCATCGAAGTCTCTCACAAATCACAATGAGTGTGAAAGCTAACTACAATGGAAAATAAGCTCATGGTTAGGTTGCTGAAGATTGGCTCCATACGCTCCTGTGACTACGTCCTTGCACGATGGTTGTTGTGCTTCTGAATTGGATGATCAAAATTACAGCAATGAGATCACGGGGTACTTCGCATTTGGGTGTTGTGTATTAGAACTTGGGTATTATAAACGTTAACTAGCGTCTTCCTTTGGTTTTCTACGGCATGATGTCTGAAATCCCTTAGATATCATTATAGATGATAGTTTAGTCTCCTAGAGTTATATTGTCTGCCTTGTTTGGATTGTTTATTTTTATTGCATGAAGCTTCCCTATAATATTTTATTCTATGTATTATTTTACATTTGATACGGCATGAACTTTTTTCCCTGCATGTTTAACAGTGTGATTCGATGTTGTGTGTAATTATATTCTAAGGTAATTTATGTTTTATCCCTGAGTGTATGAATAGACCTTCTGAAACATACATAACATTCCAAATATTAATTCCCTCAACTATCAGGTGACGGATTATCAAGCAAGTCTAATAATGTGAAACAGTCCCAAAAGTCAACAAGTTAATGTTTGGCATTCACACTCATTCCTTTGATAAATCTTTAACATCGATCCCCAAATGTTTTGCAGGTTCAGAGTGCTTTGCTACAATCTGTCAGCATCCTCGACTTTCGGAAACATCATCCTTGTCTGCATCATGTTCTCATCAGCCATGTTGGCGTGTGAAGACCCACTGGACGCTCAACAGAAGGGGTTTAGAAATTGGGTAAGTATCTTGAAACACGTGTTGACGTCGCGGTCAGCTGAAACAAATTGTTATCTTCAGTCTTGCCTTTGGTCTCGGTTCGGTCGGTCCACTTGTAATATTTTCTTCATTACTCCTTCAACATTACCTACATAATTTTAACAGATTTTTGTAAATTTGGGTAAAAATACTTTCTATCCTTATAAAAAACATTAATGGGACCACATCTATAGATTCATGGGTCCGACCATCGTGCTTCCCACGTACTGCCGTCCAATGTCGTTTGTCCATTCTGTCATGCCTTCTTTCCGTCCTTCTTGCTAATCTTCCTCGATTGTTTCCAAAGACTTGATTTGTTTGAGTTGGTCTGTTTATTCGTCAACAGCTGCTGAGTCAGTTCGACGTGTTCTTCACGGGTATCTTCACGCTGGAGCTATTCCTCAAGCTGATCACGTACGGTCTCATCCTGCACGACGGCGCCTTCCTGCGCTCCGCCTTCAACGTGCTCGACATGCTCGTCGTCTGCGTCTCTCTCATCTCCATGTTCTTTAAGTAAGTCTGAGCGCTTCCGTGCTTTGGAAGGCACGTTAAACCGTTGGCCCCGGTTGTTGTTGATTAATAACAATCGTTAAGCCATATCAGAGGCCCTTTGGGCGCCCTTAAAACTCTGACAGCAGGGGTGGCCACTACCTCATACGATTACCTACCTACGTAAGTCTGTTTCATTTCGCTTTAGCCAGTGGTATGTTTTTATTAAGTCCCGTCCAAAAAGAGGGGTGTTATAAGTTTGACCGCTATGTGTGTGTCCGTCCGACCGACCGTCTGTCTGTCTGTCTGTCTGTCTGTCTGTCTGTCTATCTGTCTATCTGTCTGTCTGTCTATCTGTCTGTCTGTCTATCTGTCTGTCTATCTGTCTGTCTGTCTATCTGTCTGTCTGTCTGTCTGTCTGTCTGTCTATCTGTCTGTCTGTCTATCTGTCTGTCTGTCTATCTGTCTGTTTGTATGTTTGTCTGTGGTGCCGTAGCTCTTAAACGGGTGAACCTTCAAGTGAATACTCTAGATAGGTGAAGGGAGGCTGCAGTGCCTGGGGCATCGAAAGGAGAGAATGAAGGATTCCATTAACAAAGAAAGTTTAATTTATCCAGATTATTTCAAAATATTTACAAGTTTTAGATTTGAATTGTCACAGCTAGATTTACGAAAGACTGTTAGAGAATGCTGTTAATATCAATAGTGGCATTTGCTAAGACAGTGTGGTGTTCTGTTGCAGGTCTGGCAGTGTATCTGTGGTGAAAATATTGAGAGTGTTCAGGGTACTGAGGCCGCTTAGGGCCATCAACAGGGCCAAAGGCCTTAAGGTCAGTTTCTTTACATTACTTCTCCGTAATCTTTATAAAATTAATTGACCAGGTCATCACTGCCTCAGATTTGGCTCAGTTACCGCATGAGACTCGGTTTATGATAAAATAAATAATACCAAAGAAAGAGTCAAATCTATGGCGGTGGTGTCAAATCTATGGCAGTGGTTCCATTATAAAACTTTGTGACATACGAGTAGGTATCCTCTTTCAAACGAGGAGCTCATAAATTTTGCTATCGTCTTACACATTAATTTGCTTCAAAAGATGGTTACTGATGTTAACTTTAATTCCCACTTGTTGATATGTTTTTCCATGATTATAGCACGTTGTTCAGTGCGTGATCGTTGCGATCAAAACGATCGGCAACATTTTGTTGGTCACGTCCTTACTACAGTTCATGTTTGCGGTGATGGGCGTGCAAATGTTCAAGGTAGGGGGCCTGCAGCTTACAGCTACGGATTCTACTCCACATAAAGTTACTTAGCACCTCTTGTACCTATATCCATTATTTAAACTTTTTGAAACTCGTGTGAGCGCATCGTTTGGGCAGAAGTGAATAACTTCAAACTTTATGCAAAGAAAATTTTTTTTTTATACTTTTTAGAATTTTTCTCATTTCAAACACACCTTTGGGTAAAAGTTAAGATATCATTCTTCTTTGTGTTTTCATAGATGTGAATCTTTCTATATCGTCTATATTTTCTGTCTTGACTGTTACTCATTTCTCATGATTTGGTTTTGACTAATTTCAAGAACGACTTTTGCTGCGATGTGAGTGTTTATTTAAGTTTGATGATAAAAAAATGTGCCTACCTAGCTGGAATTTTTTTACAGCTTCTAATGTTGTAAAAATAACTTTGTAAGCTTTGCTTTCGTCCAAGATGTTACATAAAAAATTAAACGTATGATATATTAGGTATTGTGCAATGCTTGCTGCATAAATAACATCATGCTCGATACCTTCCTTGTTAGTAACGGAATCATTGATAGCTTCGTCTCATTGTCTATCTAACTTTAGTTGCCTGACGTAGAATGAATGAACGTAGCAGGATCGCAACTTAATATTAGGAATCGAAAACAACGCATGAAAACTAACAACTTCTGAATCAAACCCAAAGGTGTAGTGTTCATTACGAGAACCCAGAACAATATCAAACTAATGATACCTTTATTAAATGTTAGAAACTATAACCCACCCCCTACCTTGGCATTTCAGAACATCCTACAGTCCAACAAACGAATCTAACTCTCTTTCTCCTACTAGATATCTTAACTCGAAACTATGATAACATTTAGTGCCCTGTACCTATGTGAATAAACCTCATCCGCCTTGCCATAATACTTTTGAACAGTGTCCAAATTGAGGAAATCTCTGTTTAATAAATACAGTTCAAGATGCAAACTTATAGATCTCAGAAAAACCAACGGAACGCCAGATAAATACTTATTTGCTTCTGGAACATGAATTGAACCATAGTTCCATAGACTTCATCATATTATGGTTATGCTTGATACTTTAAATGCATCGATGGAAGATGTGACAATCTACAGAACACCACTGCAGCTGTTGTAGATTTGATTGATTACTTAGATCAGGTGATCCAATAAAAATAAATCAAAGTAGATTTCCGAAGTACCCTTCAGGATTTATAAGGTTGCAGCTCTTTCCACGAGAGTGTCACGACACTGTCCAAGTTGAATGGTGGGAGGGTATGTGATTAAACATTCTGCTTGTCCCCGTATGTCCCGTGGCTGCGCGGTACCGGACCCGACATCGGTAATGTATTCGCTTGCACGCCCCGCAGTATGTAGTGAAATGTGTGATAGTAGCTATTAAAACCATAGGGAATATTATGCTAGTTACCTATTTGTTACAATTCATGTTCGCCGTTGTCGGCGTGCAGCTGTTCAAGGTGAGCCTTTGTTGGTGGTGGTGGCGGTGGTATGGTGAGGGGTTGATAAGTTAGCACGTCGTCGTCGATCTTTGCTTCAATTTTCCTTACGTGAACTTCTAATAATAGATACTTTGTTCCAAATCAGAAAACCAAAATATACATATAATATTTACTCGACTGAAGGAGTTTTATGTTTATCGAGTGTACATAAGTATGTTTTTTCTCCTTTGAACCTCCGTAACCAGGTAGGAGATATTGGAAGTTCACGGAGGCTATGTAAATGAGAGCCATATTTGTTCAACGACGTGTCAACCTATTGCTATAAACTGTGCTTTAAATTCTTTGTAGGTTTTGAGATCATTTTTTTTTTAAAGCTACTCCAGCTATTTTAACCCCTACGCTTTTGATGTTATAGTTAGAGAGCTGGTGACCAAGCGAGATATTTTTTCGTACAAGGCTGGGAGCCTCTGAGCTGGTTATTTAGACTCCGCTGATCACGAATATACCATTTTTATAGTCCGGGCGCGGTTGAAAGTTCGTTTTTTTTAGCGTTAAAAGTGTAATTTTTTTGGTTGAGGAATATTTTTTCGTACAAGGCTAGGAGTTTCTAGGGTGCTTATTTAGACTTCGCTGATCAGGAATATACAATTTTTATAGTCCAGGCGCGGTTGAAAGTTCTATTTTTTGAGCGTAGAAAGTGTATTTTTTTTGGTTGAGGAATATTTTTTCGTACAAGGCTGGGAGTTTCTATGCTGCTTATTTAGAGTCCGCTGATCATGACTATACCATTTTTATAGTCCGGGCGCGGTTGAAACTTTGACTTTTTTAACGTTAAAATTCATAGAGAGACCCAAAATATTACCCCATTTGGATGGTCCATCAAGGCTAATATTTTGAAATTGGATATTTATATTTATAATTTGTGAATCCGGTGTTTCTCCTTTGTTGTGTTCACGAAATAGAGCACATTAAAGGGGGTCCAATGTATGACACCAGTTTTACAAACTCAACTGACAGAGACACACCCATATACAACGTGTTACAAAACATCCTAACTCTTTTTACAGGGTGTAACCTACTGTTCAACAGGATGTCAATTCTGTAAAAAAAAATTGAAAAAAACAATTTTTATTTTATAACCTCTAAATTGAAAATTTTTCATAACTTTTTTGTTTTTGGTATTAGCTCAAATTTAAAAATATGTCTGTGGGTGTTGGTGCATTTGCATAGCTTTGAGTTGGTAAAACGTTGTGAAAGTCAATGAAAACAATATTTAAAAAATACTTTTCTCCCGCCACAGCGTTCACATTTTATTAATTTAAAAATCAACGGAATGTCATAGAGCAAAAAAAAAATTTAGGTTGTGATCCCTATCACCGGGTGCTATTACCCTGAAAAAAGAGTTAGCATCTTTTGTAACACCTTGTATATAAACTGGAGTGTAGTTTTCCGTTCCAAATAATATCAGTTTGGTAACTGATAATCATTTTCTTCCCAAGATACAGCTGAGTACAGGGACCTAAACTTTTTTTTGTTCTTCTTATCTTCAAGACATTGTTGTAACAAGATAAAACGTATTTTTGTATAGAAAGAAAATATGAGTTATAAAGCTCTACGGAGACGCGTTTACAAGACAGCTCATCAAAAGGAATTCATGGCTAGATCGCATCGGCACGCCGTAGCGCCTTAGTACATGGAGGTGGATACCATAGAAATCAGTGTGGTGCAGATACAATACTGAATCAGCCAGTTAGTGGAGTGGAGAGACCTGCAGATAGAGTTGGAAGTGCGAAGGATTTTTTGACCAGGCTACAAAGATCGTTTTTTCAACAGTGATGAAAAACAGAGATAAGTGTATTGCTACGGTCTTTGGCTTTGCTTTGCTATTATTATCAGTAACGTTCAATAAAATTACTCGTGATTACTGGTTATATTCATAGTCCAGATAATCACTGTTTCTTTATTTTAAACAGTACACAGCAAAAAAATACAAGTATTTTAATGGAGTCATAAAAGAAGCAATTATCAATATTTCATTCTATGTTTGAGCCAAATCGGCCGGTATACAACAAAGTTTGACATTACCTTCGACATATTTTGCGGGTTAAATTTCAAAAAACTGAATCGCCGAAAAAAACCCTATAAATATCATACCTACTCACAAAATTTCACGAGAATTGTTCGAGAAATACGACCTGTATTAGGAGAACAGATGTCCATCCGCCGGAAAGCATTTTTGCCAAAGCTGAAACGGAGACACTCGGTCACTTCGCTCGCTCGGTCAAATTATTGTGCACTTCTTCAAGGTTTGTACTTCAAATTGGCAAGGAAAAATAAAAAGATTAAAATAAATATTTAAAAAATCAGAGTGTGTAGACTTCGGCCCTAATACAAAAATGACAAAGTCGACAATGTATAGTGCCAACATGTTAGAAGTTCAGTTGTCAGAGTTGCTATCGGCAAGTTTTTGGCGATTGTGACCAAAACAGAAAAAGAGGAAAGATAACACCTAAAAATTACAAAAAAACAGTGACTCCATCGATAACAATAAAGACTGCTTCAAGAAACAAAACATTTATTACCAACAACATTTAATCAACATTTTGATCACTGAGCCATTTTCAAAAAAACTATTTAATGCAGTTCATAGATGGCGCTTACAGATGTGACCATACAAGAACCAGATTACAGGTGTCAAAATTAATATGTGCTAAGCGAAATTCTTTGCAAACGGCTTATTACATAGAAAAGCTAAATAGAAACAACATGCAAGCAAAATTGGGATTCTTTCCGTACGTTAATTTACATAGAAGGTTTCTACAGTATCGTCGCTAGCCTTGCTTGTGGGGGCATAAATCTGTATGAGGTTGATGTTAACTGGCGACGCTTTTAGTTTTATACTCATTATTCGGTCGCTCACTGGCTCGTAACCCAATACGCAGTTCCTTTGTTGTAAGGGTATAAGAACTGCTACCCCATTCTGGCTGCATGTTTCATTGCCCGAGAAATAAACGGCGTGTGTGTCGGTGAGAAGATGTCCATTTCCTTTCCAGTGAGTTTCACTTAGCCCACAGATGTTTATTCCACATCTGGTAATTTCTCTCTCTAAGATGTTAAGTTTACCTGGTTTTAGCAAGCCACGCACATTCCATGTCCCTATCTTTTGGATTTGTCGCAGCTTGACGTTAGTTCCAGTAGCAGAGTTTCCACAGAGAGCCTGGTTGTCCACATCTCTGTCCACATCTCTCTGTAATAAGTACCTACCTGTGTTAAATTAATATCGTTGTCGCGCAAAAAACCTTTTGTTATCATTAGTTAATATAAATAAAGACAAAATAGTTCCCTAGTATTTAAGTTCCATTATTGCGTAACATTGTCGCAAACAAAAACTGGTTGCATAAGCATGTATATTAATTAATTAGCTAGTAAGTACCTACCTGCGGTAAATTAATATCGTTGTTAGAAAAAGTTATATCGGATCAGTAATTACCTACATGTTATAAAATCATATTGTTCTTGAATGAGAGGGGCGTGCCCCTGACAATAAAATTTGCCATTAATTAATTTTAAGTATTAACGAGTTACAAAATAAAAACACTGAAAATGTCTTTATAAAAATCATCACTAAAAAAGAGAAACATTTGTCGTATTAATTATTGTTGATCATTACAACACCTAATACTTACCTACTCAAGTAAAAGCTTAACATTATGAGGTACACACAGGGTCGCGGGTTGAGAAGAACAATCTGATCTCGAAGCTATCTATTGCGTTTGTTGCTCATGATCTTGTGACGTCTTATCTATTCAGATGAAATGTTTATTTAAGTTTATCTGCGTAAGCGTTATCCCTGCAAAAAAAAATGATTTAAAAAAAAAAACAATCCTTAGTGAGTACTTAGTATTTTTAATCAGCATAGAACATAGCCATTATTAAGTATGTTACTTTATTTATTTGAACTTATATAGTGGAAGGGAGAAGGACCTTTATTTTGGCAAAGTAAGACCCCTCGGCCTTTCTCCTTTATGTGTACCTACTGGTCTATGAAGATGAAGTATCTTTCACCGTCTGAACAGGTAAGATGGTGGCACTGTACACCGTACACAATCAAGTGCACGGAAGTGTATGAGCCATGATGAGCCAAACATTGTATTAAATTATGTACCTACATGTAGCTTGCGATGACGGGAAGGAAGTATTAGTGGAGGAGCTAGGTTTTTATTCTTTCCAAAACTTCTGTTTTACGATTTTGGTGAAAGCGCAAAAAAAATCCACACAATATTACGGATGTAAAGACATGCAGCATAGGCACAGTAATACGGTCCCGTTTGGCACCCTTCGGGTACGGAACCCTAAAAAGTAAAGCAGGTAAAACAACCTTAGAAATCCTTCCATAGCTTGGACTTGGTAACTATGCATTGCAGTGCAATTTTTTTCCTGTTCTCGATTTTCAATGCAATCTTGATAATCTGAAGAGTACCTAGTGATTGCCAAAGAGTACCAAATACCTCAAACTAATAGTAATTTCTAATTTAATCACAAATTCTACTTCATACTGGCGTTCATTCAGTTACACCTTTGAAAAGCTCTATCTCCTGAACGCAACAACTGAGAACTTTCAATATAATATTTTTTCCTTTGTACGACTAAGCTTCAGCTTCAAAAATTCATTCAATGAATATTTGAAGTAAAAAAAAAAAATTCGTCTTCTTTACTAAGCTATATCTCAGGAAGACGATCACTATTAGTTACCAAACTGATATCATTTGGAACGGAAAACTTCACCCCAGCTTATATAATTATGTCTGTCTCTGTCAGTCGAGTTTGAAAAACTGGTGTCATACATTGGGCCCCCATTAGTGTGCTCTATCTCATGAACACCAGCGAGGAGAAACACCGGACTGACAAAATGTAAATTAGAATATCCGATTTCAAAATATTCTCCTTGCTGGACCATCCAAATGGGGTGATATTTTGGGTCTTTCTATAAATTTTAACGTTAAAAAAGTCAAAGTTTCAACCGCGCCAGCACTATAAAAATGGTATATTCGTGATCAGCGAACTCTAAATAAGCAGCATAGAAACTCCCAGCCTTGTACGAAAAAATATTCCTCAACCAAAAAAATTACACTTTCTACGCTCAAAAAATAGGACTTTCAACCGCGCCTGGACTATAAAAATAGTATATTCCTGATCAGCAAAGTCTAAATAAGCACCCTAGAAACTCCTAGCCTTGTTCGAAAAAATATTCCTCAACCAAAAAAATTACACTTTCAACGCTAAAAAAAACGAACTTTCAACCGCGCCCGGACTATAAAAATGGTATATTCGTGATCAGCGGAGTCTAAATAACCAGCTCAGAAGCTCCCAGCCTTGTACGAAAAAATATCTCGCTTGGTCACCAGCTCTCCAACTATTATCAAATACGTAGTTATGTTTATCTAATAGATTGATATTTAATGTAAGACTAAGTTTCCGATTTTTTGCGCTTCAATCTTATTCATTTTTGTCATGAGAAATGGGTCTTAAAACCTAACCAAATTTTTTATATCGTGAAACACGATTTTTATGTTCTGGCTGCCTATTTTGTCATTCGTGTCATGTAGATTGTGTACGATCTAACCAACTTTACAAAAATATTGCGGCAAGTGATTAACTTCCAAGATTTGTTTCAGGGCAAATTTTTTAGATGTAATGACATTTCCAAAATGACGAGAGAAGAATGTCGGTGAGTGAAATTCAAACTAAATAAATATAACTAAATAATTACAATAAAACTTAATTCTAGCATATCAACTTAATACTAGCTCTAGATAGTTAAAATGTATAAAAATGTGCAGTGCTTACGAAAGTTTTATTTCTAAAATAGTTAATCTGGTCCGATAATCAAACATTTCTTACTAAACCTATTGACAATTCTAACACAAGCAATTTCTTTCAGAGGCACGTATTTGCTATTCGAAAACCAAAACTACGTGGTGCGCGATAGAGAGTGGAATAGAAACGACTTCCACTTTGATAACGTTATGAAAGGGATGCTTACTCTCTTCACCGTCTCCACCTTTGAGGGGTGGCCAGGGTAAGCTAACAATTCATGGATGTTTTAGACAAGATTTTAAAGTTATTAAATCTGCGTTGGAAAATCTAATTGGTAACAAATAACAATACGAGTGGGTGACAAAACCAAAAGTAACAAGCTTGCGAATAAAGCCCGATCAAGAAAAAAATTTTGGTCGTTATCGGTTATTTAAGACCATGTACCTAATCAGCACATCTGATTGTTTGTTTCAGGTTGTTATACGTGTCGATAGACTCAAATGCAGAGGATCGTGGTCCCATAACTAACTTCCGTCCAATTGTTGCAGCCTACTATATTATTTACATTATTATAATTGCCTTCTTTATGGTAAGCAGACAGATCTAAGAATCAAATATTGTTAATCCACCATGTTGACCCAGGTTTCATCATCTGGGTGAACAAAATGGAAAAATAGTTGCCTATATTCACCTCGGAATCCAGTAATGTTTTCTAGTACAATAAAGAATATTCTAATCTAATCTAATCTAATATCTCATGAATCAATTCCGAGGTAAATAAAGATAATTTTGATTTTCACTTCGTTCACCCAGACTAAATCAATAGGGTCAACAAGATGGAATAATCCATCGAAGATGGTACTCTTCCAATATTACCTTTCCTATCTAAAGGAAAGGAAAATAGTAAAAATGTAATCTTTTGTAGGTGAACATCTTCGTCGGTTTCGTCATAGTGACATTCCAAAACGAGGGCGAACAGGAGTACAAGAACTGTGAGTTGGACAAGAACCAGAGGAACTGCATCGAGTTCGCGTTGAAAGCCAAACCTATTAGAAGGTGAGATGATGGTGTTTTTACTCTTAATTTACTGAGGATGCACGGTGAAAAACATGCAAATGTGAGACGGTATCACATCACAGTATATTATTATCCATATTTGAATAATTTTAGCCACAGGGATAACCATACGTTCTATTAGAAATAAAAATAAAGGAGGGAAAGCTATCTCAATATTTAAGTTCTGGTAAAGACTAATAAAAGCGGATACGGAATCATTGGGCGGTGGGACACTTCTAACAGCCAAGCTCAAACTTTGGAATATTTTTGCGAAGACTCTTTAACTTAAAAGTATTATTGTTTCATACCTATTTATTTACGAAAAACCTTTGACCTCAGATACATCCCGAAGCACCGCATCCAGTACAAGGTCTGGTGGTTCGTGACGTCACAGCCCTTCGAGTATGCGATCTTCGTGCTCATCATGATCAACACCATCACCCTCGCTATGAAGTACCACAACCAACCCGCCGAGTACAGCAAGGCGCTCGATATGCTAAATATGATATTCACGGCCATTTTCGCGCTAGAGTTTATTTTCAAGCTGGCCGCTTTTAGGTTTAAGGTAACTGTTTCGGTCGAGTAGACTAAGTGCCAATTTTAATATCGTAAAGGTTATGCTGCCAGAAGACTTAGGTTTGAGGTTCTTTGTCATGTCGAACAGAGCGGCGAACGAAGAGCTGACGGCCAACCTCCAATAGTGGAGAGGCACTAGAAGAAGAAGGTCGAATGGCCAAGGTTGGTTTGGTTTAAATAAATGCTGCTTCCGAATGTGGAATCCAACCACATTGAGTCTATCGAAAGATTGAAGAGGAAACAACGATAGAAACTTGATAGAAACAGATTCCTTTCAACCTAAGCAGCAAAAAATATCTAAAAGTTAGCAGTGGATAAAGGATCGATTAGTATAGATTAGATTTCGATAAAAGTGTGTTTATTTAATCCCACTTTAGTGACAATAGTTGCGTAGATTATTTAATCCATCAGACGTTTTATTGTTTACAGAACTACTTCGGCGACGCCTGGAACACGTTTGATTTCATTATCGTGCTGGGAAGTATCATAGACATTGTGGTATCGCAAGTGAATGAACTGAAGAACCAGGTGAAACTTTCATTAGAGCACTTTAGATTTTATCACTCACTATGGGCGATACTGAATTCATCAAAACGTTTTTAAGCAAAGAACTCATTGCAGTAACAACTTACCTAACCAAGGAAACAAAGTGGCAGGTCATTTTGAGTCACTCTTGAGATGAATTCAGTAGTTGTTACTGTCCCCAAGCATGGACAAATAGATGTCGTCATCACAACTATCACTGTAGCAATAATAGTCTATTCACTTGCTAAAACAACTCAGATTTGCTTGGTAAATGTACAAATTACAAATTGTTTTCAGGGAAATGGACTGTCGAAATCGCATATTGTAAAGGTAAGTCACGCTTGACACGAAAAATAGAAAACTCAGCAAACTCGATTGTTTATACAAAATACTATTAGTGTTGTGACTAGACAACAAGCTTGGATGTCGAAACAAAGAACCAAATTCTTATAAATACACCGAATTGGACAAAAGCTTTAGATGTCGTAAATAAAGTAACAGGGACAGTAACCTTATAATTAGACACAATTAAAGCAACGATCTGTAAAATAGAACTTAGTTCCTAGTTACCTTACAATTCATTCATAAACACCGCCTGCACATCCCGTGATCAATTCATCAAATGCGACAATACAATTTTTATATTTACTGATGAATTGTGACCTTTTTTATCTGCAGAACTTCAGACACACTTCATGAAAAAAGATGAATCACGAGTTTTAAACATTGAGACAGAAAACCACGAAATTCATTTCCACTAATCAAAATCTCTACACTTCACAGGAGAGCTCGATCCCATCAATCAACTTCTTCCGACTATTCCGAGTAATGAGACTGGTGAAGCTTCTCTCGCGAGGAGAAGGCATCAGGACGCTGCTCTGGACTTTCATCAAGTCGTTCCAGGCGCTGCCCTATGTCGCCCTACTCATACTTATGCTGTTCTTCATTTACGCTGTCGTTGGAATGCAGGCAAGAACTTTCGTAACAACATCGATATAGAATGTGAGACCGTATCAGCAATATTGTTAACAGAATAATGCTATCGATAAACTTGATATCTATTACGTTTACGAACGCAGGTTTTTGAATTTGAAGTGAGCACTAGGATCTCGAAAGTAAAGTGATGGATATTTCAAACATTTCGTTCCTTTTTGTCATTGGCACATACAATATGTTTAGCTGTTCAATATTAATTTCACCGCTCCTATAAGCGATCTTGTGCTACGTTTAATTTCTATATAATTTTGGCAGGTGTTCGGCAAAATAGCAATAGACGACGAAACGCCAATCACGAGGAACAACCATTTCCAGACATTCCCGCAGGCTATATTAGTGCTGTTTAGATCTGCTACTGGTAAGTCACTCTGCGCTTTTACATTAGCAAAGTAATTTAACCCCGAAGGATTAATCAACAGAGCAAGCATTTAGCTTCGAACATGACGGATGCAGTGAGCTAATACCTGATATCTGTGATCATGATCACAATGCATTAAGGCGCTGGGAATAGTGAATTAGCCCGCGCGCAAAGAAAAATGCACAAAATCGATTCCTGTATCAAATACACTAAAAAAATCGAAAATGTTCACATATCAAACCCTAGAATTAGTTGAGACCTATCTAAGGCCTGAATTACACAGAAAAGGCGTAAGGTGAAGGTGCGGCGCAGGCATCTTGCCGCTTCAAAACATTTCAATACAAAATGTATGGAGGCGACACGTTTTGAATTATACTGAAGCGGCGTGGCGCAGGCATGCCGTTTCGTCGCCTGTTCCGCGTCGCTAGCAGGCGCGACCGGAGAGGCGCGCAAGCAGCATGCTGTTTGTTATACAGTAGGAGCAGAAAATATGTGACGATAGTGAATTTTATGTACACACGACAACACGACAGAGTGTACTAAAAAAAACTAAGGTCTTTTCGTCTACTTAATGAGATGATTTATCCAGCGTCCAGTGGCACCTTCATTCACACTAGATGGGTGAAGAAACCACTCGGCGCTGCAGTGCCTGGGACATGGTATTGCTACTACAAATTCACAAATGTACGTAACTTTGAAATTAAACAAACTCATCCCAGTATGTATTGGAGAGAAAGAGAGAGGAGAGCGCCGCGCCTTACGCCTTACGCCGTTTCTGTATAATTCATGCCTTATCTGCTCCACGCCTGCTCTGCGCCGTATGCCTTACGCCTTACGCCTTACGCCTTATGCCGTTTCTGTATACTTCACGCCTAACACAGCTAGTTTAGTGTTGATATCCATAACAGATTGCAAGATATTTTGCTTGAAAAAAAGTGCGCCGCCTATTTTTTTTCAAGCAAAATATCTTCAAAACCTTTATGAATGTCAACACGAAATTGGCTGTTTTAGATAGGTCTCACCTAATTCTAGGGTTTGATATGTGAAAATTTTCGATTTCTTTAGTGTATTGGATACAGGAATCGATTTTGTGCATTTTTCTTTGCGCGCGGGCTATTCACTATGCACCGCGCCTTAACAATGAGAATCAACGTGTGACCACGGCAGCTGGAATACGTGGTAGCCATTAAAAATATCGGACATCCGTTTCGAATAAAATTAAACTAGGTAGGTAGGTACCTACAAAGATTGGGAATGGACAATACGAGTATCAGCTTTCGACCGAGGGGGTTGGCGTGAAAAGAAATAAGCATATGCCCATAGCACAGGGGGTCTACCGGCTAAGACGAAGCATTGACGGAAATCGAACTACAATTGCACTTGGTGGTACCGCCTAGCTGAAATCCATCCGTAAAAATGGCGAACATCAGCAAACCCATCGTAATTCATTGATGGTCTGAAGAAGATTATTTTTTTTGATTTTTACTATCTCCCCAGGTGAAGCGTGGCAAGATATCATGATGGGCGTATCGCCGGAGCCAGAAGTGAAATGCGACCAGAACTATCACGAGGAGCCTGGCGAGGACGTCAGCAGCGAGTCATGCGGCAGTGTCTTGGCCTTCCCCTACTTCATATCTTTCTACGTTCTCTGCTCGTTTTTAGTAAGTTTCCATGTTGACCTTCCCTTTTAAGTTCTTCATTAACTAATTCATTCTTCGTGGTTCAGCGGCCCAAATAGGATCTTGGCCTCCACAACCAAGACGTTAGATCTCTCTGTCCTGCGCTACCTCTCTGCAATCTTCCACCTAGAGCTCGCATAGGTCTCTTCATGACCTGGTCTCTCAATGTTTCTTGCCTGTTCAGAGTAGAGTGTTCTGACTTTGCCTTGCGTTATCTCTTTGTGTTTTCTGTGCGATTAAGCAAACACAAAGGAAATGAAAAAATCCTTCTAGGGGATCACATGTGTTGGAAAAAAAAAAAAAAATATGTGGTTTTATGTACATACCTAAGGCGTTTCAATGGTTTGATCATTGTTTCAGATCATCAACTTGTTCGTCGCTGTCATTATGGATAACTTCGACTATTTAACTAGAGACTGGTCAATATTGGGACCACACCACTTAGACGAATTTATAAGGTAAAATTCAAGTCCTTCTGCCAAGCTTGTAGTGTTCCACTACATTATGACTATAACAATATAATTTATTAACTTTTAATGACTCGCGATATTTACACATTATTGTATTCGAACGGGTCGCGATTCGACCCGTTCGAATGCAATAATATAATTTATTATCTGTTAATAGGTATTTTGTGATTATGATTTTGTTCTTTTCAGGTTATGGAGTGAATATGATCCAGATGCTAAGGGTCGCATCAAACATTTAGACGTAGTTACTTTGTTAAGAAAAATTAGTCCACCTTTAGGTAAGTGTCTTTCACATGGCTCTGTTTTATTGAATATTTGGATTTCTACTTCAATCTTTGCTTCCAGGTTTTGGTAAACTTTGTCCACATCGCATGGCGTGCAAGCGTCTGGTCTCGATGAACATGCCTCTCAATTCAGATGGCACTGTTTTGTTCAACGCAACATTGTTTGCTGTTGTCAGAACCTCGCTCAAGATTAAAACTGATGGTGAGTGCAGTGATATAATATAGACAAAACAACTTTCTATCCTGAAACATATTGGAATGGAAACCAGAATCTTGAATGATATAGCTGAAGGCCATAGTCATTTTTGCTATTTCTGTCCTTGGAGATCATGTATTCCTACAAAAATTTAACATGTTTGTGCAGGTAACATAGACGATTGCAACACCCAATTACGATCAGTGATAAAGAAGATTTGGAAACGGACGTCGCCGAAACTTCTCGATCAGGTGGTGCCTCCGCCGGGAGACCCGAATGAGATCACCGTTGGCAAGTTCTATGCCACATTCCTTATCCAGGACTACTTTAGAAGGTAAGATATTGATAATGAAGAATGGATAAGGCGTGCGAAGAGAGCAAGACAAGATTAATAACAAACTGTAACTTTAAGAATAGCCTTCAAGGATTAATTTTAAAATCTTCTAAAATACTGTAATCATTGTAGGGAATGTTGGCTGTCTTTCTTGGCCCTATTTGTTTTTATTGCCAACGTCTTGCTTATATTGGATGACTTCGTTTGTTTCATCGTATAATTGAAAACTCACACAATTATTTTTGTTTCATAGGAATCACGCGTAAGTAAAGTACACCGAATCGAATGTTTATAGGACAGAGAATGTTATTCCTTTTTTTTTCATTATGAACCCTTATTTTAGTGTTTTACTGGATAAAAGCCGCGATAGTCATGTGTGCGCCATAGTATTATAAAAAATAGACACTCCATCCATGTTAACGACTTTTACGATATGTTTTGCGGTTGCACCTTGCATGAACCAGATAAATTGATGAATTAACTAGCGATATGCATATTCTTAAAGATGTAACCTTAAACGCTGATAGTCCTAGCATGTAGTTTATTCCGAACAAGTCAACCATAATACTGCCCACAAACTGATGATGGTGACCCCTTTTTTTTATTTTTCCAACACCTTTATTTGTTAAATGTCTCACACATAAAAATACAAGGACAGCTGGGTGAAAATAAAAAAAATAAAAAAATATTTCTGGTAACATCAGAAACAATCACAAAGTAATCAAATAAGACAAATTATTAAAATTTTCACGAAATCCAAAAGCTGCAAAGAACTACTGAGGCATTAACATTGTTTGACTCAGGACACGAAACCGCAAACTCTGGTTTACCCCGCCCAAGCCATCTATTTAGATACCTCAATACATCTTTGCATGTATTCCTGGCACGGGTGATATAAATCAAATTATCTAACATAATACATACAAAAATAGCCCAAATGTTAAAAAGGCAGAATACGAAGGTAAGTATATTCGTGCCAACCAACGTCTGCTTAAGCAATCAATAACCGCTCTTCTTCCTTCCGTGCCAAGGTTCAAAAAGCGTAAAGAGCAGGAGATGAGGGCGAACGATGAGCCAAACCAGTTCATGACTCTTCAAGCCGGACTGAGGACACTGCACGAGGCGGGACCGGAGCTCAAGAGGGCCATCTCGGGCAATCTGGACGATATTACTATAGAGTCCGATGTGCCCATGCACAGGGTAAGAAGACTAGATGATAATACATATTTTAACTAGAATAATAACTTCACTTTTTGTATTTTCTAAAGCACTAACCCGTCATGGTACGGTGCAAGAGGTTGCGTGTTCAAGTTTTATAATTTTTTTAGAATAATAAAATTGTTTTAAGATCAAGATCAAGAATCAAGTCCTGAAAGACCAGTTTGGTAATTAATGAGATTCTGGTCAAGTGACTGAAAAGAATGGTGTGCATTGGAAGAGACATACAACACTCTGCATTGAGTGGCTATCGGTTGAAAAAGAAGAAATATCCTTCTTCAAATTAGACATTTTTAAATTTACGGGAGCAATAGGCACATCTTATTGATCAAAACATTATAATGAGTTAAAGCACACGCATCCACAAAAATATCACAAATTGATAATTTAGAAGAGGATTGATAACACAGCCACGAATATAAATATGAGAACAGGTGAAAAAACATGACGAATTGATAATCCAGAAAATGTGATTTTCACAGAGAAACCATTCCCTCTTCGGCGGCGTCTGGTCAAGTATACGACGACACGGACCCAACAGACAGTTCCACCGACATCGCAAACACAATGAGGGCCCACCAGGTCAGTTGGAAAGTCTACCTTGGGGATAAACGTTGTAAGTTCACTTTAGCGAATTGTGAACACAAGGTTTGTTTAAAAACAGGAACTGGTGTTACAGGAGAGGCTGTTGGTAACCACCTGAGCTCAATGATGCAGCGAGAATATGGAGTCACTGGACCATTGCCGCTTGCGCCAAATATGTGAGTGCCATCAACTATAGTAACTTTGAGGCATGAAGCCGTGTTCTACGATGATAAATTATAAATCATGCAATACACAAAAAAAAATCGGTACACTCAGACAGAATAAAATGTATAATCCTCTCGCAGGGCAAATGGACAACCAAAAGAACAAATACCTATGAGGCCATTGATATTTAACGGCGAATCGGAAAAGATATATCAAGTGTTAGAGTAAGTATTGAACAACTTCTTATACTATTGAATCATTTTGATGTTTGACTAGCCAGTATCATCTCCTATCAAATAGGACTTTTTCAAATAGGACCTAGTGTTACATAGGATAGTCTATCGAATAATGCTATTTGTTACATTGCAGAAGAACCACAAATGATTTAAAGAACGCTAGTTACAAAGGTAGACCTCCATAATAATAGCGAGATTGGTTTTCATTACCTCCCTCTGGTGTGGTTTTCTCTATCCTTGAGTAAGCTGGACGATGCTCTTCACCACTGAATCTCAAATAATAATTGGCACCTTTAAACAAATTAACAAATTCACAACTTAAAGAGCATCATCCGGCTGACCGCCTCAACCCGCATCGTACCCAGTGTGTCTATAATCACCCTTTCTTCCTTTCACCGCATCACGTGTGGACCGGTAACGTATTAACACAGCAACCAAAAGTCCAACTACCCAGAAATGCTTGGACAGATCGGGCTGGCGTTCGGATGTGTGAACTACCTGTCGACGCCCACCGAGAACACGCTAAAGACCAGCCCAGTGTTGAGACAGAGGGTCCACCCAGAAGACTCGACATCTTCGAAAGAGAAGCTGGCGATACCTCGAAAGGCGTCGCCGGAGGACAAGAGTCCGTCGCCGAATCCGCTGTTCGACTCGGCGATTCAGCCGAAGATATCGCCGTATTTGGCGAGCGAATTTACGCCAACGACGGAGTCGAGGACGATGACGCTGTACGGATACAACGCAGCGGCGAAGCTTCCCTTTGCGTTCTCACATTCGCGGGAGAGGGTGCCCCGCGGGGGAGAGCGGCGGAGTCTCCGGTCGTTCAAGCCGCCGTCCTCAGGTCGGATGGTGCGAAGCGCCTCGTCCGGCGCGGCCCCGCATGCGCCGCCGCTCAAGCTTGTAGCTCGCCCGCACTCGCCAGGTCCGCACCGAGACAGGGAGCCTCCTTCAAATCACTCATTCAACCCCCCACAATCGGGTTATCGGACATATCTGACTCGTTGTCTCTGTCTCTCGCTGAATCTAGGTTCAGCAACCAATATACGAGTAGGTATTGCAAATGCCAAACTTTTTTGGGCAGACTTTGAACAATTGTAATGTTGTTTGGGATCTTGGGACTCATTTATTGTGCTGGGCAATCATGCCAAATACTTGCTCACTTACTTATTAGTAAATAACCAACCAAACTAACCATTATTATAATTTGGAATGCTCACAAAAGCTCAAAATTCGGCTTAATTTCTTCAACAAAGTGAGTTTAAATTTGATCTAACTAAAGCCTTTACCAACCAAGGACGATCACTCTAGTAGGTATGGTTTTTGGGGAGCCTCTTTAAGTGCATAAGTGGATAATATTTTGGAGGAGGCTTTCTAAATGTGTAGATATTTCAAACACACCACATACGATTATAATTATTACTTATTTTGGAAGGTTTTCAGCGACATTTTTCAGCTTAGAATGGATTCCAGGAGTTCACAAGGTTGTTAAATCACATCCCGCTTCTGGCAAGGACACTTTCACAATATGTGCACACTTGAAACGAATGTTTCGAAGCTTCTCACTAACAGTATTTTCACTTGGAATTAATTAATCAATAACACATTTTGAGATCAATTTGAACTTCCATTTATAATAATAACAGCATGTAATTTTGTGTTCTCTGGTAAAATTTAACATCATGAAGCTAACTCAGATTGCATTTTATAGTTTGTTGAAGAACTAGACGCTTTTTAGATGTAACGACTTAGATGAAAACAAAAAAGGGAAGATACGGCACATTCTTACTAGCAGCCGTGAAAAAATGGGCTCGCACGCACTCATGCACATAAACTCACACAGCTTTAACTCATTCAAATCATATTTACAATTATGTGAATAAGCGATACGCTAAACCAACAAGCCCAAGCGAGACAAGAACATGTTTCGCTATTGCGCGCCGATGCATCTAATTCTGTCCGCCCAATCATAGCCATTCATAGCTCGCACCCACTGGCAGGATCTTTATCCTAGTTGAAATAAGAGTCAAAATTCTTTATCTCAATGGTCATGAGTCGCGCGCGGCGCGGACTCCAAGCTAATATTGCAGGTAGCGTCAGCAAACAATTTAAGAAATAATAAAAATAAATTTTTATTATTTCTTATTAGAAAACATTTCCCTAATGGTAAACATTAAATGCACTTTTAAATAATGATAATATGTTACAGCACGGTCCAATCTTCTAGATAGCCCTGAAGTTGCACATTATAATGAGCGACGGGCTAAGATGCAACTTGAGGGCTATCTAGAAGTCTAGCCTAGATTTTTACCCTAGATTCTAGTCTGTAGGCTCTAAAAATATTTATTACCTACTGTAGCTGAGAAATCATTTGTTAAATATTTTGCAAAAAACTAAAAGAAAAACCGGGCAAGAGCGAATCGGACTCGCGCACCGAGGTTTTCTTACCACAATTTGGTGGTACGGAACCCTAACATTAAAGAATTGAGAATATTATGTTTATTCAGCGCCATCTAATTATTTATAGGTTTATAACTTTTTTATTTTTGTATATGTTACCAGCCAAACCCGATTTAAGGATAAACTAGTTTCGCCTAGGCCAAACCAGTCTAACCTAAGCTCGTATGGATGAACCGGTTTGTCCTAGGCCAAACTAGTCTAGCCGAAGCTCGTATGGAGAAACCAGTTTGGCCTAGGCCAAACTAGTCTAGCCCTATTTGAGTAGGGGTAATACAGATTCTACTTATTTATGCTAGCCTAGTACTTTTTCTTAAAACTAACAAACCTGCCGTAATTATCTGAACAGTAGGGGACGCATTTAAACGCCGAATTTGAAAAAGTCTACGGTATGTCCGGTTTGGTCCGGTTTGAAGGACCACTCGTAAACAAAAAGAGGTATGTCAGCGTGTCGCCAACCGAACCTACTGACCTAACCTTTATTTTAAATCTTGTTCGACTGTCTGTCACACTTTCAGGAATATCCTGTATGTTGAACACCCTGTATGACAGTTTTTAGAACACCTATAGAAGTAAAAGGCCTGGTTCCGGGGTTATTAAGGGGTTCGAAAATTTCATTATTTTTGCTCTAAACCTCTTAGTTTACGAGATATGGTAACATTCATACATACCTAATAATTCTTCAATATCAGCTCGAGCTAGGTAGGCCATACTAGTTTATCCTGGAGCGTACATATTCTTGCTAGGCCAGACTAGATTGGCCTAGGCTAAACTGGTTGGTGCTTAAGTTAGACTGGTTTGGCCTAGGCGAAACTAGTTTATTTTTTAATCGGGTTTGGCCGGTAACATAATATACATATTTTATTACTTATAAACTCCCCCACAACACAGTTTATTTAAACCAAGCTCGCTGATTGTAACGGAAAACAGCATAATATGGAATCCCTAACTTGACTGGCTCCACGCACGTCGTTGTCAATAGAATTTCTAAAAACTTTATTATGCTGACCATCCTCAACTCGAGTTTCCATTCATAAATCGCGAGGTTAGCCGTATCGTGTCGCTCGCTCATGTTTTGTATGTTGTATCTCACTCTCTCTAAAATGGCCGTGCAAAATGGAGAATGATTGCGTATTTTAGAAAAAATATTAGTTTTACGTGTACTTACGAATGATTAGTGACACCTTCCGACTTATTTGTCCGCCTTGAGTGTTTAGTATACAGAAGAAATGCACAAGAAGGCATTCTAAACTTGTTTTTTATGAGAAAACTCTGTTAAAAGAAGCGCGTGTACGATACCACACAAGTCAGTGTCCAACCGGCGACTGAATGAAAGTGAGTCCATGGACTCAGTTTTGCAGGTCCACGCGTAATGGGTGAGTGCCGTATCTTCCCTTTTTTGGTTTCATCTAAGTGTAACGATCTTAATTTTTAAATTAACTAACAAATTAAGAGGTCATGAAACTACATCACGAGGGCTTGAAACATGGTCATAATAATTAACATAATATCATTTAAGTAGTTGGTTTGTGCATCAAAACCAAATCATGAAAAGCTTTTCACATTTCAACAGACGAAGGCTTTTCAAACTAGATTAGCTTGCCGAGCTTTTTAGTTTAGAATAGACCAGCCATAGAGTGGGTGGGTAGTTACAGTAAACATTTTGTTAACAATTTTCATAGATGAAACTATTATTATGGCCGAATAAATATTCGATTTTAATTTAGGTCCTTCGAGCTAGAAGACTTTAAAATCTTGTGAATATGATTCAGACAGACGGCTCGTTTCCTTGGCGTGAAGTGACCTCTGACCTCGGTCCGCAGGGGGTGATAGCTCCGGACGCGGCGTGATGTCCCTGCCTGGCAGCCCGAGGGCGAACTCCTCGGTACCGGTCGTCGGGTCGGCTGAGAGCCTCGTCACCAGGGTAAGTACAGTTTTTGTATACCAGAGGGTTTGATCAGGACAAGACTAGGCGAAAGGTTACCTCGGTCATGTGTTGACATAGGTAAATGATACCAGCTAAATACGATTATGATGGGCAAGGTAGAAGGGAAAAGAATGCCCGGGATAGTGTTATAGAATGCTTATCAAAACCTTGGATATTCATAAGATCTTTTAATAAAGAACGATACAAAGAGCTGACTGCCAACCTCCAATGATAAGCACTTTGAGAATAAGGCTAACTTAGCTGTAGCCACTCTCCATCGTCCAAACATAACCCAGCTTCTCTCGCTTAACATCCTACATGATTTTTGTTTTTTTCTACCTCTAAAACACTAACCCGTGCTAGGGAACATTTTAAAGATTTATCCTCACTCAGCACTAGACGAGATAGACTTTTGACCAAGAGTCAACAAAGACAAAGAAGCGCTCACAGAGTCACAACCTAGTTTGCGAAGTTAAGCAACATCGGGCGCGGTCAGTCCACGGATGGGTGACCGCTAGTGGCAATAATATCTGAGCGCTTCCATGCTTCGGAAGGCATGTTAAACCGTTAGTCCCGGTTGTCAATAACAATGGCCCTTTGGTCGGCCTAAAAACTCTGACACCAGAGGTGGCCACACCTCATTCGATGAAATAACTACCTAAGCGGACGAACATTCACTGCTAAAATTGTATTTGTCAGCCACATTAGGGCACATCAGCGAAGCCCATCAGTCCAACAGCAGTCGCCGTAGCCGTATCGGCTAGGAAGACATCATCAACAAAGATACCACAAGACAGTAACCAGGAGTGTTATATGCAGGTGCTGACGGAGCAAGGCCTCGGCGAGTACTGCGACCCCGAGTTTGTGCGGAACACATCGCGCGAAATGCAGGAGGCACTAGAGATGACGCGCGAGCAGATGGACAGGTAACAGGAACATGCAAAATGGAAAAATACTCTTGTTGGGTCTGGTGTACCAGAACTGGTTTACTCAAAGGTGAGGGGTGCTAAAGTAGATTCGTTTAGATACGGTCGCGTTTTATATGGCACAGCGATACTATCTAAGCTACTGTCTAAAGGCGGTGTTATGGTTGTAGATTTGTTGTATTTCGAGATGACGCGCGAGCAGATGGACAGGTAAATACCCCAGGGGTAAGCCGGGTAACAGGAGCATGCGAAACGGAAAATTAAACATCTGTATAGTATGTTGGGTCTGGTGTACCAGAACTGGTCCACTCAAAGGCGAGGGGTACTAAAGTAGATTCGTTTAGATACGGTCGCGTTTTATATGGCACAGCGATACTATCTAAGCGAATGGACTATACAAAAGATCCCGCTGGGTAGAAATGTGTGTGTAGGTAACTGTCTAAATGGGGTGTTTTGTTTGAAGATTTATTGTATTTGTCGGTGGCATCTTAGCTCCGAAACTCATGTTTTTTTTTATTTGTCGTTGAAATCAGTGACCAAGGTTTCTTAGAGAATTGGTCCGGGTGTCATGAAATTTTGCTTCGTCGATTCGCTCCTGTTGACTCGACATAGGTACCACTGTCGTGTGACTCTCAAGGCAGCTTACCAACTTTGCCACGACAATAATAAGCCCTATCTGTTTTCAGAGCGGCGCATCAACTGATGGTGCAAGAGAGAAACTTGAAACAAGCTCAAAATCAACAACAACCCCAAATAGTAAGTAACCGAATTATCGAATTAAATGTTCATGCCACCTATCACGCAACTACTGCTTTTCGGCTACTCGGGCTATGACGTCGGATCATCTGGCTTACGCCAGTAGGTACCTTTTTAGGAGTGTCTGTAAATATCTCAGATATTAACAGATATTAACGATTCCTCTTCCAGCCCGACATCTACTCCCGCCAGTACCACCCTTTTCACCAGCCGGCCACCATGTCCCCCCCGCCGCCCTACAAGCGGTTATAGCACCGACTGCGCAGACGGGCGCGCATGACGTCACACACGACGCCTCGGTGGCCGGAACCGGAAGCGACGCGCGCGCCCGCCGCAAGCGCAGCCCCGTCTTGGTTTGAGGTTACCTTGTCCTATTGTAAGTTTACCTGATTGTTTCATGCCAAATGGAGGACTTTATCTGGTCTTAGACGTGTAAGAGTATCGCTAAATTATGTCGCGAGAAATGGCAAGTTACGCAGTCCCGTGTTGATTTGAGGTTACCTTGTACTGTTGTAAGTTTACCTAATATGAGCATGTCTTGTAAGATTTGTGTCAAGGTGTATCGCTAAGTTATTTTGCGAGAGATGGCAAGTTCAGTAGTCCAGTCTTGTTTTGAGGCTATGTTGTCCTACTTCCTATTGTAAGTTTATCTGATTGTTTAATGCCAAAAGGATTTTGGACATATTATGCTCCGAGAAAAGACGGGAAATAAGGATTTTGTTAACTTTTGGCGCAAGAAATTACATGTTACGCCCCCAGCCTTCATTTGATGTTTCGTAGGTTAGGTGGGTTTTTGACCTGTAAGAATTGGGATAAAATAAGGAGATACTATTCGAAAGTTCGTTCTAGTTTAGAGGTACGACAGCTACCTCCTCTTTTATTCATTTGATAAATTAATTTCGTTTGGAAATCTTTAGGCTTTTTCAGGTGTATTGATATCAACCTCAAAAGTGACTTTTTATAGTTCAATTAAATTGCATTACTATTTGTAACTTCTTTTACAACTAGATAAAACGCTTAAGGTCATTTTAAAAACTCTAACTCAAAGGAATATATTTTATTTAATCTTAAGAGAGAGAGAAAAACCAAACAAGTGAAACCAATGGCTTCAAAATTAAAATAACCTATTATATTAACATCGTCATTGGTCAGGTAATAGGCCATTCTGTTTTGTTCCAAAACTCTCGTAGGTGACTTTACACGGACCAGCGTGAAAAAGTCTAGTCCACGCTTATAAAAAATAACTTCTACCTAGTTCGAAAAACCAGGTTCTACGAAAAATACCTACCTTCTTAATAATGACAATATGTTCCAAGACTACAATGACGTACTGATTTTAAGCCCTGCGTGAGAAGGGAGATCCAATTTTGAGTAGTCGATAACCGAATCCGCTTTATAATCTACTTTTACGATTTCAGGACATTGCGTCTATTATGCGATCCGACAGGCATTCCGCTTATAAACCTTACTATTAAAGTATCTGGGTATATGCTTATAACCCTACATCTAATCTGTAAGATGAATGCGCGTAATAGATGTATTGTCTTTGAAGGCTCACTTTTGATAGTGTTTTAGAGCAGTGTAGAGATGTTTTGAGCTAAAATATATTATGCAAAGGTCACTGAGCGAAACCGGTTAGTGAGAGATGTGCGTAAGTTTTAAATCCTCTAGTCATGCCTAACCTTTTGTTTTATGGAAAAAAGAAAACTTATTAATCATATTATTTTTTAATGCCATGGTTATCATAATTATCAGATATAGTGTTTTAGGGTTTGGATTCGTAGATACTCGTTGGTACTATTGTAAATAATTATACTATTTCTCTGTACATCTTATAATTACTTTATTTCTGTACGCCGTGAGTATTTCCATACAATGGTGCCGTGACCAGGATTTGGACATTTAATTTATTTTAGTTCAGATTATCTCTACCAATTTAATTAATTGACAATCTAATTACTCGACTAGTTACGCTAACTACAGAAACTTTGGAAGTCTGATAAAATCATGCTTTTTACTGTTGATCAATTCATTGTTATATTATTTAAAGTCCACTCAAGTGCTTCGAGGTTCCAAAGGTGTTAGGTGTTAGAGCTACCTTTTATCACTCGATGGAGCTTAGCCACAGTACATATTTCAAGAAGAAGTTTAATTCACACTGACTAATTGACCCAAATTATATTTTATGTAATAGTTTCATTTTTAAAAGCGCCATCTAGTGGTTATTATGGTAAACATTCTCGGACTGTTTAAGGCTATTCCATAAAACCTAGAGCTTATTCACCAACCTAAAATAGATTTTTTTAGCCCAGATATACCTACCTAGTTTATTTTATTCATTGCCAATTCAAAGAACATAAAATAAGAACCAATTAAATAAATGTCATAGATAGGTAATTCATCCTGACGATGATGAGAATTTAGTTATTAGTGATTTAAAATGTAATAAAGTATCGTAATAATTCTAAAATTATGACTGCTCCATGTTTAAAACTTAAATCTACCAATTTATAGTGAGTAATGGTAGGAGATTAAAATCAGTTTATTTTTTTTATTGGAAGGAACATTTGGGAATGTAAAATGGTGACTTCCTAACTACAAAAATTACCCCTTGTATTTTGTAAAGATTGTTTGAAAAAGTGCCCTTTTGATGAATGTGGTTGACTTGTAGTCTAGCGTAGCGATTGGTATACTCTGGTCCATTTACAAACCCATCCCACATTCCTCTAGCGTTAAGATTTATTAACTTTTTTTATATAACTTTTTTATCCTGTGGTTCTACACTTACTTGCGGGACTTGTAAATTGGACTGTACTGTTCTAATTTATGTGTTGGATATAATAAGACAACTCTATTTCTCCCTGTTTTGAGGTATAAACAGTATCTTCCCTTAAAGACCTGAGCTTGAAGTGCCAACTTCTTTTTAAATCTTTCTCATTGTTATATTTTATTCCAAGTATTGTTTATTATAAGAGATTTTTATCATCCTGTTTATAGCTATTTTATTCTGTTAATAATATATGAAATGATTTATCTTGTCATTGAAGAATGTTGTCTATCAGAAGTATAGTGGCTCTGTACATAATGTAAAAAGTTTCTGTATTTCATTCGTTTTTTTTATTAAAAGCTAGATTTGAACATTTATCAGATTGTGTACATAATTATGTAAATATAGAGCGGAGCTGTAACATGTTTCAGAAACTCTATGTTAAATATATATTTATTCCGTCAGTCGTATTAATAAATATATTGAAACATGATCCATGTATTTATTCTTTGGAAAGGAATACTATAAAATTGTTTTTTCATTATAAATAAAAACATGAGAAACCTATAATACTTGTTTTATTTGTGCTCACCCACAGATTATTTTCATAGTAATAGTTCACATACTTCCTCAATTAATAATTTAAATCCATATTGTCGCAATCAACCTTCAAATACCACCATCTAACTACAATACCACCAGTCACATTGGAATGTCTGTTCTCATAGCGGGTAGACTTTACAATGTCATTGACTAAAGAAGTAACTACAATATAAATACTTGTATAAGCTCAAAACTACTGATTGGTCTACTTTTCAATCAAAGTACCTCTAGCTCTCTTCTCCGTTGTCTGTGCCGGTGTCTCAGCCTGTCGCTTGTTCATCCCTTTCCGCTCCAACTGCTTCTCAATAATCCTTGCGTTGTTTGCGTAGCTGTCGGCCACCTCCCTCGCTTCTATCTCGTCTTCTTCTTCGTCTATCGTCGACACGGTAACTGAACTGAACTTGCCCATGTTTTTAGTGTGTTTCGTGACCATGATTTTCTTCGGTTGAGCCAATGCAACCTGTTTGTAGATGTCGGTCACTGTGCCTTCGCCGGCGGTCTGCACTAGGGCGTCTTGCATGATGAATATAACGTTGGCTTCCTGCTCGTGCTTGTAGTAGATGGGTATGGCACATTTTTTGCATTTTAACCTGTGTTGTCTCTCAATACCTTTCTCGCGTTTTAGGTAGACTGTTTCATCAGGGTCTGAGGTGATTTTGTGGGCGTGTTTGGAGCCGTCGATGACGCGGGCCCCGTCCGTGGGCCGCAAAGGGAGACGGTCGATGGTACAATCCAGGATAAGGGACATCTGACCACAGAGGCAATAGTAGATGTGCAGAGGTTTGGTCTCGTTGTATTCTTCTTGGTCTTTGGTGTCTGAGCAGACTATGCTTCGGGAGACCACTTTCGGCATTTTGTAGGGGTTTTATTGAGGATTTATTGCAATTATTTTCAAGTTTGTTTTGAAACTGGCACGCACGAACAGATTTTCACAGATCACTCACTTCTCATTCGCTTACTCACCACAGACTACAAACGTCGCACAGAGACGTTTTGAAACTAAAACCAAATCTTTGTTCTTTGGCAACACAAAAAAAAAAAGTACAAAGCACTGAAAAAACATCTTGCTAAGCTGTTGATAAGAAAGTTTTTTGAAAGAAAAAAAATATAATCATATGAATTTACATAAATTATTTTAATTCAGTCAAGCTCCTTTGATCAAAATAAATCTACTTTCAGAACGTACTCGTTTTAGCCAGGTTTGCCAACATGAGAAAAGTATGCTAGTGATGTACCTAAAATAACGGTATTAGCGGTATTTTAACGTTATTATAGTCTATGGTACATTGTAAGTTGGTATCAACGCCTGTCAAATTCATTCCGATTGTCTTTTATTCCACAGATTTGTTTTTGACTGCACATGTTCATCGATTTCTGTGGAATTTAGGGAAAGTATATCGAAAACCTCGGTAAAATGGGAGCTATAGCAAGCAGATACCGAGTATCTAACTCTGGACTCACGAGCCTAGACTTACAAAACATAGAGAATGATAAAAAACGGGATAACCCGGGTACGCTCGATGAGCTCCACAAAAAGACCAAAGGTGAGGATTCAAAGCAATTTTTACTCAACATTCACACGTGGATGTATTTAATATTCTCATTAGAGTCTTATTGTCAAGTTGTTGTTATGTATTCAGTCAGAAAATGGTAGGAAACCTAACCGAATTTGGTGCAAAAGTTTGGTTATCTTGTGATGTAATAATTGGTTTATATTAGCGTAATGCAGTGGTAAACACTACCTTGCCCCATAATAATACTATCCATCAAGTAGGACACAAAGCATAACCCCAATTTGACAACTTTTTACTTTTGAGATATTTGTTTAGAGATAAGACCTTATTTAGTACCTTGAAATCGGTGTTCTTTTACGACCAGAAAACATCATGATAAGCAAAATATTATAGCTATGTTATCAGATTTACACTTATCCTAAAAAGAAGAAATGATGATGAGATTGAATGAAAATGTCGTAAAGAAATCTGTATCTTTGTTCCATAACATTTGAAATCACCCAACTGGAAGAAAACCGTGAATAAACCCGGATTGATAAATCTAGACAGGATGGGACAGTTAGGCCTTTTACTTTAATGTTAATTAAAAGATATGATTTTCCTTCATTTCAGAGGTTATGCCAGTCAACTTTGAAGGTGGCAAACTTATGGTCAACAAGGGAATATCCAATCACTTTCAGGTATACAAAAAAAAAAAAAATTACAACATTCAGAATCAGAATCAGAATCAATTTGTTTTATTCAATATTCCATAAATAAATTATTTACATTGAACGTCAAAATATTATCTAAAGTAAAAAAAAGGTATATAAATCAGATACTTATTACTATCTAATACTAAGTATCTAGCTACTTTTTTTTCTCCAGCTTCACTAGCTCTGATCGTTCTTGGAGAAGAAGCATGGTAAAGAAATTCGCCAATCTGCATTGAGCATGCATAGTGATTAAGCTCGAACTCTCTCTGAGAGAAGGCCTTTGCCCAGCTAGTGGGACATGTATAATTGTACGCGCTACATCTTACAACATTATGTATTTCAAACTTTTTTTTATTTTATGTAGCCTGTTTTGTGTCCCACTGCTGGGCAAAGGCCTCCCCTTGTGTCCCCCACTTTCAATTTCAAACTTATGAACTATAAAAGAAAAACATGGTTGGTATTAAAGTGGTAGCTTAATCTAGAAACAGAGGGTAATTAAACATAATGACATAGTCATAGTCATTTATGTCTAAAACTGTTTCTTTTTTTACATAAAATTGGTACATAATAACCCCCCAACTAAGTCAAAAAAATTACACAAGCTAGACATAATAGTAAAAGCCCAGGTGGTAAATGAGAAGGCCAGGGTTTATTTATTATGAGCGGTTTATTAAAATTGTATGCTTTTTAAAAAACAAATTGTAATATCCAACATTTAGAGTAAATAAGAGTTTAAAAGGAATTGGACAGAATACCTACAAGAAATTGATTTGGCAGAATATCAGTAAAAATACAAGATTTGGCAGAATATCAGTAAAAATTATCAATATATTTGGACAGAATAACAGTGAAATTTACAGTGATATTTGGGCAGAGTAACAGCTTAAAATAAAGAAAGATATTTACTTAACTTCAGTTGCAGAAGTTGATCACTACGTTGTACCACGAAGACTGAAGTGACCGCTCTGGGTTACCGCCATTTATAGGCTCCGAGAAGCGGAAGCATGGCGGTCACGTCAGTCAAGTAGCTTACAAATTACTTACAAATTAATATACACGATAAAATTGAGATACTATGTTTTAAATTAATTTTAAATTTGATTATATTTATTGGAATACATTTGGCTTAAATAATAAATTATTTAACAAAGCGGAAACACAGTTTTAGCGGAAGTTGAGATTTATACAATAATATTTAACAAAGCGGAAACAGTTATAGCGGATGTGGAGAATTAATAAAAATAGGAAACGGAAATACAGTTGTAGTGGAAAAGTGTTTAACCAAGCAGAAACAGTTGTGATGGAGGTTGGAGGAGTAACAAAGTGTTTACAATATTGTATTGAATTATTGCTAACAGATTCGGCCTTCCTACTTAAACACGTCCTCGTGGGATTAACAATTTCATAATTTTTTTTTTTTTTTTTACTTAACTTGAGTATCTTCATCATATTATGTATAGTTTATTTACCGACAACAGTCACATTACAGACAACAGTCTAAATAACAGTCTAATTACAGACAACAGTCTAAATAACAGTCTAATTACAGACAACAGTCTAATTACAGACAACAGTCTAATTACAGACAACCGTCTAATTACAGACAACAGTCTAATTACAGACAACAGTCTAATTTCAGACAAGTCTAATTTCAGACAACACGGTGGCATAATTTCATGCTGCTGAAAAAAAACAACTTCAGTAATTTATATTTCATTTTGTACTGCTATACTTGGCGCAGATGCTCAGGAAAAAAAAATACAATCAATTTATATTTACAAGATCAATAAAATTCATATCCACAATCTATTCGCTGTCACTATTGGCTTGGGTAACGGACACATTTTCTTCTTCACTACTTTCATCGCGACTATAATTAAGCCATGGCATCATTTTATCGACGGACACAATATTTTTGTAATTAGTTTTACCCTTTTTTGTAAGAGGAGTGTCCTCAACTTCATACCTATCAAGATCTAATGCTGCCGTCACCTTGTACGGTCCACAATACTTTGGTAATAATTTTCGGCTTGCGTCTTTCCGATTAGGATTGGGTTGGACATTACGTTCGACTCTAACTAAATCCCCCACTTGGTATATAACTGCTTGTTTTCGTTTTTTGTTGTATCTAACTTGTTGTTCGGCCTGATTCTTGTTAATATGGTTAAGAGCTTCCGCACGAACAATATCTGTTGAAGGAACATCAACATCTCGCTCAATAGTATTCAAAATACATGCCTCAGTTTGGCCTGTTAATTTTCGACCGAACAAAACCTCTGCGGGAGTCTTACCGGTACCTTTGTTAACTGTATTATTCATACCCCATTGAACATCTCCTATGCATTCATCCCATTGATTTTCAGCTTTTCCATGACTGGAAGCAGCTACTGAAGACAAAATGGTTCGGTTGTACCTCTCAACCTGTCCATTTGCTCTTGGAGTGGCAACTGCATTAAGTACATGTGTAACTTTTAACCCGTTAATGAAATCCTTGAATTTGTTGCTAGTGAAACTAGAACCTTGATCCGAAATAATTCGTTCTGGTACACCAAAAATACTAAAATATTCCTTTAAAACTTTAATTGATGTAATAGTTTTTGTGTCTTTGACAGGTTTTATAAAAATAAATTTTGTAAATGCCTCCACAATAACGAGAACATAAGAATTCCTGCTTCTACTTTTGACAAAAGGTCCCAAATGGTCCATGTGAACTGTGTGGAATGGTCTATCGATTTTAACTATAGAGTGTAACACGCCCTGTTTTTTGCCGCTTGGAACTTTATTATATGCACATTCTAAACATGAATTTACGTACTTTTTTATAAATTTGTTCATCTTTTTAAACCAGTAATTATCTTTTATCTTGGCCAAGGTCTTATCATACGAAAAGTGACCAATGTCATCGTGACACTTTTTAAGAACCTGCCAACGTACTCCTTTGGGGACTACAAACCTATCTCCTGAATCAGTTTTCCGGTAAAGGATATTTTTCTTAATTTTAAAGTTTTCATGAACGTGTTTTATTTCAGATGTATCGGACTGTTCTAAAATGTCTTTTATACGCCTGACATCATCATCATCACTTTGCACTGTCGCAATCCAATCATTTTCTTGATGAATTGCAAAAACAAATTTATCCGTTAATAAGTCACTACATGTACTGCTATTTGGGATTGGATTGCGGCTTAATGCGTCGATGTGAGTCATACGATCTCCAGGTCTGTACTCTATGTCATAATTAAATTCCTGCATCAAACTCCACCACCGAGCTACCCTAGGAATCATGTCTTTTTTGTTGAATGTTGCTCTTAAAGAATTGCAGTCAGTTAATATTTTGAATTCCTTGCCAATCACATAAACACGAAATTTGTTTAAGGAAGCTACTACTGCAAGGGTTTCCAACTCGTAAGAGGACCACCGCTGCTCCTCTGGCGTTGTTTGACGGCTAAAATAAGCTACTGCCTTTAACGGGGACTTGTCACTTCTTTGTAATAAAATACCCCCGATTCCTACTTTACTGGCATCGGTGTGTATTTCTAGATCAGCCTGGGGGTCATATATAGCAAGGATTGGTCTTTCAGTTAGCCTTTTCTTAAGTTCTTCGAATGCACGGGTTTCATCTTCACCCCACTGCCATTTGGAATCTTTCTTTAAGAGATTGGTTAAAGGTTTGGCAATTACCGAGAAATTTTCCACAAAACGCCTAAAAAAGCTAGCTAAGCCCAGAAACTGTCTGACATTGTGCTGCGATTGTGGTGTTGGGAATCGCGATACGGCTTCAATTTTCTTACAGCCTGGTCTAATACCCTCCTTGCTTATCTCAAACCCAAGAAATCCTACTTTATCCATAAAAAAGCTACATTTTGCAACATTCAACGTCAATGACGCATTCCTGAATTTATCTAATACCATTTTGAGCCTTGAAATTCCATCCTTGAGATCGTACGCAGGTATGATGATATCGTCCATATAAGCGACTACTTCATTATATCTCATTTTCCCCAAAACCTGATTCATTGTCCGTTGAAAAGTCGAAGGTGCATTAACCAACCCGAACGGCATTCTGTTAAATTCATATTGGCCGTCCGGGGTGACAAAAGAAGTTAAATGTTTAGACTCTTCTTCCAACGGTATTTGATAATACCCGGAAGCCAGGTCAAGTGTCGTAAAATTCGAAAATCCGTGAAGTCTATCCAATTGGTCATCTATGCGGGGCATTGGATAACCCTCTTTAACTGTTTTTTTATTTAATGCGCGATAGTCAATGCACATTCGCTTTTCGCCATTCTTTTTCTCTACCAATATTATTGGACTAGAGTAGTGAGATACGGACTCTCTAATTATATCACAATCAATCATATCTTGTATCATATTGCGCACTTCCTCTCTTTCTTTAACAGCTAACCTATAAGGTCGATATGATACCGGATTCTGGTCATTTAAGGTTATTTTCATTGAATTTTGGTTGCAATTACCTAGTTCAGTCATGTCAGCTGCAAAACAATCGCGGCACTCATTCAATAACTCTACCAATTCGTTGCAATCTTTGGTATCTAGTGAATCGCCCATTAAAAGATCTTCAGCTTTTATTGCCTTTTTAGGCGAATCTTTAATGAGGTTGCAAAACGCCTTACTCGTCTCTTGTTTACCATCTTGTTTGTTAGAAGCTATACCCCAAGAAGCATCAACTCTCTTTAACAGTATACCCTTTTTTAAAACTATTTTCCCCCTTGAATCATTGCGAATTAGTAGAGTACCACGACCGTTCTCCAACCGATATAACCCGGGCAGAATTGTATACTCCGAACCTATCTGTGACCGCGGGCCTACCCCAACGTAAACTTCACCAGTAAAACTTGGGTTAGCATATATAGATACTTCTCCTACTGTGTGCAGAGCCTGATCATCATCGCAATAAAGGTATATTCTAGTTTCATCAATTTCTATATCAGAATTATGGAAAACGAGCTCATTTGCAGTTTTTAGGACAAATATGTGCGTTTGTTCGGTATAACTATGTCCGATCAATATATCCACGTGTAATACATCGTCTGGTACCAAATGTGTTTCCACTTCAGCTTTCACTCCATCAATGGTGATTTCTAGCATGCTTTTACCTAGAGACATTGAACCTGCCTGATGACCAAAGCCTCCGATAAACTGCACGGATTTGTAATCCCAATCTACAGACAATTTCTTTCCCTTACTCTCACGTATCAATGTAAAATGACTTCCCATATCTATGAAGCTATCCATAACGGTATCATTTACAAGCAAACGTTTATAATATTTCTCATCAGAACGATTATTATCATTAGTTAACATAACCCTTTTGTTTTCAATGTTTTTCTTTTTATAACAGTCGGATGCTAAGTGACCTACTTTACTGCATTCCGTGCACTTCTTCTTCTGATAACAATCGGCCGCTAAGTGGCCTACTTTATTACATTCTGTGCACTTTTTCTTCAGATAACATTCGGCTGCTAGGTGACCTAATTTCTGACATTCCGTGCACTTTCTCTCGGGCTTGGGACATTTTTCAAAAGCGTGACCGTTTTCTCCACAATTAAAGCATTTAATTTTGGTAAGAAACCCTCTACCGTTTTTAGCTAGATATGCATTTCTATCCCCAAATCTATCGCTTCTCTTTATTTGTGGTGGTGCCCTGACGTTACGTAGATAACCCAGCAATTTATCTGCATCGGTGTGTTGTCCTGCCTCTGCGCCCATTCTAATAGTCCGATCCTCAATCCCTAGTACAATGCAGTCAACAGCTCGCTTGCCAAAAATTTCGCATCGATTTAATAAAGCCACCTTCTCGTAAAAGTAAGTTTCAAGAGATTCCCCAAATTTAGCCCGTTTTTCTAACATATCTGATAACATAATCCCATAGTTTTCTTCTCCTGGAAAAGCTTTTAATAATTTTTCCTGCCATTGATCCCAAGTAAACAAAACTGTTGAAAGTCCTTGATACCATTGTTGGGCCAAGCCGGTTAGCTTAGGCAAGCAATAATGTATAGTTTCACGCTCTGTCCAACCGTACAAACTAGCTATTTGATTGACCTTTGATAGCCATATACGCATAGTCTGATTACGTTTAGCAGGATCGAATTCTGGAATAGTGTTGTGGATCATGGATAATCGTTCAGTTTGGCTACTTCCAGGTTTATTTTGAGCAAATAAGTTTTGCAATGTATCAATGAAGCTAGAAAATCTGTCATTAGTATTATCATTGTGATTCTCACCCGTCGGCGATCTGCTGCGTCGACGCTTCGGCGAGATGCTGCGATGACTGCAGTGGCGTTCTCTAGACTGCACCCGGCGCGAAGTACTCGGGCAGCACGCCTGCTCACCGCGACGTGGAGGCTGGTGGCGGCGGCTTCCAGCGGTGGTGGCTTGTCGGCGGGCCCTCTCTCTAGAGGTCGCTCTGGAACTCGAACGGCTTCGGCGTGCCCTCTCCCTAGAGGTCGCTCTGGAACGTGACCGGCTTCGACGTGGTGTTTGCAGGGAATGCCGGATACTCAGGCGCGACGTCTCCCGGGACCGATGCCGATTCCGAGGCACCGTCTCGCGAGACCGGCGCCTGCTCTCTCGCACCTGGTCTCGTGACCGGCGTGAAGGCGACCGCGACCGCTTCCGGCTCGGGCGCCTCGTGGTTTCCCTGGATGGTGGTCTGCTCAGGCGTATTGCTGGCAACCTTGCCCTTTGCATGGTTGCAAAGACTGGGCTACTCTCTCTTGTCTCGTCTTGTTCCATAGCTGGAATGTATACATGAAATTGTTGTATTAGAACTCAACCTTGGTTAAAATTAAGCAAAAGGGGAAGATGCTAGAAGATAATAATGATGTAAAACGTTGGCTACACTCACCAAACTAAAATTTTGATAATTTCTTCGACTTTTTATAGAATTTAATCCGAAATTATATCGTCAATCCATTATTATTTTAAAATATCTGTTTGAATAAGAGATTCAGCCACATTTAAGCTTTTCGAATATGTAGATATTTCGGTAATATTTGAAATGAATCCGATATTACTTCGGCATAAAATAGTGCTTTTATGATTCAGCGTAAACTTGTAATATGAGCAAAGAAATAGCCCTTAAATAATGCAACAGAAAGGGAAAACCTCGGATATTTATTGCATGATAATAAAATATAAAAAATATATATATATATATTTTCAAATACAGAAAAAATAAAAATACTCCCATAAAAATAGAGAGGAGAAAGAAAAGAGAAAAAAAAAAATTATATATTTATATATGTGGGCCTGTTTTCATCCCACTTCTGAGCTAAAAGCCCAGGTGGTAAATGAGAAGGCCAGGGTTTATTTATTATGAGCGGTTTATTAAAATTGTATGCTTTTTAAAAAACAAATTGTAATATCCAACATTTAGAGTAAATAAGAGTTTAAAAGGAATTGGACAGAATACCTACAAGAAATTGATTTGGCAGAATATCAGTAAAAATACAAGATTTGGCAGAATATCAGTAAAAATTATCAATATATTTGGACAGAATAACAGTGAAATTTACAGTGATATTTGGGCAGAGTAACAGCTTAAAATAAAGAAAGATATTTACTTAACTTCAGTTGCAGAAGTTGATCACTACGTTGTACCACGAAGACTGAAGTGACCGCTCTGGGTTACCGCCATTTATAGGCTCCGAGAAGCGGAAGCATGGCGGTCACGTCAGTCAAGTAGCTTACAAATTACTTACAAATTAATATACACGATAAAATTGAGATACTATGTTTTAAATTAATTTTAAATTTGATTATATTTATTGGAATACATTTGGCTTAAATAATAAATTATTTAACAAAGCGGAAACACAGTTTTAGCGGAAGTTGAGATTTATACAATAATATTTAACAAAGCGGAAACAGTTATAGCGGATGTGGAGAATTAATAAAAATAGGAAACGGAAATACAGTTGTAGTGGAAAAGTGTTTAACCAAGCAGAAACAGTTGTGATGGAGGTTGGAGGAGTAACAAAGTGTTTACAATATTGTATTGAATTATTGCTAACAATAGCCACTGAGTTTTGCTATTGCCATTTCCAGATGACGCACACACTGACAATGAGCTCGCAGCAAAACGGCTACAAGCTAGGAGCGACATACATCGGCACCAAGCAGATCTCCCCCACGGAAGCCTTCCCGGTCATCCTCGGTGACATGGACCCTGCGGGCAACGTCAACGTCAACCTGATCCACCAGCTCACACCCGAGATCAGGCTGAAAGGCGCTGCTCAGGTCAGTTGAAACATCTATTTACTGTGGTTCTGAGCAGGCCCTAAGGCTGGTATTCCATTTATCAAATATCTTTGTCCAATGTACATTTGATCAAAGGAATTGGATGACTTCAGAAAATTTTTCAATTAGAAATGTAAGTTTGATCAAAGAATTTCTTCGATCGAGTTTGTATTGGACAAGATATTTGAAGTTTTGTCATAAATACGGTTGATTCGGACTCTTCTGACAACCCATCTTTGTCAAACACAGACAAACATAATTACTTTGAAGCAAAATGTAGATAATTTTTTTGAATCAAAATGTTTTAAACCCCCGAAAGCTTATCTCGTGTCGTTGGCCTTACTTTACCTTAACACGTCTAATTAGCTGGGCTTTCTTTCAAACAGAATAACAAGACTTGATATAAATGTATCTGTGTTGTTGTTGTTGCTGTCCTACGGTACCCCAGAGGTACAAAGAGCCTTTACAAGATCACGCCACGCCTTCCTGTCCTCAGCAACTCTTCTGGCTTCGCTCCAGCTCAGCCCAATGGCTCGCAGCTCGCCTTCCACTGCAGTAAATGTGTCTGCAGTAACAAATAGATCCTTTATCTATGTATCTATCAAATTCCTATTCCTTCACAGATTCAAGAGTGCAAACTGACCACGACCCAGGGCACGATGGAGTACAAGGGCCCGGACTACACGGTGGCCATGTCCGTTGGCAAGCCTGAGTTCAGCGAGTCCTCCTCCGTACTCGTTGGGCACTACTTACAGGTATGTCTGCTTTATTCACTAGTTACAGTTTATCTTATCAAACATGTATTGACGTGTCATTCCTGTGGGCTAGGCCGGCTAAGCTGTCAGTAGGTGCTGGGCAAGCCTACTCCATCTAAATCAATGTCCCAGGCACTGCAGCTCCGAGTGGTCTCTTCACCCATCTACAGGGTGCACTCTAAGTCAATAGCGGAACTTTAAGTAGGCTGTCTACTGATCAGTACAAACAACTTTTACCAGGTGGCGAAAAAAATTGAGCGAAAAAAATATCAGCTGTTCCATACAAAAGGTCGACTCAGTACGGCGCCGAATGTATGAAACAGCTGATATTTTTTTCACTCCATTTTTTTCGCCACCCAGCACAAGTTGTTTGTATTGATTAGTAGACAGCCTACTTAAAGTTTCGCTATCGACTTAGAGTGCACCCTGTAGTGTGAGTGAAGGTGCCACTGCACGCTATATAAATCATCTCACTACGTAGATGCAAAGGCCTTAGTTTTTTTATCAAACAAGTATGCCAAAGGCTTCTTGTCCGCTTTGTTCGCGCGATCAGTCATACTGATGTCGAACAGATAATCGCGTTCTATTAGTATAGTCAGCCAAACTAAAGGCTACCCCATGGCAGCTCTTGCCGCGCGCGACATAAGGGCGTGAATCGAACAAAAGCGGTATCCTAGCGTGTGGCCAACTGTACAACGCGTCACGCTATTAGTTAACATAAACCGCATCGCCGCTGCCATACGCCGCCATTGACCTCCACCAGGATCGTTCTTCGGCAAACGAAACCTTGGCATTCTTAACGTTTGTGCAGCCAATGAGCACCACCGGTGTCCACCTAGTCCGCCCGCAAATACAGTCCACTCAATTCCCACTTGCGCCGCACCATATTTTGGTTAGATGAGGACCGAATGCATACTATTGTGTTCTGGCGCATGTTACGCTGTTATAGTCGTCGCCGGAAACACACCGTAAATAACTTAATACTAGTATCTTCTTCTTTTGGGATGTCTTAACGATTTCCTAGAACTTCATTCATTAGTAACTTTAAAGACACACCTTAAAAAATATAGGGCTTTGCATTTACGTAATGAGATGATTTATACAGCGTCCGGTGGTACCTTCACTCATAGTCATACTAGATGGGTGAAGAGACCACTCGGTGCTGCAGTGCCTGGGACTAAGTTTTTAGATGGAGTAGGCTTGCCCAGCACCTATACGGTATAGGCCGACTATGCTGTCAGGGTCAGAGATGGGCGGTGGGTATATACCCAATCTACCCATTTGGGTATATACCGGGTACATTGGGTATATACCCGGTAAATACCCGTATGCACCCATTTGCTGGGTATATACAATTTGTGACTTAAAATTAACAACAAAGTATGCCAATCAGTTCTAAACCATGTTCCCTACGCAAAGTACGTCTTAGTGATTTTTCGTTGAACGCATATTTACAAAGTTATGCATGTTTTTGTGATTTCTTTGTATGAAAACGAATATTCATAAGGACATTTGTCTTATATTTTTATAGAATTAACAACCGGTATGTGCAAAAAGTACTTTGTCATACTTTGTATGACTAATATAATAGTTTTTAATGTGAATTTAACAATAATTATTATTGATTAAGAACCAAGTGTCAAAAATTTATATTTACATTGAGACGTTAGACAATACACTGATGAAGTCAGGTCATTTCGGTCTAATTAAAATGCGAAGACGGGTTAAGTGTTGCAAATAACAAAAAAATATCATCATAAAGTATGGTTTTATGTTTGTTCTCCCCGAACAAAGAATAACTAAAACTTATTAAATTCTTTTATTTTATTTTGCAAGTGGCATTGTGCTCAAAATGCTATAAGGTGAAATGTAAGCCGTCCAGCCACCTCATTACGTCCGAGTCGGCCTCATCATTTCATTTCCCAATTTGGCCAATTTCATTTCATTTCAATTCATTTCATTTCATCTACGCCGCCGCCTTGGGTGGCGAACAGCGGGTAGTTGTAGTTGATGTGGAACATCGTCTGAACCGGCCCGCACACGCAACTCGGGTCCGACCCAGAGAGTCCAGTGCTTTCTGGGAAGATGGAAACCTGGCACACGGATATCTGGCTCGGACTCGAGATGCTTGTTAGGCAGGTCCACAGATGTCCACCGATCCCGCCATTTCTCCATCAGCGTTCGGTCGTCCTGCAAGAGTTCATGGGCCTGCATGGCATGGCAAGATGGTTGCAATTCTCTGATGCAACCCCGGTTCGGTCAAAATCCCACCAAAATTGAGGGTTGCTTTGACCAAGTGCTTGTAGTTACTTCTAACATCGAAGCAGGATTCCAAAAGAAACTCAAAAAACTGGCGGTATTCGTGGATCTCAGCTCAGCATTTGAAACTCTCTGGAACATGTCTGGAAACAGGGACAGTCAGGGACTACCCTACGAGCTCGTATTTTTTTAAAAATGCAACGCACGTATTGTCTTTGTGACGCCCTTCACGCCCTCCTTTCAAACGCCAAACTCTGAACAATAGTGTTACGCAGGGCTTAGTCCTGGCGCCTACGCTTATCAACGTCTACGTCAGTTACATATCAAAAGGCTCCGGGCGATCATTTATGAAGGCGACGACATTGCCACCACAGCACAAGTTTCGACACTGGACAAAGCGACAACACTGGTTCAGGAAGCCGTTGCAAAGTTTGAGCGCTATTTCATCGACTGGGGACTTAAACCTAACCCATGTAAAACTGTGAGCTGCTCCTTTTACCTCAACAATAGGCAAGCTAGTAAGTGAAGGTGTTAAACGCAGTTTCTGCAATGAAGCACGACCCTAACCCAGGCTATCTTGGTGTAACTCTAGACAGAACTTCCACTTTTAAAGCCCCCTCAAGAAAGTAAAGAAAATGGTATCAAACAGCTGCAACCTGATACGGAAAATGGCAGCAATAACATGGGGCTGCAAAGCGGAAACACTGCGCATATCAACACTAGCTCTTGTCCATAGTGCGGCCCGAGCCAGTGTAGGCCGGCCATCATACTGACCTGGTTGACGCTGAACTGAACAGCGCCATTAGGAACATATCCGGAACCGTCAGACCCACAAACACCAATTGGCTTCCCGTCATTTCCTACATATTCCCGTCACGTCCGTGGAGATAATTAATGATCAGAATGGAGTATGATAAGATCAACAATACGCCGCACCTGTCCCTAGTACCTTATCTTCAGGCAACCCGTAGTGATCTTCGCCTACCATCAGAGAGATATTTTGCCATGCCATGCAGGCCCACGAACTTTTGCAGGACGACAGAACGCTGATGGAGAAATGGCGGGATCAGTGGACATCTGTGGACCTGCCTAACAAGCATCTCGACTCCGAGCCAGATATCCTTGTGCCAGGTTTCCATCTTCCCAGAAAGCACTGGACTCAAATAAATAGATTCCGGGTCTTACGGGGAAGGTGTGCGGAGCTAAATACATAAAATGTAACTGTGGGTCGGACCCGAGTTGCGTGTATGATCCCGCTCAGACGATGTCCCATATCAACTACGACTACCCGCTGTTCGCCATCCAAGGCGGCGGTGTCGATGAGGCCGACTCGGACGTAATGAGGTGGCTGGACGACTTAAATTTCACCGTATAGCATTTTGAACACAATGCCATTTGCAAAATAAAATAAATAAAATAAACGAATTTAATAAGTTTTAGTTATTCTTTGTTCGGGAAGAACAAAATAAAACCATACTTTATGATTATATTTTTTTGTTATTTGCAACACTTAACCCGTCTACGCATTTTAATTACACCGAAATGACCTGCCTTCATCAGTGTATTGTCTACCGTTTCAATGTAAATATAAATATTTGACACTTGGTTCCTAATAAATAATAATTATTGTTAAATTCATATTAAAAAATATTTTATTAGTCATACAAAGTATGACAAAGTACTTTTTAAACATACCGGACGTTAATTCTATAAAATATAAGACAAATATCCTTATGAATATTCGTTTTCATACAAAGAAATCACAAAAACATGCATAACTTTGTAAATATGCGTTCAACGAAAAATCACTAAGACGTACTTTTCGTAGGGAACATGGTTTAGAACTGATTGGCATACTTTGTTTTTCATTTTAATAATTTTCATTATACTGGAAATCACAAATTGAATGTACCCAGCAAATGGGTGCATACGGGTATTTACCGGGTACATATCGGGTAAATACCCACAAGTGGGTATATACCCGGGTACGTGCCCATCTCTGGTCAGGGTGGTATAGCCTATACCACCCTGACAGCTTAGTCGGCCTAGCTCACAGGAAAGACGAGTCAATACGACGAGTCGGTGAACTCTTTTAAAAACAGACTCGACTTTAGTGCATTTGAAAAGTGCTACATCACTATATCACTTTAGTGCATTTGAAAAGTGCACTAAAGTGATATACACGCATCAGCTTTAAGCTGCCAGTGTATTAATAAATAATAATCATAATACCTGTGCTTTTGACGGGAAAGTACTGCGAGTGTATTTTGGTGTATGGTACTCTCGCAAGATGGACCTTGAGGATGCGCATGGTCACGCACGTCGCACCAGGTCAATGTAGGTGGTGCAACTGATGGGAACCCCCAAGTGTATTTTTGTGTGTTTGTTGCACTCTGGGGGACCCAATTGGTGCATCACGTTACATAAGATCAAAGCTGTCAAACGGGCCTCTACGTGTTGGATACGTCCCCACGCACGCCGGCTAAAGGACCGGGACTCTGAAGTCCCGTGAATCTTTACGATAGACATACATAATAATAATAATAATACGTGTGGAGTCAACTAAGTCGCGGGTTCGCTCACGATGTACTAGGAAGCGAGAGACCCAGGTTCGAAGACACCTTATCCTCAGCATTACACATAGCAGTACCACTAATAATATCTGTTGTAATAATTTCCAGTCGGTTACGAAGCGGCTGGCGCTGGGCGCTGAGCTGGTGTACCAGTCTGGCGCGCGCGTGATGGGCGGAGAGATCGCCATAGCCTCCGGGGCGGCCCGGTACACGATGGATGGTAAGAGCTGCTGCTAGTACAGCCTCCCAGCTAGTGGGACATGTCATCTTACTTTATAAGGTTCCGTACCCAAATGGTAAAGGACTCTATTATTAAGAATCTGCTGTTTGTCTGTCACCAGGCTGTATCTCATGAACAGTGATAGTTAGACAGTTGAAATGTTCACAGATGATGTATTTCTGTAGCCGCTATAACAATAAATAACAGAATAAAATTAATATTTAAGGGGCTCCCATACAAAAAACGTGATTTTTCGCCGTTTTTATAGATAATAGTACGGAACCTTTCGTGAGCGAGTCCGACTCGCACCTGGCCGGTTTTTTCTCTTATTCTCTCCTGTATCTCAGGCTACTTGGAAAATAATAGATAATATGGTTATTATCTATTATTTTCCAAGTAGCCTGAGATACAGAATATAGCTGCGTTCTAGTTTAGGCACCATGTACATTTTTACGTTAGCAATATTTTTGTTATTATGAATATGTAAAACTAAGGCCTTTGCATCTACGTAATGAGATGATTTATACAGCGTCCAGTGGCACCTTCACTCACACGAGATGGGTGAAGAGACCACTCGGCGCTGCAGTGCCTGGGACATTGTTTTAGATGGAGTAGGCTTGCCCAGCACCTATCCCATCCTGACAGTTTAGTCGGCCTAGCCCACAGCTACATTTGTGAATTTGTAGTAGCAATACTACTCGCTAACTGTGAAGGAAAACATCGTGAGGAAAGCCGCGGCTTAGTTGGCTCCACGCGTATTGACTTGTATGAATATGTAGTAAATAAGTTTTTTTTTATAGAAATAAATGAATTTGAAATGAATCAACAGACTCGGAAGTGTCGGCGACGCTCGGCGCGGCGGGTTTCCACCTCTGTTACTTCAAGCAGGCGAGCGAGCAACTGCAGGTTGTCGCCGAGATCGACACCTCGTTCCGCGGGATGGAGTCGGTGGGCACCGTCGGGTACCAGGTCACCATACCGAAGGCCGACCTGGTGTTTAGAGGTGAGAGCTTAAAGCGCTGGGCATAGTAAATTAGCCTGCGCGCAAAGAAAAATGCACAAAATCGATTCCTGTATCAAATACAGTAAAAAAGTCGAAAATGTTCACATATCAAACCCTAGAATTAGGTGAGAACTATCTAAAACATCCAGTTTTGTGTTGATATCCATAACAGATTGGAAGATATTTTGCTTAAAAAAAAATTGCGCCGCCTATTTTTTTTCAAGCAAAATATCTTCAAAACTTTATATGAATGTCAACACGAAACTGGCTGTTTTAGATAGCTCTCACCTAATTGTAGGGTTTGATATGTGAAAATTTTCGATTTGTTTAGTGTATTTGATACAGGACTCGATTTCGTGCATTTTTCTTGGCGCGCGGGCTATTCACTATGCACCGCGCCTTAAGCCCTGTATAATACACGCCACAAATATTATAATGCACCATCGACTACCAACACTAGTTTGCCCGAAGGCAAACGGCGAGTGGGTCGCCCCAAATCCACGTGGCGCCGATCGGTCACCAGTGAGGCGCGGAAGGTCGGTCTGGGGGGCCTCAGCCTGTAACACAATGGCGTATCAATGGCGGCCCAGGTAGAAGGACAAAACCGGGATTTTTTCGTTGTTCTCCTACAACCAGCGAACTAATCCTCTAGAATTAGACTCTAATATTATTTGCCATACTACAAAAACATTAAAAGGACCGACACTGGACAGCATTAATAAATCGTAATTGAAACCGTCAACCGGTAGCCCATTTTGGCACCATTGCGTTACAGGCTAAGGCCCCTGCACTGGAACGACCTTGAACCAACTTCTTCGAGCCCTGTGTCGGTACTTCCAGCTGCGAACGATTTCTACTAAGATTTATTATAGAGGCCTTTTTATCGACGGCTATGGTCATAAAAAAGGCACACTACGTCCAGCAAACAGCAAACCGAGTGTCAGGACCTATGTGCTGTAGGTCTTGCCGCCTCTGTTTGCGCTTTACTCTGCGAGCGAGCAGCTGCAGATTGTCGCCGAGATCGACACCTCGTTCCGCGGGATGGAGTCGGTGGGCACCGTCGGGTACCAGGTCACCATACCGAAGGCCGACCTGGTGTTTAGAGGTGAGAGCTTAGTAATAGTACATTACTGCCGCGGTCTGTTATTAGTGTGTTGTTGGCGCGCTGTTGATGGCTGACAGCGCAAGCTGAGGCGGCAAGACCTAGCGCAGATAGGTCTTGGCAGTCGGGTTCGATTGTTGGCTAGATTAGGTGTGCCTTTTTTATGACCAAGGCTGTCTATAAAAGGGCCACTATAATAAATCTATAATAGTGTTAGAGGGAGGGCTGACAGCGCAGCGTAGCGAGCTCCAGGCCAACACAGTGCGGTCAGCATTGCAGCCCTTGATGGACAAGCTGGAATGAATTTTAGCGCGGACAGCAAGGGCTGCAATGATGACCAAACTTGAGGGCCGAGAGCGTAGCTAAGCTAAGCTAGAGGCCATTATAGCGTAGCCAGCACCGCAGTCATTGCGCACCAAAGCTTGTATAGTGCTTTACTCAAACAATGCGAGTAATCGATAAAAACAAAGACGCATACTTCTGGTCGCAAAACACGACAGTAATGAAATTCCATACAACTTTGCTGGCGCCTTATCAAAGTAGCCGGCAAAATTGCTCAAAAAAGGTGTCCAAAATAATGACCACCAAATGAACGAAGACTGAACCAGAACTGAACCCGACTGAATGAAGACCGTCAATATTTTGCAGTGCATATTCTTTTACTCTTTGATTAATATCAGTGTAGATTCTTAAAACAACCCTCAGAATTCACCCTCAACGCTTGCCAATGTCCTAACGCCCACCATTATCCCGCAGGCATGGCTGACTCCAACTGGAACATCGGTGCGGTCCTCGAGAAGAAGCTTCAGCCCCTGCCCTTCACCTTCGCGCTCTCGGGCATGGCCAACCAGGCCAAACAGCAGTTCAAGTTCGGCTGCGGCCTCATCATCGGCTAGGCCGACCGGGCACAGCTGTGGCCTTCCTTTGTAGCAAGAGATGGACACTTACCCCCGTATGCACCCTAAAATGGCTTTTAAACCTAAAAAAGTAGTTATCTACCCAAAAATGTGTAGATATTTGGGTAGAATCCGCGCGCGATGAGAATGGGATGGAAATCATACTTTATTTTTACTTTGACAAGGTTGCTTCGGCGAGAGTTTGCTTACCGCGCGCGTCTCAGTTCCAAAAGGTCGCATCCCATTCTCGTCCCGCGCGCATTATACCCCCTTATGCACCCTAAAATGGCTTCAAAACTGGGTTCAAAACTTCCCAAAAATGTGTAGATATTTGGCACATATTTGGGTACGTGGCCATCTCTCTGTGTAGCGTTTATTGGGTGGGTTGTGGTGAGTTGTTATTTATTTGTTTTGGAGTGTGGATTCGACAATAGGCCAGCGTGGACTGTACAACGGCTTAATTGTCTAACTTTTGAATCGATCGCGATACCTTTCAAAGGTATCGGGATTATGATCGTGATTGCGACTTTAGAATGGAATTGTCGAAGTTTTAAATCACAATCGCTAACAGAACGGACGAGTCAAAACACCATACAAATTGAATGATATTGAGTGAACGGTATTTGCTATTTTCTTCTTCCGAGTCCCAATCCCTATCCCAATCGCTTTCAATGACAGTATGTGTCAAATAAATGCAGGTTAGTTAGCACCCTTCAAATATCAATCTGAAAGGGATCGTGATAGATTCAAAAGTGCATCTTTTGATCGCTCGTGAGAGTATTCTACTGGCTTTGCATTCACATCATCGTTACGTACTATGGCACTAGAGAGTTGAAAGTCAGGATATTCTATACACAATTACACATACTTACAAATTTTTAACAGTCCACTTATTCTCGCTCATTCATACCTTGTCGATGGAGTTGTTTACCCTAATCACCACTCCGGGCAAGCAGGGTTGGTGATTGCAGCACCTAACCATATCGCATTGACAATGCTTGATTTTTGGTTTTTAGATGTAAAGAAGACTATTATCTGTCAAGCTATTGATTAATCATAGCAAAATGAAGAAAGCATATTATTTCTGAAATAGAAAAGGCAAGTGAAGGATCTTTAGAGACTTCCTGCTAAATATCTTGAAAGAAATGGTTGCTAAAATCAAATAACCATAACTTATGTCCCTCCCATTTTTCGTTTGGTGGACTCAGAGTCTTTGGTGTTGATTTCTTGTGCGATAAGTCGTGTTAAAATATTTTAAACACTGGTTCTTATTGCACTTGAAGTAGGTACCAATGATTAATTAATAGCTCAAAAAACAATGTCCCAGGCACTGCAGGGTCCAAGTGGCCTCTTCGTCCATCTAGTGTGGTGTAAAGGTGCCACTGGACGCTCTATAAATCATCTCATTACGTTTGCATCTACGTAATCTAACGTAGGCCTTAGTTTTTTAGTAGCTAAAAAAATACTTTAAAATAGTTTTTTTGCTTAGGTACTACATTTTATTTATTGTACCTAATGTTTATAGTTTCAATAGGAATAGAACTTGCGACTTCTTGGTAGTGTAGCCCCCTGTATAACCACTGCGCTTAACATATCCTATAATAAATTTCAACACATCAAACCCGCCCACAATTTAGTCGATTGATAGGAAAGAATGAATGAATGGTTTTAGATAATTTTGTGTTACACATTTATGTTTAAGGTTTAGTTAGGTTTCTATAATGAATTAAAAGCTATTGTTAAGCCGCTGTGCATAGTGAATCGCCCGTGCGCAACGAAAAATGCACAAAATCGATTCCTGTATAGAATACACTAAAAAAGTTGAAAATGTTCACATATCAAACCCTAGAATTAGTTGAGAACTATCTTAAATAGCCAGTTTCGTGTTGACATTCATAAACGTTTTGACGATATTTTGTTTGAAAAAAAATAGGCGGCGCACTTGTTTTCAAGCAAAATATCCTGCAAACTGTTATGGATATCAACACAAAACTGGCTGTTTTAGATAGGTCTCAACTAATTCTAGGATTGAACATTTTCGATTTTTTTAGTGTATTTGATACAGGAATCGATTTTGTAATTTTTTTTTTGCGCGCGGGCTAATTCACTATGCCCAGCGCCTTAACACCTCATCATACTAAAGTTAAACTAAAAAATTGTCTACTTGCATATCTTTCAATGCGAAAGTAAATTCATACTTATATTTTTTAATTTCGTAAAATTTGCCGCAACAGACACCGTATCCATCTAAACATATGTAAAGGCCAAAGTTAAATAGTTAGGTATTGTTTTTATTCTAATGCTATATCTATCTTCACCCATAGGTACCTTCTTGACAGCTTAGTCGGCCTAGCCCACATGAAAGACAAGTCAATATGTGTGGAGCCAACTAAGCCCCACTAGCGTCAACCAGGGTTAGCCAATTAAGTCTGAGTTAATGTCAAAAATTGTATGCAAATGTCAAATTAACCCAGAGTTAGTTGGCTAACCCTGATCGACGCAAGTCCGCCTAAGCCGCTGCAACCTAAAACAATGTCCTAGGCACTGCAGCGCCGAGTGGTCTCTTCCCTCATCTAAAATAGTGTGAGTGAAGGTACCACTGGACGCTGTTTAAATCGTCTCATTACGTAGATGTAAAGGCCTTAGTTTTTTTTACCTATCTTCCATGCAACGCGTATCACACACAGCTAAAACGAATTACAATATTTTAAATTACTTATGTTGGTCAATTGATTTGTGTATTCTAAATAATAATAATTGTAATATATTATTAGGAATGCGTGACATTAAAGCTGAGTTTATATTGTGCTCGAACTGGGGTAAATGCGCCTATTCTTGATGCCCCGACATTTAGACACAAATTGTGTAATAAAATAAAATATAATTCATTGTCAATTTATAAGCGAGGTTTCAGTTTACTCTCTGCAGTGGTTTTATGTGACTTGTCAATCGTCATTATGTCAGTCTGTGTTCAGTGTAAACCCACCTTTATAAGTGTGAATGGTTTTGTATATGGTATTTTATGATTCACATTTTCTTTTTATACAAAAAGCATTCTCGCATATTGTTTTGGATTGCCTCCGCGCCAGTGAAGCATTTATAAGGCACTGAAGCATTTACAAAAATGTGTTTAGGGTCAACCCATAACGCGTTGACGCTAGTGGTATCTGTAAAGACATGTATTCATTAGGCAACATTTGTTAATAAACAGTTTACGAGTTTCATCATCGTGTTTATAAACAAGTTTACCTTAGACACGTTTTCTGAAACTTGGTAGTCCACACTTGTCAGTTGTTGCTAGGATGTCGCCCAAGGAGATAGTGATGCTCATATCATATTTTTTTAATTTATCTCTATAATCTTTATATGAGGCATACCAAAGTATATTATGCTGTTGATAAAGCTCGATGAGCATCGAAATCTGGTGGTTATACCACACTATTTCCATATTTATAAACTCGAAATGTTTCTGCTCCCCACTCTGGGGAGCAGAAACATTGTTTACAGAAATAATGTTTCATCACCTTTGTTTATAAACTGTTTACGGACGTGATGAAACATCGTGAAACAATGTTTATTAACTGTTTATAAACAGTGTTTTTAAACAAAAGTGGCCTAATAAATACATGACTTTAACTTAAAATGTTTCAAAATGCTTGATATACATGATTTATGGGAAGAATATAAAATTATTCTAGTCCACTTTAGCTACATTAAACAATTCGAAACTGCACAAAATACGAACGTTATTTTTGTTCCACAATGTTAAAATATTTAATCGTGCCCTTCTTACGGATTGCATTTTTTGCCCTTATGTAGTGAAGTGCACCCTTAACTATATCGTATCGATGAATATGTGTAGATAGACTTTTTTGGTGGACTTGTACATAGAGATGTTGTTGAAATGTTTATTTTTAATAGAATTACGTTAATAAATCACTGTTGTAGTTTTATTTTCGTTATCGCTGAATGCATGTCAGACTTTATTATCCAAATGTATGACATAAGGTTAAGGAGTTAAGAAAACTACAAAAACTTAGTTTAAAAATAACGTAAGTTTATTATATGTAATGAAATAAAAATTTAAAGTTACTATAAACTTTTAATTCTGTCACATGTATGTATAACCAGACCTCAATGGCCTTTTTTTAATAATAATTATATCAATTTGGTTCACTATATAATTACATATTATTCTCAACCTCATTTTTATCGACAATTATGACGTGAGCTAATTAAAAAGACCGTCGATTTTAATCACTATGAATATGTCATTAATTAAAAGCGGCAAAAAACGTTAAAAATTATTTAAATTACAACCATAGTCACGTCACAATTGTTTTCGGGGGCGAAGTTCGAAATGCGATCTCAATAATTTTGCTTACAGATTAAAAAGAAAATAACAAGGTACTTAGATGTGAAAGTTTCGCCCCTTTTTCTATTACTACGAATAAGTCTAGACATCAATACCACAGCAACTTTTTAATTCTAAAAAAACTTTCGCAATTCAAAACTACTATCTTGTAGAGACAACAAAAGAATTAACTTTTTTTTTTTCATTCCTTATACCAAAATATATTATTATGGCTTGAATATCATTTCAAAGATACATACAATTGTAATATTATATATGTTTTTCGTGTTAAATCTATGTCTATCCTAGCCTTACACGTAATATAGACGCTCGCAACATGTCTCCGGTTCGCAAGTTGTCATTTGTCAAGAGATCGGATGTGCTACAAACTTAAATCGTGAGTAGACCCTCACTTATTGAAATTCCTTTGCTAATAAATTATACTTTGATATGTGTAGTGTTGCTGCTAACAAAAAACTGCTATTTCCGATAAGATAACACTAATTATTATTGTTCATAGAATTTAAAAACTTTTAATTGATTTTAATTTACATTCTTCACCAGTTGCAAAGGAAAAGAAGAATCACAGTTCGTGTTAAAAAATATAAGTAATAAAAAACTAAACTTCATTGCATGTTAAATTATAAATTGTGTCTAACTTTTGGGTTAAATAGCTACCTTATTGAGTGGTGTCATTTGTGATGACGGGCGAACAATTGAATCTTAAAATGAATCAACCGAGCAAGCACGAACTGGTCGAGACAGATGTGATTGACATTTTGGTAAAAGATCTTACTAGTCCTAGTACTGATAGGTCTAGGAATTAGCCCTTGCATCTGCCTTCGTTTAGATTTAAAAAGTCTTGGTCCAGCATTTTACTAGACGGAGACAAAAAAAAAACACTGCTACATTTATACAGACAAAATAACACAGAGTAGAGGTGATGACACATTCGTTTATTTATTTTTAATAATTAAACACTAGAATAAAATAAAAAAAAAAAATTAAATAGACCTATGAGATATAAGCGATGACTGTGGGTCCGTTTACGAACGTCCTAGTATTTTCGTGAAGAAAATTGATTTATGCTATGGGGACAGATTTTTAAAAAGATTATTCTTTTTATAATATTTACAAAATGCTATCTCACTCCTTAAGATGTACTGCGGTTGAGTCGCTGGTTAAGAAATTACGGTTTTTTTACATATTTTAACACGTTTTAGTAGGGTAGGGTAACCTTACCAAACTATTGGTACCTCTTTTATTATTGGCGAAAATGACAATAAATTGTAGTGCCAATAACAGGTATATTAACCCTAATTTTAGTTAATCCATGAGTACTATGTAGGTTAAAGTTAAGGTTACGTTTTAAAATCTAATGTTATCGAATCTTTTAAGAGACATACACAATGATAAATCTTTCCATGTAGTTACAGTACATTTTTAACCCAACTAAGTTTAGATAGGCTCGGCTTTTCGATAAAATACGCGATATACAGGGTGCTAAAGTTCTGTCATTCTAAAGAGAATCGTTGAACTCATCAATAGGTACAAGTCCCTTTTGTTATGGCCGAGAGAGAGAGAGAGATGTGGTTGCAGAGGCCAAGATCCACTTTGGGTCACTGAGCCAGCGTAGTAAGTACTTAGTAAGTCAGATAAATAGTTGGAACACAACATGTATAGTCCGGGAGTCTCGCACCAGAAACACGCCGCTTTTAGTATCAGTTAAGCCAAGGGTAAAAGATAAGGCTTGGGCGTCAATTGGCACACAAAAAGTTGTTTGTTATGGGCCGAACAGAAACTTAATTTTTCAGTGTTTTTCTCAAAGTTTATAAGTGTTTTTTTCTCGCTGAAAAGTGGAACAACTTTCTTCATACTGAGTCATGCACTGACTATTTGTATGGGAATATTTTTTTTCCCATACTTTTTTTAGTAGCTTAAATAACTTTATCAGCGACAAAAAATATGTGTAATAAATTGAATGTAAGGTATTTTTTCGTAAAATTTTAAACAACCCTCTCAAGTATGTCGTGTCTTTTCTACAGCACCCTTCAAGTATTTTAAAGGAAAGCCCACCCGTTAAGTCTAATAGAGCGTCGACAGACATCGACCATGAACACGTTTGTCCTACACATGACGTATTGCTACCGAACAATCACGCAAGCTGAGAGAACTCTCCTAACACATTACACGACTGTCTTTAGGGGATACATTAGGACAAAGTAGCGCCGGCGTTGAAAAGAACACAATTTTCTTTTATATAGGGTGGCCCAAACATAGAAGTCAAGCAAAAAAAATCTGGATAGCTAACACCAAGGGCTACCCGAATCACCCCCATGTATGTTCAGCCATTTTTTGTCGTTTAGAAGCTAACTTTTTTATCTTTTGACTTTTCAGAAATATTTTTTATTTATTAAGGTCTCAGATTATTTATCTATCAGCAAAAAAATCATGATCAGCTATGGACTTCTAGAAACTACCGCAATTTTGACCCAAAGTCCAAAATTGCGGTAGTTTATAGAAGTCTTAAGGAATCTTAAGGAGTGATGTTTGGGCCACCCTGTATCTACGGTATTTCTTCGATCAACAAATTGTTTATTGGTATAATAATCGTGTTTTACAGAAGATATTACGATTTATTTTGTAATTCGGCGCTAGCTTGATGTTGGTTAGCCACTAAGGTCCTAAGGGCGCAAAAAATTCAATTTTTCAAGTAGAAAAACTTACAGCTTTATTTCGATCATCTCTAATCTCTGTTAGACACGTTCTAAATAAAATAGTGACTGAATTTCGCGAATTATTAAAAGTTACTATAATAAGTAAAATTGAAACAAACCCGATTATTAAATAATCTGCCAAAGGCATTCATTACGTACATAGAGATTATAAAATGTGGATATTATTGGGCGTTTATTGAGCTGATTTGACTGTTTTATCAAAGAATGCTACAAACAATTCCTAAGATACTTTGGGGCGTTCTACATAACAATACACACAAGTTACCAAAGGGCCAACTCTGGTTATAGGACTTCACATCCTGAAATAACAAACACAACTGCTGTCCAGTAGGAAAAACTTCAGTAAGTACCGAAAACCAGTAGACATAGGATGGTCAAGTACCTCATACAATATGAAGACGTGTGTCAGATTGTATGAGGTATTTACTTAAGAATAGGGCAAAACGCAGATAAGAAAGTTTGACTTCTTCAACGTGTAGAACAAAAAGTTGAGACTGGTACTGCTAAGGTAAGAAATCTGCCGTTTTATTTTTTGCTTATTCAGAGTTGGTTGGTTGTCCCAGGCACTGCAACGCCGAGTGGTCTCTTCACCCATCTAGTGTGAGTGAAGGTACCACTGGACGCTGTATAAATCATCTCATTACGTAGATGTAAAAAGGGCTTTATTCAGAGTTGGCCCCCTAAGGATTGCATGTATTGATAAGTAGGCTAAGTTAAGTGGGACAAGACAATCTTCCAGCAGGTGTATGGAGTGTCGATTTTCAAAATTCCACATAATATTGTCAGTTACAGAGTTACTACCTCCCAAACAGGGCAATACCATCTCACAATCTATACTCGAGTATAGATTCAAGTTTCGGCAGCAAATTCAACGATGTTGAGTTGTTCTCTTTGTAAATTCTAAGCCACTAACCCCTTTTTTAATGTTAGGTTAATATAACACAGATGAATGTTGACGAGTGGGTTTATGTCAGAAACACCTATACACGTTAGGGGAGGTCGGTTAAAAGGAAGTCAACTCTATAAGATTCCCCAAAACTGAGCCGTTTTCACGGCTGTCAAATTTCGCTTTTTCTGAAGCTATTATTAATCTGTGTAAGCTAAATTTGACAGCCAGATCCCGGTTCTTGTATGGCCAAGCCTATGAGCGCCATCTACCAAGGGCTTTGAATTCAGCTTTTAACCGTCAGTTGAAAACGGGCCATTGACGAAGAATGCTTTTAAAAGCCTCTATACATTCACACCGCAAACTTTTCTAAGTAGAAGGACGACCTCGCAAACTGGCGAAAGCCATCAATACTCGTGCGCTCTTTCACGGCGTGGATGTGTTGAGTCCCTAAAAAAATATAAGGTTTTCAGGGCCCGGGTGCTTAATTGTCTAACTTTTGAATCTATCGCGATCCCTTTCAATTTTACGTTTGAAGGGTGCTGACGAACTTCACACTGCATTTATTTGACACAAACTGTCATTGAAAGCGATTGAGATAGGGATTGCAACTTGATTTCGAAGGATATTGAGTGAAGAAAATAGCAAAATCTTTTACTCAATATCGTTCAATTTGTATATCATATAATTTTTTTGACTCATTCGTTCTCTTTGCGATTGTGATTTAAAATGATCCCGATACCATTGAAAGGGATCGCGATAGATAGATTCAAAAGTTATACAATCAAGCCCCTGGTTAATGCGTGTTTTACCAGGAATGAGTCTTTTTCACGGCTGTCAAATTTCGCTTTTTCTGAAGATATCATTAATCTGTGTAAGCGAAATTTGACAGCCACATCCCGGTTCTTGGCCATAGCCAAGCCTGTGAGCGCCATCTACCAAGGGCTTTGAATTCAGTTTTTAACTGTCAGTTGAAAACGGGCCATTATCAGTATTCGGCAAAGGCAGCGCAAAGCATCGACGACTGTTTTCATCCGCTATTCGCAGCGCCATATTGCTTTATTTCATTGCGAAAAGCAAGATGGCGTCGATCAGCGCAACAGGAAGCTACTGGACTCTGGATGAACGTATCCGAGCTTGAGATGGGGGGCAAAATCGGAATGGAAAACTGTTTTGAGAGCCCTAAGCAAGATGGCGTCGATCAGTGCAACAGGAAGCTACTAGATTCTGGATGAACGTATCCGAGCTTGTGATGGGGGCGCAAAATCCGAATGGAAGACTGTTTTGAGAGCCCCAAGAATCGACGACTGTTTTCATCTGCTATTCGCACCGCCATCTTGCTTTATTTCATTGCGAAAGCAAGATGGCGTCGATTAGTGCAACAGGAAGCTACTACCCTCGGGATGAACGTATCCCAGCTTGGGATGGGGACGCAAAATCGGAATGGAAAACAGTTTTGAGAGCCCTGTGTCCTTGATTTGGCAGAAAAGGCAGGTGTGATGATGATGAAAGCTAGATGGCGTTACTAGTAGCAGGACGAAAACGTTTGTCGACGCTCCCAGCGCCGAATCAGTCACGAATACAAACGACCGCAAAAAAAGCTATCCCCGCTTAACACACGGCCCCGAAAACCCAGTTACCCCGCCAACCACGCACCTCAGCCGCAGACCGCTACTCGCCGACCGCAACCGCAACTCCCGCGCTCCCGCACAAGCGTTATAACTCCATGTCGTGCGCCTCGTCGTCGCTGAAGTCGCTCATCGAGCTCTCGCTGTCTGAAGCGTTGTTGTTGGCGGCGCCATTGGACGCTTTAGAGCCGGAGGACGCGGAGGCGGCGCCGCCCATGCCGGTTATGGCGTCCTTTTCGAGCAGCGCCTCCTCGGTCGCGAAACGCCGGACGTAGTCTGTGGGTAAATTGCAAAATGTGTGCAAAATGAGTACTAATTTTAGATATTTAGTAGATAAGAAAAAATGATGTTCCTAGGTATTAAATACCAACCTAGTTTTAAGATAAAACATCTCCAATAACTACCTAGTTTTAAGATATTTCTTTTACCTAGATTTTAAGTTTTTGCTGTGCCCAAGAAAAATGTGGTTAAAAATGTTTTTTTATCGAATCCACATAAGCTAGCTAGATTCTAGCCAAGATTTAACACGCTTAGCGCCATAGTATTATTATTGATACACGCTATACAGGGTGTTAAAAGACCGCCAACAGACCCGAAAGCCACGCATTCTAGACACCAAAACAAAGTACTTTTTCGATAAATTATTGCTGGGAAATGATTTTGGTTTTTTAGGTTATAATTTTGAAAAATATTTTATTACGCAATGGACGCGTAACGCACAGAAGTCATATTGCGCAAGCGTAGGTATAAGTTTATGTTACTTAATCTTGAAGTGCCGATGTTTAGAATACATTGCGGGTTGCAATTTTAACGTCGTTTTTTGTAAGAAATATTCATAATTTTAGATATGGCTTCTTGAGAAGATATGTTAAGAACTAGATACTGAATACATTTCTGCAAAAAAAAAGTTTTGAAAAGTCCGACTTTGAACCTCATTATCTCGGAAACCGTTGATTTCCCAGGCATAGTTCCTTGGGCAAAAATGTTCATAATGATGAGGACAATACGTGGTTTCCTGCTTTGTTGGCGGTCTTTTAACACCCTGTATAAAACATTGTGTATCAAAAATGATACACACTGCAAAATGATACACACTGCTGATGCCTTCTGATGCTGGTATAAAATCATTATTGAACACGTTTTCTATACATTTTGCACGGGGTGTAAAAAAAGCTCTGGCCTAGCAGAATTGTCCTTTTCAAAATACGGGCAGTAGTCTGTGGTACGTGGAAAGGTGGTTTTGGGTTACATTCCTCGGTCACCATATCTTAAGTGTGCTAAAATTTAATCTGAAACAAACCTGAGACTTTCTTCTTGTATTCCTCCGGCTTGTGCAGATACATGGCCGCGGCGTCACCGTTGAGCGGGTCGATCGGGTTAGGGTAAGTGAGCAGCTGCGGCAGGAACGACTCGAAGATATTTGACAGATCTGCCGAAGAGAACGAAAGAGATTTTAGGAGTACTTTTCCACAGATACAGGTAGCGTCACGAGTTATGAGGGCTCGATGAAACTGGTGGGGATGTCTGCGCATAGTGTACAATCACGCACAAAATGTCTAATAGCCACACGGGATCTAAGACTGAGAGATACTATACAAATCGGAGAAACTGACTAAACTTAGAGATTGAAAGTATTCTTTGCGGATTTTTCACTCGTTATATTTTAAATGGTTTTCTATGCAATTATTTTAACGAACATTACGATAAAACGGGTGTACAATCAATGAAAAATAATCTCAATCTAATATGTATTCAATAGCTTTTTTGAATCTTTTTGAACTGTATTTTTAAAACATTTTATTTCGGCATTCTTTCTGCGACGAAACAAAAAAACGATGTGCGCGACTGTATCTAGCTAGAGGCTAGAGCGACTGATCTACCAATCACGCGCCGGCGCTCGCCGGTGATCGCCGCCTCTCCGTCGCCCCTCTCGTACCCCGCCAAACAGACCCAAATAATGACTTCTGTGCATTCAAGGTCAGCGCTCATAACTCGTGACTCTACCTCTACCTGACAAACGGACTTGCTTGCTCTGTGAGTAATTTCTGAGCAGGCCCGGTTTCTGAATTGAGAATTTTACTAAGTAAATACTTAAGTATCGTCCTGTCACGTTCTTTTGAGTAGTTTCTGAGCAGGCCCGGTTTCTGAATTGAGAATTTAACAAAATAAATACTTAAGTATCGTCCTGTCACGTTCTTTTGTGAGACAGAACGATACGTAAGTGCTTGCTTAACGAATTTCTCAATAGGGGTTTTCTGACAGCTAAAAAAAATAAAAAAATAGTTCTAGAAGCTGTGACAGATGGCGTTGACTCGACATGTAGGGTCTATCACAGAGTAAATTAGTGCTTACAAAAGAGAAAAGTCTTCTTCACTTCATTGCTCTGTGACTTCATCTTTCAACGTCGTAGACGTCATTCCATTTTGGTACATGAAAAAGTGCACGACTTTGTTATTTTTCTTGCATGAGTGAATGGCAGAACCGGAAACACTAATTTTTCTTCACCACTAATACCTAAATATGTTTGGACGTATCTGCGAAGGCCAACGAGCTCGAACTGGCATTAAAAAAAAGAACATGTCTCGCCAGCGACATCTAGTTTCAAATTTGGAACTACAACTTATGAGCTGTCAGAAAATCTCTTATTCAGAAATCGGCAGTTAGTTCTGTACACGCTTGGCGTAGAGATATTATATTGGGATGGTCCTTGTCATGAGCCCGATGGAGGCGACTTGAACGTATAGTGCCCGGGCAAGTGCACTTACTTGCTTGCCACTTTAGTGTAAGTCATCGCTACAGGGTGCACTCTAAGTGCCGTAAGATCAATCACAGTTTAAACTCAGACTTTAGATTAAACCTCGCAGTTTGTATGAAAATTAATCGACATATAGGGTTTAGACTGGCCTTTTTGGTTTAAACTGTGATTGATCTTACGGGCCTTAGTCGATAGCGGAACTTTAAGTAGGCAAATAAGTTGTACTAGGTAGCTAAAAAAATTGAGCGAAAATAATATCAGCTGTTCCATACAAAAGGCTGACTCAGTACTGCGCCAAATGTATGAAACAGCAGATATTTTTATCGCTCCATTATTTTCGCCACCTAGTACAAGTTGTTAGACAGCCTACTTAAAGTTCCGCTATCGACTTAGGCCCGTAAGATCAATCACAGTTTAAACCAAAAAGGCTAGTTTAAACCCTATATGTCGATTAAGTTTCATACAAAATGCGAGGTTTAATCTATTGATTGAGTTTAAATTGTGATTGATCTTACGGGCCTTGATCCTTTTTGGTTTAAACTGTGATTGAGCTTACGGGCCTTAGAGTGCACCCTGTAGATAGCGCTGAGCAGAAATCGGAGGTAAGTTGACCAGTGATGACGTACCATAGAGCGCTGTCCAGGCCTGGTTGATGACGTCGAGGCAGACGGTGCCCGAGACCTCGTCGATGTTGGGATGGTACACCTTGTTCATGAACCCGATGGACGGCGACTTGAACGGATAGTGCTCGGGCAAGTGCACTCGCACGCGCCACACGCCGCCCTCGTAAGGGGCTGGAAGTAAGCGAAAGGACATGTTTCATTAACAAAAAAAAAAAGTCGGACTCGCGCACGAAAGGTTCCGTATCATTATCTATAAAAAGAAAAAAAAAACACGTTTGCTGTATGGGAGCCCCCTTAAATATCAATTTTTTTTTTGTATTTTTGTTATGTTTGTTTGATTTTAATTTTATTATTTATTTTTAAAGTAGGATCATCATCATCATCATCGAGCCCACTGCTGAGCATAATATGATTCTAGCTTTTCACGTCTCCGTGGTCCACGTCAGTACCAAACAACCACGTCCATTGTTTCCCTAAACTTTCTGAATGATAAATGTAGGAGTTGACGTATCATAATCATCATCTGTAAGTGGCAGACGTCGGAAAACGCATAACTTCTTTGAAGTGGAAGTGGGCAGGACACCTGGCTAGACGTATAAGCCGTGCCAATAGAGAAACGATATGAAAATGGCGGCGGGTACCTATGGTAAGGTCTGAAAAAGAGGTTACGAAAATACGATTTCGGTTCATACCTAAAACTTTCTTACTTTTTTGGTTACGACATATTTTTTTACGATGCTTTCTTTATTGATTAGGTAATTGTTCTACGTTGGGTTTGGGATTTAACAACAATCTTTATGAAAATAAGATCAAAAATATTAAAACTTAGTAAATAATACAAACCTCAACAAATTGTTATTTTAACACTTAACGTAAACTACAATATTGAAATAACTCGACAAACATTAAAAAATCAATAAGAGGCGAACGTATTTTGGCGTGTTTTATTAGCCAAGCGTAGGTGACTAATCCGGACTGCCTAAAATGACTTTGCTAACGTTACGTGTGAGTATAGACGGAGATATGATTAAAGCGAGAGGGCGCGAGAGTGTCCGCCATTTATATTATATATCGTTTCTTTAATGGGACGGGTTATACCGATGGCAGATGGACAAATGGCGACCCCGAGAGGGGAAGAGATCGGTTGGCAGACCGCCGGAAAACAGTGGTTGCGCCTGGCACAGGATCGTAAGAGGTGGTCAGGTGGCGTGAGCATGAAGAGGACTTTACTCAGTAGTGGGTGTTAAGGGGCTGATGCTGATGATTATGAATACACCCACTGCTGGACAAAGAACTCCTCAAGCGTGTGTAACTGATTAATTTTATAGGTTGGATAGTAGAACCCACTGCTAGGCGCAAGTGTCTTCCTTTTCATGCAAATCTCCTTGGTCAGAAACCACTGTCTTTGCGCTGCCTAAATGGTCCGCCCTTTCTAAATTAAAAATTAACGGAGTAGCGAAATCAATGTATGTACGGTCGGCCACAGCCACAGATACCTCATGGTAGCTCTTACAGTGCGCGGCATAAGGGCGCCAATGGAACAAAAACGGGTATATTTGCGTGTGACCGACTGTACTAGGTAGGTAGTTCACCTGTGTAAGTGAATATCGATTGTCACGCTCATTCGCTTACTGCAGTGCTCTAAACTTCGCCAACTGATAACACGCCATGGTATCGAATTAATAATTAAGTCTGGCGTCCACTAGGCGGATCGGGCCGGGGCGCATCGCAACGCAAAAATCCGCCTGCCTGTATTTATAAGAAACAGCGACCAGTAGGGGCGGATCGGCCGGGGCGGGCCGTAGCGCAATAATCCGCCACTAGTGGACGCTGTTTCATATAAATACAGGCAGGCGGATTTTTATTTTGCGGCCCACCCCGGCCCGATCCGCCGCTAATGGAAGTCCAGCTTTAGACTACGCTTTACGATTTTTAGGGTTCCGTGCCCAAAATTTGTAATTTGACCCTATTAGTCCTCTTAATCCTAAGTCGTTCGGTCTGTTCGTCAGTCTCTCCTATAATTTAAAACAGCTAGGGTAATTTGATTTGCCGTTGTTTGAAAATTCTTAAACCATCATATTTCTGGCAGAACCTAACTTACAACTTTACTTACCCTTGGTACCTACTATTTCGTAGGTACAGTACAGTCAATAGCACGCAGACACTTATACTGTCGTTGAAAAGTAGCCCGTAACGTAACTGAATAGAGTGTACGCGTGTAAGGGTCTACGTGCTGTCTTACCTACACTACATGTTGTTTCCTACAGCTTCTTTGTTTTAAAATATTTTACTCTAATGTCTCTCAGTTTATGTGTGTACAGTCGGTCACACGCTAGGATAACCCATTTTGTTCGATTGGCGCCCTTATTCCGCGCGCGGTAAGTGCTGCCATGGTGTATCTGTGACTGTGGCCGACCGTACCTACTACGTAACCTTAGTAGACGCAGTTTAAACCGTCTGACCTTGCAAGAACGTTGCACAGAGATTCGAAGGAAAGACGAGTACAAAACAATTTATAAGACTAAGTTTATTTTTGTTAGGAAATAAGTTCAAGCCATTGACTTTATATCAGTGAAATAGCTTATCTACAGTAACCAGGGAGCAATTGGAAGTATGATGTAAGAACATAATTGAACTGTTAGTAACTATAATATTTTATGTGCGGTTGAAAACGTAAGGTGAAACTCAAATGTGGTTACCATTTGAAAAGTGTGTTTGTAAGGATAATTAATAATTAACTATTAATTGTAATGACATGACACCTTATTACTTAACTCTGATTAGGCAATGGAAACATGGTAACAGACATACCAACAAAGTGAAAATTAAAATCCTTCTCTAAATCAATGGATGCTTTATACTCACTGCCAGCAGGACCGAAGAATTTGACACAGAACTCGTTGAGGCCACCCAGGATTGTCACCTCATGCTTACTCTCGATCCTGGATTATGTCTGGGTTAAGGAAATTAAAGACAAACCTCGCACAATTTATACGAAAGAAATCGCCCAACTTCGCCAAACGCAACGACGGCAAAAGACCAAAGTCCAAGTTGTAGGCACGAGAGTCTTACGGCTAAACTGGAAATAGGCAGTACATCTGATAGGCGGGAGGACGGACGATGGCCTAGGGCAGCCCCAGGTCCAATAGGTAAGTTTAGTCGATGATATTGTGAAGACATCAGGGGCCTTAGCTTCTAACGCAATGGTATCAAAATGGGCTGTCAGTTGACGCCTTCAATTACGATTTATTAATGATGTCGGTCTTTTTAATGTTTTTGTAGTACAGCAAAGAATATTCTGATTCTAATTCTAGAGGATTAGTTCTCTGGTTGTAGTAAAAAAACGAGGAAACCCCGGTTTTGTCATTCTGCTGGGTCACCATCGACACGCCATTGCGTTACAGGCTAAGGCCCCAGGAAGTTTTTAACTTTTTTATCACTTGTTGTTACTGCAATCTGTCATCTAGAATATTTATCAGTAGTTGTGTTTGGTTCTTTCTGTTTAGTGATATTGATATTAGACTTGTTAGGTGTAAGACCAGTGTCTCATCCTCGATAAATGTAGGGTCCCACTAGTTCTTGTCTAGTAGGTCTTTTTTTAAGTCTTTTAAACATTTTTGGGCATGACATTAGATATTTTGACACCAACTGATTTGGGTGCTCTAGTAGTTTTGATTTGTATCTAGTGAGGTTAGTCATTATTTCTTTCTTGATGGTAGGCACTTTAAGATCTTGGTGGATACAATCGTTTGAGACTTACCACATAAGGAAGTAAAGTTGTTATGTCAGGTACAACATTAATTCTAGGGTCGGCGGACTTAAGCACATAAGTCCTATACAATTTCTATAGGACTTATGTTGTTAAGTCCGCCGACCCTAGAATTATTGTATGATTTGCAATGCTATCACTCAAATTGCATTGTAACTTATCAGTCGTCTGCAGTAGATAGATGTAAGTAATCAGTACCATTATGGGAAGTGAGATAAAACGAAGATACCCTACATTTTGCTTTTACTACCGAGATAAACACTGTTGCTTAGATAATATTTTTTTAGGCTTACTCGTAATAAAACATAAATATTTGATACCTACTTATGCCTATTCTTCCTTATTATAGACTGTCCTTTCTTGTGGTTTAGGCCAATTCACAGTGGCGTAGCTAGGTAACCAGGGGCCCTCGGGCAAGAAACAAACTTGGGCCCCAACTAAACAGTTTAGGTTCTACCAAGTCTAGTTTTAGCTAGTTCAATACGGTTTGGTGTCAGGGTCCGAGGGGGCCCCTGAGCTTGGGGGCCCCGGGACATTGTCCCACTTTGTCCCTATGTATCTACGCCACTGCCAATTTATGAATGGTATAGTGAAGTCAAGCAAGCCAGACCTATCTGAAACATGTCTCAGTCCTTATGTATTGTTCTTTGATCACTGAGCCATTATTTCAATCATCTAAAAGTGTGTCAAAGTTGCTAAGATTATTGTATCTCTAATAAATGTAAACACCAGAGTTACTTTTAACAAAATCAACAAAAGGTAACTTCAACTGAGGATGTACATACTAAGAAGTACCTTTTCAAATGTAAACAGCCATTTACGTATCTAGGTAGGTAACTAGGCATGTATTTATCTAAACAGTCAACAGATAAATATGGGTGTACTGTACTAAAAATAAAATTGTCAGTTGGTGTGCAAAAATCAATACCGTCTGCCCATTCATGGAGACAAAATTGCTTTGTTGTTCCTAAGGGTGGGTTTTCAATCAATGGATGTTGGTTGGCCCTATCTCTAAAGCTTAGAGTCAAACATATTATTCTTAGTTTCATTTGATAGAATAGTGCTCTAGGGGTGATTGGAAAATGGGCCGCTAAAGGAAAATTAATATTTTAAGCTAGGGATTGCTGATTATGTAATTTCTCATGCTGGATTTACCAACAACTTTACCTCTAATGCGGACGGGGGTGAGTAGGGTTACCATTTAGGAATTTGAAAAATCCTAGAAAAAATCCGGACATTTTGATAAAAGTCCTATTAAGTCACGAAATGGAAACATTACCCACTTAGTTCCCAATAGAAGATTTATTGTTCAGTTGATTTTATTTTTGAAGAAGATTTTATATTTCGTTTTTAGATAAATGTGAAGTTTGTTGTTGATTAAAGACTGATTTGACATAAGATTACTTAATATGTAGTTTAATTACTCATATTCCATAAAATAAAAAAACGGACTAATTAGAGGGCCTGACAAAGTCCGGACAAGAGTCAAAAAGTCCGGACATGACCGGACTTATCCGGACGGATGGTAACCCTAGGTGTGAGGGAATATTTTGTGTTTTGTTGCAAGTCTGTAACTAGCCATAGATTATTACCCAAAGAATCTATGAAACCAAGTACTTACTTGCCAAGTTCATAATACCTAAATAGACCTCTGTATACCTATGAGACAGAATTTTGCGCATTATGTTAGTGATAATAATATTTTGCAATCTGTTACATTCACAAGAAGCTAAAACAGGTGTGTAAAATTACTAGTTTCATACAAACAAGTGGAATATTTTGGCAAATCACCAATGGTCCAATGAACTTCAGGGTGGCCTTAGCAAACTATTTGCCTTGGGTATTTATTGTTGATTCTCATGTAATTATGCAATTTTTTTTTAATCATTTGTTGTTTTCTTGATGAAATACTACTAGGTCTAGTAGTTGCTGAATTTGGTAAAATACACTAAAAATCATTAATTATGTTTGTCTCAACATCCTAGTCATTAGCATGTCTCACCTATGTGTAATGGACTAAAACAAGCAGGCTTAATCCATGCGCGTAAAAACAAGGGGCGCGCAGTGAAAAAAAAATGCGCAATAGTGAGACCATGGCCTAGTTTATTACGAAACCCTGCGTTCTAACGACCACGGAAGACCGTGCGCTCGCCTACCTAATGTTTACCTCGCACTATAAATATAGATAGACCAACGCAACTAGGTGTAGCAACACAAAGGGCAGGCCCTTTATCGTCAATATTATATCACTCATCGAGACTTACGAATACCTGGATACATGGGAATCACTCATCCCTTGACCTATTTCAGCCTCAAACCCTCGAGGAATCCCCACACACACCCCCTTATTGATTTTATGAAGCATCATGACAGTCAGCTGATGGGCCTCGGCCAGTTATTTACAGGCCCTCCATGTACCAACGAGTACTTTGTAGTTACGATAACAAAGAAAGGATACAATTTGATGACGTCCGTGTCCATGCGACGCTTCCCAGCGCTCGGTGACGACATCTTCGTGATCTATGTTGAATAAACCACAATATCGAACACTAAACACTAGCTAAAACCCACACGCGACGCGTCCAAACAAATTTTTTCGTCCACCAGCAGCAGTCAGAAAAATAACATTGTAGAAAAACAATGGACACAAACCATAGACAAAAATTTCGCAGATGATGTGTAATGAAAAATGTTGCCGTCAAATGAGAATATAAATAACGGATACCGGTATTCACTTCGTTATTTCCCATTTCATTATATCGAGATTTTTTGAAAATATTCTTTTCAAAGTTCTCAGTATACAGACAGGGCGGGCATTCTCTGACATTTCAGATTTTTCTTTCAGAAGTTAATTCATCGTTTGTTTTTCCCTAAAAATCTTGAAAATTACAACACTACTATTTCGTTCGGTCATCTCATTCATTCAAAAAATCAAATAAAAAAAAAATTGTTTATGGTTCGGAGAAAAATTCTTTTTTGTAATCTGTGGAAAAAGCGCGGGAACTTCGAACAAGTTAGGCGCACAGATTACAAAAAAGAACAGATGCGAGTCGCGTCATACTAACCCCCGGAAGTTAGTCGCGTTTGACGGCGGAATCCATCACAGCACACGGCAGGCATGGCCTAAAGTCGATAGTTTATTGTCGATGTACTAGGGATGGGGTTGATAAAATGTCGATAAAATACTGTCCTTGGTAGTTTTATTTTATTTTTTAGGGTTTAATTGAAGAAAAATATACGTCAATATGTAAATAAGAAGTTTTATTCATGGATTATGAAAGGTACCTAATTTTTTTTTGCCAGCTACACTAGTCTGAGAAAGAATCTGGCTTCCTGAATACTTTTTTCGATATTGTGTGTAACTACCTACTTACAAAATATTATTAATAACTGATTAATAATTCTTGGAAGTATATTAGGTATTACATACTTATCACAAATACTTGCAAGGGCCGCTATATTTTTCACTTTGGAAAATTCTCCGCTATCTAAAAATATGCAATTTTTGCAACTAGATGACCCAAGTGATACTCGTACGATCAACGTAATTTAGTTAAAGTGGTTGACTACAGACAATATTGTCATCTAATTTAAAATTGCCTTTTTGGCACAGTGTGTCTTAAACTTATAAATTAAATACTCGTAGTTAAATACATATTGTAAAAACTGTAACTGTCACAATGTTAGGTACTGAAAATCCAATACATATTTGACAAAGATTTGACTTAACATAACTACTAACATTTTTACTTAAAAAATGGAATATCTCATAAATGGCTGGACCGATTTTTATTAAACATGTACGTTGTACGAACATACACTCGCTACAAAACCTACTTTAAAATATAAATAAAAAATGCATCTAAATCGGCCACAGACAGACAAACATAGCAGTCAAACTTATAACACCCTTCTTTTTGTATCAGGGGTTAAAAATATAACTTAATTACAATGTTAATGGTTGAAGTCAGCTTGAATTACTCAGCAAAAACAACAAATACAATACAGCATGAAGAGGCCTTTACCTTTATAATAATAATTATATGTCACCTTAAAAAGATTCATAGGACCATGGAGCCCCGGGACTTTCTTTAGCCAGTTTTTCTTTTAGTAATCAGCATCATATTTCTATTAATACAATAATTTTCAGTGTATGCTACTTCTAAAGCTTATCATAATAATAAGGTTGTGTTGGTGAAAATTGTCCATCGCTTGTTTTTGTTGCTTCGTTTCGTGGCCATGGAGTAGATCGTCCTCTTGGGGTCCTATCGACGCAAGGCAGCCTTCGAGCGTCGCGCAGGGCGACAGGGCGCGTCCGGCGAGGACGCATGTCTCTTCACTTTGTGGCTGTAAATACGAAATTAAAAATACTTTTAATAAAAGATGATGGGATTCAAAACAAACATAATCCATAAATAAAGAAGAGGAGTCTTTAATGGAAGACCCTGCCTCACACGCTACAACTAATGAAGAATAGATCTGCTAATGGCTTGAGAAGCTGATCGCAGAATTTATTTGAACAAAAAAACTCAACTTGTGTACCGTAATCAACTTGTGTACCGTAATTACAACCTTTAATGCGCCTGTCTACCTATTCTCTAGGCTAGTCAATAGATATTTGTGATACAAGAATGTAGCATTGTACGGGGCGCATGTTCCATGCATGCTAACAGAGAGCTTTTATAGTATAGCTTGATTTGTTTGAATACACATTTAATGGTTATAAATAGGTACCTTGTTTATCCTGACGAGATGAATTAACATTTTTGTTCCTTGACTAGAATCCTATCTTCTCGGAATTGTATCTCAGTATTGGTATAATATGAAGATTCCAGTACCTAAAGTTGGAAGCTGAAAAAAAGCATAATCAATTACTTGTAGGTACATAAATGTTGGCAATAGAAAGTCACGATCTTAGCGCGTATCATCGAACGCAGAAAAGATGCATCATAACAACCTTCTTCGGTCGGTGGGTCAAGTTGGAAAAAACATAACCTAAAATTAATAGTTATACACTACACTCGAGTCGGATTAGAGTGGATAGTGTTAATTATGTTAAGTACTTACGATATGAATACATAGCAGATGGTGTGGATGAAGAAACTATCATCAGACAAGAAGAATTGTATGTTTCGAGAGCAAACGTGCTTTCGGTTGAAGTCAGGTATTTTCCTCGATCACGGAATTGCTGGATACGTTCGTTTCAACTATTAACTATTAACGTACACGGGAATCATAACCAAACCAGGTATAAACACTTTGCAGCCGCGAAATCGCGAAATAAAGTTCTAAAAATATGTTTTCCTTTGTTATTAGCGCGGTGTTGCCATGCCAACAATTTTTTTCCGCGACTACTAACTAAATGCCACCCCCTAAGGCCCGGGGCTTAATTGACTAACTTTTGAATCTATCGCGATCCCTTTCCAAGGTATCGAGATTATGATCATGATCGCGACTTCAGAATGGAATTGTGTAAGTTTTAAATCACAATCGTTAACAGAAAGGATGAGTCAATGCGCCATAGAAATTGAATGATATTGAGTGAATGATTTTGCTATTTTCTTCACTCAATATCCTTCAAAATCGAGACGCAATCCCTATCCCAATCGCTTTCAATGACAGTATGTGTCAAATAAATGCAGTCTGAAGTAAGTCAGCACCCTTCAAATGTCAATTTGAAAGGGATCGCGATGGATTCAAAAGTTAGACAATTAAGCCCCCGGTTTCTGAGTTGAGAATTTTACTAAGCACATACTTACGTATCGCTCTGTCACGCTCTTTTGTGAGAAATCTGCAGAGACAGGACGATATTTACCCATTTGCTTAGCAAAATTCTCAACTCAGAAACTGGGCCTAAACCTCATAAAAACTCTTTATTTTGCGCTAAGTAATCCAAAAAACTAGATGACTTTTTCCGCACATGAGATGAATAAAAACATTGCAAAAATAATAAAATATAAATCTTTCTAAACTACCGGTAAGAGGCAAATAATAATTATGATTTAGATAGTTTTATCGACTAATGTAACAATTCCAATAAAAAATACATTATTTGTATGGGAAAGTGCTCTCCCAAATTCCTCCAGCCACTAGATTGATTTCTTTGCCCACCAGAGCTCGCGTAGCATGAGGCGGTGTAAGAGTGTTAGGACTCTTTCCATCCCGCTCTTCTTAAAAAAAAAGAGTGAGATACACATAGTTTTAAACCCATAGTCTCTAACACCACCTCATGCTACGCGAGCAGACAGGGAGTCCAAACCACCAGATTTAGTGGTGATTCCACTAAGGTGGCAACACTGACTGCGCTGGCGCCGCGTTTGACACATAACGTTGTCGATTCATACAATCTCAATCAATCGATTTAAACAAATCTGTTCTAAATGATACTTGAGATACTCAGATGTTTCGACTATTTAATTGATGTAGGTATCAGAAAACATAAAATAAAAATAGCAAATAAACTTCATCCCATTAAAATTCAGTCTGAGTCGGTATGGATTTTGTTTTTAGGTCAGCATCCTGTAATGGCTTTCGTTTCACTACCGTTCGTTCATTTGAACGAACGATTCATACGGCTGGTTAGGCGGCAAATTTTAACTAAAACTTTGATAAAATTATTTTAAATACAAAAAGAGAGTAAAAGTTTGCTTGTTGATTGAAAATGACGAAGAAGAAGCCAAAGAAAAGGAAGAAGGATGATGAGGCAGGCGCTCAGTCAGATAGTAGCGAATCTTTTCTGAGTCCCTGTGATGAGGCCGATCAGAAGGATGAGTATGACAAAGAAAAAGATAAGTACAAACCGTATCGTGTTGCTGACTACACCAGGTTCTATCCGGAAGATGGTGGTAACTTTGAGTATATTGTGTATTTTGAGAGCTCCGATAGTGGTAAGGCGTTGGGCGATAGAGACATGATGTCCCTCGCCAACAGTCTAAAAAGGTACAATAAAGGTGTGAAGCAGTTGATACGTATGAACAAATACAAGGTTGGTGTAGTCTTCGAGCGGCCAGGGCTCGCTAATGCTGCGCTAAGCAATAAAAAATTCCTAGACAACTACAAGCTAAAGGCCAGCATCCCAGCAGCTGCCACGGAGGTGACAGGGGTCATTCAACATGTGCCCCTGGAACTATCAAATGAGCAAATCTTCACAAACATTTCTAGCACGAAAAATATAGTATCTGTAAGAAGATTCATGAAAAGAACAAAAGTCGATGATAAAGTAGAGTACCAGCCATTAAAAACAGTCTCAATCACATTCTCCTGTCCAACCCTGCCGGAGAGTGTCGATCTCAACAGTTGGAGGTTCAGTGTGCGGGCATACATCCCCCCAGTCAAGCAATGTCTACGTTGTTTAAGGTCATATTGCTAAGTTTTGCAAGAATGCTGAGCGGTGCTCCATATGCACTGAGAGTCACAATTTTAAAGTTTGCTCAGTCGACGTCAAGGATGCCACATGCTGTCATTGCAAAGGAAACCATATTGCCATATCATCTCTGTGTCCTGTAAAGAAAGAGAAAATAGAAGAGAATAAAAATAACCTTGACAAGAAAACCTTTACTGAGACTATAGAAAGATCATTCCCTCCATTAAAATCAAAAAGTCCCTCCGATCAACTAGCAATGCTGCTCAATTCAGAGCAGATATTGAATTTGATTGTAGGCTCAATAATTAAATTGTTATCTGAAAACAAATCAAATGATTTATCCATAAATTCTAAAAACATTAAAACAATTTTACTGGAAACACTAAATAACACTAAGAAGTAGTTTGTTGGTGTTTTTCATGGATCAATTAAATATAATTCAATGGAACTCACAAAGTTTAATTAGTAACAGACTCGTTTTAACACATTTCCTGAAAGAAAATAGCATACATGTAGCAATTATTTGTGAAACTTGGCTCAAACCCTCTAACCGTTTTAATATTCGAGGTTATACTACTTGTAGATTAGATTCTGGCAATGATCACAACGGAGTTGCCATTATTGTTCATAATAGTTTATCGTTTAAAATAATAGATACATTCCATGACAATTCCATTCAGAACATAGCAATACGTTTATTTTATGGAGAGAACAAGGAAATGTCCATTGTTAGTTTTTATAGTCCCAAAAACTGTTCCCCTATCTTTACAAAAAGTAAATTTGAAAATCTTATACAAAGTGTTCCAGAACCCATGCTGATTGCTGGGGATTTTAATGCAACCCATTCAGCATGGGGATGTCAAGCAACTGATGCTCGTGGTCGTGATATTCTTGCAAGTATTGATGAAAACAACTTAGTTCTGTTAAACGATGGTCAAATGACCACTGTTGGATCACATCAATGGAGGCGTAACGCTTTGGATCTTTCTTTGATTTCTCCATCTTTGGCTTTGAACTGTGAGTGGTCAGTATATGATGACCCTATGGGCAGTTATCATCTACCTATTGTTATAAATCTACTTATTCATAATAACAATAATAATTTACCTATTCCAAATTGTACTGCTATTAAAAGTAAACTAAAATTATCGCGTGTTAATTGGGATTATTATACAAAAAATGTAGATATTCTTTTACAAGAGTTTAGTATAGATGATTCTAATTATAAGGAATCTTATGTAAAATTCATTGAAATTTTAATTTTAGCGGTGCAGAATTCCTCACCAGTTCCTAATATACCCCCTGTAAGTAATGGTAATAACTTTGGTAATGCATCAACCCGTTTGATTAGGAAAAAAATAATTCCCCTTCCTTGGTGGAATGTTAAGTGCACTGAAGCTGTAGAAAATTCTAAAGAAGCATATATTCTATTCAAAACAGATCCTAGTGAGTTGAATTACATTAACTTTAAAAAGTGTCAGGCAATAAAGAAGTTAACCCTTAGGCGTGAAAAGCAATTAAGTTGGGTCGCTCTATGTGAGTCGTTCAACAGGACTACACCTATTTCACATATTTGGTCTATGATGAAAAAATTTAACAAAACATTTGTCCACGGTTTTTCTAATAACAATTTAAGTTGGGTGTTTGATTTTCTTAAAAAATATACTCCTGATACCGTTGAGGCTGACTTACATTTAGAAGATTATGTGCACGCTAAAAACAGCGAGTTTCTGGTAAAACCTTTTTCTTTCCAAGAATTACTATCAGCAATTTCATCTAGGAGAGATACAGCTTTTGGTCTTGACGGGATTCCATATAAAATGTTAAAAATGCTCTCTAAAGCCTAGCGTCCATATGAGGCGGATCGGGGCGGGCCGGGCCGGGCCGCAACGCAACGCAACGTTGGGGTGCGTCCATCTAAGCGCATCGGGGCGGATCGGCGCATCGGCTCGGCGGATTTTTTGGTGTTGCCACTTTGTCTAATCACAAATATTGTAACTTTTTGATGCCTAGTCGATTGAGAAATTTTCAACTGATTGAAATTATTTTGTATGATTGAGACTGAAATTTTCTGACGCGCGCTCAGCTCACTCTGAATATACTATGGGTAAAATAATTATAGGGTATGGTAAGTACCTACCTATAGTTTCAGGTACGGTCCGCTTTTATGCCATTTTGGCTCTATGTGGCCCTTGGCTGCAAAAAAATTGCCAAGCCCTATTCATTCATGCCAAAATTACAGACTATTTTATATTAGGGATTTCATGCACTTTAAACTAATAAAATTGATGATAAATACTCGATGACAATTTTTTTTTTTACTTACCTAGTGAATAAAACGCAGTATACGTAATATTTTTTCATTTCAATATTTAGTTACAAAAAAATCCCGCGTTGAGTTACGTCCAACCTGCGTTCAATCTGGATCCGAAACGGAATAATTGAACGAGCGAGAGAAGCGAGCGAAGTTCTCCGAGTCTACTGGAACAATACGGCGTTTGTGAAAACCATAAACTTAACAAAACCAAAAATCAACTTCTAATACTTCTGCTGGTATTTCTTCATCATCATGATCGGTTAAGGGTGGACGATAGCAACGTGGCGGAAAATTCAAAATTTTCACAGATTTTTACATTTTGTAGCTAAACTGAGCTATTTTTGTTCAGCGATTTTTCGTTCGCGGCAATAAAACAGTATTCTTTTCATTATTGTGAACTACAGAACAACAATAATTCAGCCGATTAGTATGTGTTCTGGTCTATGAAGCAGTGGCACTCCCCAAAAAACTTATCGTAGACCAGAACACATAATCAGCTGAATTATTGTTGTTCTGTTGTTTACAATAATGAAAAGAATACTATGTTATAGCCGCGAACGAAAAATCGCTGAACAAAAATAGCTCAGTTTAGCTACAAAATGTAAAAAACTGTGAAAATTTTGAATCTCCCGCCACGTTGCTATCGTCCACCCTTAAGGTTGGACGATAGCAGCGTGGAGGGTAATTCAATTTTTTTACAGTTTTATTATTTTGAAGCTTAACTTTACTGAGCTATTCGTACTAAGCGTTTGTTCAGCGATTTTTCGTTCACGCCAATAGCATAGAATTCTTTCCATTATTATAAACAAGAACAACAATAATTCAGCCGATTATGTATTCTGGTCGACAAATGGCAACACTCGCGCGCATTCGCATGCGCGAGCATGCTGTTGCCCCTGCGTCCACTAGGCGCATCGGGGCGGGTAATGCCGCCGGCAAAAATCCGCCGGCAAAAATATTGCGTCGCGGCCCGCCCCGCCCCGATGCGCTCTAGTGGACGCACTTCCATACAAAATATAGGCAGGCGGATTTTTGCCGCCGGCAAAAATCCGCCCCGATCCGCCTAATGGACGCGAGGCTTTATAAATCAAAATTAATTCTTTTAAATGTTTTCAATTCTTTATGGTCGCAAAATATAATTCCTGATGACTGGAAAACTGATTGTCTAATCCCTATATTAAAACCTAATAAAGAGAAGCATCACCCAGACTCTTATAGACCTATAGCGCTTACATCTTGCGTTGGTAAAGTCTTTGAACAAATTCTGAAGCAGAGATTGGAGTTTTTTACTGAATCCAATCATATACTACCCATGAATCAATTTGGTTTTCGAAAAGGTCGATCTTCCAGAGAAAGCATAGCTCAATTACAATTAGATATTTTCAAATCTGTGAAGGAGGATAAAGCATTTGCTGGAGTATTTTTTGATGTGGTTGGTGCTTTTAATAATGTCAACCATCATATTTTATGTAAAGAATTAGCCTCAATTGGGATTCCCTATAAATTCATTGATTTCATATTTTCTTTTCTTCATGGCAGGCAGGTTTTTGTAAAGATTAATAATCAGTTATTTGGCCCCCGATTATCTTTCAAAGGCGTATGTCAAGGTGGGATTTTGAGTCCACTAATTTTCATTCTGTATATTCATAAACTTAATTTAATTTTGGGCCCTAAAGTACACAATCTCCAGTTTGCGGATGATTTGGTGGTGTACGCATCTGGATCTAATGCAAAAGTGATTATGCGCAATTTAAATGAAGCGCTTTCAAAGTTATCAAATTATTTCAAATATCTAAACTTAGATATCAGCCCTGAAAAATCTAAAGTAGTGACTTTTAATAAAGTTCAGCGAAATGATTTCAAAATTTATTTTAATGACATTTTATTGCCCAATGTATCAGAGATAAAATTTCTAGGAGTCATTTTCACAAGTAATTTGTCATGGAAAAAGTACGTAGACAGGATAATATTCTCTGCCAATCGAGGCTTTAATATATTAAAGTCTCTTACTAAAACTTATTGGGGTTCAGATCCTAAAATACTAATAACTTTGTACAAAGCTGTTGTCAGGAGTCATTTTGAATACGGCTTTATTACCTTTGCTGCCAATAAACAACTTGTGCAAAAACTTGAAGTTATTCAAAATAACAATTTAAGACTTATTACTGGTGCAATGAAAACAACACCTACAAACTCTCTTCAAGTAGAATGTAATATCGAGCCTTTGCATATTCGTTTCAAGTATCTAAAATTTAGATTTATTTTGAAAATGTTATCCCTTGATCCTCATCCTTTGCTTAAAAATTTGTCACACTTTAATAGAAATAATTTAGCCTTAGGCTCTTCATCAAATGTCCCTTATATTCTTCATGACTTTTCTTTTATGACTGACTTCAATCGACAAAATAATATACATAAAAGCCACGATCATTGGGCATGCTATTCAGATGATTTTGATAGCAAATTCAGCGAGATGGTATTTCATATTGATTCTGAGAAAAAATCCAAATACGAAGTTAACGAACAACTGTCACACTTTTCTGATTTTACTCAAATATACACTGATGGCTCGAAAACTGACAATAGTGTATCTTCAGCTATGTACCTACCGCATATCAAGAATGGTTACGGAGTGAAACTTCCGGAAGAAATGAGCATCTTTTCAGCAGAAGCCTACGCAATATTGAGTGCACTGAGATATATATCTGACCATCTAACTGATTTCCCAGAAAACAATTGGCTAGTGATATCTGATAGTATGAGTACCTTAAAAGCTCTTCAATCGTATAGACTAGATTGTGACACAAACTATATTATCTATGAAATCAAGAAAATGTATTCCTATCTGCGCAAAAATAAAGTCAATGTTGTTTTTATGTGGACTCCATCTCATGTCGGAGTAACCGGTAATGAAAATGCCGACTTCCTGGCTAAGGCAATTGTTGAAAGCAATGCTCCTGTGTCTAATGTGGCTGTGCCAAGTTCTGATTACATTACCAAACTCAAATTGTATATGAAACAGGAATGGATCTCTTACTGGCAAGAAACTCTCGCAAATAAGGGTTCTTGGTACAGATCTGTAAGTGGAAGAATTGATCGTGCCTGGTTCTCTAGATCGAAATTCTACAAAAATAGAAAATTCTACACCATAATGACACGCCTAAGATTTGGCCATTGTCGTTTTAAAGCGCATCTCCATCGTATGAAAATAATATCTTCACCCATTTGTACCGACTGTAACGCAGTGGATCAAACATTGGATCACATATTTTTTGACTGCCCCGCCCATTTAATACAACGCCTTGCCCTCATTGATAAACTATTGCTCGTATACACACCTGAAAATATCCCGCGCACCACTATAGACCTATTGAAGAATTTTGAAAATTATATATTTATCTATGATTATATTTGCTCCACAATTCAAGATATTTAAGAATGAAAAACTTGAATTACCCACCTGGATTGGATTATGGTATTTAAAACCTTACCGGATTGGATTAGAACCTGGATTTTTGACAAATTATACTGGATTGGAACTTTACCGGATTGAGACAACAAAAACCTGATTTGACGAAATAAGACTTGGCTTCGGCCTTACCTTTCACACAAAAATGAGAAATCTTATACTGAAGACTTGGCTTTGGCCTTATTATTTATACGAAAATGAGAAATCTTGCTACTAAAGACTTGGCTCCGGCCTTATGCAAAAGACAATAAAGAAAGATCATACTGAAGACGTGGCTGTACGGTCTCAAGACCTTTGCCTATCCCGTGCAGGGATAAACATAGTTAAAAAAAAAAAAAAATGTTTATGGTTCGTGCCTTCGCTTCGCGTGTGATTCGCTGGAAAATTATTTTTATTTTCGGATAATTATAGATTCATCAAATTTCTCCAGTCCAAAGTCGTTTAGAAGGTGAACGCGCGACCACCGCCGCCTTGCCAGTGCGCTACGTATGCGGAAACATGTGTTTTGACGTGAACATTTCACTTTGAACAGTTTGCGGGTCCGAGAAAATTACATGTCAACAAATTTCGATTTTATCGTGTAATTGTGTTGCGTGAGTGAAGTTTGGCCTCTGGATTGGTGAAAACATCGTCGGCGGCGTCCGTGCGCCCCTGTGGATCGACTGTTTGACGCGATGTTGGGGCTGGAGTCGCGCTTCCTGCCGTGATGTGGGGCGATCGGTAACGCAGTTTTGGTCGGATATCCTGTGGTCCTGTGAAGTGTCACGCTTCAGGATGGCGAATCCTGGCATTGGGGCCACGTTCGACCAGTCTGACATGTCCAGGTGCTTTCTTTACTTGTGTTTTGTCCTTTTCAATGCTTCTGCTTATTATTGCAAGGCTACCCCACCATCCTGCTGTCTGGTGTCTCTTTCCCAACAAGTGTGCTTATGCTTAGTCTACAGAACATCTCGTTGATTCCTATGAACCCCTAAATAGTTGAAAGACTCTCTACAACTAGGTAACATGGTAAACATCGCTATAAACGGGTTGTAAACTAGTAAGGCGGCATAGTTTATGTAAACAAGGCACTAAAGCTGGGGTAGGTTCTGTGTTCTGCTTGTCAATTACTTGTTTTTATGTTGTGGTGGTGGTTTCTGTATGTTATCTTGGCCATCACTCAATGTATAAGCTCCTTAACTTCTCAGCAGTATTGAATGCATCACAATCTTTGATTTAGCCCTACATTTTGTATCAAATACTAACTTCCCACCACAAAGTTTTATATGTAGTAAAGAAGCAAGTTAAATAGAACCAGTTGTAAAAGTGCAAATATTAAATATTAGTTCACACATGTTCCAAATACTTGTGAAATAGAAAGTTATCCAGTTTCACCAAGGCAATGAGATTGATTTGAATAATTTAGAAGTAGGCACAGATTCAATGAATTTGCAAATATGCACACTAAAGTGTGTGAAGTTTCTAAGACTTGTTAAATTTTACATCTAAAGTACTACTCCTTACTCCCAATCCACAAAAATACTTATTTTCATCACTTTTTATGTTTCACTGATCTATGTGTATATTCTAAAAGAAATCCGCACAATTTCTAGACCTGAAAACCATTTTATTTACAGGAAAATAAAAATAAAAATCTTTTATTGTTTATTTCGATAAGAGCTATTTTCCCGCAAATAAAACAGTTTTTAAGACTGGCGGCAACTGTGTGGCTTTTTTTTACAGAATAGACACTGACATCAGCACACTGATTACATTAAAAAAAACGAAACAAAGCAAAAGTGTAATTTAATTTCATTTACTCATCCTAATGTGTATTCCTCCTCACATTCTTTGCTCCAAAATTAAGGTCAGGTGTCAAATGACCATTGTACAGTCAAACAGCAATGTCTGACCAGACTGGTGCTCTGCAATAGTATACCCAGCTGGTCATTTTATAATCCGCACGCGATGAGAATGTCGAAGTCACTCAAAAACATACTTTATTTTACTTTGACAAGGTTGCTTCGACGCGAGTTTCCTTACTCAGCATCTCAGTTCCAAAAGGTTGCATCCCATTCTCATCCCGCGCGCATTATACCTATCTTTGTGTTGGACTGTAGGTACTATGACTATATCCATGGTTTACCTTTCATATCCATCAATGGTTTTTTCTACACATTATACAAAGTTGTATGAATCCAAATGACCGTGATTCATTTGAATAGTTACTTTTTTTATAGTAACTCCGTTTACCCCTTTATGATTATGTGAGTTGTTAATACATAGGCAAAATGGAAATTTTCTATTCTCCAGAGAAGTAAAAAATGCTTTGCCAAAAACTTCTATAGAAAAAGTCAACAAAAACCCTAATAAAGTTTATCCGCTAAAATTAGCGGCGAGAGTTCGCAACGTCTTTCAACTCGCTCATGGCGTTGAGGATGGGCATTCGAGGCGAACTCGTTTCGAACTCGCGGCGAACTTGTTGCAGATAAGCCGCGGATTCGCGTTGAGGATGGGCATTCGAGGCGAACTCGTTTCGAACTCGCGGCGAACTTGTTGCAGATAAGCCGCGGATTCGCTACGCTTTCAACTCGCTAGTGTGATAATGCTCTAAGATTCCAATTAAGATACTGCACATTTGCAGGGCGCTGATGCTATCTGAAATGACTGTAGTTGGATAATAGGCGATTAACTGCTGAATATTTTTGCCCACATATTGCATTTTGTAAATAAACACAAATAAAGAAGACTGCTCTGCAGTATGGCGAAAATTTGTAAACTTTTTGTATTTTTGTAATACCTTAAATAAATAAATAATTCAAATAAAAAAAAGTAAAAATAAAGCGCGCTCAAGTCGTGTAAAAAGTTAAAAAAAAGCGGGCTCAAGTTGTGTAAAAAAGTAATAAAAAAAAGTGGTAGAGTGCCTGCACCACGGGTCTAGGTGTTCTGTGGCCTGCATGGTATGCAATAGGTTTCGGGTTCGAGTACTTCAAGTCCTGTCCCGTGCGAATTTTTTAACATTGTAAAAATCTTCACAAATCATAATGTGTCTTTAGCATGGGTTAATACTTTAGAAAACACAAAAGTACATCTTACTTTATCTTACTATCTGAGTGCATAGTAAAACTTTGTTAATGCCATTGTGGGAACTTGTTGACTCTATCTGAAGAATCTGAAATGTTATTAGATGCAAATGCATGAGAATCTAAGCTGCATTGTGTCTGTAAACTGTTGGGTATTTACTGTAGGTATACATATGTTAGTGTTGGAAGCACCGAACTAAATCCCATAGAATCCGCATTACGTTTAAAATCACAATAAAAACTTGTCCCCATAGAAACAAAAGATATCAGCAATGGAACAATACGAAACATCATTTCGACCATACGTCTAATATTCGAATGTCAACCTTATTGCATTAGTGTACAGTTTTACTTTAATTGCATGGACTATGAGCAAATATTTTTCCAGACACATTTCAGAGTTCTATGCTGTATCTAGTTTTATCCTTGATCGAAGGTTGGAAGTGATAAAGTTGGATAAAAATCAACAGCATTGCTTGGCCCAATTTCGCCCTTTCAAAAATACCTCTCGATTGGTGGGTCAAGTTGGAATTATGAGGTCTTGGAAATAAATACCTCTCATAACTCGTAAACGGTGCGTTTCCCGGCACCAAGTCATAGGACCTTTTTTGCTCTCCACGACGTACCCAATCCGTTCCAGGTCTAAAAACACTTATTTTTGTTGAAATTTCTAAGTTCACGGCCCATAGCGCCACTAACGCTACACCCCAACCAAGAGACCCCTAACTTATTTGGTTAGTGACAATAATATCCTCCAACTTAAGAGGACCTTTCTAACCATCAACACAAACGTTCATTTCTAGTCTAGACTGCAGTGACATGTTTCAAGGCCAAGTGACAAACATGCTAGGTAACTAGAAATATTTTCTTCAACTAACGATACCCAGACCCAGAGACCCCACAATGATGGAAGGAAACTTCCGGTTTACTGTAATTTATCAACTTTATTCGTCTTTACTGATCCTTACATCTTTAACTTCACAACCGTCACCTACTGACTCCTCAACCTTCTCTTTTTTTCCTAAATTCTAAATTGAAATCCATCTTCTTTCTCCCTCTCGTCCACACTTCATTTCACGCATCATCTTATTACGTCCCTATCGTTCATACTCCTTTCTTCCAATCCCACGTAGACCCAAGTAGTAACTCGCACCATCGTTGTTCCAGCTGGTACTTCGGCGGGCTGTCGCGGGCCGAGGCCACCAAGTTGCTGCTGAGCGAGACCGAGAGCGGCGTGTTCTTGGTGCGTGACTCCCGGACTATACACGGCGACTACGTGCTGTGTGTCAGGTACTAACCAGCTTCCCTAGCGCAGCCATATTCAAAGTGTGATATTCTAAATTCTTGCGATACCGTAGGGGTTCCACAAGAATTTAGAAAAAATATTCAAAACACCTCTCTCTGGTAGACCGTTCTGACGCGGCGTATCACGATCACGGTTCACGAGGAGCAGCCGAACTTAGTCATAGTATTACATACATACACTCGAAAAACATGACCCTCCCTCTGGGTCAGTCGGGTAAAACCTATTGTTTTATTGTAGGGTTCCGTTAAGTATTTCGCTTTCCTAAAGGGTTCCGTCACCAAAGAAGATTGAGAACCGCTGCCCTAGCGCTTACACAGCCTCAGCCCCGGATCTAGGGGGGGCAAACCGGGGCACCCGCCCCGGGCTGCAGTTTCAGAAGGCGCCAATACAAAAAAAAACCGTGGGCGTGCGGATGTCTGTGTATATGAATGAGGCACGATCACGCCCGTAAAACTTACGTATCGAGAAAAAACCATGAAAAATGCCAACGCTGGAGAGAGGGGGCGCCAGTATCAAGTCTCTGCACCGGTTCGAAAAAATCGTAGATCCGGGGCTGCACAGCCTAGGTCAGGGAATATACCCAACCCGTGCCCATTTTTATTTTTTATTTTTTAGCCCCCTCGGTGTCCACCCGAAGTATATGCCGTGATAATAGAGAATTAGGTATTACATATAGGCTCATTCCACGGTAATTGATACCAGATATGACAAAAAATAATTTAAGAATATGTGCATTCAAACACTTGATAATAAAAGCTATTATACACATCTTTCACATACATAAATAAAAAAAACTACTTTTATTCGATTATTTAGCAAAATATTATCATAACATCGATCATGCCTCTAACTTGCTCTAGGAATATTTTTTTTCCATATTTTGCAACACTGGTTTCTGTTGTGTATGGTCTAGAGTGCGCCAATAGGACTGTCACTCGAGAGCATCATTCATCGGCTTTTTTAACGCCAAATTTTGGATTTATAATGTAAATACTTGGCCTTTTATTAATTATTATTCTTAAGCAGGATTTAGTGTCACGCCCGTCACAAAATACATGTAAATGTTTTACCCAGAGAATCAAAGCAGCTTACACATCGTAAATTTGCTTACTAAAGTAAGGATATGTCGCAGGGGAATGTGTGCAAATAGATTTTTAGTGCCATAACACTCTTGTTTAGCTATAGGAAGATAATTATTTTGGTCACACCCGTCACATGTCACACCCGTCACTGTTTTTGCTCATAAATTTTATGAAAATTTTCTTTATACATTGGGCCACGTAACTTAGTACTAGGCGAAGACATGTTCAGTGAGGGTAAATTTCTTTTATTAGGATTACTACAGTGTGTTTTCTGTGTGATGCTTGGTTATAGCATAGCTTTTCTTTTTTACTTAGAATGGATGCTGCTGCAAGGAAGAGGAAGAGTAGGGAGAAATTAAAGAGCGACCCTGAGAAATGTCGTTTGTTTTTGGAAAAAGAGAAAGTCGGGGTTAAGTGTAGTTTATTTAGCATCAAAATGATCGCGTCACACCCGTCACATAGGTCAGTCACACCCGTCACGACGTAATTCAGGATTTAAAAGCTGATTATAGCATACAAACTTTAAATAAATTGTTGCTAACATAAAGAAAAAAGGCTCAACTATACGAATGATTCTAATTATTCAAGTTGGTGTCAGACCCATATTATACTTACTCTGGGGTAAGTCAGGGCAGTAATCTTGGCCCCCTGGAATTCATCATCATGATTAACGACTTGCCTAGCGTTGTGAAGGATGCTGTATGTTTGCTTTTCGCGGATGATTTGAAGCTGTTGTTGCCGGTGCGGAGCGAGTCGGACTGCGAGACACTGCAAGGTGATATACATCGCGTTGTGGAGTGGAGTAACGCCAACAAACTTTACTTCAACGTGGGAAAGTGCGCGATCATGACGTACAGCCGAGCGCACGAGCCGCTGCAGCGCCAGTATGATGTAGATGGCTCTGCTATGGCTCGAGTCACGCAGGTACGTGACCTCGGCGTAAACATGAAGACTGATCTATCGTTTGGCGATCACATAGAGGGTATTTGTAAAAATGCCTTCAAGAAGCTAGGTTTTATTATGCGCCAAGCCCGTGGATTTTCCAACTTCCAAGCGATAAAATCTTTATATAATGCCCTAGTTAGGAGTAAATTAGAAACGAGTGCAATCATTTGGAACCCGCATGTTGCTAAATATAGCGACATGCTGGAAAAAATGCAGAATAAATTTACGAGATTTTTATATTTTAAATATTACGGGGTATATCCTTTTTTCCCCCTAATGTACCCGACGCTATTTGTTATAGGTATGGTCGGGTATAATACCCTCGAGCTTAGGAGGAAATTAGCCTTGACGACCTGCTTTTTCAGGCTTATTAGGGGCTGGCTGGATAACCCTACAATTCTGCCTTTGGTCGAGTTTTATGTGCCGGATAACTACAGTAGGGCCCGGAACCACAAACTCTTTGTCGAGCGCACCGCAAACACTAACTTGTTGAGGGAGTCACCTGCCTTCGTTGCTATCCGCCTACTCAACCGGTTTAATACGGAGACAGACATTGATTTGTTTCAATGTTCGCTCGCGCAGTTTACCCAAGGAATGACGCACCTGCTTAGCATCAAATGTAATGACATGTAAGAATATTTTAATTTTGTTATTTCTTAACATGTCTAAATTATTGTTTTGTTTCATTTAATGCTGATTTTTAATATATTTTTTTGATTGTATTTAAAATTTTCTAAGTGTAATTTAATTAATTCTTTTATGACGAATAATATTTATTTCTTAAAAATTTATATTATTTGATAACTTAGTTTAATACGATGAATTATTGATTTATTTAATTATTATTTCAATCTATAATTTCATTCATAATTTATTAATTAATTAATTATTTTTAATTACTTATTTAATATTATTTATAATACAATTGTCGAATTAGAATGAATCTGTAATGACATTGTTGAATATACATACGATAATAAAAAAAAAAAAAAAAAAAAAAAGTTCATCTGTCATAAAGAGCAGAAATATTGTGTTTCCTTCAAGCAGAACTAAATCTTGCCTGCGTACCCGTCACACCCGTCACGGAGACTAATAATACTATATCTTCTACAAAATAAGTTTAATTGGAAATTTTAGTTTTACATTCAATAAATGGCTTTAAAGCCTAATGGATTACATTCACACTTAAATCATCCCTTAACAATTATAGGAATAACAGCACAAAACATTAGTAGAAATGTCACACCCGTCACCGTGGAATGAGCCATGGCTCATTCCACGGTAATTGATACCAGATATGACAAAAAATAATTTAAGAATATGTGCATTCAAACACTTGATAATAAAAGCTATTATACACATCTTTCACATACATAAATAAAAAAAACTACTTTTATTCGATTATTTAGCAAAATATTATCATAACATCGATCATGCCTCTAACTTGCTCTAGGAATATTTTTTTTCCATATTTTGCAACACTGGTTTCTGTTGTGTATGGTCTAGAGTGCGCCAATAGGACTGTCACTCGAGAGCATCATTCATCGGCTTTTTTAACGCCAAATTTTGGATTTATAATGTAAATACTTGGCCTTTTATTAATTATTATTCTTAAGCAGGATTTAGTGTCACGCCCGTCACAAAATACATGTAAATGTTTTACCCAGAGAATCAAAGCAGCTTACACATCGTAAATTTGCTTACTAAAGTAAGGATATGTCGCAGGGGAATGTGTGCAAATAGATTTTTAGTGCCATAACACTCTTGTTTAGCTATAGGAAGATAATTATTTTGGTCACACCCGTCACATGTCACACCCGTCACTGTTTTTGCTCATAAATTTTATGAAAATTTTCTTTATACATTGGGCCACGTAACTTAGTACTAGGCGAAGACATGTTCAGTGAGGGTAAATTTCTTTTATTAGGATTACTACAGTGTGTTTTCTGTGTGATGCTTGGTTATAGCATAGCTTTTCTTTTTTACTTAGAATGGATGCTGCTGCAAGGAAGAGGAAGAGTAGGGAGAAATTAAAGAGCGACCCTGAGAAATGTCGTTTGTTTTTGGAAAAAGAGAAAGTCGGGGTTAAGTGTAGTTTATTTAGCATCAAAATGATCGCGTCACACCCGTCACATAGGTCAGTCACACCCGTCACGACGTAATTCAGGATTTAAAAGCTGATTATAGCATACAAACTTTAAATAAATTGTTGCTAACATAAAGAAAAAAGGCTCAACTATACGAATGATTCTAATTATTCAAGTTCATCTGTCATAAAGAGCAGAAATATTGTGTTTCCTTCAAGCAGAACTAAATCTTGCCTGCGTACCCGTCACACCCGTCACGGAGACTAATAATACTATATCTTCTACAAAATAAGTTTAATTGGAAATTTTAGTTTTACATTCAATAAATGGCTTTAAAGCCTAATGGATTACATTCACACTTAAATCATCCCTTAACAATTATAGGAATAACAGCACAAAACATTAGTAGAAATGTCACACCCGTCACCGTGGAATGAGCCTATAGTTTCCCCTTGGTTAAAGCCTACTCCATCCATCTAACTAAAGTATGTCACTGGTATTGCAGCGTCCGAGTGGTCATCTTCACACATCTAGTGTGAGTGAAGGTGGCACTGCACGCCGTATAAAGCATCTCATTACGTAGATGCAAAGGCCTACGTTATTTTTATTGGTCAAGAAGCTTTCATAGGTTCATTGCGTGGTGAAAATGATTCTGTCAGAAATGTAAGGAATCTTCACTTAGCGCTGAAATTGGTGCAGCGATTTGCGACGTGCGAATTGCATTGCATGATGTGTGATCGTTTGATCTGATTGACGTCAATTTATGGATTTCTCTCTAAAGTATTACCGTAATTGATTTTTGCTCGTCTAGTTTTCTTTTCAAATACAATATTACGCAATGAAGTTGGCGAACAAATGAGGGTATAGATGCAAAGGCGCCTTTGTCCATATTTCGACTTTTTTAGTCTGTGAATGTAATTTTTTAAAGGAAGTAGTAAGTTCAAAGCCAACAACAATATTCAATTGCTAAAACGTTGTAAGAAGCTCAAAAAAAAAATAACTCAGATGCAAACACACCATTCTCCAAATTCATAGACAGACACTGTCCGTTTAGACCAATCACAGCTCACTATTTTAAAAATATCAACATATATATCAATATACATATGTATATTTTTGGAAATAGTATTGCTAGAGTCTCAACATTTTTTTATATAAAATTTTGAATGAAGTAGGTTCTTGTAATACGCAAAACGATAAAATGGATTTTTCTCCGTTCTACTCAACTAGGAAAGAGGCGCCTTTGCATCTATACCCCTGAAATGATATCATCATCAGCCCACCTCTGCCCAATGTTGGGTATAGGCCTTTTCCCCCTCGCGCCACCTCTCACGGTCCCTCGCCATCCGCATCCATGGACCGTCCATGGATGGATCCATGGATTTGGCTAGGGCACAAATGATATGGTCTAAATTAAATTCATCCCATTATCCCAAAGGAGTCTTAAATAAACATATGAAAACGAAAATGGAGGTCTCTTCTTCGAGCCCTATGTTCCTGATAAGGGATAAAAGGATGTCATCGTCATCTTATATGAATACGCGTTAACAAACCTTGATTGTAATACATTCAAATAAGACAAAAAGCTAATCCTAAAAATAGACGGATTTTTTTAGAACTTTGGGATAATTTTCAGAACACTATTTTCCAACATCAAACGTCCGGGCCAACGGTAACTAAGTAAGATGTAGCCTGTACAATTGTACATGTCCCACTAGCTGGGCAAAGGCCTTCTCTCAGAGAGAGAGAGTTCGAGCTTATCACCACGCGTGCTCAATGCGGGTTGGCGATTTTTGCGTATAATGCCTCATACGCTCAGGTTTCCTCACGATATCTTCCTTCACCGTCAGCGGTACTACAAATTCACAAATATACGTAACTTTAAAATAAATTAAAGTCATAGGTACATGCCCGCACCGGGAATCGGACCTGGGTGAACCTTGGTTTCTCGCTTCCGGGCCAATGTAAAATTTTAATTTACCAATTGCTATTTGCCATGTCTCAAAATCCTTTTCTAAAATCTCTAATTCTAATCCAACAGAGAGGACGACCGCGTCTCGCACTACATCATAAACCGCGTGGTGTCAGCGGACGGCGGCACGCGCTTCCGCATCGGCGATCAGCTGTTCGCGGATATGCCGGCGCTGCTCGCCTTCTACAGGTGAGTCGAATCTTCTACTGGTCTCTGGAATGTTATACAGGAAACGCCCTTGAGTTTGCATTCAGATCCGTCCACGAGGTCTAGAGAGAATCTATCGCGATCCTTTTCAAATTGACGTTTGAAGGGTGCTGACGAATAAATTTCAGACTGCATTTATTTGACACAAACCGTCATTGAATGCTATTGGGATGGATGGCTCCGAAATTGAGGAATTTGCCGATGACGAAGAAGATATTGTGCCGACAGTCTTAGATCACCCAGAAGAGAGTAGATCTGGTTCTAAACATGAGTCCGCCGAAGTAGATGAAGCACCACCACCTATCCCAACCACATCCAGAAGCAGGGGATCCACCAGAAGCAGATCAGGCAGGAAAACATCAAGAGGACTGGCTAGTACAAGAGGTTGTTGAAGAGGAGCGGCAAAAACGAGAGGTCAAAAACGTGCCAAATGAACAAAGACTCATTATTGATAAATATTGTTAATGAAAGAATTATAAACGCTAATTCATTTAATATCAATGCCCAAATTAGACAAAATCACTTCGCGAGCTATGTCCTAAGCCCCACGCTCGTGAGGGTAAAGTTTTCAGGAAACCAGAGACTGCAGGATTTTTTTGTTTATTTTACGTGATACTTAGGCACCCACAAAAGAGTCCTGTGAATTTCAAAAAAGTCTTCTAAGTAACTTATTTTCTTTGGTTGTAAAGGGTTAAGGCGCTGTGCAGAGTGATCGCCCGCGCGCAACGAATAATTCACAAAATCGATTCCTGTTTCAAATACACTAAAAAAATCGAAAATGTTCACATATCAAACCCTAGAATTAGTTGAGACCTATCTAAAACAGCCAATTTCGTGTTGACATTCATAAACGTTTTGAAGATATTTTGCTTGAAAAAAAAATAGGCGGCGCACTTTTTTTCAACCAAAATATCTTGCAATCTGTTATGGATATCAACACAAAACTGGCTGTGTTCGATAGGTCTCAACTAATTCTAGGGTTTGATATGTGAAAATTTTCGATTTTTTTAGTGTATTTGATACAGGAATCGATTTTGTGCATTTTTCTTTGCGCGCGGGCTAATTCACTATGCCCAGCGCCTTAATCTCAGATATGTTCTTGACATGCAAGATGCTTCTCAGACAGAGCATATCGTCTTTGGTAAGAACAAACTCTAAGCATGTGGTTACCCCGCAGGCTACACTACCTGGACACGACGCCGCTGGTCCGTCCGCTGCCGAAGGCGGCGCCCGCGCAGCCGCCGCCGCCGCACCAGGTGCTCGAGGTCGTCGTGGCCAAGTTCGACTTCGATGGGAATGTGAGTTCGAACTTTATTGATTTGAGTGATTCATTTTCAGATTTCTTTCTTTAAGGGTGGACGATAGCAACGTGGCGGGAAATTCAAAATTTTCAGTTTTTTTACATTTTGAAGCTCAACTGAGCTATTTTTGTTCAGCGATTTTTCGTTCGCGGCAATAAAACAGTATTCGTTTCATTATTGTAAACAACAGAAAAACAATAATTCAGCCGATTATGTGTTCTGGTCTACAAAGCAGTGGCACTGCCCAAAAAACTTGTCGTAGACCAGAACACATAATCGGCAGAATTATTGTTGTTCTGTTGTTTACAATAATGAAAAGTTAAAGAATTAGTACATTACTGCCGCGATCTGTAATGAGTGCGTTTCTGGCACGCTTTTGATGGCCGACAGAGCGCAGCGTAGCGCAGCTCAAGGCCCTCACAGTGCGGTCAGCATTGCAGCCCTTGATGGACAAGCTGAAATGAAGGCCGAGACCGAAGGTCGAGGCCTTTATAGCGCGGCCAGCAAGGGCTGCAATGATGACCAAACTTGAGGGCCGAGAGCGTAGCTAAGCTAAGCTCGAGGCAATCATAGCGTGGCCAGAAGCGCACTCATTGCAGACCAAGGCTTGTATACAGGGTGTTAAAAGACCGCCAACAAAGCGGGAAACAGCGTATAGTCCTCATCATAAGGAACATTTTTGCCCAAGAAACTATGCCTGGGAAATCAACGGTTTCCGAGATAATGAGGTTCAAAGTCGGACTTTTCTAAACTTTTTTTTTGCAGAAATGTATTCAGTATCTAGTTCTTAACATACCTTCTCAAGAAGCCATATTAAAATTATGAATATTACTTACAAAAAACGACGTTAAAATTGCAACCCGCAATGTATTCTAAACATCGGCACTTCAAGCTTAAGTAACATAAACTTATACCTACGCTTGCGCAATATAACTTCTGTGCATTACACGTCCATTGCGTGATTAAATATTTTTCAAAATTATAACCTAGAAAACCAAAATCATTTCCCAGCAATAATTTATCGAAAAAGTACTTTGTTTTGGTGTCTAGTATGCGTGGCTTTCGGGTCTGTTGGCGGTCTTATAACACCCTGTAGTGCTTTACTCAAACAATGCGAGTAATTAAAATATTAATTAGAATAGTAATTAACATAGTAATTTAATTAGCTTACCATTTGTCGTAGATTAAGTACTTTTTGTCGATTTTCCATTCCGCAAACTTTTTGTTGGTAAGCTTGCTTGTATTTTTCTTTTGACTTCGGTGGCAATAAATTTCCAATTACTAATTTCGCTTGATTTTGAATGTCCGGCGGTGTTAAACACATTAAATCCGAGGATTCGTCGCTTTGAGAGTTCACTTTTTCAACAAAAACACAGAAAAAAATCACTTCGAACAACGCGCGAAAAGTCGAAAACAATATGGCCGCGCTTTTTTTTTCTGTGCAATGTGTCGACTGCCAGTACCCATACAGCCTAATTCTAAATAAATACTTTTTGCACCTGATGTTTGAGTTCTATTTATGAAACAAAACTCGACATTAATGTTTTTCTGGCCGCAAAACACAAGACATTAATGAAATTCCATACAACTTTTCTGGCGCCTAATCCAAGTAGCCCGCAAGTCCGACTTTGCTCAAAGAAGGTTGTCGAATTAATGTCCACATTACGAGCTTTTTTGAGTAAACTATGTTATTGCCGCGAACGAAAAATCGCTGATTAAAAATAGCTCAGTTTAGGTACAAAATGTAAAAAACTGTGAAAATTTTGAATTTCTTGCCACGCTGCTGTCTTCCAGCCTTAAATAAAGGTTTACAACAGCAATTTAAATTTACAGTTTTCAATTATGATATTAATAGCATTTTTACCAGGTTGTTTTAAAAAAATATAAATATAAAGTTCTTAGAGCTTTTTAGGAAGTAAGGTACATTTATTTCATCATCACTTATTTTTAAGAGTAAGAAGTGATGTACAACTTAGGTTGGAAGGGTTGGAAGTACATTTACGACAATTAACTTAACCTAGACATAAAGGACAAAGGACAAAATACAATACATGGCATACTAGAAAAGTATAATGTTAGATTTCATATAAAAATAATGGTTTGTTCAAATAATATAATTTAATGCATGCAAACATTTGCTATGTTATTTTCAATTGCTGGCAAATAAAGGCTATTTTCATTTTCATTTTCATAAAAATAATGGGGTCGAACTTTATTGGCATGCGGCAAAGAGGTCGTCTTGAATAAGCTTTCGATCGACTCGCATCAAGTTTATATGACGAGTCCGCTACTCCATCTCGAAATGTGTTTTTTTGAATAACTGGAGTGCGAATGCACGCCACTTCGAAAATCTCTAACTCGAACGTCTTTACTTCGAAACTTGGTGTGATTATAGGGCTTATTTTAGGGAAATTATAAGTCAAGCCACAAAGTTTTTTTTTGGCCACGTGATCAAACTTCTCATTTTATAAGTAAGCCACGGGAAAATAAGATAGCTTCTAATAAACTAATTCGTCTTTTTTACATCGCCAACTAAATATTCCAAAGAAAGCGTCAAGTAAAGTTCATCAATTATTTTAACTTGTCCACTGATTTATCTATTGCAACCTGATTTACTAACTGAGCCACGGATTTTACAACTCATCACCATTATACGTTTTACAGCTTCAACATAAGCTCCTCAAAAAAATATAATTCAAGCTTCAATAGACTACCTCATATATCATAACTTAGCATGTAAATTAATACGTCATATTCTTTTATTGTGAAAAAAGCCACTATACGATATGGGACTCGACAGCGACCAGCCATTTTCACCAATCAGAGAGCGCCATTCGATTCACGTACTGACGAGTAGTCACGTGTATTTGTGACTACGTATCAGTTGCGTTTTTTTTACTCAATTTAGTTCCAGAAAAATGCTCCTATCGAAATTAAAAAAATACAGGAAAAAAAGGCGCACCTTCGCCTTTTTTTCCTAGTTCCGAATATGTATGTAACTTAATTTTGGCAAAAATGTCAGTTGCGTCTTTTTTTCTTATGACGGCTCTTGCTGATGGAGATTATCAGTATATCTTTATTTTAATTACTTTACGTAAAATGATGGTATTTCAAAATACACGAATTGATAAAAAAAAAGTATTTCATTTTGTTTCCCTTCAATAGTTTCAGGGTATTTTAGTGGCCATAATTTACTATTTGATGAAATTTTAGGTAAATTTTGACGATCAATTAATGTAGGTCGAGATAAATTTTAAACGTACTGAGTAGGTACTGAGTTATAAAACTAGAAGCTAATTGAAAAATTTTTTGGTGTCATATATTAATATTTTAGAAGTTTACTGCTTGAATGCATATTACAAATTTAGATGCCAAAAAATTACCACGATGCTGAGTTGTATTTAGAGTGTCTTACATACAAGTATCCAGTGGCTTAGATAGTATTATTTCGATGCGCGTTGATTGTGGCTGACTTAGTAATTTAGAAGGCAATGTAGATTTTTAGAGGCGTATAATGCTATTAAAAAGAAGTCTGTTTAATTACAACCCCTTATTTTACAGACTATATTTATTGCAGTTTAAAAAAAAAAAAGAGATCATTTATACAGCGTCCAGTGGCACCTTGTAGGGTTCACCCTACCCTTGTATGTGTTCGATGTAAATAACTACATGTGATGCTACGAAACTCACGGCTGCACAGTTGAAGCTCCAGTTCTTAGGATAACACTGCAATCCTCAAATCACGGGCATCACATTCATATTTGCATTTTCACCTTCACACGCACTTTTATATACTTTTATGTATCCTCATGCATCTACGGCCACTTCACTTCATCAAAACTATTGTTATAGCACTAAACTATAGTGATTTACTAATGTTTGAGACACAAAATATAAAATTCTTTGATATTTTGTGGTCTCGAAAAAATACTGACGTTTTTGATACATTGTTTGGAATTACTCTTTATTTTGAAATTGTATTCAAATTCTGTCAACCATAGGCTACTTTTCTTAATTTATGTCATAAAAACCTTTATGGAGCCGGTCGAAGGAGATCATAAACTACTTGGAGCACTTATTTCGACAAGGCGATCAACAAAAAGATAAAGAGGCAAGATTTTTGAATTCAAAATCTACAAAAAGAACAAAATCGTTCCTACGAGGTTTCCTTATCGATCCAACAACAACAAGGGTGAGTCTTCTCTTCGGCACCACAGCCGAAAGAGAAATATAGGCCAGATTCCCGGGCCAGGCAGGCCCGGGAAATTCTGAGAAAATACCGCGAAAAATCTGAAGAATTGAAGATCTATATCACTGAAGATCTAAAACTGAAGACCTCGTCATCCTCAAAGCTTCATCCTCGACTTCAAGCGGCGGGCTAGCCTGGAAAGCCCCCGCTCTACCAACCTTAACTACAAGACTTCATAGCGACGGGCCAGCCTTGAAGCCCTCGCTCGACCAACACCGTCCTCATCTTCAAGCGGCGGGCCAGCCTTTTGAGCCCCCGCATAACGAACACCCTCTTCAAACCTTCATCTTCAAGCGGCAGTCCGGCCTGGAAAGGCCTCGTTCACGGAATCGGAAACCGGAAACCGTTTCACCTCGACCGGCGTCCGCTAAACTCCGAAGAACCGAAGACGCCTGAAGAGTTCCAAATTCTCCAAACCGAGTTTCAGATAGGCTCTCTTACTTTTATTTAGTCATCTAGGTCCTAATTCTAAGTTATAAGTAACGCTGTCAAATAAATAACCCACCTCTTAACTTCTTTCTTTCCTTTACTTTTACTTATTTCTTCTTTAAAATTAGCTTCCGTCACAGGGCGTTACTAACAGGTAACCCCTGTAACGTGACAACCTTCACACGTGAAAGTCCGTAAAATGTTTCTTAGGGTTCCGTACCTCAAAAGGGTAAAACGGAACCGTTTCCGGAACGCTCCGATTTTCCGTTTTTTCCCTATTTAAGTACGGAAACCTAAAAAGTAAGTAAGTAACTAACTAAAGAACTAACTCTTTATTGTACACCAGAAAAAGATGGATGTTCGCACAAGAAAATTCTTTACTTTATTAAAACCAAAAACATAAAATCCACTTTTGCTAGTTTTTTCTCACCAGGTTTTTAATCATAATATCTCTTCCGGCACTAAACGCGAAACCATTAAACCCATTATTAATCATCGTCTTTCCACGCGTCTAAAATTAACCGAAACAGAAGGAAAAACAGATTAATGGGCGGCGGTAAAAAAACTGTCCCAATTCTAACTGGAACTTGTCAGTTGTCTGGCGAAAGTTATATTTAGACATCCTACCGCGGGACTGGATAAATGTGCCATTAATCATACTTCCTTTGTAACATTAGCTTATTATAATTTTGCTGTATAAAGGGCACAATGCACATGCATACGGCAACGTTTATTTCACGCGGCGTCCAGTTTTTCTCCGCCAGAATAAAATCTACATTTACGCTGTTTTTTTTTGTGATTCAGAGACGCAGGCGTCTTGTTATTCTTATGTTTTGTTCTTCTCTCGTGTCGAAGATATATTTTGCTTGCGCGATGCAGGATTGGTAGCGAGTAGGAGTAGTTAGCAGTTTCCTGTACGACCGATAGGTGTCGCAACAAAACTAATAACACAAACAACATTTTATTTTCAGGACCTAGACGACCTGCCATTCCGTCGCGGCGAGCGACTGATGGTCATCAACAGGGACGAGGAGCAATGGTGGACGGCTCGGAACACGCAGGGACAGACTGGGTCCATACCTGTGCCCTATGTTCAGAGGGTATGCACAATTAGTGATGTTTAGTCTTCGATCAAGGATAAAACTAGATACAACATAGAACTCTGAAATGTGTCTGGAAAAATAGATGCCCAAATGGGAGCTTATTTGCTCGTAGTCCATGCAATGGGCATCGTCACATCCTATTTTTTATTCTATAAATCGAAAATATAGACAAATATAAGAAACTCATTTGAATATTTTCTTAATATTGTATGTAAATATTTTTTTATTAATTATTTACTAAAAGTTTTGTGTATGACGTCACCAATGGCATTATGTACTAAGTTCATTGCATTCGTTCATGCTTTTAAAAAATAAAAATATGTTGACGTTTGACAAACGTCAGTGTCAAGTCAACAAGAAGGTTATTTTCTCAGTTATTTGACACTTTTGACAGTTGTTGTTGACAAATGTATTTTTTTAAATACCTATTTGTAGGCAATGGAACTACCGCATTAGAGGCTATGATGACGTCATCGAAAGAAAAATGAAGTAAACATTTTTGGCGATAAATATTAATAATCCGTTTTAATTTTACTTATTTAAACCCCTAATAGTAATCAGTATCCCTATTCCTCGAAATGGTTTTCAATTTACGACAATCAATGCCTCACTGATCAATGCCCATTAGTGATGTTTATTACTTCACGATAGGCCACTGACAACACCTATTTCAGTTACTCTCAGGACATGCGCAATGGTGCGAATTTCAAAATTTACTTGCGTGGGCCATTTAAAATTCTTTCGCGGGCCACAGCGTGGCCCGCGGGCCTGAGGTTGAGCACCCTTGCTCTAACGAATGCGTTCTCTTACTTCCAGCTGCTAGACGCGTCAGGAGTCCCCTGTCCACCGGCGGAGGCTCTCAGTCAGCTCGGTGAACCGCTCAGTCCGCCCGTCGCCAAGCACCAACAACGGACCACCATGCAGGTAAGCGGGCATCTTTTTTTTTAAATTTTTATATTGCATATTTACACTGCCCTTACAGGTCATCCAAAGCGACAGATCTTATTTTCTTCTTCTATCTTATCTTATTTTGGTATTTCTGAGAATGGTTCTCATACAAGTAGATAGATAATAGATTTATTAAATTGCCAAAACACAGAATACAATGAAGAATACCACCAACTTTTGATTTTTATCTTACCATACACTCTATTAAAAATGGAAAATTTGGGTGAAAAAATTTTTTTGATACGACTTATAGTTCTCGAGATATTTAATATTAAACTACCTGTGCGACGGGCGCGCGGTCGTCAGCTGCTGTGACGTCACAACTCCACACGCACCCGACACATACACCGTAACACTCATTCAAACGGCTGTATCTTTGGAACCGTACTAGGTAGCCAGTTGAAATTTTCAGAGATTATGTTTTATTATAGTGGATTACCAAATCAAAAATAAAAATTTAAAAATATTAAAAAATAAGAGGGGTCCCCATACAAAAAACGTTGTTTTATACTTTTTGCTCTATAGAAAAAACGGTAAGACATACAAGCAACAAACTTGGTATGATTATAGGGCTTACTCCATAGTATAACAAAATAATATAAAAACTGGCCAAGTGCGAGTTGGACTTGCGCACGAAGGGTTCCTTACCATCTATAAGAAAGGTGAAAAAATCACAATTGTTGTATGGGAGCCTCCTTAAATGTTTATTTTATTCTGATTTTTGGTATTTGTTGTCATGACGGCATTAGAAATACATCATCTGTGAAAATTTCAACTGTCTAACTATCATGGTTCATGAGATACAGCCTGGTGACAGACTGACGGACAGACGGACAGACAGACGGACAGACAGACAGACGGACAGACAGCGGAGTCTTAATAATAGGGTCCCGTGTGGAACCCTTCGGGTACGAAACCCTAAAAACGGTCAAGCGCGACTCGGATTCATGCGCCGAGGGTCCGTATAACCAGTTTTTTTATTGTATGGCGGCAGGGAACTCTCAGTGCGCGAGTTCTACTCGCACTTGGCCAGTTTTTTTGTGTGTTTAGTCAGGTCATTTTTCATTTTTCAAAGTCGTCATCCATAGCTAAGTAAGAATATATTATTTTAAGTACAAACCCGTGCTAGGGAATATTTTAAACAGAGCTTGCGGCTTTAAAACCTGTCCCAAGCGATTTTTTAACGTTATAACTAAGTAATATTATATTAAAACACTACTGTAACACTGACTAAACACACATAAAAACTGACCAAGTGCGAGTCGAAATCGCGCACTGAGAGTTCTGTACCACCATACATTAAAAAAAACTGGTTATACGGACCCTCGGCGCGTGAGTCCGAGTTGCGCTTGACCGTTTTTTATATTTTTTTGTTATACTATGAAGTAAGTCCTATAATCATACCAAGTTTGATGCTTGTATTTCTTACCGTTTTTTCTAAAGAGCAAAAAGTATAAAACAACGTTTTTTGTATGGGGACCCCTCTTATTTTTTAATATTTTTTTATTTTTATTATTTCTTGTGTAATCCACCATAATAAAACATAATCTCTTAAAATTTCAACTGGCTACCTAGTACGGTTCCAAAGATACAGCCGTTTGAATGAGTGTTACGGTGTATGTGTCGGGTGCGTGTTGAGTTGTGACGTCACGCGAGTTTGCCGCGCTCGCGCGAAAAACTCCAAAAGGACGGAAACTAAAACCGTCGTAACTTTAAAACTACTGGCTCGATTTGAATGAAACAAAAACAGGTGTATTTCTAAATTTTTAGGCTACACGGTCATAAAGTTTCAAGTGATTTAACAGACCCACGGAAATTCTTCATAGTAGTAGTAGTAGTTCGCCCCGAACTGTGAAGTCGCGACCACAGTGACAGATGTGTAACCTTTTGCTAACACTATATTTATTAACTGTTCAGTGTACGACCCCATAATCTCGGCAATACCTCGACCGATTTGGCTCATGTTCGAACTTAAAAATTCTCTTTGCCTCCTTTACCTGCCTACCAAATTTCATTAGGATACGACTAAATTTACTCAAGTTATCGTCCATACGATCGTACATACACATATTATCGTACATATACAAACATACAAACGCCGGATAGTTCCAGTAGACTCGGAGAACTTCTGTTGCTTCGCTCGCTGGTTCAAAAAAAGGTTCATCCGCAAGAGAGTGAAGTCTACAAATACTTATTAGTGATCAGCGAGCAGAAGAAAACATGGAGATCTCACTAGCCCTGAGAAATTACCTAATGCATATGGTTCTCGTATGGGCGGAGTCTACAGATGGTTCCTCTCACGATATATATATTTTTTTTAATTGCAATCAGCCGATGTCGACTATTTCTGCCAGAGTCACGTCAACGATTTTAGTTATTCGATAGACGTGACTTAGAGAAGACGTCAGTTTGATGCTGTCAGTATAATACGTCCAATAACATCAATAGCGTAAAAACTATCCACCAATGACGGAGTTTCTTGTTTTCTTATTGGTCTAAAATATTTTTAACAAAGCTGTCTGCGCGAGGAGATGCGTGTGCCGATTTTAAAGAATGGGTTAGATGAAGAAATGCTTCCATGTTTTTTTTTTCCTTCGCCGTCAGTGATACACTGGAGTGATAATGACATTGACAGTCCATTCCTTGTTACAGCGTACTCTACCTGCATTGGCGCGAGTGAGACAAACGCGTGTGCCAAACGCGTACGACAAGACAGCGCTGAAGTTAGAAGAGGGAGACATAATAAAGGTAAAACTACTAGTAGTTCGCCCCAAACTGTGAACACGCGACCCCAGTTAAAGATGTCTAACTTATTGCTAACCCGTTTCGCGCAGGCGCGCGCGCGCGTTACATATTATTATTATAAACTTTACAACCCCATAACTCAGCAATCCCTCGACCGATTTGGCTCATGTTCGAAGTTAAAAAATATTTTAATATTATTTACCCGCCTACCAACTTTCATGACGATCCAACCAAATTTACTAAAGTTATCGTCGAACGAACATTGATGTTCGACGATAATTTCTCTCGCTTCGCTCGCTCGTTCAATTACACCCAGCATTTTAAAAAAAACGCACCTTTGGAAAGATACTTTAAACAACTTTTGTTCCTATTTGAAACCGATTGCGATTTTTCGATTGGAAAAGACATTTAACGACTTTAAAATAAACAATCGTTGCATTTTGTTAAACAAAGCAAACCTCTCGGTACGTGTTGTTGAAAAAAATACTGGTGAAGTCATGAAAGAAGCTGTTATCAGGGCAAGGGGAGGTAAGTTATAGAGTAAGTAGGTATGAGGTAGTGGCCACCCCTGTACGTGCAGCATGGTAAGCCCGAGATAGGCTCTTCTCTATGCAAAACTGTCAACTTGTCGGTCGGGCTCGAGTTGGCTCTACGCCAACATGGCGATGGAGACAAAAATACAACATTTTTATAAAAAATGGCAATATCTACTTTCTGCTCGACATGACCCTAATCTATTGCCATCTCGAGTGCCGCCTGCCATGCTCGCACAATAGACATGGCACGTCTGTCACTCGAGTTCGAGAGAGTGTCAAAACGACCATGCTAAGCATAATGGAGTCAGAGTTTTTAGGCCACCCAAAGGCCCTCTGACATGGCTTAACGATTGTTAATAATGAACAGCAACCGGGACCAACGGTTTAACGTGGCTTCCGAAGCACGGAAGCGCTCAGATATTATTGCCACTAGCGGTCACCCATACATGGACTATCCGCGCCCGATGTTGCTTAACTTTGCCAATCGATTAAAAATGGCTAGCCCTCCCGCTCGGGGAGGCTTTAACGCGACGCGGAAAACGCGGAAAATGGAGTTTCCACCGTTGACAAAATCTCTCATATCTCCGCACCTACTCAACCAAATGTTGTGAAATAAGGAGTAATCTTTTCTTTAGAAACGACATCATTTGAGGTAGGTACGGAAATATATGGTTCTACGTTAAAAAAGTCTTAATTCTCTGTGCAAAATAAAAATGTACGCATACATTCCAGATTTGTGGAATAAATTGTCTATTGAGGTAAAAATACAAACCTTTAGGAACTGAAATTGTTTCTAAGCCAATGTTGAATAAATGCCTAGTACACATAAGTTGTTTCTTTCATCCTACAACATCCAAATCCTTAGAAAACATCACACAACAATCGATGCAAATTCCAGCGGCCGAACGAAGTTGACGAGTGACTGTCAGTGTCAAAATCTTTTGTTTTTTTCTTCGATATTTGGTATCAAATCACAGACAATTTTATACTCTGTGATTCATCTATACACGATCAGACATTCAGTTCACGACGTGACGCAATATCCGGTAGAAACCATAGAGCGGGCGAACATTCAGAAATCGTTACAGACTTCTATAGCATGATAAATTTATACTGTAAAATGCAAGTTTTTCTTATGAAGTAAGGACCTAAAGAACCAAAGAATAACGTAAATCAACGTAAATTTACTTACCTCTCGTAGAATTTTCAAAACAATACACTTTGTGTGTCAGCTCCGCGCGACGGCTTTTTATGATTTCTGAATGTTTTAGAATAAAAAAAACCTTTTGTTTTTTTCTTACAGTGTGACCAGTGTTTGGTATCAATAAAGAGATAATTTTATGCTCTGTATTTCGTCTATAGACGATCACGCTCTACGGTTTATGCCTTTTTCAGTAACCGGCAGAAAGTAAAAGCGCGCGAAAGCGCGTGATGACCCTAGCGCCAACGTACACATGTGTACGTTTCTCGAGCGGGAGGGCTAGTCCAACTAGGCTGTGAGCGCTTGAGTAAGTAATAAAATATCTCCTCCTTCGCAGGTGACAAAGATGAACATAAACGGGCAGTGGGAGGGCGAGCTCAACGGTAAAGTGGGCCACTTTCCCTTCACGTACGTCGAGTTCCTTGACGACAATACTGCCAGCTAAGCATGACCCCTGCCTGTGAAACCAGACCATATACCGTGGAGTTGAACCCACGGACCTTGATAAACTGGACGCTAAGCTGCCTGCCTGAGAAAGTACATTCTGTCTGTCTAAACCACAAAAAACTCTGTTAACAATGGACGTTAAGTTTGACCCATGGACCTCGATAGACTATGTGAGAACACCACAGACCGAGGAGTTTAGCCCACGGACCTTGATAAACTAGACGATATGATACGGCCAGCTAAGCTGTCTGCATGTGAAAACCACAGAAAACTGTCCTGTCTGTGAAAACCACAAAAAACTCTGTAAACAATGGACGTTAAGTTTGACCCATGGACCTCGTAGACTATCCAATATCACACGGCCAGCTAAGCGTGACCTTTGCCTGTGAGACCAGACCTTAAACCGTGGAGTTGAACCCAAGGACCTTGATAAACTAGACAATATGACACGGCCAGCTAAGCTTGAACTCTGCCTGTGAAAACTATAAAAAACCTCTGTCAACAAAGGACATTAAGTTTGATAGACTAAACGATATGACATGGCCAGCTTACCGTGACGCCGGCTTCGGAAACTAAAGAATGGACGTATGAGTTTAACCTATGGACATTTATCACAATCGTTAACGAAACAAATCGGTCAAAAATGGGTTTGACCGATTCATCCTACTGTTCAAAAACGAGTCGCGATTATTGATTTATAGAGGTAGAACCGCTATAAATATCAACTCAATACCCTTAAATCTTATCTTATCTTACAACTTATAAGATGACTTTGACAACAAAGATGACAATCTTAGCCTTGTCACACTGGACGAACCAGGGCCCTTAGCCTGTTACACAATGGTGCCAAAATGGGCTTCCGGTTGACGTTTTTAATTACTATTTATTGATGCTGTCGGTCCTTTTAATGTTATTGTAGTACAGCAAAAAATATTATGAGTCTAATCCTAGAGGATTAGTTTGCTGGTTGTAGGAGAACAACGAAAAAATCCCGGTTTTGTCCTTCTACCTAGGACGCCATTGATACGCCATGGTGTTACAGGCTAAGGCCCCGGAGCGCTCCGATCGCACGTGGCAAGAGTGAAAGGTATGGATTCGCGCAATGTGTGGACAAGGTGGCCACTTTTGCAAACCTATCTTTTGCGTGCAAAGTTATTATTGTTATAACAAAATATTGTGATCAATACTGAGATTAATCAATGTTTGAATCGGTGTTGTCTTTTATATTAATCTAGAAATCACGATCATTCTAACTTGCATTTTAAAACTTTTTATTAATAATTGAAAAAAACAAGCATTTTGAAAGTAATAAGCATTTCGTTGCGTAGGGAACATTTTATATTATTCCGTAACACTAAAATATTATTAAATAAATTGTTACACAAAACGTACATCGAAGCTTTAAAGCTGACTGCATAAACTCTATTATTATTATTATGACATTTACACGTTTATACACATTACATACATTTTGTATTTATTATATTTCATACGAAGATTTGCCATATTATTTTATCGTTGCACACTTATTAGATGATGATGATATCCTTTTATCCCTAATAAGGGACATAGGGATCTCCATTTATTAGAGGCAGTAAATAACGGATGCTTACCTTACAAGTTTGCTAAACATTTTGATGAATCGGGGCCGCAAGATTTTTTGGGATCGGTCAGTAGGTAAGTGTGCCACTAAACTAAGGGGCTCTATTATAAAGACTTTGCACTCACCAAAATAGTAACTAAGCACTATTTCATACGAAATTAGTTCATGGGTATTGTTAAATTGCAGCTGAGGTTGTTATTTTAAAAAAGTCATTATCAGCCGAGAAATACTGGCCTAATTTCGGTGGCATTTTTTATAGTTTTTCAAAGAAACTATGTTATGTGGGAATAACTGAACATAGTAAGGGACTTGATATACTCGCGCGCCTGAAGCGCTTTCTATATCAAAGCCCTAAGAACATAACTTCCATAAAAAACCATAAATAAAAAGTGACGCCGAAGTTAGGCAAGTATTTCTCTGTTAGTGACCCAAAAAGTACTGGGTTTTATTTATAACTTGTAACGTGTTTCAGTAACTTGGTTGCCTAAGTTATATTTTCATGTCCGAGACAAATAAAAGAAAGGAATTGTGAATAGCGAACTCTCATGAAAACATATTGTTGTAGTGATTAATTTTGTAGCTTAGAGGACGACTTTACGGTTCAAATTAGCTTGCACAGTCAATAATGATTAAGTCATTTGCAATCTAACCACCAAAACGAAGCTAATAGTAAAAGCTACGAAATCTAGGTCAGTTTTAGCTGAGAAATACTTGCCTAATTTTGGTGGCATTTTTTATTTATGGTTTTTTAGTGAACAAAACATAAATATAATTGCAACCGAAATTAGACTTGACAAGTATTTCCCTGCTGATAATGACCCATCTATGTTATTGACTGTGCATTGTTTAAATATAAAGGATAGCTTTTTGGAAATTCTTAGTAGCTTTTGTTGTAAATTTCTAAACTTCGGATGAATAAACTTCTCTTTGCTGCTTCTCATCTGCGAGTCTAGCATGATGGTCGTATCTAAGTCGTGTCAAAATGAGACGTTCTGATAATGACCCATAGCATTTTGAATGTAAATGTTGTTAGATAGAACCTTGAAAAATTACGTAACAAAGTTGAAAGTTTAGAGAGCTACAACAAAGGTGATATTATACGAAATATTTCTTCCAAAATATGATAGTCAATATTTTTATATATCAGCTGGTGCAAGAAAGTATTTAGTTTAGTATTACTTAGTACGCCGATCTGGTTTGATGATAACACTCTCGACAAATTTTTGACACTACTTTGTAAAACACAAGCCTTATCTAAGCAATATTTTCCGATGTTTCCTGTTTTTCTGAGCGAAAGTACGAGTATTAAATAATAAATGGTAGCTATTTTGAAATGTACCGACAATGGACATAATATTTTTTCAGATTTCATTTATTTTTACTTTTGCGTAGCTCCACAAAATAAGGGTTATGAAATAATTTTTTTAGGTGGCTCTTAGTTGTTATTGATATTTTTTACATTACATTTTTTTTGTACATTATCGATGTTAAATTATTAAGAATCTATCAATCATCAAACTAGATGGGTCATTAAGCAAAAGTATTAACGATTAACAAAATATCGCCCGTTTCCACCGGCGGTTAAACGCCGGCTAAGCAAACCTCGTTTAGTTTCATCGGTGGTATCGGGCCCAAAATTATCTCCTCATCAGAAGTTGTACCAATTCGGGGATTCACATACCAAATGTTATAATTTTAACATATTTTTTGTATAGAAAATCGAACATAAGGGAATTATATTTTGAGATTATGTGTCATATAATTGTATGTAGGTACTGTACACTTTTATATTAGTTTTTTTGAAGAAGAAAGAAAACAAATCTTAATTTGTATTTTTTTATATTTAAGTTATGTCATACATATGTGTAATAACGATTTAGTAATAAATCTTAAGATAATCATGCACTTATTTGTTTCATTGTAACATTGAATCAATGGAGGGCTATTGCCTGATTTCAAATCTCTCTTTTAGGGAACACAATTTCTTTAAATTATTCTTACCCAGCGTAAGATCTTTTGTGTCAGGCAAGTGTCAGGTTATTTTTCAGTCCGAACAAACAAGTCTAGCAAGATAACTTACTACAATTAAGTTTTTTTAGTGGCTCAAACTTAAAAAATACCTCACCAGATCACCACGCTCAGATTTACCGATAGGGGCGCTGATGTAACGAGAGGTCAAAAAATTTCACTTTATAGGAGACGCGGGTTTATTTTGCAATAGCTGAGATTAATTATGGCAATTAGTTCAAATGACCCACTTTGAAACAGCTTTATCTTTCGGGAAATTGTGTCTTAATTTTTTTGCAAACAAAACTGCGCTTGCTCGATGTGTTTTATTAGTTCAGTTGTAAGGCAGATATTCAAGATGATTTGAATGTAAGTAAACTTTTTTACGTATACTGTATTTAGAGAGAGAGAGCACTGTATCCAGCTCGATTTAGATTATAATGCTAAACGCTAGAACAGCTGGTTAGCAAAGAAGGTTGGGTTAGAGCGTATCCATGGGTTTATAACTACCTTATGTCTTATGTATTACCCTAATGTACTACCTAACCCAGCCTTATGCTTCGTCTGCTGGAAGAGCCTAAAGATTAAAACTAACGCTTTATAAAAATTAAAATAGTCACTTTTTTTTTACTTGCTAACCCAAACCATAACTTTTCAAAGTTCTAAAAGTGCACACTGTGGTTCTTGACTTTTCTTTGGGTTCATAAGTCTGAAACAAATCAATAATTGAATTACTTAATTTTTAAGCACATAAGATTTGCATTAAAACTTCTATTCACTAACATCATTGGGTCAATCATTACCAGCTACAGAGAAATACTAATCTAATTTCGGTGGCACTTTTTTCTGTGGTCGTACTTTAGTTAAGTCGACCTTTACATGCTAGCACTCTTCTCGGTTACTTTACGGGTGACTTTACAACAAAAGTGTACAGTCTGACATGCTGTCGTGTGTACACAGTAAGAGTAAGAATATCAACTTTCTCTCTAAAAACATGTTAAATAAAAAGAGCCACCGAAATGTATTAATGAGTATTTCTCGGCTGAAAATGACCACACTAATAGATGTCATGCTAAGTATACCTCATTATCATCATCAGCCTGTTTGCACCCACTGCTGAGTAAAGGCCTCTTCATGCTCACGCCACCTCTCACGATCCTGCGCCAGGCGCAACCACTGTTTTCCGGCTACTTTGGCTATGTCGTCGACCCATCTGGTGGTCTGCCAACCGATCTCTTCCCCGCTCGGGGACGCCATTCCGCAATGGACTTTGTCCATCTGCCATCGGTAGGTCTCTCCAGGTGTCCTGCCCACTTCCACTTCAAAGAAGTTACGCGTTTTCCGACGTCTGCCACTTTTGTGCGGCTTCTTATTACAACGTTCGGTATACGGTCCAAAGTACACCTAGCGCTAAAAAACTAAGGCCTTTGCATTTTCGTAATGAGATGATTTATACAGCGTCCAGTCCAGTGACACCTTCACTCACACTAGATAGGTGATGAGACCACTCGGACGCTGCAGTGCCTGGGACATGGTTTTTAGATGGAGTAGGCTTGCCCAGCCCCAGCACCCAGTGCTTAGGTACTTACCATGTTTTTTATTTACGAATTCTTGAACATCAATTAAAACTAAAAGGGTACAAGAACAAGAAGGGGCTCATAGACATATTTATCCAAATCATACCAACAATATTGCAGTTGATAGATTTTGAACGGGCCCTTAGTATGACGTGTTCAAAACAAACTAAAAGGGGACAGTTTCCTGTTATATGGGCATAACAAAAAATGTATAAAAGACTAAAAGGAACATTATTGCGACCTTCAAACAGCTTTTTCTCGAAATAACATAAATGTCGATTAGCCCCTTCTTTTTCTGTACCCGTCTTACTAATTTGTTCTTCAAAATTTTTTGGATTTTTTTTTTTTGTAAAAAATGATTATATTCTAAAGAATTAACCCACTAAGATCCACTTGCGTCAAGCAGGATTAGCCAGCGAAATGTCAAATTAACTCGGAGTTAGTTGGCTAACCCTGACTGACGCAAGTTCGCCTTACAATTTTTGTCAGTAATATGGTGCTTACTTAAATGGTTACCTTTGTTGGCCCCAATGGTGGCTTGCACGGCGCTGGCGATGACGTCAGCGATCCGTTCCATGGCTGAAGCCATGCGGTCCAAACTTGCGGCTTGACCCTCCATGGCCCGGATCGCGCGCTCCTCGCGGTATTCTGAAACAATATAAAAATTTAATGTTGTGTGTGTAATATTCACTTTGGCGATAGCGAGTGGTATAATGCGCGCGGGATGAGAATGGGATGGAACCACTAGCAGATTTAGGGGGGGGGGGGGGGGGGCTAAGGGGCTCAAGCTTTATATATTTTTTTATTTTTTAAAACATAGTAAATTATATTATTTTTTAACTTGTTTATAATACTGTAAAACGAGTTGGGTGGTTCTAACGCAACCTATTTAAGGAATTCCTATGTAGAAATCTTGAAAACCTACGCTCATTGCAACCTACGGTTCAATACCCCCAAACCAAAATCCTGGATCCGCCACTGGATGGAACCTTGTCAAAGTCAATCGAAAACATAGGTACTTTATTTTACTTTGACGAGGTTGCATCGACGCGAGGTAGATTACCGTGCGCGTCTCAGTTCCAAAAGTTCGCATCCCATTCTCATCCCGCGCGGATTATATGGTGGTATGGCCCGTTTTCAACTGACAGTTAAAGCTGAATTCAAAGCACTTGAAAGATGGCGCCATCATAGGCGTGGTAATAGAAGAACAGAGACGTGCAGGTTCGCTTGACAAAACGCTTATTACAATGTATTAAGGACTATTTTTGTTCAACCCAAGGGAATTGTTTTGTGAAACGCACTGTAGCAGCAAAACTGCTAATAACGGTTTTTTACTTTTAAAATACTTTTTGGCGGCTTAGTGGCTGCCATCTTGGTGAGACTTGGTGTTTTGACGCTAAAGAAAGAGAGAAAGAAAGAAGCGAGCGAGAAACCACACCTTTATCGTCCTCTTCGTTGTTGGCTTCCTTCGGCCGCTTCCTCTTGAGCGGCGCATTCCTACGGGAGGCGTGCGGGGGGCGGCTCGGGCTCCGAGTGCGACACGTTGGACTTTGCGCTGACTACGTGGGGCTAACCACCGCCATATTGTTACAAGAGAGAGAGAGAGAAGAGAAAGGGAGAGAGAGTGACAGGAGAGAGAGAGAGAGAAAGAAAGAGAAAGAAAGAATGAGGGAGAGAGAGAGAGTGAGACAGAGAGGAGAGAAAGAGAGAAATAAAGAAACAAAGAGAGAAAAAAAGAGAGAGAGAAAGAAGTAGATGGCGGCTTAGTGGCTGCCATCTTGGTGTGTTGACACAAAAGAAAAAGAGAGAAACCTCACCTTTATCGTCCTCTTCGTTGTTGGCTTCCTTCGGCCGCTTCCTCTTGAGCGGCGCATTCCTGCGGGAGGCGCGCGGGGGGGGCGGCTCGGGCTCCGAGAGGAAGTCGGGCTCCGAGTCCGAGAGAGGGCGCGGCTCCGGCTTCAGCGCGTCCACGTCTAGCGATGGGAACGGCTTTGGCTGTTCGAGGGGAAAATGTCGGTTAATGTCTTTGGTGTGGCTAGCGTAGAAATCTGTTTCGTTTGGCCTCGATCAGAACAGCACTAAGTATGAAGGAAGACCTACGGCAAACCTTGGAGAGGCACCAGAAACCGCGGAGAGGCACCAGAAACCGCGGAGAGGCACCAGAAGAAGAATCGAAAAAAACATTTTAGGTTTTAAAATTACGGGCGTCTGGCGAATGGGGATTCCCTATAAGGCCGCCCACAGACGGACGGAATTTTTCCGTAACGGAAAAACTAATGGGGATTCCGAAATCCGAACACAGCAAAAAACGATTCGGAATCCCGAATCGTTTTTTGGTGGCCGGCCTAATGGTGCGATCACAGAACAATTTGTTCTGTGGGTGCGATAAAATAGCCGCCATGTTTTCTTGACGAATTTTTTTTCTAGAGCAACAAGCCGTGCAGTTTAACGAGGCTCCCATCAGGCACCCAGACATCAGAGCGAAGCTTAGAGCGGCGCGATAACACCCCAATTCTCGAAGCTGAAGGCCGAGCTGAAAATTTTGTGCAAGGCCAAAAACCTAGCCCTGTCTCACGAGGCCGAAGGCCGAGCTCGGGGCGGCTCGAAACCACATTGTTGTCACCAGTGGCGTAGCCAATGAGTGTAGGTTTTCAAGATAAAAAAGCATACATTAGTTTTATACACTGCTTCAGTTGCTTTTGGTGGTGGCTTGAGCCCCTTAGCCCCCTCCCTAAATCCGCTAGTGGTCGTCACATTCAGCCGATCGCTCTTGCGAGGCCACTCACCAGCAGCGGGTCGTCGCTATCCCCATCCTCGTCGTCCTGTAGCTCATTCATCAGTTTCAGTAGCTGCTTCTCGTTCTTAGTGAGCGGCGGCGCGCCTTCGTTGCTCTGGAGGGCGCGCTTCTTGTTGCGCACGTCCGACTTCCAGTCGTGGAATGACTGTGAAGAGAAATAAATAGAAACTTAGATACATAGATCGCTAGGCTTAACTATGTTTAGGACTTAATGCCTGGATTCCAGATCCTAGAACATACGAATAAATCCCGCACAAGAAAAAAACGGCCACATTTGGCGATGGCAGGATTTATTTAGGTTCTATAGGATTCCTTTTTATTCTTGTGTGCGAGCTTCAACCTACGAATAAATGCCGCAAAAGAAAAAACTGCGGGATTGACTTGTGCGGGATTTTACTTGACCATCACCTTAAAAAATGGCGGCTTATTTCCGCCATGTTGTTTTTTTATGTCTGCCATGTTGGTTTCTTGACACCGAGTGGCGGGTTGTGGAGCGGGCCCAAAGGACCAACTGAGATTGGTTGGACGTTCTTTAGGTACCTATACAGGGTGAAAATTAAAGACTGACCTTAAGCCACCGGTCAGCAGACTTCTTGGGCCCGTCCACCGAGTTGAGGATCCTGGCCAGCTCGTTCCAGGTCTCGGCTCGCTCCGAGGGCGAGAAGTGTCCTCCCTTCACCAGGTCGGGGTGGTCTTTTAGGTACTGCAGCAGTTTCATGCGCTGCTCGAGGGTGGTTCGCCTGCTGCGCTGTTAGGGAAATATGAATCTTGTATATGTATTAAAACGGGGGATATCGGAAACGGCTCTAACGATTTGGATGAAATTTGGAACAGAGATAGCTTAGACATTAAAAAAACACATAGGCTATATCGCGCTGGTTTACTTAGGGGCAAAGCAAATTAATAAAATGTAGCGCCATCTTGTAGAATTCGAGCGAAGCTCGATCGCCCAGGTACCGTTAGTAAAGCAAAAATAAATATGTTCAGTCGGCCACACGCTAGGATACCCCTTTTTGTTCGATTGGCGCCCTTATGCCGCGCGCGGTAAGAGCTGCCATGGGGTATCTGTGACTGGCTTCTCAACTATGGCTAATCAACAGACAGATAAGTAGATAGATAAGATAAGTCTAGATAAATAAATAGAGCACCTTATCGAATTCAAGTTATTCATGCTAGACGTGTTGTGCACACTATCTTATCTCCTATAAATAAAAGCTTTGGCAATCAATTATCGTCGCCCATTCAATGAGTCTATTTTGCTTTCCTCTTCAGACGGTACCTGTTTTCAGATGGGACTGACTCAGTTAAACAAATTAAAATTCAACCTGTAGAAACTAAGTGTGACATGCATGCACAATTGCATATACTTACGATGCGCTCCATTTCAGCTTTGACTCCTATGATATGAATTCATCCAGTTCTGCATCGTCCATAAGGACATTCTCTAGTTCTCTTATGTTCCAACTGTTATTGTTCATAGTCCAAATTCACTTCCATTGTGTTTTGTTTGACACACTGACATAGTCAAACACAGGTGTTCAACAAAGGCCTTGCCGTGCATCAGTGGGGTCATTAATCTATTGATAAATGGGTACCATACAATATCAACTGTCTGCTGTTTCATACAAAAGTTACACATACACTCAATCCCATACATTTGGTGTAACTTTAGTATGAAAAAATCAATGTTATTATTATTTCACTACCTCAGGTGCAGTAGCTCTAAGATGTAGCCCACAAGTAGGCTACACAAAACATTTTGTTCATTCTTGATGATTTATACAGAGTCCAGTGGCACTCACCCTATAGGCGATAAGACAACTTGGAACACTGCAGTGCTTAGGTCAGTGTAAATATGGTACATTTCAAGAAAAAAAAAATGTTTGCATATTGCTAGAAGAGAAGCTCTTCTTCTATTGAACATGTATGTTGTTTAGGCGCTGTTGCAGATGTTCAAAGCAAACAGCCATTTGATTGGATAAAATACCCTTTATTGTATTTCACCATGTTTAAGATTAAAAATTAGTATTAAGTGCAAGAATATCACTGAGTATAATAAACATTTTACCCTCTGAAGGATTAGCTTGCAAGTTAAGGCTACTTGGTGACCCTTAAACCCATTAAGTGTACGGTCAGCCAGTCTCAGATACCCCATGGCAGCTCTTACCGCGCGCGGCATAAGGGCGCCAATCGAACAAAAAGGGGTATCTGAGACTGTGGCCGATTGTACATAGACACATATTTGTTTTTAAGACAACCCTACACAAATTACGTAAAGAAAGAAAATGCTTTAATATCATCAGACATTTTATAGTTTGTTATGTATGTCATACTGACATCATAGATGTAATTTCTGACTACGCAGAAGTTTGTTCCCTACAGGCAACTTAATACGGGCCAGGGCAATCGGTCTCCCAACTGGTAACTTTACAGTCTTTCCAGACATATTCCCCGCGGACTGAGTCCGGAGCGTCCAGTGCCAAGAACAGAGGTGCAGCAGCCCCTTGATCGATGGTCCACGGTCCCTTGTGGGACGTCATGTCCGTGTCTACGTAACCTGGGTGGACCGCATTCACTTTTATGTCTGGAATGGAAGAAAAAATAAAGGTGAATATGCTGTAAATTTGACAGGAAAGTGTTAGGCAGAGTTATAGTAGCTCAAGATGTTTTGGTAGCAGTAGGCAAGAGCATCAAGACCAGACAACAAGACTCCACCTAAACAATGTCCCAGGCACTGCAGCGTTGAGTGGTCTCTTCATTCATCTAGTGTGCTGTATGACTGAAAGTGCCACTGGACGGTGAATAAATCATCTCATTACGAAGATGCAAAGGCCTAAGGCATAAAAGATATAATTCCTGGACTTGTTATCTAAAACCTTACACGTCGTATTGTCAAGTGGAAGATAATTTGATATCAGACAAAGACACTACAGAACACAAGTATTGGGTATATCTGGTACCTATGAGTATGAGGTTAAATTAAAATAACCCAAGAATCTACAAAGAAAATTTTGTTGATAAAAATCCCTCCTTTGCCTATGCAGCTGTAAAATAAAATGGAAAAAAAACTAAGCAGTTCTTTACCTCTATCCATCAGAAGTCTCTGCTGCACCCTAGTCAACGCAGCTACCCCAACTTTGGACACATTATACGAAGACCCACCCCACTCCCCGACCTGCGTCCCTTGCTTAGCAGCGTCGACATACTGCTGCATGAGCGCCGACAACTGATCGACCGTCAACGATGGGTCTTTGAAACGATTCCGAAGTTTCTCAGACGGGATCTTGGACAGATGGCCACAAGAACTGCACAGATTAACGACCCTAGCACCCTGGCGAAGTATGGGGAACAGGATATTACACGCGGAAACGAGCGAGAAGTAGTTAACGAAGCAAGTTTCTTGCGCCTGGACGCCGGCCGGCTCAGTAGCGTCATGTTTGAACGCTATAGCCGCGTTGTTGACCAAAATGTCGATGCCCCCATAAGTTTGTTTGATGTAATCGCGGAAGGTCTCGATGCTTTTCGGCTCGGTGACGTCTAGCTGATGGTACTTGGGGCTTAGGCCCTCCTTTTCGAGGTCGGCGACGGCCTTCTTGCCGCGTTCGACGTCGCGGGACGTGAGGTACACAGCGCCATCGAAGCGCTTGCAAAGACCCCGCACGATCGCAAAGCCTATGCCTTTGTTGGCGCCGGTCACCACTGCTACTTTAACGCTCATGTTGCGAGTGCTACGGGTTTTTACTACTATTTTACCAGAAACACGCAAAATTATTTCCACAAACGATACGCACGCACCACAGACAAAATTAGACTGACCACAGATTAAATTCGGACTGCCAGGTTGTTTTCGGTGTTGCCAGACCCAGACAGACGAATGGACCATGAACAAAAAAAAAAACTTCAAGCCATCGGAAAAAAAAACGTAGTTCTTTTTTTCTCCACTGATGGCGCTTATAATACGGCACTATAACGGCAGTCAGTTGAAATTTCATCAGTGTTGCCAACGGTACGACAAATTACCGTAAGCTGTAATAATCATAACCAGAAACACAATTCATGGCTTGCAAATTTCATCGCATCACGTAGTTGATGTCAGTATCCTACCTACCTATTCTATATTTATCCAAAACCATTTATGTTTTTGCTTTTAAGAATAAAAATTGCAAATATATGACACGGCATTTTTACCGATTGAACATGGCAAGCCTGATTCTTATCTGTGGTGTTTGTGTATCTTTAATATTAGTACTTTCTAATCTGTGAATCTGTGGGAAAAAGCGTTATTTGACTGCCGTTATGTAGCCGTATTTTCTCTGCCATCTAGCGAGCATTTTAAAATCAGCTTTTAACTGTCAGTTGAAAACGGCTAATCCGAAAGAAAGGGCAGAGATACGAATATTTAATTTTGCTGAGGCTGAAGCAGCAAGGATCGACGGGATGACTAATAAACTACGCTTTTGACGGAATTTAAAAATAAAATTATTGGAGTAACAATAAAATTTATTGCCCCTTATTCTTAACATTCTTACGCTTAGCATTATTAGACTTAATTACACTAGCAGTATCATCATTCAGTTGCTGGAAGAAAGCCTTGGATGTCTTTAGAGACTTATCATTTGCTTCCGTTGCCTTCGTGGTGTTCCTGTGTTCTGTAACTTTGGCCGTTTTGCCCTTTTCTTTTTGGAACTTCTTTTTCTTCCTTCGCTCCCTCTTTTTGTCAGTATCGGTCCTCTCATCCTTGCTCATGAGTTCCCCTGACCGTTTAGATTTAACTTCCTCTGGAGCCAACAATGCTGCGTTACTAGCTATGACCGGAGCGACCTCTTCCATGGTAATGGCTGGTGTGTTACTAATGATTTTGACTTCAGGTTGTGCAGGTCTGGGGGTGTAATGGTAGTGGGATAATGCATCGAGTTTGGAGAACAAACTGCTCATAGCTTCACGGATTTCCTTATGGGCTTCCGGTTCTTTTTCATCTTCGTTGTCATTGGTCGAAGCATGCTTTTGTTTTAGGTACTCCGCCTCATAGACTTCGGCTAGACTCTGTTTACTCTTTGCTTGGTCGAGGATCTCTGTCTTTTTGAAGGCTAAGACGTCATCAACTGGTTTTTCTTTCTTGACAACGTCATCCCAAGCCTTGTCTTTGACTCGTTGTTTGATGATATCCTCTAGTGTTAAGGTAGTCTGTTCCGTGATGATTGGTGGTGGTCGTGTGGTCAAATCAAAATCAACAACTTCCTGAAGTAAAGAGTTTGCTGGACGTCTTAGTGCATCAACTTCTCCCTTTAACTGCCACGGTGCATCGGATAACGTCTTGCCTTCTAACCGTGCTATCTGCTGCTGTAATCTTTCCTGTCGAAGCTCAAACGTTGATTTCTTTTCATCTGATTTGTCTTCACTTATTACATCTTTAGAAGTTTTTTTGGACTCCTCTTTGTCATCATCAACTGACATCTGGTCTTCGTCATCATCATCACCTTCAGATTCTGACCCAGTGTCAGCAAACGTAACTTTTTTCTCTTTTATACTGGTTTTCTTTGGAGGCATCTCTTCTGTCTCTTCATTATCTCCTTCTTCACTAAGATTACCATCGTCATCGTCATCATCCTTGTCAAAGAACCCGGAATACATCATCTCTTTGCCATCTTCATCTTCTTCCGCTCCCTCGCTGTCTATTTCAACAAACATATCAATGGATTCTTCATCGCTGTCAACAGTTTTCTTGCCATCGCTCTTTTCCTCATTTAGAAGGAATTTCTCCATATCTTGCAGCTTGAAAAACTGGTCGTCTACTACAGAGGACTTGCCTTTTTTCTTTTGCTTCTTTTCTTTAATTTTGAGTGGTTCTTCTTCTTCATCATGTTCCTGTTCTGCTGGAGAATCCTCATCATTTTCGGCTTCTGACTCTTCAATACTATCTTCAGTGAATTTAACAGGAAATTCCAAGTCAGTTTTGGCAGTAATCGAGTTCGCTACGTCCCAAACAAGGTTGTCCCAGCACTCAGTATTTTGAAGCTCTATTTGTTGCCAAATCTGCTCCTCATCGAAGTCGTTTACAATTAACTCGGGCAGGGTGTTAGTATTTGACTTTTTGCCGGTCTTACCTTGAGATTTGGTGAAGTCGTAGAGAGATTTGACCAACTTTTTGATGTCATCTCTAACATCTTCTTGGACAGTCAGGAATTTGGCTGGTTTCTGTGTGAAACTATTGAATTTGTCAATGATATCTTCGAGGTCATTGCTGGACATGATTACTCACATGCGTATTTCCTAAACAATTCGTAAATCCAGTGCAAATTCAGCGAACCGTGAATATTTAGCTGCATTGAAATCACACGCACGCACGAGGTTTTTGACAGACAAACACATGAGTTTGACGTGTACACAGATTACAAAACGAGACATTTTTGTTCTGTGAAAAAGTGTTGCCGTTGCTTACAAAACCAATAACGGTTCGGATAACGGTTTGTTCATGGTGGGAACAACACTAAAATCAGAGACAAGATAGTATATTAATAATGCGTTCACTCACTTCGTTCACTCGTTCGTGTCGTGGAAGAGAGTAATATTTTCGTGAAAAATGGAAATCGAAACAATAAAAATACCTGTAAGATCGTAAATAATAGGATAAGTTTTCACCGAAACTTGTCCTTTGGTACTCTGGTGTCGTTGCGAGTGTAATTTTAACTAGTGAGACATAATTTTCACCTGGAAATCGCAAGATCAAAGTTAACATTGAAGAGGTAAGATAACTGTTTATTGTGCGTCTTCATGGTTTATTTCTCAGTTCAATGGTTAGGAGCATAATTACGAGCTTTTTCCACCCTCGCTACGGCTAAATATAAAAACTTGGCACGCTTCACTCCAGAGTTACACTCACTATTCGATCTACCTGTAGATTATTATATCTAGAACTAAAATACAAGCAACCTGTTGTCTTCATGCAATGCTTTTTATTGATACTTATATACATCCTGGATTCTTAGTTTTTCTTAGACAATAAACTGAAATAAAGTGATATGATTTATAAACTTACCATACCACTTTCAGAGTATCGTTTAGTAACATGAACGACACAAAGTAATACTAACAAAATTCTAAAAAGTGGTTTCATGCCAGAATTAAACCTGGTCTGCCCTCAGTTTTACTCCCACAACACAAAATGACACATTCAAAGGCACAAAAACACTTGCAAATGAAAGTGATACATTTTTGGGCCTTGAACTTTACCAAAGTAAATACCATGCGGCAAAAGTGAAAGGGTTGTCACTAAAAGGCTGCAGTTATAATGTATCTACTGTTTGTATGTTAGTCATTTTGTTTTGGCTTATTGATGATTGTTTTTCGATTACAATATCGGCTGGTTCAGGTTGTTGTTTCTTAGATGTTACATTACAGTTGACATACAAAGTAAAAATCAGTGTTCTTTTTATTGAATAAACATCTAATTAAATCCAATTTATCCTTGTGACCAAGAGTAATAAGTAAAATTAAAGGCCTAATACACATATGATTGAAGTTTGGTTTTAAAGATCTTGAACAATAATTAAGCTGATTTTGTTTTGTAGTCGACAAACCAGTGCCCAGAAAACTAGTTTTATGACTAGAACACATAATCGGCTGAGGTATTGTTGTTATGTTGTTTACAATAATGAAAAGTATACTATTTAATTCGGAACCCAAAGTTTTTTGTTCGAAAGTCCGTTGTTGGCTTAAACTTATCTTTAGACAATATTGAGACACTAATTTAAATATTTTTTATTTTGGTCCAGTAGTTTTGTTTTTATGCGCTAAAATGTTTTGTTCCTATGACCGCCAACAGTATGCAGACCGTCGCGTGACGTCATAAAACTGCATCTTTGAAACATTGTAAAATCCAAACTACTGAACCAAAATAAAAAATATTGAAATTAGTTTCTTATAATAGGCTCATTCCACGGTGACGGGTGTGACATTTCTACTAATGTTTTGAGCTGTTATTCCTATAATTGTTAAGGGATGATTTAAGTGTGAATGTAATCCATTAGGATTTGAAGCCATTTATTGAATGTAAAACTAAAATTTCCAATTAAACTTTATTTGTAGAAGATATAGTATTATTAGTCTCCGTGACGGGTGTGACGGGTACGCAGGCAAGATTTAGTTCTGCTTGAAAGAAACACAATATTTCTGCTCTTTATGACAGATTCACTTGAATAATTAGAATCATTCATATAGTTGAGCCTTTTTTCTTTATGTTAGCAACAATTTATTTAAAGTATGTATGCTATAATCAGCTTTTAAATCCTGAATTACGTCGTGACGGGTGTGACTGACCTATGTGACGGGTGTGACGAGATCATTTTGATGCTAAATAAACTACACTTAACCCTGACTTTCTCTTTTTCCAAAAACAAACTCATTTCTCAGGGTCGCTCTACTCTTCATCTTCCTTGCAGCAGCATCCATTCTAAGTAAAAAAGAAAAGCTACCTATGCTATAACCAAGCATCACACAGAAAACACACTGTAGTAATCCTAATAAAATAAATTCACCCTCACTGAACATGTCTTGGCCTAGTACTAAGTTACGTGGCCCAATGTTTAAAGAAAATTTTCATAAAATTAATGAGCAAAAACAGTGACGGGTGTGACATGTGACGGGTGTGACCAAAAAAATTACCTTCCTATAGCTAAACAAGAATGTTATGGCACTTAAAATCAATTTGCACACATTCCCCTGCGACATATCCTTACTTTAGTAAGCAAATTTACGATGTGTAAGCTGCTTTGACTCTCTGGGTAAAACATTTACATGTATTTTGTGACGGGCGTGACACTAAAGCCTGCTTAAGAATAATAATCAATAAAAGGCCAAGTATTTACATTATAAATCCAAAATTTGGCGTTAAAAAAGCCGATGAATGATGCTCTCGAATGACAGTCTTATTGGCGCACTCTAGACCATACACAACGGAAACCAGTGTTGCAAATATGGATAAAAAAATATTCCTAGAGCAAGTTAGAGGCATGATCGATGTTATGATAATATTTTGCATATAATCGAATAAAAGTCGTTTTTTTAATTTATGTATGTTAAAGATGTATATAATAGCTTTTATAATCAAGTGTTTGAATACACATATTCTTAAATTAATTTTTGTCCTATCTGGTATCAATTACCGTGGAATGAGCCAATAGCCAAAAGTTTTGAATAAGCCAATAACGGACTTTCGAACAAAAAACTTTGGGTTCCGAATTGCTGTGAAACAAATATCGCTAAGCAAGAATAGCTCAGTTAAGCTTCAAAATTTAAAAAAACTGAAAAAATAGGCAATTTTGCCACGCTGCTATGGTTGGACCTTAAGAATTTTTACCCGACTACGCGAAGCAAAAAGGAGGGTTATGATTTTAGCAGCGTATGTATGTATGTATGTATGTATGTATGTATGTATGTATGTATGTATGTTTGTGTGTTCATCTGTTCCCTCGCAGAGCCTAAAGTACTCGGCCGATTTCAACAAATGAGGTGTCGTTGGATTCGTCTTAATCACCCAGGTAACATAGGATAGTTTAATTTTGAAAAAAACCAAGATGGCGGCTGTGCTGCGCCCTAAAGTGGTGGGCCTAAAAATAAAAATTATCTGATACCATCGTCATGGGTATCAAATGAAAGGGCTTTAAAAGACCTTTTCAAAAATGTATAACACATGTAGCGTCAACAAAACAAATAGAACAAAAAATTCCAAAATGTTTTTTTTTGCCCTTCTTGGTTCTATTCTGGGTAATAGTCCAAATGAATTACTAAAAAGCTCAAAAAAAAATAGAAGTTAAAAACTAAAACCCGACTACTAAAAGGCTTAAAACAAGACCTGCTTATCCTTAAAATAGACTCATAGATAATTAATCGTAGTCGGAGGGCACCACAACCGATGGCCTCCGACTACGATTCATTATCTATGAGTCTATTTTAAGGATAAGCAGGTCTTGTTTTAAGCCTTTTAGTAGTCGGGTTTTAGTTTTTAACTTCTATTTTTTATTCTCATAAGAACATAACAAAAAAATTCACTTAGAATGAGAAGTAACTCAATTGTTCTATCTGCCAGATGGATCAGGACCAACCGATGGAGATGAAGTTCAGCGGAGCCAACAGCGAGGTCGGCGGACTGGAGCTGTGCATTGTGTGCGGGGACCGAGCCTCTGGGAGACACTACGGCGCTATCAGCTGTGAAGGTATGGCTTTTCATTTCCCAGGCATGCAGCGCCGTGTAGTTTCTTCACCCATCTAGTGTGAGTGAAGGTACCACTGGATGCTGTATAAATAATCTCATTACATATATGCAAAAGGCCTTTGTTTTTATGGCATTGAATTATCTACTTTTTGTTTTTTTCTAAAGCACTAACCCATGGACATTTTAGCGATCTATCATGACTTGAAAAAAATCGAGAAATAGTTATGATATTTAAATCTCGCACAGCCATTGAATCTGTATGAGTGAGACAGCAATATAGGCCCTTTGTACGGTCGGCCGCAGTCACAGATACCCCACGGCAGCTCTTACCGCGCGCGGCATAAGGGCGCCAATCGAACAAAAAGGGGTATCCTAGCGTGTGGCCGACTGTACCTCTGGGGTACCATAGGACAGCAACAATAGCATGATAAAAATGTTTGTCCCACCACCGGAGCAGAAGCCACTCGCACTATAAGACATCTAGAAAAACAAAACCAACTCGCCTAACCACCCTCTTTCCCCTCTAGGCTGCAAAGGCTTCTTCAAGCGCTCGATCCGGAAGAAGCTTGGCTACCAGTGCCGAGGCAGCATGAACTGTGAAGTGACCAAGCACCACCGCAACCGCTGCCAGTACTGTCGCCTGCAAAAGTGCCTCGCCTGCGGCATGCGCTCGGACTGTGAGTACCTACTCTGACAATGAATCTTCTTCAACCCACAATCATCCAATTCATCCAGTCTTTTCCTGCTACTTTTACAGGGGCCTCAAGTTTGTAAGATTGTTGTTAGTGACTTGATGATTCGCGATATTCAGAAATTATTGTTTACGCGATTATTTACATACAAAACCAACGGCTTTCGACCCGTTTCGAACCAAATTAAGGTTGTGGTAATGAAAGTAAAGAAAGAAGGAAAGAACATATTAATTTTTTTTCAGGTTCTTTAGGGTAGCTTCTTCAACCTGTAGACACCCCCTTAATGCTGAGTGTAAGTTTTGACCTTTTCTCATCCGTCTTCCTTATAATTTGCTCAGGCTAAACGAGCTCGCAGCTGAACTTGAAGGCACAGAAGTGTGTTATTCACCCGATTGAGGAGACACAGTATCCCCACCCTGAAAAATATATTCGCCAGCAGGACAGGAGAAAGGCTCACTGGATGCCTTTTCTCGGATAGTCATATGAACTGACAAGTGAATGGCCCACTGTTGGAAACAGATTGCAAAGTTACGAAATACAGAAGAAAAAAAGAATAATATGAAAATATAATGCCGGAAAGCAGCAGTGGTTGCGTGCGGCACAGAATCGTGAGCGGTGGCCTTTAGCCTTTAGGCCTTTACTAAGCAGTGGGTGTCAACAGGCTGATGATGATGATGATCTCGCGATATTTTATTATCGAGCTAGCATCTTTTTACACCCAGTTCATCATTCTGTGCGTCCACCGGCGAAGCGGATACCTATGTCCAGTAATTCTTGCACTATTTCCCACAGCGGTCCAGCACGAGCGTAAGCCCATCGTCGACAAGGTGAAGGGCGAGCGAGAGGGCGCTCCGGGGCTCCACGACCGACAGAGCACCTATAGCAAGCTGTTGGTGCAAGGGGGACAGGTATGTTTGTCTCACAGCACTTACACAAGGTGAAGGGCGAGCGAGAGGGCGCTCCGGGGCTCCACGACCGACAGAGCGCCTATAGCAAGCTGTTGGTGCAAGGGGGACAGGTATGTTTGTCTCACAGCACTTACACAAGGTGAAGGGCGAGCGAGAGGGCGCTCCGGGGCTCCACGACCGACAGAGCGCCTATAGCAAGCTGTTGGTGCAAGGGGGACAGGTACATTTCTCTCAAGGCTTCCCATATTCACGCCTCGGATCTCCGCGAAGGATAAACAAGCCGACCGTTGCGTCAGTTTTGCGCTATTGCTAGAAAACGTAGTCTTTAACTTATTTTTATTAAGTTTTACTTACAAAATAAAATTGGTCTTTACGCGACCTTTCGTCAATTAGAAAGCCACCTAAATGTCACAAACACTACTGACATTTAAATGCATTAGCCCCGATCTGTCTCTGATTGATGATAAAGATAAGATCCAAGTCTATGTATTTGAAAGCAAAACCAGAAGCAATATGTTGGGGTTAATCTTGGTGACTGGAACGAGTTATTTGCAATTTGGCTTTCGAACTTGAGAAAATGAAGATAATACATGCATCAACGACTTTACTTCATTTTAAATTTTCACTATCATGTTTTTGTGGAATTTTTCCAACGGTGAACCACTAGCTTAATTTAAAAGTACCAAATGGTGGCATTATCGCAAAGAGACATCTCTCCCATACCACTTTTGTCTGAAAGCGGACTTTGAGAGCTCCGCACGTTTACAGGACCTTCCCTACTCTTTGCCTGTATTATATGACGTGACGGTGAGATGATCAACCTTGTGCTCCCACAGACAGCACTCAACAGAAAAGCTACTACTCACTCCAAGAGTCTTTTCATAATCATGTGTTATAATCCGCGCGAGATGAGAATGGGATGCTTTATGAACTGAGACGCGCGCGCTAAGCAAACTCGCGTGGAAGCAACCTTGTCAAAGTAAAATAAAGTATATTTTCGATATACTTTGACAAACTCTTTGACTTTTTCGCGCGCGAGATGAGAATGGGACAACATCCCATTCTCATCTCGCGCGCGGATTTTAACTTAATTTTGTTGTTATTATTTATGATAAAAAAAAACTTGATTGTTTTGTGCTTGTCTAAGCAGAAGAGAATAATAATTATTTAGGTACTGCTACGTTATAACTAAAGTTCCTATTATTCTATTTTTTTCTAAGCAGAGTCTATGCATAGTAAATATGCACGAAAAGTTAATAAGTAGTAATGTAGATTGTAAGTGATATTTAAGTTAGGTAAGTTAGCAGTGGTCCTGGTTTGATTGTCTCAGTAATTAACACCTTATTTATGTACAACAAGGGAGCTAAATAAATGTACCTTTATCAGATCAACCCTAAGGAGGAGCCGGCGGATGGCTACGGACCGGTTTCCCCGGCGGCGCCTGCGCTCAACTTTGCCTTGGCCGCCGCTGTCGCCTTCAATAAAAGCAATCCGGGTAAGGAACTCTTCTGCCACCTAAGGTCATACATTATTGGCAAGATAGAAAAAGAAGGCCAGGAAGAAAGAAAATGTAGCCTTTTCAACAAAAGTTTCCAGTTCGCTGGTACACGATAATTAATATATTTTTCCTATTTTTCGTTCGTTTCCTGGGCTATATACTGTTTTAGTCGAAAGTATTTTGTTACACTGAAAATTTCATTCGAAAAGGTGCAAAAAGTCACATCTCCATACAAATTAGCGATCTGCTGGGCATAGGCCTCTTCCTTTTCACGCCAACCCCCTCGGTCTAAAGCCAATCTCGTCCATAGTCCTCCCGCTGTTTTGACAATGTCATCGACCTATCGAGCTTATCCACCGACCGTCGACCCGTTCTAGGCCACCATTTACCACTAATAATTAAAAATAAATAGTGTTATTTTTAATTATAAATTTACTTAAAATAAACTACGTTACCTAAACTTAGGATTATTCCAAGCTTTGTGTTCGTGCTCCATCATTTAAAAAATAAAACTTTTCTTACAGTGTCTCCCTACTTGAACCCCGGCAACCCGGCAGATATAGAGGGCGCGCGTAGACAACAGCTCATGCTACAGACGCAACTCGCCAAGAATCTCTTCAAGATGGGACAGTTTGGTAAGTTTACTTAAGGGTGTTGACGAACTTCACACTGCATTTATTTGACACAAACTGTCATTGAAAGCGATTGAGATAGGGATAGGGATTGCGAATCGATTTTGAAGGATATTGAGTGAAGAAAATAGCAAAATCGTTCACTCAATATCATTCAATTTGTATGGCGTTTTGACTCAATCGTTTTGTTAGCGATTGTGATTTAAAACTTAGACAATTCCATTCTAAAGTCGCAATCACGATCGTGATCCTGATACCATTGAAAGGGATCGCGATAGATTCAAAAGTTAGACAATTAAGGCCCCGGTCGTCACTTGTATGCTCTTTTTGCTGCATCCTCCCATTCTTTCCCAGAGCCAGCGAAGTCTTGTGGATTTAGTATATCTGATTATGCCTATAGGTTTGAAGTTCGGCATTCTTGCGGATCCCCCATGAGTCTTGTTCGCTTCTGGTAGGGCCTAGCTAGAAGAAAGGTCTGGTTGCTTAGTTAAACTGTATTGTAATTCCAGGTGCAATAAACGAATACCTTCAGTCTGCCTACAACGCTGCGCCGCCCGATGGACCGATGGCGGCACACCACGCTCTACCTGACCCGCAGCCTGAAGGTAATTATCACCTGACTTCCATCATCATCATCATCATCTTCGTCAAGCTAGGTAATCTGCAAACGAAGGCGCGCGAGCGAGGCAAGCTGCACGCTGCATGTGTCGATAGGTTCCCAGTAGAAGGACAAAACTGAGTTTTCCTCGTTTTTCTCCTAAAACCAGCGAATTTCGCTAGTTCTTGATTTTAAAGGAAACTTCGTATTTTGCCAAAACAAACCATTAATTTTTATTGTCTCAAAGCAATGCAAAAAGATGAAGGAGAACAACACATAGAGAAAGTAAAAAGCACCAAAAAGGTTAGTACTCGTATATTATCCAATAAGCTCGCCTTTATATTCATAGTTTAGCACCCATGTTATTTAAATTGTCTGTCATCGAGTGGGGTTCTAGCAAGGGACGCTAGATTACCATCACTCTCAACATAAACCGCTCATTTCATCCTACAGACCCAGAGGCCGGGATCCTGAGCTCGCCCGAGTCGCTCCGCCTTCGCATGTCTTTGCCTTCGACAGGCGCGCCTCCGCCGGCGCTCCGCCTCCACGCGCTCTGTGAGGCCGGAGCGCGCCTTCTAGCAGCCGCGGCGCGGTGGAGCCAGGCCCTACCTGCTGCCAGGGCCCTACCGTGAGTCTATCTATCTATCCAGCCTTCCTCTATAGGCCTGTTCCTTTTCACGCCAACCCCCTCGGTCTAATGCCAATCTCGTCCATTGTCCTCCCGCTGTTTTGGCAATGTTATCGACCCATCGAGCTTTCGGTCTACCCACCGACCGTCGACCCATTCTAGGTCACCATTACGTGACTGCCCTAGTCCACCGTCCGTCCTCCCGTCTAGCCAGATGCCCTGCCCATCTCCACTTTAATCTTAAGATTCGCGCGCCCACATCTTCGACTTTGGTCTTCTGTTGAATGTCGACGTTGCGCACACGATCAAGGAGTGAGGTGCCTAGCATGGCCCGCTCCATAGCTGTATGTGCAATTTGGATCCTTTCCATGTTGGCTTTGGTAAGCGACCATGTCTCTGCACCGTACGTGAGGATGGGCAGTATAGCGCTCTGTGAGGTCGGAGTGCGCCTTCTAGCTGCCGCGGCGCGCTGGAGCCAGGTCTTACCTGCTGCCAGGCCCTACCGTGAGTATCAGTGTCTTATTGCGCTCTGTGAGGCCGGAGCGCGCCTTCTAGCTGCCGCGGCGCGCTGGAGCCAGGTCTTACCTGCTGCCAGGCCCTACCGTGAGTATCTGTGTCTTATAGCGCTCTGTGAGGCCGGAGCGCGCCTTCTAGCTGCCGCGGCGCGCTGGAGCCAGGTCTTACCTGCTGCCAGGCCCTACCGTGAGTATCAGTGTCTTATTGCGCTCTGTGAGGCCGGAGTGCGCCTTCTAGCTGCCGCGGCGCGCTGGAGCCAGGTCTTACCTGCTGCCAGGCCCTACCGTGAGTATCAGTGTCTTATAGCGCTCTGTGAGGCCGGAGCGCGCCTTCTAGCTGCCGCGGCGCGCTGGAGCCAGGTCTTACCTGCTGCCAGGCCCTACCGTGAGTATCAGTGTCTTATTGCGCTCTGTGAGGCCGGAGCGCGCCTTCTAGCTGCCGCGGCGCGCTGGAGCCAGGTCTTACCTGCTGCCAGGCCCTACCGTGAGTATCAGTGTCTTATTGCGCTCTGTGAGGCCGGAGCGCGCCTTCTAGCTGCCGCGGCGCGCTGGAGCCAGGTCTTACCTGCTGCCAGGCCCTACCGTGAGTATCAGTGTCTTATAGCGCTCTGTGAGGCCGGAGCGCGCCTTCTAGCCGCCGCGGCGCGGTGGAGCCAGGTCTTACCTGCTGCCAGCCCCTACCGTGAGTATCAGTGTCTTATAGCGCTCTGTGAGGCCGGAGCGCGCCTTCTAGCTGCCGCGGCGCGCTGGAGCCAGGTCTTACCTGCTGCCAGGCCCTACCGTGAGTATCAGTGTCTTATTGCGCTCTGTGAGGCCGGAGCGCGCCTTCTAGCTGCCGCGGCGCGCTGGAGCCAGGTCTTACCTGCTGCCAGGCCCTACCGTGAGTATCAGTGTCTTATTGCGCTCTGTGAGGCCGGAGCGCGCCTTCTAGCCGCCGCGGCGCGGTGGAGCCAGGTCTTACCTGCTGCCAGGCCCTACCGTGAGTATCTGTGTCTTATAGCGCTCTGTGAGGCCGGACACGCCTTCTAGCTTTATTGCTAAAGCAAAAGTACTAAATTGGTCTTACATTTATGGCGTCTGCACACAAAATCATTGTGTTGCGACGGGACGCTCTATTCACAATACACGTCTTGTTCACAGGTTTGAGCTGCAAGTGACTTTACTGAAGAAATGCTGGCCAGAACTGTTCGTGTTAGGACTGGCCAAATTCTCTCAGGTAATATTTTACTCTACACAGTAATAAAATCATGCATCCAAAATAAAAAAATACGACATAATTCACACATGCTTTGTCCAAAAAAATAAGAAATAAAAATTAGTCAATAAAAAACAAAAAAAAAAACACGAAAAACATGTAAAAGATAATAAAAACAATAAGCAAATACCTACTCAAATAAACCACCCCGGGCCACATCCGACCCAAAGGTCCCCATGACGCTAGCAGCGTTTCACACATATGAATAAATGTATGGTTTGCCACTTGCATGAGCCAGAGTGTTTAAACAAGAATTCCTACGCTTAACTATTTTTAGGAGCCAAGGCCTAAATTCCAGATCCTAAAACCTACGAATAAATCAGCACAAGAAAAAAACGGCCACTTTTGACTTGTGCGGGATTTATTCGTAGCTTCTAGGATCTGGGATCTAGGCCTTTGGTCGTAAAAAAAGTTAAGCCTAGGGAGTTTTATTTCACGGCTCGTTTTTAGCAAAAAACGCATCCAAAAAGAAGGTATGTTTTTTTTTCATTGGCGGCGCTAGTGTGCCTAACCCTCAAGAAGATGTCTCAATCAATCTTCTATCTAGCTACGCAGCCTACGAGTAAAGACCACTGCTGAGCATATGCATGTGCATATCACAAGTCCATTGTATTTCCGCTTAAGGTTGGACAATAGCAACGTAATGGGAAATTCAAAATTTTCACAACGATTTTTTTGGGCAATGCTACTGATTTTAGAGGTGCGCGAAACGCTTCAGTGAAAAGAAAAGAATGATATAGTTCATTTCCTTCACTGAACTAGTTCACTCTTTTAGTTCATAGTTCACTTATAGTTCATTCATAGTTCACAGCTCATTCATAGTTCGTAGTTCATTCATAGTTCATTCACAGTTCATTCATAGTTCATAGCTCAGTAGTTCGTTCACATATCTTTTGACTCACGGTAGTTCGCGAATGACAAAGGTGACAAAGGCGAGACACATGAGTTACAGAATTTTGGTTCTTAGTGTGGTAGATTTAAGAATGTTTCTTTAAGAATGAACTACGTGGACTAGAGTGAATGTGATATATAAAGAATTACAGAATTTTGGTTCTTAGTGTGGTAGATTTAAGAATGTTTCTTGAAGAATGAACTACGTGGACTAGAGTGAATGTGATATGTAAAGATTGGTAGTGAATGAATGAATGAATGGTTTCATATAACGAATGCATTCAATCGAAGCATTCATTCGCGAACTACACACCTCTAACTGATTTGTCGACCAGAACACATAATCGGCTGAATTATTGTCGTTTACAATAATGAAAAGAATACTATGTTATTGCCGCGAACGAAAAATAGCTGAACAAAAATAGCTCAGTTTTGCTACAAAATGTAAAAAAAATGTGAATTTTGAATTTCCCGCCACGTTGATATCGTCCCACCTAAATCTTTATCTTCTATCTTTACAGGCCCTATCCCTCACATCGACGCTGCCGCTGCTAGTGAACCATCTACAGACCATGCTGCGCGAGCGGGCGGTCAAACAAGACGACACTGAAGATGAAGAGATGATGGCTACCGGCAATGTAGAGGTGAGATAACTTATCCCTAACATCTACGCTCCTGTTGCTGTCATGTCTGTCTACATTTAGCGCTTTTCTCTGTCTAAATTTAGCCCATTTCTCTGTCTACGTTTAGCCCTTTCCTCTGTTTACGTTTAGCCCTTTCCTCTGTTTACGTTTAGCCCTTTTCTCCGTCTAAGTTTACCACTTTTCTCTCTTTTAGTTTGACCCTTTTCTCTCTCTAAGTTTAACCCTTTTCTCTCTCTCTAAGTTTAGCTCTTTTCTCTCTCTAAGTTTAGCCCTTTTCTCTCTAAGTTTAACCCTTTTCTCTCTCTAAGTTTAACCCCTTTCTCTCTCAAAGTTTAGCCCTTGTCTCTCTCTAAGTTTAACCCTTTTCTGTCTCTAAGTTTAGCCCTTTTCTCTTTCTAAGTTTAGCCCTTTTCTCTCTCTAAGTTTAGCCCTTTTCTCTCTCTAAGCTTAACCCTTTTATCTCTAAGTTTAACCTTTTTCTCTCTCTAAGTTTAACCCTTTTCTCTCTCTAAGTTTAGCCCTTTTCTCTCTCTAAGTTTAGCCCTTTTCTCTCTCTAAGTTTAGCCATTTTATCTCTCTAAGTTTAGCCCTTTTCTCTCTCTTAGTTTAGCCCTTTTCTCTCTCTAAGTTTAACCCTTTTATCTCTCTAAGTTTAACCGTTTTCTCTCTCTAAGTTTAGCCCTTTTCTCTCTCTAAGTTTAGCCCTTTTCTCTCTCTAAGTTTAACCCTTTTCTCGCTCTAAGTTTAACCCTTTTCTCTTTCTAAGTTTAGCCCTTTTCTCTCTCTAAGTTTAGCCCTTTTCTCTCTCTAAGTTTAGCTAACCCTTTCCTCTGTCTATATTTAGCCCTTTTTTCTGTCTATATCGACCCTTTGCCCTGTCCCGCAGGTGACGGCATCGGACTACTCCGACGACCGCGTGGCGGAGGTCAGTGCGTCCCTCTCTCGCCTGCAGCAGTTCGTGATCGGCATGGAGGAGCTGCGTGTGAGCGAGCGAGAGCACGCGCATCTGCGGGCGCTGTGTCTCTTCTCACCTGGTAAGATTTGTATGCTTGGGTAATCTGATAAGTAATTTGTGTGTGGTGCTTTAGATTTCTTTTTCTTCTGAGTCCTAATAATCTACTAATCCTTAACTTAATAAGTAAAATATGCTAACTACAAATAAAATTGGATATCCTACCGTAAAATTTTAAATGTATCTATTTAGAAATGTCGATTCACGGAAGTCCTAGGTATACACCCGGTTTTCTTCACGTTGATTACTTAGCTCGTGCAGACACAGATTTATCTCCTTGGCATGTGTTAAATTAGTGGTTCGCCCCGAACTGTGAATTCGCGGGTGTAACTTTTTGCTAACACCATTCTCGCAGGCGCGCGCGCATTGCATATAAACATTACAACCACATATCTCGGCAACACCTCGACCGATTTGGCTCATTTCCGAACTTAAAAAATATTTTTATTTAATTTACTTGCCTACCAAATTTCATGACGATCCAAATAAGTTATCGTCGAACGAACATTAATAAATACATACGCCGGATTGTTCCAGTAGACTCGGAGAACTTCTCTCGCTTCGTTCGCTCGTTCAAAAATATAAAGACGATTTACAACCATTCTAACGGATGGTTAAGACGCAATACGTCTCACAACTAGCGCCGCCAATGAAAAAAAAAAAACATATCTTTTTTTTTGGATGCGTTTTTAGCAAAAAACGCTCCTGCGATTTCTCAACGCAAGGCTTAACTATTTTTAAGACCTAAGGTTTGGATTCCAGGATTGGATTTCCTACGAATGCAATCGATTCTCGCCAAAAGTGGCCACTTTTGGCGAGAATCAATTGCATTTTTAAGTTCTAGGATCTGGAATCCAAACCTTAGGTCTTAAAATAGTTAAGCCTCGCGTTGAGAAATCGCAGGAGCGTTTTAGCTAATAACGCATCCAAAAAAAGATATGTTTTTTTTTTCATTGGCGGTGTAATTCGTAACGTACTGGGGGTAAGTTTTCCAAATTAAATCGACACTACACTATCTAATCTACATTTCTTTTCCCCAGACGGCGTCCCAGACGTCCTGTCCAAGAAGCTCCAAGGATACCAGGCGCGGGTCCTGCGCTCGCTCAAGGCTTGCCTCCAGCCCGAGTCTGAGGAGAGGCTGGCTACCCTGCTGCTGAAGCTGCCTGTCCTGAGAACCTTCACTGCGCCCTTTCTGGAGGACGTATTCTTTGTCGGGTTCGTCGGTGACGTCAGCATTGACGACCTCATACCGTACTTGTTAAACGCCGAGCGCGGATAGAACCTAGAACGTGAAAACTGTTTTATCTTCCGCAAAAAGTGTTTCCGAAATATCTATCTTGCGGGCCTAAAATGGCAGGCGTAGACATATCCCAGTTAACGTCGACAAACCCAGAGTACACAGGTATGGTATCTACACTTTCATAGACAAAACATTGCGGTAGAGCAAGCGTTGACCAAACCCCAGTCTATGGCAGCCAAATTAGAGTTTTTGGGGGTCAGGAAAGTGTCTAACAAGAAATCGTTCCTTTCCTTCGAGATTCTTTTAACAGCTGCGTATTAAGAGCCTCTGGTATTTAGGCATTTTGGCCCCCATTTCACGAGGTTGACGAAGTTCTTATTGAAATGGGGTAGGGTCTAATTTGGTTGTTTTGACTGAAGGGAATTCTTTCGCGAAATGTAACGTAGTAATAGTTTATAAGGGCTATTTCGGAGTTTAATATTTGCACAATTTAATCAAGAAGGTCTTTGGCCTCTAAAACAATCTACGCCAATCAACCTTTAATTTGGCAGAGCTAACAAGTGCTTTTGGACTCTGTTCCGAGCTAAATTATAATTAATATTGTTCAATAATTTAGTTAGAATAATGAAAAATACAGTGGTGATTTATTTGATATCCACGGTTGATAGTATTCAATATTTTATTTGTAATTAAAGACTTTAAATATTAAATTCAGATTTTCTGATTAATATTATTGGAATTATGATAATAGTGTAGTTTTTATACAACAGGGTGCACTCTAAGTCGATAGCGGAACTTTAAGTAGGCTGTCTACTGATCAATACAAACCAGTTTTACTAGGTGGCTAAAAAAATGGAGCGAAAAAAATATCTGCTGTTCCATACAAAAGGTCCACTCAGTACTGCGCCAAATGTATGAAAAAGATGTTTTTTTTTTCGCTCCATTTTTATCGCCATCAAATGCTTTGTATCGATCAGTATACAGACTCCTTAAAGTTCCGCTATCGACTTAGAGTGCACCCTGTATTTATCTTCTCATTTCTAGAGGCTACACTGTCGCACTATCCCGTACGAATAACGTTACTACTTTCTATCTCTCCTACTCTAGCATATTGATATAGCGAGAGTGATAGAGAGAGGAAATTAGATCACTTGCGCGAGTATAGTTCTAGTGTAAACAATATTATTGTTTTAAAAGAATATAAGAGCTTCAAAATGTGTCAAACAGTATTTAATGTTATTTTGCCTCAATTTAGGCATTTGAAGATAGTTTTAATTGAATTTTTAGTTTATATTAAAACGTTAGAAAAGTTTAATGACTAAGAAAATTGCGTCCATGTCGGTGTCTACCTAATTCTAAGTAAGCTTTAATCGTGTTAAAAATATTGACTTGAAATGTCTATCTAAATAATGTTAAATAAGTAAATAAAGTATAAGAAAATTGTTCCAAAAATGGACAGTCAGCTGATGTGATTATTGTGTCCTAAAAATGTATTTTCAGAACAAGACGAATTATTTCGTCTGATTTTATTATATTTCCTAGGCTATCAGTGCATTCACCTCAGTGCCTTTTCGATGAATCCTAAAAATAAAATAAGATTGGTAACCTAACATATGTATTTTTTTTCAAACAGAAATAGCATTTGCTCGGCTGCAAATCAAGGTGTTACAAAAAAGAATACAAGGTGATAGGGAATCACAACCTACCTATATTTGCTGTATGACGTTTAACATATTTTTTATAAAAAAAAAATAATAAAAAATTAACGGTGTTGCGGGAAAAAAGTATATTTTAAATATGTATTGTTTTCATTGACTTTCACAATCGTAGGTAACCCTTAGAAGAGCCAGAAAAAAAGATCAATGAAATTTGCCCTGACAGGCTAATGGGAAACTCCTAAAAATTCCCCCATCCAAATTCATCCAATAGTGAAGCACACCTTAAAGATAAAGTTTTATTCCACTATCGATCGGGTAGCGGAATCTCGCTTCACGCGGTGAAATAGAGCAAGATGGCGATAGCCGATAATGGGATAAAACTTTTATCGTGACATTGTGTTCCCTAGCAGGTACATGTAACTTGCCGAAAGCAAGAACCGCCTCACAATAACACTTCCAGACATCCCATCCCACCACGGACACTCCGGACAGCAAATATCCCCGCAGCAATCCCCACAAACGACGCGGCTCGATGTTACAGAACGCCCCTGCCCCAACCCGCGGCACATATTTGTAATTAGTGCTGGGAAAAAGCGGGCGATATGGCGCGCGACGAATCGCTGCGACTGAGATGCAGGAATGGAGTGGAGTCAGAGACGTAGATACATAGGGACAAGGCGGGGCAATGTCCCGGAGCCCACAGTCTCATGGGCCCCATCGGACCGAGCTTTCTACGGATAAAATCGGTAAATTTTAAGTGGATCTGCCCATGTGTCTTAAAGGCAAAACCTCGGCAATGAAAGTTAAGGAAACATTCAAGACTTAATTTCTACGTTTTACTTATGCCCGGTTTCTGAATTGAGAGTTTTGCTAAGCAAATACTTAACTATCGATCTGTCACGTTCTTTTGTGAGAAATCTGCAGAGACAGGACGATGCTTACCCATTTGCTTAGCGAATTTCTCAATTCAGAAACCGGCAGATAGTCTGAAATTTTCAGGCCCTTTAAGTAAACAGTTTATTCGGGGCCCAAGTTTGTGTTTGCCCCAGGGCCCCGCTGGTTACCTAGCTACGCCTCTGAGTGGAGTTGGTGGTTTGATCCTCCTACCATAGTTCCTCCGAAGCTGAGGGTCGTTCGTGATTCCCCTGGATGATGAAATGACGATTTTCGCTGTTCATTGCTATGGGTTGGGCTTCATGGGCCTTTATGTTAAGGGCATCTACATATCGGTCCAAGATCGAGGGCCTTGCTTAGGTTACTTGGTCGGACCACCTCAATGTAATTTTCTATTTTCACGAAAACTACTTTTTGGGAGTGAGCGAGACAGGAGGGCGACGGGGAAAGGGCATAAACACAAGCAAGCGCATTCCAGCAAAGACACGCGTACATTTTACACTGACGGTATTTATTTTCTGAGGGGCACTTCATTGCATCTGTCAACACAAATCTGCGGTCAACACGCAACTGTCTTTTGTATATCGATTTAACGGTTTCACTTACTTTTATTTTGTCGGAATAGCCGACATGTTTTGACCTCGTCCGGAAGTCTTAGCCATGGGGGAGGGATGGACGACGCGTTCTATCTTGTCTCGTTGACGCACTGTCTTGTCTTCGAAATGGGTGAAAAGTGAGCCTTGTATCAGCTTTGGGTGGCGATAGGTTGAAGTTTTTATACCCTGCAGTGGGCCGACCTGAGCCTACCTGGGCTGATGATGATAATGAGGAAAGATGGCTGTAACCCATCTTACATTCTCATTACTAGCGGACCCCATATCTCACCAAACCCTCGACCGATTTGGCTCATGTTCGAACTTAAAAATTCTCTTTACCTCGTTTACCCGCCTACCAAATTTCATGGAGATCCGACTAAATTTACTCAAGTTATCGTCGAATGAACATTCATACATACATACATACAAACGCCGGATTGTTCCAGTAGACTCGGAGAACTTCGCTCGCTCGTTCAATTATTCTTATTGAAGGTCCCGGGCCACCTAAGTAGGTAGTTTGTGTCCGCCACTCTTTTTTCGAGGAAAACCTATTTCCTACACCCCTTCGTAGCTCCTTGGTCCGCCTATTGCAGTAACTGCCGCCTAGGCACATTACGTAACTGCACTCGACGGGCTTAGGCAACTTTTTAGTTTCCACTCGGTTTTATATCCTATTATCTAGACAACTACTAACCCGACCTCTACCTATAGCTACTGTGGCGCAGCCCGTTCCCACCACGTGCTGTCGAAAAAACAAAAAGCTTAGACTTTTAATAAAGGAAAGGGATTTCGAGTGAAACAGAACAGATACTGAAATTGTTCCGAAACTAAGAACGACTAGGTACTTATTGGAAAGTAAAAACTAAGGCCTTTGCATCTACGTAATGAGATGATTTATACAGCGTCCAGTGGCACCTTCACTCACACTAGATGGGTAAAGAGACCACTCGGCGCTGCAGTGCCTGGGACATTGTTTTGGATGGAGTAGGCTTGCCCAGCACCTATACCATCTAAAACAATGTCCCAGGCACTGCAGCGCCGAGTGGTCTCTTCACCCATCTAGTGTGAGTGAAGGTACCACTAGACGCTGCTGTATAAAATCATCTCATTACGTAGATGCAAAGGCCTTTTTTTATTGCAGTGTAGGAGAGTGCCTATTATCGAAGCAAATTTTAGAAGGCGAATAAAAAACTCCGCTATAGTGTCTCACATGATTCCCGGGAATAACCGACCAGGATTTTAAAGACAAAAAGGCAAAAAAGGCCTGACTAAACTTGAACAGCACTACGTGACACAAATTGCCAAGTTGTAATTTTTAGGCGCTCTGCAGAGAACGAGAACAACCTTTCTTGTTGGTACAGTCGGCCACACGCTAGGATACCCCTTTTTGTTCGATTGGCGCCCTTATGCCGCGCGCAGTAAGAGCTACCATGGGGTATCCTAGACTGTGGCCGACCGTACAATACTGATGTGGTGATGGCCATAATATAGCCTCGATATTGCCCGATACAATGCACTTCCACTGTTTTAATCTACCTACTCCTTTGGTTCCGTCTGCTTCATGCTAGATCTAGATAAATTGAATTCCACGTTTTAGATTGCTCAGCCCATTTCTGCAGGCGTCGCACGGAATCTTCCCGACTGCATATTTTTGCAGTATACAAGGACCTAATTCAAGTCGCATAAAGCAAGCCTCCTTTAAAACATGCTGGCTTATCGTAAAGCATAATGCGGCGGCTTCGCTCGCGTTTAATTCGGGAAATTGCACAAAATGGGGGAGAGACAGAAAGACCATATTTTTAGTTCTGTCTCCAATTAAATACGGGGTCATATTCTAAGAACACTCGCCAGAAAACCTGCTTTCAAATAAAAAAAACTTCATCCACAGTCAGAAACACACATGGCGTGCCACACACATGCGATACAAATTATAACTCCCATCTTTTTGGGTCAGAGGATAAAAAGGGTTTTGTATTGATGAGTAGTTACAAAATTAAAACTGCGTTCAGCTAACTAATTCGAAGTGTGGAGAACAACGTTATAAAAAAAATGTGTTTCAGTACGGTCAACAGCACGTACCTAAACCTCATTTTCGTTGCAAAGTCGCCCATAACTTAACTGAATACAGTGCACGAATAGACTGTACTTGGGTTCAAACGACGTAGCTATAGCTACGAATGCGTAGCCAGTAGCTACGAATACGTAGACGGCTACGGATCGTAGGTATCTAGTCGCGTTCCTTGCCATAGGTACTGGGGGAAAATTCTCGGGTATGTCGTATTCGAGATTCTACGAAGAAAACCTTAGTAACAAGTCACATTCGAGATTGCCGAGAATTAGCCCCCTGAAGACGCGTTTTCAATCAAAGTACTCTATGACGGAGCGCGACGTCAAAGTAAGCTAAGCACAGCGCTCAGCGTCACGTCATTAAAATTGCCAATCAGATGGCCCTATTAGACTTGGATGGCTTAATCACAGCCTTCTTTAAAGAAGGCTGTGGCTTAATTAATCATAGCGTACCTACTTTGACTGTGAAAACGCTGCTTTATAATGTACACACGACAGGCACGTCGGCCCTTACACGCTAGCACTCTACTCGGTTAGGTACGTTACGGGAGACTTTACAACAAAAGTGTACAGTCTGACGTGTTGTCGTACGGTAGGGATTTCTGCATGTAACTATTTTGTGCAAATAGAGCGAGGAGAGTCGGTCACAAATTTATAATTTGTACAATTACCCGCGGTCCGGAGACATCGCCCGCCACAGAGCTCGGTACCCTTCTTGCGTAGAGGGGCCGAGAGGGGAAATAACACTGCAGCTGTGGGAGCACAACGGCACGATAAAAGTTTTATCGCACTATCGCTATCGTGACATTGTGCTCTCCTAACTCCTAGCAGGAGATTCATCATATTATTGTCTCGTCTGTCTACAGACTGCTAGTTACCTAGCTACGCCACTGTCCGCTAATTCGCCGGTTTAAATTAGCATACATACCTCATGAACGGCTGAACCAATATAACAAATTAAAAATACGTGTAGCGACCTACATGCGAGTCCGCCCTGCGGTGGTCCGCAACGCGGACCTGCGGCCGGCCCAGTTATCTATGGTTCAGCAGACACTCTCTACAGAAATAGAAAATAAAACAGTCTTGTCAAACTAAGCTTTCGATTCCTTCTGTAGCAAAACGAAATAAATAACACACACACACACACACACACACACACACACACACACACACACACAAACACACACACCCTCATACAGCGGTCAAACTTATAACACCCCTCTTTTTGTGTCGGGGGTTAAAAACAGAAAAATAAATACCCTTGCCATGTCTAACCCTTTCCAGCCCCTAGCGCCGCATCCGAGCGAGCGGAGCAAGCGGCGGCAGACAAATAAATTCAAGCCGCGATAAGCGACGTATAAATCAGGCGCCACAGGGTTAGGGGCGAGGAAAAAACCGATGCAGCGCAGGGTTACGCTGCGCCGCCATCGCCACGGCGGGATTCTTGGTGTGGGGTATTGTGTCGTTTTACGTGCGAAGAGGAATGTTGCGGGATGGGAAAATCTGCCATCTTTGGTTTAAGGCGAGGGACGACTTCTGTTATTCTCAGTGGGTAGGACGGTTTTTACCTTAAAAGCAGTGGGAAGGTTTTTACCTTAAAAGCCTCAACTTCTAAACGTCATAAAATCGCTGACCATCTATGGGGATGATTCAGATAGGTACCCCTCAATGTGCTCTATCTCTTCCGCTTGACACTATTTTTTTGGGACACTCTGTACCTTTAGTTTGTGATGGAAAAGACAAACTAAAAAGAAAAAGCTGACAAATAACAAAAAACCCGACAGCATCATTTGATGTTTGAACGGGCCTGATTTGGTTTGGTCCCGCCTGCTTAGACTATGATGAAGTCGGGTTTGTTGTTGTTATACTTATAACAGTTTTTTTGTCATTATGTTAGATGATGCAGTATTAGTAGCGTCCACTGGCAAGAGAACGTCCTTTCGATATGTTCCCAGTAGAAGGACAAATCGGGTTTTCCTCGTTTTTCTCCTACAACCAGCGAACTAAGTAAGAATCAGAATATTCTTTGCTGTACTAGAAAAACATTGAAAGGACAGACAGCATTAATAAATCGTAATTGAAGCCTCCAACTGGAAGCCTATCGAGGCATCATTGCGTTACAGACTCAGGCCCCACCCAGATAGCATTTTTTGGTAGCCGTTACGAAACTTGTCGACACTGAAAAGCCGACACCAGTAACATTTTTGGTCGCTGCTACGACTTTGTTTCGGTCGCTGCGACAAAAATGGGGAAGATCCCGACACGGTAACATTTGGTTTTTAAGTTACGACGCTGTATGGTAACAATGCGACGACAATTTCAGAAATCATTCGTTCATTCGTCAATTCATTCATTCTTTTCAACCTACAAGAAACAAAATAAGTAAATGTCATTGTCAAAGAAAACTCTGTCTGTTTCACCATAATTATTTTGACAGCGTAAGTTTATTTTTGAAATTAATTCGTTTTACACGTGTGTGTGTAGTATGATATTAGTGGGAAAAGAAATTTGTCGTATTATTTAACAAAATACATCGAAAATCATCGATGGGCCATCATATAATTGTATTTTAACCAGTTTATTGAAATGTTTGCATAGTTTTCACTCCAATTTTTGTTCATTTTCTCGACTCCAGACCTTTTAGTTTAATCAAACTGTACACTTTTTACGCTAATAATATGATATTTCATCAAAAATTGTCCATAAACTTACAAAAACATTTGTTTTCATAGTTAAATTATTCTAGTCGTATTTGGTAAAAAAGTTACGACACTGCGTCGACTTGCAGACACAAAGTTACTGAATTTCTAATATGGTGTCTCTCACTTTATTCTTTCCAGCGGTTCTGAAACTGTTGACACAGATCAAATATAGGGTCTTTCCAAAATAGTGTAAAATATTTTAAGGGGTCATTGTATCAATACAAAAAACTTTGACTATGGGACATAGTAAAATTTGTTCGAAAGACCCTATATTTGATCTGTGTGCTTCGAACAATCTTGCCAAATACAATGATCGTTTTTACAGGTATTACAAAACACGTGAAATGAACAGGAAACATCCAGCTCTAAAGTCCGTCGAAGGAGATTTACTTTATGTAAACGCTGATTTTGAAATGATGGAATACAAAGAAAATATGATTCAAGAAAAACAACAACCTGCATTGAATCCTGTTATTGAAAACACCAAATTATGGCCCGGTTTCTGAGTTGAGAATTTTGCTAAGCAAATGGGTAAGTATAGTCCTGTCTCTGCAGATTTCTCACAAAAGAGCGTGACAGAGCGATACGTAAGTATGTGCTTAGTAAAATTCTCAACTCAGAAACCGGGCCTAAGTGAAGCTACAGATGCTATCGAAGAAAATGTCTTAAGCGAATATATAAATAAAGCTGAGACAAGTTCCAATGTTATCGATATTCCAATGTCGCGCTCTTTTGTGAGAAATCTGCAGAGACAGGACGATACTTACCCATTTGCTTAGGTAGGTAGCGAATTTCTCAACTCAGAAACCGGCAGATATTATATTATAAATTAAGCAATCACTTATTGGATCTTCATTTCGTCTCACAAAATCGTTGGTTTTCATGTAGTAAGTAAGTCGATGCGTGCCGGAAATAACGTTTTTTCGGCTACTTACTCATACTCGTACCTAGTTGGCATACAATTCAGATATATTTGAGAACCAGGTGTAGCTGGTTGATATTTTTACGCTTATTTTGGTAACATTTTGTTTTGGAACTATGACGTAACATTACGAAACTTTGTGTACATGAATATCATTCCAGTAACAAAGTTGCCACTCCGTTACAACACATTTCATCTTTGATTGTTCGCTTGTTGAAAACTCAACGCAATATGTATGAAATAAAGTTGACATAAATCCGTACATATTGTGTTGACTCATCGACTATAAAGAGTTACTGAAACACTATCCGGTGAAACTGTGTAGACACTGTTACAACACATGTAAACCAAACTGAAGTCGTCTCAAATGCATACATATTTTGTCGACACAACGACTACAAAGAGTTACTGAAACACGTTCCGGGCAAACTGTGTAAACACTAATACCACACATATAAACCGAAACGCACACAGTCGCATTGTTTCGAAACAATAACGGAACTTTGTCAATTTGTTACTGACTCAAATATTTTGCGACCAAAAAATGCTATCTGGGCAGATACCTAGAGGCAAGGTGAAGTGACCATTCGGACACTGCAGTAGGTACCTGGGAAAAGTTCAGATAAGTAGATATTCGTAAAGCACCAATAACAGCTAGGCGGTACAGTCGGCCTCACGCTTGGATACCCCTTTTTGTTCGGTTGGCGCCCTAATGCCGCGCGCGGTAAGACCCGCCATGGGGTATCTGTGACTGTGCCGACCGTACCTACATGCGGAGACAACTAAGCCTCGGATTTACTTATGATGTATTCCTTCATGCAGCCCCCGTCACGTGGTTGTCTGGAAGAGATCACTTTTAGCGATAAGACCGCCGTCTGTACAAGTGAACATTTAGGTTAAGAAAATTCTAGTAAATTAATTTCTGTACGGGAAGCACAACTTCAAGATAAACGTTTTATTTATCCCACTATCGGGTAGCGGCATCTTGCTTTACGCGGTGAATTATAGCAAGATGGCGATAGCCGATAATGGGATAAAACTTTTACCGTGACATTGTGCTCCCCTAGCTGGTGTGTGGTAGCCGGCTTAATCATATGATATATGGCTTATCAAATAATAAAGATAAAAAAAACTGTTGTGCAATTATTAAGTGTTCTCTCTCTCTATCTTTCTCTCTCTCTATCTTTCTCTCTCACACGTCACTCTCTATAGGGTGCCATTTTTGCTGTCTACAAGAGGACTGCATTTAACTTTGTTAGCCAAACTTCATTATGAGGCAAAGAAATAATCAGCTTTTCCTTATAGGACATATTTTTGTGCAGTACCTACCTAGGTAGAGGTACTGCCATACCAGCGCCTTTATTATGTAAGAAATCCACTTGAGCTTCAAAACACTCGAAAATAGCCTTTATGAAAAAAAAATATGAAAAAATGAAAAAAGTATTTATTGACACCCGTTAAACAAGTACAATTATAAGTATGGTTATGTATAATTTATTGATATTTGGTGGTACATTTATTTATTCTTTTTTTTGACATTTAAAAACTGTTATTTTTACAGTGGATATTTCAGAGAATTCAGGGGCTGAACAAAACTTAAATCTATCCAGGCCACAGGGCATAGGGCAGATAGAGACACTCCTCCTTTTCCCTTTACTTTAAATAATTCACTAATAAATCGCACTGCGCCTGGACCGGGTATGAATTAACGCAAGAGTTATGGATCCGAGTGGGGCGGGCAGACAAATGGTTGTCATCTACGGACGGCGACGTTTTGCGCTAAAATTTTAGAGATATACTTTGACTATTAGGAATTGCACATGCCCCAGGCAGCGAACATTTTCAATTTCTCAATAAGTATTTGTAGGTTGAGAGCTGGTGACCAATCGAGATATTTTTTCGTACAAGACTGGGAGTTGGTAGGCCGATAGAGTAGACTTGTAGACAAAAAAATATACTCATCCCATACATCTGCATTTTCAAAGTCGAAAAAATCTATCTTTCAACCGCAACAGGGCCAAAAAAATTATTTTCCCAGACTCAGCGAAGTCTACTGTATCAGCCTACGAACTCCCTTGTACGAAAAAATATCTCGATTGGTCACCAGCTCTCAACCTATTGTAGGAACATATTTGATGTTATTCTAGTAACTCATCCGTCGTCAAACAAAGGTTGACGATGTTGGTCAATGGTGATCGAATCGCGAGTCTCAAGTGGAAATGGGCAGGACACCTAGCGAGGCGGGAGGATGGCCGATGGACAAGGGCAGTGACAGAGTGGAGGCCCAGAGTAGGACGGCGATCGGTGGGAAGACCAGCAGCTCGATGGTCGGGTGACATCGTTGTGGCAGCGGAGGGTCCATGGATGCGGATGATGAGTGGCCGAGAGAGGTGGCGCGAAGGGGAAAAGGCCTATATATAAAGATTTTTATAAATTTAAAAAGTTCGCTCGGGACAGGATTTGAACCCGCAAACTCTTGCATTTCGTGCAGGCGCTCTACCAATTGAGCTATCGAGTCAAGTTCCCTAGCACGGGTTAGTGCTTTAGAAACACCAAACTAAATTAAATCCCATAGAATCCGCATTACGTTTAAAATCACAATAAAAACTTGTCCCCATAGAAATAAAAGATATCAGCAATAGAACAATACGAAACATCATTTCGACCATACGTCTAATATTCGAAGGTCGACCTTATTGCATTAGTGTACAGTTTTACTTTATTTTTTTAGATTTTATTCGATTAAGATAGTTTTAACAACACTTTAGGATCATGCTGTGTAGACAACCTTTGGGCTACAAGCTGGTTCTCAACCATAATGTATTCTTTTTTTGTAAATTAATTGTTTGTAATCTGTTTTGTGTGCCAAATAAATAAATAAAAAAAAATAAAAAAAATCAATAAAAAAAAATTGCATGGACTACGAGCAAATAAGCTCCCAAAGGCAATTTGGGCATCTTTTTTTCCAGACACATTTCAGAGTTCTATGTTGTATCTAGTTTTATCCTTGATCGAAGTTAGAAAATACAAAATGAATAGGTCTATACCCAACAGTGGGCAGAGGTAGGCTTATGATGATGATGATGATGATTGTAGTAACTCATCGCCAGATTGTTCGATCTCGCAAATAAAACAGCAAGTCTCACATCTCAAGACGAGAGCTCGGCTGGGTACACAAGCCTCCACGGGCTGTGGCAAGAAAATTGCAATTTGCCCGCGGACTATTAAAAATGACTGTCCTCGAGAATTTGTGAATATTGGATGGGAATTTATATTACATTGCTACGGCGTGCCGGGACGCTGGAAAGTGTAGAAGCGGCAACTTATTTCAGCAAGATATTTTAATAGAATAGAAATACATTTATTAAAACACTAACACACACATAAAATTAAAAAATATATAACAATAGGTTGGTACCTTCATACAAACATTTTGAAATATAAAATAAAATATTCATATTGGTACGGTCGGCCACAATCTCAGATACCCCATGGCAGCTCTTATCGCGCGCGGCATAAGGGCGCATATCGAACAAAAAGGGGTATCTGAGACTGTGGCCGACTGTATCTATGTAGGGATCGGGTGAGGGTGTGTGCTATGGTGTTAAAAAAGGTCACCGACTCAGCATGTCATTGTGTCAACGGGTGACAGTTTGTCAGCCCGTGACGCTGGTACTCTATCAGTGGCCTGTACGAGTGACTGACTCAGCAGCAACAGCACATACACAGGGAGAAACTATCGAATACGTGAATACGGGTTCACTACGCCTTGCCGAAACACGTTTCACCTAGTTACACTTCACCTATGAAGTCTCATCTAACCTACAAATACACGATGAACATAATGATAGTAAACCATTAATTTATTTAAGATTTTTTTTTTGTTAATTTTGTTATAAAATCTTACACATCGAGATAAAAAGATAACAAATTTTATGGGGCTATCACCAGTTTAAAACTTTAAAATTGTACGAGTAGCCCCCGATTTTAACTTTAAACTTGCATATCTCATAAACGGCTTAACCGATTTTAATAAAACATATCGAAGTACACTTGCTAGAAAAACTGCCTTCAAACAAAAAAAAAACAGCATCCAAATCGGTTCACCCGTTTAAGATGCCACAGACAGACACAAAGACACGCACAAATATAACTTATAACACCCCTCTTTTGGGTCGGGGGTTAATAAAATAAACCACACACACATGAAACTATACAAGTTTGTGTTGCCTTATAGTTATGTTATGTGATTCATTGAACGAGCGAGCGAAGCGAGAAGTTCTCCGAGTCTACTGGAACAATCCGGCGTTTGTGTGTTTGTATGTATGTATGTATGTTTGTATGTATGTATGTTTGTATGTATGTATGTTTGTATGTAACTTGACGATAACTTGAGTAAATTTGGCCGGATCATCATGAAATTTGGTAGGCGGGTAAATTAAATTAAAATATTTTTTTAAGTTCAAACATGAGCCAAATCGGTCGAGGGCTTGCCGAGATATGGGGTAGTATAGTTTATATGCAGTGCGCGCACGCCTGCGCAATTGGGGTTAGCAAAAAGTTACACACTCGCGAGTTCATAGTTCGAGGCGAACCACTAGTAAAATGAACCACACACACATGAAACTATACAAGTTTGTGTTATGTGATTCATAGTTGAACGAGCGAGCGAAGCGAGCGAAGTTCTCCGAGTCTACTGGAATAATCCGGCGTTTGTATGTTTGTATGTATGTATGTATGTATGTATGTATGTTTGTATGTATGAATGTTCGTTCGACGATAACTTGAGTAAATTTAGTCGGATCGTCATGAAATTTGGTAGGCAGGTAAATGAGGCAAAGAGAATTTTTAAGTTCGAACATGAGCCAAATCGATCGAGGGGTTCAAGAGGGGTTGCTTAGATATGGGGTCGCGAGTTCATAGTTCGGGGCGAACCACTAGTAAGTAGTTCCTAACAATCAACGGCAGTTCTATCGCTTACTCAGGTCTTCGCCCCACGAGTGAGATTATCTTTTGATGTAAGCAGGCGGAAACTTTGCACTTTCAGCGCCTAGCGGTCGCAGGGCGGGCGGCGCGACTAGCTGTCGCACAAGGCGCAGGGCGGGCGGCGGTCGGTGGGCGGGCGGCGCTCGGCGCGACGTGTATTATCACGGCATTATCCTTAGCTCTCTGGGGGCTCGGCAGAGATGATTTTAGGCTAATTTTGTGCGAAATAGGTCGAATCACGGTTAAAATTTGTTGGTAAAGTTAATTCGACCCGGTATCATAAAAAAAGGATTTACAATTTTTTATCATTTTATTAACCCCCTACCCAAAATCAGGGCTGTTATAAGTTTGACCGCTATAATTATGTGTGTGTGTTTCTGTGTGCCTGTCTGTGGTACCGTAGCTCTTAAACCGGTGAACCGATTTGGATGAGTTTTTTTTTTAAAGCAGGTTTTCTAGCTAGGTATGTTTTATCAAAATCGGTTCAGCCGTTTATGACATACGCTAATTTGAAGGTAAAACATCGGGGTTGTTTTAAAATTTTAATTGCACGAGCGAGCGAAGCGAGAGAATTTCTCAGAGTCTTCTTGAAAAATCCAGCGTTTGGATGTATGTATGCATGGTTGTATGTATGAATGTTCGTTCGACGATAACTTCAGTAAATTTAGCCGGATCGTCATGAAATTTGGTAGGCGGGTAAATGAGGCAAAGAGAATTTTTAAGTTCGAACATGAGCCAAATCTATCGAGGGGTTGCTCAGATATCTATGGGGTCGCGAGTTCATAGTTCGTGGCGAATCACTAGTTTAGTAGTTATTCTAAATTCCCTAGTTGTCTGTAAGTCACTGTGTCACAAATGTCTTTACGTACATGTTTATTGCATTGCATTTTTTACAAAAGTTTACTACTTCCAGTAGCAGACCACACGAGGCATTTTAGCACCGCCGATGGCTGAAATAGACATTAAAAGCGGGTGCGCCTACATTTCACATTTTATCGCAAATCGAGGCATTCGGAACCAAACGGTCGATTTGACTGCGCTCTCGATTCGGCCTCGGTCTGTGCACGGCTCTGCCAGGGATGGTACGAGGTTCAACTCGCGAGAGAGTGCGAGGTTTTATTCCGAGTTGGTTAATAAGCCAATATCCTCAAATACCTTCGACAACATAGCCTAGTGAATTAGCCCGCGCGCAAAGAAAAATGCACAAAATCGATTCCTGTATCAATTACACAAAAAAAATCGAAATCTGTTTTTGCAATGTGTGTTTGTGTTTGTTAATTTATAGATGAATTTGTATTGACATTTTCTGTAGCATGAATTAATGTTTATTTTTAAAAATCGAAAATGTTTACATATCAAACCCTAGAATTAGGTGAGAGCATCTAACAGCCAGTTTTGTGTTGATATCCATAAACGATTGCAAGATATTTTGTCTGAAAAAAAGTGCGCCGCCTATTTTTTTCATCCAAAATATCTTCAAAACGTTTATGGATCTCAACACAAAACTGGCTTTGTTAGATAGGTCTCACCTAATTCTAGGGTTTGATATGTGTACATTTTCAATTTGTTAAGTGTATTTGATACAGAAATCGATTTTGTGCATTTTACTTTGCGCGCGGGCTAATTCACTATCCCCAGCAGCGCCTTAAAATATAAAAATTTTACTTGACAGATTTTAAGTGGGTACGATGGGACTGTCATCGTCAACATGTCCTGACAAAAGTTTCGAAAAAAAGAAGATAAAAAAAACTTGACAGATGGGCGAAAATCGCCACTGACTGGTTGCCTCACACTGGACACCGGCGCCGTGGCAGACCAAGGCGGAGATGGCGGGTCGATCTCGAAAACTTCGGTGGCAAGTGGTGGCCCCAGATAGAAAAGAGTGGAGGATACAAGGGGAAGCCTTTGCCCAGGAGTTGGAAGCAAAACAAGCTACATAAAAAAAATATCTTAACAGAAACTTTTAACTAGAGCTGTTGCTTCAAAAATAAGTGAAATAAAATACTTTCGATCATCAAGAAGATTTTCTATCAAAAAGCACTTTCCGCCATAATTGTATCACCAAATACAATCTTCACGTAATTCAAAAGAAAAAACTTTGCCTACAACAAATTCGGGAAAAAGCTGCATTATTAGAATTTACTTTGTACTAAAGATTTATTAGGTTTATGTAAGTTGAAAAAAATCGCAGGATTTGAACCCGCAACCTCTGTCCCTTTAAGTTCACTAGCACGGGTTAATACTCGTATAATTTTATAGAAAAAAAAAATACAAAAAGGTTTGTGTTGCTGTATTTTGTCACTTTTGTTTTTTTTTTTTCTAAAGCACACTATAGTGCTAGGATAACATGAAAATGTAAAGTGAAATCTTATCTCTGATAAAATAATATAAAAAAAATATTTATTTAAAAAATATTATTTTCATTTGGTATATTTTTTTACATCCTACACTTAATGGTTTTGTCTGGTCGCAAGCTTTGTGTTTTTTATATTTTGTTGATTAATATCTTATTTATTGAGACGTGTTGAATAAAAGAACAGCGAATAATACAGTGTTTATTTATCTATTTTATACGCATGTGTTTTGTTGTCTAACAGACCCGTGCCCACAGCACAGTGCCCCAACAGTTGAGCAGTTATCGCAAACCATAAAGTGGGCGCGCTACGAAATTAAAAAGACTAACGGGCCATATCTGTGCCTCGGGGCGGGCGGCGCGCTGGGCGGGCGGTTTTTTACCCGCCGTTATAGGTCGGTAATTAGATGCTTCTATTTGGTTTGATAACGATTTCATGCAAAGCTATCGTAGCCCAGTGGGTAGGTCGATGACTTCTCGATCTAGAAGTAGTGGGTTCGTTGATGAGTGGAGTCGTGAGCACTCTCATAGAGCCATAAGAGTTGTCTTTTAAATCATGGGGATCTTTATTGATCTCTCGTCTTTCCCAACAATTTTCCGTTCGCTGACAGATATCCAGAAAAATCTATATCAATAAACCTAATACAAAATTACCAACATAAAATAAAAACCGACTTCACTGGTGAAAAGGTACTGTTACACTGTTATTGCACCGATTTCGAGTGATTTGCTGTCCGTTGAGGAGTTCCCTTCACCATCTCTGAAGTTCTTCGTCAGATCTTCACCATTTTTTATGGGACTATTCAAACAAATAACTAATCATCAAAATCGGTTCACGTAGAAAAAAGTTCTGAAGTAACACACAATTGAAAAAATGCGGATTGAATTGAGAACCTGCTCCTTTTTTGAAGTCGGTAAAAAAGTACTGCGAGCGTCCCGCTAAAAGCATACAAGAAACTTTAGCGAATTCGCCAAAAGAAAGAACGACATCGCACAATCAAACTGCAGTGCGACGTTCACATTAGTATGCTCTACCGACTTTAAAGTCAAGACTAAGGGCGCTTGTCCACCGCAACGTCACGTTATGTCACGTCACGTCCATGATGACGTGGCCGAAGTAGCGTTACATACATTTAAGGCTCCTACACACTATACCGTGCCGCCGGACAAGCCGCGGTGCGAAGCCGCCGGGCTGGCTTTGTCGCACAAAACCTTAGCCTGTAACGCAATGGTGCCAAAATGAACTCCCAGTTGACAGCTTCAATTACGATGTATTAATGCTGTCGGTCCTTTTAATGTTTTTGTAGTACAGCAAAGAATATTCTGATTCTAGCTCTGGACGATTAGTTCTCTAATTGTAGGAGAAAAACGAGGAAACCCCCTGGCACGCCATGCGGGTTGCAAGTCAGTTCGCTCCCAGCATTCACGAGGCAGTGTTGTAGTTGTGGCGTTTAAAGGTTAAAGTAATAGCTACAGCTACGATACAGTTGACGACTTCGTTGTTCATCGTAGTTCACAAAGCAAACAAACTCACCAGCGTTCACAATGGCGTATCAATGGCGTCGCAGGTAGAAGGACAAAACCGGGATTTTTTCGTTGCTCTCCTACAACCACCGAACTAATCCTCTAGAATTAGACTGATAATGTTCTTTGCTGTACTACAAAAACATTAAAAGGACCGACACTGGACCGACAGCTTTAATAAATCGTAGGTAATGGGGTTTTTTCCAGGCATCAAAAATAGCCCGAATAACTGTCAAAATCAGTCTATTAATCTGTGGTTTCCATACAAACCACAGATTTAGTTGCGCGATAATTCGCGAATCGCTGTCAGATTTGACACTTGGAAAAATCCCTATTGAAACCGTCAACCAGGAGCCCATTTTGGCACCATTGCGTTACAGGCAAAGGGCCCTGGAATGATGCTCGGCGCCTTTGTGCATGTTCATCGGCACGGGCCGGCGGCACATACGAGTACGCTCAGTAAAAGCCGGCGGCCGGCTTTTGCTGATACTTTTGTACCACTACTTCGGCGCCGTCATCATCGACGTGACGTGACCGTGCGGTGGACAACCGCCCTAAGGGTGCACTCACACGGCGGCGGCACGTAAATTATTTAACTCGTGCTCTGAACGCGGCCTAATATAATATACGGGACGGGATTTTGAGATTCTAGTTGTGCTATATTAGATTTACTACTCGCTGATTGTTTCCAGAGTAGCGCACGGGGCAGAGGCGGCAAAAAGCGCAGTTTTCTGACTTTTTCGTCTAGACTAATGTATGCCTTTTTCGTCTAGACTAATGTATGCGGCTTTTTCTAGAGACCAGTTGTGTTACTTGTGTTGGAGCTCTGGACCTTGAAACGTCGTGAAACAAAAATCGTTGATCAAAACTTGCGCAGTTTATGTAGCTACAAAATTGAAAATACTGTGAAAATTGTGCATTTCACGCCGCGCTACTTTCATCATCTTCATCAGCCTGTTAACACCCACTGCTGAGTACCTAAATATCTCTTCATGCTCACGCCACTTCTCACGATCCTGAGCCAGGTGGAACCACCTTTTTCCGGCTACTTGGGCTATGTCGTCGGACCATCTGGCTGGTGGTCTGCGAACTGATCTCTTCCCCGGGGTCGCCATTCCACAATGGACTTTGTCCATCTGCCATCGGTATGCCTAGCTAGGTGTCCTGCCTACTTCCACTTTAAGAAATTATGCGTTTACGCACGCTACTTTGATGATGATGATGATCACATCCTTTTATCCCTTATCAGGGACATAGGGCTCGAAGAAGAGATCTCCATTTTGTCTCTAGCTCCTTTGAGCCGAGTCCAGTTGATGCAGCCTCTTCCTCAACTGAGCGCCTCCAGGTAGTGCGGGGGCGTCCCGGCCGTCTCTTGCCAGTAGCTTGCCACGTCAGTCCTTGTTTGGACAGGTGACTCAATACTCAATACTCAATACTTTATTGCAACCATAAGTGTATAAGATCTTAAATAACATTTTTACATGTGAGGAACTCTATGGACCCTGTCGGGCACAGCAAAACTTAAAAGCTAGGTAAAAGAAATATCTTAAAACTAGGTAGTTACCTATTTGAGATCTTTTATCTTAAAACTAGGCTGGTATTTAATACCTAGGAACATTTTTTATTTATTTTTTTGTATCTACTATAAATATTAAATATCATTTTATTATTATTGTTTTAAAAACCTACAATTTTGGATAAATAACAAAAGTTAGTGCTACTTTTACACACAAAATTAAAAAATGTATTATTTTATGCTACTATTAATTAATTTTATCATCTAAATATTCATTAATACTGTAATAACTTTTTGAGATTAATAGATGTTTAAGGTCTCTTAAAAACTCTTTTTTATTTGTGTTATTTCTTAAAGTTTTTGGTAATTTGTTGTAAATTTTTATAGACATTGAAAAAGGGCTAGTCGAGTGTAATCCTAATGTAGATGTAGGTATGTTGAGTTTGTCTCTGTCTGGTCTGGTCTCCGCAACGCGTGTCCGATCCATCGCCATTTTCTTTCGAGGATTTCCTTGTGTAATGGCTTTTGATCATTCAGCTCCCATAATCTTACATTGGATAAGATTATGGGAGCTGTAAATCCCAAGTATGCGTACGCTACTTTAGTTGAACCTTAATAATGACGTCGATATTTATTGCTGCAACCTCTGAACAGTTTCGCTACTCTACGGCGCCGCCCACAGTCGAGTCTGCAATAACATTAGTTACTGCACTCTGCAAGTATGCGGCGCCTACCCAGCGTTACACTAATTCTACGTTTGTACATAAAACATTATATACCGTACCTACGGTACTAGTATAGCTACAGATATAAGGCCATATTATTACCTCTCGTAGCTAGTAGATGTACCTAGTCATGATGAATCGTCTAATACGGCATTGTACCTACTAGCTTTTGCTGGGTGCGCTGCCACTACACTGTAGCTAGCGAAATTGCAAGAATAGTCTTGTGAAGAAACCCGTGATATTGGCCTTGTCTTACTTACCTACTGCATAAAGTATCTTTCCATATGTATAAAACGAGGAGTGGGTTACGGGCATGCTTTTTATTGAGCAACAAATTATGATTCCTAGACGGCTAGACACCATGAAGTCAGGTCTATAAACTAAAGATATATGAAAATTTTTGGATACTTTATAAACCAACAACGTACTCTTCTACGAGTTAAGAATCCATTAGCGAGTAAAATCTCCAATATCCCAGCTGAGAATCCCAATCGATCAATCAATTAAGCAAAAACTAAAAAAAATTGCCGCATAAAAAAAAAATCCTCTTAAGAGAAAATCCTCATGGAGCCGCCCGCCCAAGGAAGCTACGATCCGCCCAAGACATGTTTTCGACACACACTCTTACACCACACGCACACTCTTGCAAAAACGTGACATTTATAAACACGTCAGCTGAAAAACGACAAACGCACAAAAATAGACTTTAGGACGACTCGAATAGAAGCGAAAAGGGGAACAGTTTTTGGGCTACGTTTTGCAATATTTCAAAAGTCGAATGGAACGTACTACGGCTGTTTGGGTCATTCCGAAATGGACCGTATTTTTTTTGGCGGAAAAGTCGAAATTTTCTCTCGGCGGCGCGAAGGGATAAGTCATGTCATCGTTCGGGGCTCGGGAGCGAGCGCCGATCTTTGCCGAGCGCGTACCGATCGGGCCCGAAGCGCACCGAGACGCCGCGAGCGAGCGAATGCATTACGATAGTGTTTTAGGGCTGCTCAAAGAAAATGTGCCTAGTTTTACCAATTTACCCTTTTCTATTCCTATAAAAATAACAAAAGAAAACGCGAAGCTTCAATTTTAGTAACCAGCAACTAACGCGGGAGAGAGTTAACCTCAATCCGAAACTATTCTTAACCATCCTATTTATAGAAACCTCCACCAAAGTTACCAAAACCGCACCAAAAACGCCAAAAGCGGCCTCCAAAACTGCACTGTCTCTCGGAAAAGCCCCGGAAAAGCTCAGCCCTAACGTAAGGCGGGCGGGGGGGTGTTGGCTGAGCGCGGGGCGCGGGGGGCGAGGCAAGACCCCGCGGCGGCAGTGTACCGCGCGCCGCCGCGCCGCCCGCACGAAATGAGCGCCCTCTAACGGTGATGTTTCTACCCGACCTCCCGCCGCGAGCCTGCATGGTGGACGACGTGTCAACGTACCTCCAAGCGCCCTCCTCGGGACAGGTGGATACATTAAAATCAAACAACAAACCCATATGTAATTAACAATGATCATATTAACAGATGTTGTGGGCTAACGTCGCTTATACCGCCGCCGCCGCCGCCGCCCGGGTATTTTCGGGTTCGACGGGATCGCGCCGCGCAATCGATTCCTCTGACACGTCCAAGGGAAATTTTATTGGAGGGAAAACGTGACGGCGGTACGTGGATGAAAATAAAATAAAAATAAAAAAAATATTAAAAAACAATCTTAAAAAAATATTATAGGTTGTTGTTTTGAAAAAAGCATGCACTCGAAACGCCTACAAAATTACAAAAAAAAAAGTGTTGAATAAAAAAAAAAAAATGTAAATTTGAAAACTACGCTAAATAGATGTATGTAGAGTTGTGACGTTATTGCCGTAAATAAACATCCCAAAAGGGTTATAGGAAAGTGCTATAAAGCGTAAAATTAGGGCTATAAATAGTGACCAAAACAAACGCGAGTAAACAAGTCAATAAATGCTTGGGCGGAGGGTGAAGTTTACTAATTTTAACCGCAATTACATGAGTGTTTACTTTCGTGTTTAAGTATGTGCACCTGCCGTTGACTTTTAATTTGAATTTTCAGCCAATGCTGCTTGTAGCTTTTAAATGTATTAGGAGAAACCCCTGATAACTTTAATAGTGAAAATATATTGAGGACTTTGAACCATAGAATAAATATAATTTGAATGTTGTTAAAAAGAAAAAAATATCTTTACCTTATCTTAAAAACCAAAATGGTTATTGGCTAGGTACTTCTGTCCATGCGGTATTATGTGAAGTGATGCGACAGCTAAAAAAATAGTGCCTGCACTAACCATTTTTCTAAACAGTCTAGGAGATGAGACCACTCGATAAACATAAAACACGATTCAACATTTTAAAAAAAACCTACACATTACGAAAACAGCAGAAAAAAACCCAGCCTCTAAACATCTATTTTTTCCGCCAAACGTGGAAAAAATACGAGGATAAATATTTCAAAAACCTAAGAACTGCCATAAAATAAATAACCTCTTGATAACCTCAAAAGTCCTATAAACCATAACGTGGAAAGTTCTGGTACTAGCATATTTATAAGAAAAACCAGATTGAAAAACTGCCATAAAAAATGGCTACATAACCTCAAACTCAAAATTGCCCTCCGCGACAAACCTCAAGGAAAAAGAAGATACCTACTGGCACAAAAAAGTCAAAAACTTAATCTAAGAACAGAAACAATCCCAAGATAACCTCAACAAACAGGCTCAAAAAGGCACTCTGAGCCAAAACGTGGTAAAGCGAGCTCTTGTAGAATGAAAGTAGTGGAGTAGAGGATAGTAAATCGATACCACGTCCCGAACGAGACGCTAAGATGTGAGAACTGCAGGCAAAATACGGCATACGGCATAACGGGCCGCGATCTGCAGTCCCATGGCTGGTAAAAACATGGATTATTTCATAAAGTTACTGTGTAGACTCTAAAAATTGTAAACGGAAAACGAGAAATATAGAGTTTAGATCTGAAATAGTGGATCCTTTTAGTACCTTAACGCGATGTAAGTATAGCTTTACTCCGGACTTAAAATTTCAAATAAATATAATAAACTAAACCTTTAATGTTAACTTCCTATAAATAATTTCAAACTTTATACCGTATGGAATTCGTAATTTTAGGAGAGTTAGCTACATCACGTTTAGGTCCAATTTACCGGGACTGAGCAAAGCTTACGTAAATTGATAAATTGAGCAAAATATAACACGTTGAATAGTTTCACCTCTCGTTAGAGAAAACAATTGTCAACATTAGTTTTCAGCTTTACCTCCTAAAAGCTCATCCAAAAAGCTTTCGACGCATCATAGCCACGAACTTTTAAAGTAAACAGTCCACTTCAAGAATACAAAAACCGAATTCTCTCCAATCCTATTCAAAAGACGTCGACAAAGGTATTGTCCAGTCTAAAGTGGCTGAGTCAGCGAATAAAAGCACTGGACCGGAACAGTTCTCTGGCAAGATCTGTAGCTTCAGCTATTCCTTGTGAATACAGCCATGAAATTAAATATATAAGGTTAGGGACAGTGCAATAACAAGAAAGGCCGTATAATAAAATATACTGGCTAGAGCTATGGGTTTGTACAGTCGGTTTACGATAGCAGTTTACTGGCGGTTTTTTTACACGTGTCTATTCATTAAAAAAAGATACATAATATTAATAATACATAACCTACTGTCGAAAACTAAAGTACAGACTTTTATTGATCTTGGGAACAAAATAACATAAATACATAACATACAATAAATACTTCTTAGTTATGCGTTGTTGACAAGTATTATCTTGGCATTATAGTTATCTATTTAGCTAGCCCATTAATGTCACCCACTGTTGGGCAAAAACCTCTTTTCTGTCACGCCAACCTCTTGGGATTAGGTTTCTACATTTAAATTTGTCATAAACGCATTCCTACTTATACGCGTACATAAATATGTGTTAATTTTAAATGCTATAAGATAAACCCTTTCTAATTTAAAACATATAGTAATTTAAAAAAGGTTTCAACTGCCAATTAAAAGAATTAAGACGGTACTGAGAATCTAGTTGTACCTACTCGTAGCTTTTAGATCATTGGGCGATCTCAGAAGTAATTTAGGAACATTGAGACATTAAGGGTAGACGATAGCAACGTGGCGGGAAATTCAAAATTTTCACAGTTTTTTACATTTTGTAGCTAAACTGAGCTATTTATGTTCAGCGATTTTTCGTTCGCGGCAATAACATAGTATTTTTTTCATTATTGTAAACAAAAGAACAACAATAATTCAGCCGATTATGTGTTCTGGTCTACGACAAGTTTTTTGGGCAGTGCTACTGCTTCGTAGACCAGAACACATAATCGGCTGAATTATTTTTGTTCTTTTGTTTACAATAATGAAAAGAATACTCTGTTATTGCCGCGAACGAAAAACCGCTGAACAAAAATAGCTCAGTTTAGCTACAAAATGTAAAAAACAGTGAAAATTTTGAATTTCCCGCCACGTCGCTATCTTTCCACCTTAAAGCTTAAACAGCCCTAGATCAAAATTAGTATTGTTTAATATCAACCTATTAAACTAGTGTTACGACCCAAATATACTTCGATGCAATGTGTGGCGATGAAACGTGTATTATAAATAAACATTCTATGTAATACTAAACACTGCAAATTGGCAAACTACGAATATAGGTAGGTAGCTGAAAACAAACGAACGCGTAAAATTCACACTTTAAATAAATATTTGCGTACCTATTTATACTAGATCGTTACTTACTAACGAAATAATTATTAAAATTGCCAATAAAATCCGAGATATAAAAAAAAACAACGAATATCACTGCAGGGGTGGCTGGTGACATAATGCAACATTTGATTCTAAACATAAAGCAGTCTAAATCGTTTTATTGTTAGGTTAAAGAACCTTAGTCATTGGTTCTGCTTTCAAACAAGGACTTTCTTTGACCTTTCTTAAAAAGTTTTAACTAAAAAGCTTACAAAAACAATTGGAAAAGAAGAACATAAAACTGTATTTTTACCTATAATAGAGCTATTATTCAAGATGAGTACTTTTTGCAAAAAGAAAACAAAAAACGATCAAGTGGTAAATATTTAGCTTGAAAACACCTTGGCAGCGGCGGCGGCACCGCGTCTCGCGCATTCGATGTTTTTTTCGAAATATCTTCGATGTTCCTGTTACCTGTACCCTGGTGTTGTTGTTGTTTCTTACTTCACTCTATTTTCTGCCCTTTCTTACTGTCTAAGGCCACTTTGTTCGGTGTTTTGGATGTTTTTCTTACTTACTTATCACTCGTAACCTGTTAATCTTGATTACTGACCCACCCATTTCTTTTGTGTATCATTATTTAGTTTTAAGCTGTTTTAAGAGCAATGTCAAAATATCGGTTTCACACGTCACCCGTGTACCTAAATCATTAGTTTGAGTTTAAGGAAGCTTTACTGAATAACTTAGTCTTAGCACATAAATTAATGAGTTATCTTGTGTGCTATTTCCATTTTGTGATTATTTTAATAGCGCACTAACTCGAAAATGTTAATCTGTTTTTTACAATTATTTTTAACACGTTGTTCCAGTGAAGTATGGTTTTGATTTTCATTGAAAAAAAAAAGATTAGAATATAAAGTAGATAAAAAAAATGAGTTAGTGTTCTTATGATTGCATAATGTATTTGGTCTATTAGACTTTTCTTATATTTTTGCGTTGCTCTATCAAACTTTGGCATCAATGTTTTTACGTGAATTGTAATTTTGACTCTCCAAAGCAAAAATCCAAAGCGCATCTTAATTCTTACAAGCAAAACACGAATAAAGCGGGTTTACATGGTGCAGGTAGAAAATAATCACAATTCACGTATTTCCCTAATTAGTTCCAAACACCCTTCAGTGTTCCTTAAATCTAAATGTTAGTTTTAATGTCAATGTGCATGCACCCTGAATGCACTGTCCCGACGAATGTGTACCTACCTTTACTATCTCTGCACGTGCCCCTTCTATCCAGATTTACAAAGTTCTGTGTTTTTCTCTCATAATTTTCATGCAGATTTTCAGGGCGGCATCCATTACGAAGATTGGATTTTCAGTTATTGATTAGTTTTCGTTAATTTAAAAGTAGGATTGGTAACTTTCGGGTCCGCTATGCGAATCATACTATCATGAACGGTGGTGTTTTTCCTCTACATTGCCAATAATTTATCAAAGACTTGTCAAAAATTCCTATCCGTGGTTGGATAGACTAAAAAAACTCAATAAACTGACTGAATTCAATAAATAACCAAAAGTTTTAGGACCCACTAAATGAAAGGATGAAAGGTGAAAGGATAAGAAGACGAAAAACATTTCAGCATGGGTTTTCAGTTTGTATAATAGGTACCATAAAACCTTTATTTCCAGCTTGATTATTTTCTGATCCTATGATTTATAGCGTTGTCATTTTCATCCCCAAATATTAGGCGCCGCACACACTGCCCCGGAGTTCCGCGTTCGGAATTCAGAGTTCTCAGATTTGCTTCACGAGAACTCCGCGTTCTGACCGCTTCAGTGGGAACGGTTGCATTAGAAAAAACGTGGAACGCAGAACTCTGAACGCGGAACACAGAACTCCGGGCGGTGTGTGCGGCACCTTAGCAAAAACTTCATTATAAAGGTTTTTATAGGGTAAAAAATTCGTTAGGGAAAGCACTTGAACTCGGAACGTCCCCCCCGCAAAACGTCATTACATTCTGTTTCTAACCCAAGGCCCAAGAGCCAAGCCTAAGACCCAAGCCCAAGACCCAAGCCTAAGACCCAAGGCCCAGTTGGCCCACCCGAACTCTCCCGAACCTAATCCAAGTAAGGCCGGCCACATACAGACGGAATTTTTCCGTAACGGAAAAACGAATGGGGATTCCGAACGCAGCAACTGCATACAAATCTATGAAAATTCCGGACGGAAAAAAACCGTGTGTGCGTGGTAGGTCACTGCGTTTGGAATCCCGATTCGTTTTTTTTTCCGTCCGGAATCCGTCTCTATGTGACCGGCCTAAGGGTTTGTTTCAGTCACTTCCAATCTTAAGGCACTATGTACCGCGCCTTAACGATAAAAGTGCCTAAAGGCTGTTATACTGCAAGATTTACGTCCACTAATCGACATAAACTGTTTATTCCCTTTCCCAGTTACATCTCTCTGCCTTTTCTGCCTTTTCACTAGTAGAAAAAGTAGTAAGTAGGTACAGTGGGCCAACAACGTATGACTATCTTTTGGCTGCGACTTCGTCTCTCGTCCCCGTTATGGGATGTTTTTCAGGTTTTTTTCAAGTCAACCATACTCCTACACTTGACTGTTTTGTATACATTGATGATAAAAAAATGTCTACCTAAGTACTTAGTATACTTTTAGGCCAAAATCTATCCAGTGATCATAACTTTACGTGTCTATTTTACACTGCCCAAGTTTTACCCAGAGCCACAGACTAGGCTAGATTTTTTTTCATGGAACGATCTTCTTTGATGGAAATTGACGATGAGGCCTACGAGGTTACCCAGTAAACGCCAGAAAAAAATCTTAAGAAAAAAAATACAAATTTTATTTTCATACAAAAATGCGACCAAACTATCATAAACTAGAGATATGTATCTATAAATTCTACCCTATTTTATTTCTGTAAGCGGCTGTGAGTATGGTTTCCATACAAATGTGCCCAGTGAACATTGGGCGAAGAGAGCCCTTTAGATCCTTGAACTTCAATGACACTACCCTCGTCGTAGAGCCTTCTACTGGTCTGTCCGTCAAAACTAGACACTATGAAGTTCACACATTCATTTTTTAAAAATATATTTTTATTGCTCACAAAAATGCGACCCTTACTATCCTAAACTAGAGACATGTACATGCATCAATAAATTCTACCCTATTTTCTTTATGTATGGTTTCCATACACGTGGGTATAGTTTCCATACAAATCAGTGAACTTAAGGCTAAGAGAATCCTCTAGATACTTGAACTTCTATGACAATATCCTACTCGTAGAGGCATCTAGTGGTCTGTCCGTCAAAACTAGACTCTATGAAGTGGGGGGTCACAGTTCGTTCTCGATGGAGAGACGGTGCTAAGTGTGTTTTTGCTTTGTTTATCCGAGCTTCCGTTTCCGTTATTGCCGAGAGATAGTGTTTTCTTGTTTTCTTCTCTTTATTTCTTTGCCTTTCTAGGGTTCCGTACCCAAAGGGTGACTAACGGGACCTTATTACTCTGTCTACACTGTCTGTCTGCCTGTCTGTCTGTCCTAACTAAACTAAATCAAAGGGCTGTATCTTCGGAACCGTAATAGGTAGCCAGTTTAATTTTTTACAGATTATGCGTTATCTATCGATACTAAGCACATTTATTTATTCATATTATTTATCTATATTATTATGAATCCATTATTTATCTATATTTATCTATTACCGCTGTGCCGGTAAGCATGCAATATTAGGTAGGTTTTATAATATTTTACTTTATTTTAAATTTGTTATCTTTTCGTGATTTCTTTTATCTCATGCTTTATTTACCAAGACGGTGGAATCCCTGACTGCCATGATACAGGGCAACCTAGTTTGGTAGTCAGAGCAACAATTTTATGGGTCCGGAAAATGAAAAAATATTTTTTCATTTTTCATTTTTAATTTTTATTATTGGGGATTGCCCAACAAATAATAAAAAAATAAAAAATAAGGGAGGCCCCATACAACAAACGTGTTTTTATACTTTTCGTTCTATCGCAAAAACGGTAATACGCACAAACATCAAACTTGGTATGATTTTAGGACTTATTTTCTAGTATAACAATAAATAATAAAAAAACGGTCAAGCGCGAGTCGGACTCACGCACAGAGGGTCCGTAAAACTAGATGTTTTAAATTGTATGGCGGTACGGAACCCTTAGTGCGCGAGTCCGACTCGCACTTGGCCGGTTTTTCTTGACGTTTCGTGTTGAGGCGGTGTTTCCTCAGAGGGTTTTCTTTATTGTTGGTTTTTGTAAGTGTGGAACAGATTTCTAGAATTTTCGCGTAGGTTGGTTGATTTTCGCAAAAATAGAAAGTCGTGGCCATACTTTTCCTTGAGCTTTGTCGATTCAGTCCACATTCTCAAGGTTACCCTTGACGTAATTGCGTTCATATTGACAAAGTTTTAAAATTAATTTCTCTTTTACATCGCATAGTTATCCTTTGATTTTATGTACTTCGTAATATTTATTCAAAGATAATAGGTACTCTTTTAAATATCAATATAAAATGAGTCTTAATTCCTGAAATATAGAATTTTGTAAATTCCCTCAAATTGAAAAAAAAATGCATCAAGGGTAGAGGGGCTGGAAAGAGAATGGCAATACGCAAATATTATAATCATACAAATGTGCCTACGTAACTTTGAAAACTTTTGCCACCACCGTGATTCAAACCGGGCATCTCTACAGTTAGGTATACCATGTATACCGACTGGACTACCACTGCTTAAACCTGAATAATAATAAAAAAAAAAAAGTAAGTTAAAAACCGATCTTCGTTCGTGAAAAGGTACACTGCTATTAAGCTACTGCACTTCGCCCTTAGCCTGTAACGCAATGGCGGGTCAATGGCGTCCCGGCAGAAGGACAAAACCTCTAGAATTTGAATCAAAATATTCTTTGCTGTACTACAAAAACATTAAAAGGACAGACAGCGTTAGCAAATCGTAATTGAAGTCGTCACCTGACAGCCCATTTTGGCACCATTGTGTTACAGGCTAAGGGCCCAGATTCTGAGTGTTCTGCTGCTGCCCGTTGAGGAGTTCCGTGCTCCATCTCTGAAGTTCCGTGCTCCATCTCTGAAGTTCCGTGCTCCATCTCTGAAGTTCTTCATTAGATCTTTACCATTTTTTAATGGGGCCACACGGGAAGTATGCTCTTTCAAACACAAAATTAATCATCAAAAACGGTCCACCTAGAAAAAAGTTCCGAGGTAACAAACATAAAAAAGTACCGGTCACGGGTCGAATTGAGCTCCTCTTTTTTAGGGTTCCGTACCAAGGGGTAAAACGGGACCCTATTACTAAGACTCCGCTGTCCATCCGTCTGTCTGTCCGTCTGTCACCAGGCTGTATCTCATGAACCATGAAAGTTAGACAGTTGTTTTCACAGTTGTTTAACAACAAATACTAAAAACATAATAAAATAAATATAAAAGGGGCTCCCATACTACAAATTGCCGTTTTTTATAGATAATGGTACGGAACCATTCGTGCGCGAGTCCGACTCGCACTTGGCCGGTTAAGTCGGTTTAAAAAAAATACCACACCACTCCTCAAATCAGGTCACAGACTTAACTTTTAATGATAACAAATAAACGTTAGTGCCCGTCGCTGGAATACCCGGTGATGTGGAGACAGTCCGCTGCCAAGTGGTCCTGAGGAGGTGCCAAAACGGCAGCTGGGACCTTGACTTCGGTGACCCGTCCCACCTCCCGTGACGTCATGATTTGTGGCCTTCACTTGTTGATGGGTTTTTTCGAAGCGAGTGATTTAGGACACGGCACTTTACGTATTATCCGCGCGCGATGAGAATGGGATGCGGCCTTTTGGATCTGAGACGCGCGTGGTAAGCAAACTACCTTGTCAAAGTAAAATATAGTAAATTTTCGATTGACTTTGATAAGATTCCTTCCCATTCTCATCGCGGATTACCTATAACAGACGTGGCTGCGTAAAAATGCTGATGTGAAAATACTTGGGTGGATTATGTCTGCCTGTACTAATGTATGTATAGTTACAGGGTATTGATATGATACTATTTTCGTTATTCAGGCTTTGATTAATAACATTTAATTTTACTCTTTTCTCTCTACGCCTCTCTTTTGAAGGTAATAAAGACAAATGAAGATTATGTGTACTAATTTAAAGTTACAGGGTTTTGATATTATGATGAAATGAAACTTGAACGAAAATTACCTACAGTTTTCATCCTTTACATCCACTTTCATCTAACATGCCTCTCTTATGAAGTGCGTACCTACATTGAAGTCAGCTTTTTTACAGCTTTGAAATGATTGAAATCTAAATACAGGGGGACCGAGTAGGCGTGAAATTTAAGAGGTGTATGCCCAGCAGTGGGCTTTATTTATGGGCTCGATAGATAGAAATACAGGCTTTTCAAACGCTTTCCCTGCGATTCCCCCCTGCTCTCGGCATTTCTACATAACACGACTATCTCCCACCCAAGTATCTAGACAGATAAACATCTCCTAAATGTTCGTGACAGCCTTCCGGCCGATTCGAGCGGTAGAGCTTTAAGGCCTCGCCCGAAGAGCCTAATTGTTTCAGATGTTATCTACTTTCGTAAGAAAGCTCGTTTTCTTTTAAGTTTTAACTGCGCCTGGTTAATTTTCCTTTTTGCGAGCGGCATCTTGTTTTACGTTGCAAGGCTAATGTTGCGTCTAAATACCCTACCTAGGTGATTAAAGTCTGCTTCAATGTGAATAAGGACTAGATCTCTAGGTATCCTCACTCCTTAGGTCTCTTGGGTGGATGTATAATTGGAAAATGAATCCATTCAGGCATTAAATAGTCAGAGCTTAGATAGAGATTACTTTGTTGTAAACAATGAGTTTATACCTTAACACAAAAAATACTATTTGAAGAGAACAGAATGTAAGGAGGTAACTGTGAGTCTAAGGAAGTTTTTTCACAAATCACGTGAGAGCGGCGGCTACACAGATTTGGGATGGAATTTTCGTAAACTAGACGGAAACTCCAAGTGCACGGTGGAAAAGTATAAACAAATTGTAGTAGCTTGGCAAGCGGGCCGGATTAGACGATCGGCCGCCTAGAGTTCATTCAATAAATTTTTTCCGCCGAACTCTGTAATTTCTTGGCTCGAACGCATCCGTTTACATGCCAAACAATAAATTTATTACAAGAGAATCCGCGGAGGAGTGGCCTGACGTCATGGATCCGCCACGTCATTCAGACGTCACGAATTTATCCAAAATTTGATTAGATTTTTCTCCCATTAGGTACGTTTCAATTCGCGCTGCGTTAGTGGTTATATAACGGGCGGGCGTCAAGGTGACTCGTTCGAAGCCACTACCGAGTTCTATTTTAGTTCGAATTTCATAAATATCTCGTGTCAGGGCATCTCTACTCCCGGGGCGACCGTGCGGACCAAAGTTGCTGGCTTTTAGGTCAACGTGATCTCGCTAGTACGCTGAGTAACTCGGCTTGGAAAGAAACATTCAAAGTATGGCATATAACTATGAACAGTTCGAAAGCAAAAGTAATATCTGGCTTACGCCATATAAAACAGTATCAAATGCCAAAAAACGGAGGCCTTCGCATGTTTTGTAGATTATTAACAAAGCACAGCGTCTTTAACGTTCAATTGACTATGGGCTACTGGGAACACTAAACTACGTGTCTACTGGTGTCTAGCATACAATCAGTTTCGCAAGACAGGGAAATTCACCAACTGGCGAAAAGAGGGAACGGCCAGGTACAAATGGAAAACTACAGCATAACATGCTTGAAAATTGAAAAAAATACGATATCGGTGATCGAATCTCGAGTCTCAAGTGGAAATGGGCAGGACACCTGGTGAGGAGAAAAGATGGCCGGTGGACAAAGGCAGTAACAGAGTGGCGGCCGAGAACTGTACGACGATCAGTCGAAAGATCAGCAGCCCGATGGTCGGACGACATTGTCACATCGGCGGAGGGTCCATGGATGCGGATGGCGAGGGACTGTGAGAGGTGGCGCGAGGGGAAAAAGGCCTATACCCAACAGTGGGCAGAGATAGGCTAATGATGATGATGAACATGCTTGACGGGAAACCCTTTATTTTAAGGAGCATGATCACCTCCTATAGTCCTGTAGCGACCCCTGTCGGGCGCTCAGGAAACTGCTACATACTCGAGCTGTCAATCGCTACTCGCTACAATCCTGCATCGCGCCAGCAAAATATCTTTCGTGGCTGAGTATATATAGAACGTCCAACTATATTCAGTTGGACCCGGCTGGTCCCCAAGCATAACGTCTGCTTGGCGGGAATTTTCCCGTTATTGTAAGGAGCATGATCACCTCCTATAGTAAAAATCCTTGTCGAAGAAGTGTGAGGTAATGCCGTGACGCGTCGCTGGCACGGCGCCGCGTGTCGTATGGTCGCCGAGATCTGTCGTCCGCACTCGTGCTTGGCTATTTTAGTCGACGTCCCTGCGGCGCACCTTGAGGGACGGCGGAGATGAAAGCTCAAGTAGAGTCGACATAAAGGGTAGAGTTCCGACAGGAATAAGGATAGAAATTACTGCGTGACATACAACGTGTTATAAAAGATCCTAACTCTCTTTGCACGGTGTAACCAGTGTAACCTACTGGTCAACTACTAGGTATTTGTATTTTATAAACTCAATATTGAAAGATTTTCAAAAGTTTTTGGATTTTGTTCAAATTCAAACATTTGATTGTGTGCGTGCGTGCATTTGCATAGTTTTAAGTTGATAAAACATTGCGAAAATAGATGACAATCATATTTTAAAATAGCTTTCTCTCGTCACAACGCTACATTTAAAAATTTAAAAATTAGCAGAACTTCATAGAGCTAAATCATAATTTGGCATGTGATCCTTATCACCGAGTGCTATCACCTTGTAAAAAGAGTTAGGTGCTTTTGTAATGCCTTGTATAGTGCCATTTCAACACTAATAGGCACCACACCACGGATTGTGGGTATTTACCCGATATGTACCCGGTAAATACCCGTATGCACCCATTTGCTGGGTACATTCAATTTGTGATTTCAAGTATAATGAAAATTATTAAAATGAAAAACAAAGTATGCCAATCAGTTCTAAACCATATTCCCTGCGCAAAGTACGTCTTAGTAATTTTTCGTTGAACGCATATTTACAAAGTTATGCATGTTTTTGTGATTTCTTTGTATGGAAACGAATATTCATAAGGATATTTGCCTTATATTTTTATAGAATTAACCACCGGTAAGTTTAAAAAGTACTTTGTCATACTATGTATGACTAATATAATAGTTTTTAATATGAATTTAACAATAATTATTATTGATTAGGAACCAAGTGTCAAAAATTGATATTTACATTGAAACGGTAAACAATACACTGATGAAGTCAGGTCATTTCGGTCTAATTAAAATGCGAAGACGGGTTAAGTGTTGCAAATAACAAAAATTTATAATCATAAAGTATGATTTTATGTTTGTTCTTCCCGAACAAAGAATAACTAAAACTTATTACATTTGTTTATTTTATTTATTTTATTTTGCAAATGGCATTGTGCTCAAAATGCTATACGGTGAAATGTAAGTCGTCCAGCCACCTCATTACGTCCGAGTCAGCCTCATCTACACCGCCGCCTTGGATGGCGAACAGCGGGTAGTCGTAGTTGATGTGGGACATCGTCTGAACCCGCCCGCACACGCAACTCGGGTCCGACCCACAGTTACATTTTGTGTATTTAGCTCCGCACACCTTCCCCGTAAGACCCGGAATCTATTTATTTGAGTCCAGTGCTTTCTGGGAAGATGGGTACCTGGCACACGGATATCTGGCTCGGACTCGAGATGCTTGTTAGGCAGGTCCACAGATGTCCACTGATCCCGCCATTTCTCCATCAGCGTTCTGTCGTGCTGAAAGAGTTCGTGGGCCTGCATGGCATGGCAAAAGATCTCTCTGATGTTAGGCGAAGATCACTGCGAGTTGCCTGAAGATACGATACTAGTGGCAGGTGCGGCATATTGTTGATCTTATCATACTCCATTCTGATCATTAAATTATCTTCACAGACGTGACCGGAATATGTAGGAAATGACGGGAAGCCAATTTTTGTTTGTGGGTCTGACGGTTCCGGATATGTTCCTAATGGCCCTGTTCAGTTCAACGTCAACCAGGTCAGTATGATGGCCGGCCTACACTGGCTCGGGCCGCACTATGGACAAGGGCTAGTGTTGATATGCGCAGTGTATTCGCTTTGCAGCCCCATGTTATCGCTGCCAGTTTCCGTATCAGGTTGCAGCTGTTTGATAACATTTTCTTTACTTTCTTGAGGGGGGCTTTAAAAGTGGAAGTTCTGTCTAGAGTTACACCAAGATAGCCTGGGTTAGGGTCGTGCTTCATTGCAGAAACTGCGTTTAACATCTTCACTTACTAGCTTGCCTATTGTTGTGGTAAAAGGAGCAGCTCACAGTTTTACATGGGTTAGGTTTAAGTCCCCAGTCGATGAAATATCGCTCAAACTTTGCAACGGCTTCCTGAACCAGTGATGTCGCTTTGTCCAGTGTCGAAGCTTGTGCTGTGATGGCAATGTCGTCGCCTACATAAATGATCAACCGGAGACTTTTGGTATGTAACTGACGTAGACGTTGATAAGCGTAGGCGCCAGGACTAAGCCCTGCGTAACACTATTGTTCAGAGTTTGGCGTTTGAAAGGAGGGCGTCATAAAGATGATTCTTGCGTTGCATTTAAAAAAAATTACGAGCTCGTAGGGTAGTCCCTGACTGTCCCTGTTTCCAGACATGTTCCATAGAGTTTCAAATGCTAAGCTGAGATCCACCAATACCGCCACTGTTTTGAGTTTCTTTTGGAATCCTGCTTCGATGTTAGAAGTTAATACAAGCACTTGGTCAAAGCAACCCTCAATTTTGGTGGGATTTTTTCCGAACCGGGGTTGCATCAGAGAATTGCAACCATCTTGCCATACCATGCAGGCCCATGAACTCTTGCAGGACGACAGAACGCTGATGGAGAAATGGCGGGATCGGTGAACATCTGCGGATCTGCCTAACAAGCATCTCGAGTCCGAGCCAGATATCCGTGTGCCAGGTTTCCATCTTCCCAGAAAGCACTGGACTCAAATAAATAGATTCCGGGTCTTACGGGGAAGGTGTGCGGAGCTAAATACACAAAATGTAACAGTGGGTCGGACCCGAGTTGCGTGTGCGGGGGCGGGTTCAGACGATGTTCCACATCAACTACGACTACCCGCTGTTCGCCATCCAAGGCGGCGGTGTAGATGAGGCCGACTCGGACGTAATGAGGTGGCTGGACGGCTTAAATTTCACCGTATAGCATTTCGAGCACAATGCCATTTGCAAAATAAAATAAGCGAATGTAATAAGTTTTAGTTATTCTTTGTTCGGGAAGAACAAACATAAAACCATACTTTATGATTATAAATTTTTGTTATTTGCAACACTTAACCCGTCTTCGGATTTTAATTAGACCGAAATGACCTGACTTCATCAGTGTATTGTCTACCGTTTCAATGTAAATATCAATTTTTGACACTTGGTTCCTAATCAATAATAATTATTGTTAAATTCATATCAAAAACTATTATATTAGTCACACAAAGTATGACAAAATACTTTTTTAAACATACCCGTTGTTAATTCTATAAAAATATAAGACAAATGTCCTTATGAATAATCGTTTTCATACAAAGAAATGACAAAAACATGCATAACTTTGTAAATATGCGTTCAACGAAAAATTACTAAGACGTACTTTGTGTAGGGAACATGGTGTAGAACTGATTGGCATACTTTGTTGTTAATTTTTAGTCACAAATTGTATATACCCAGCAAATGGGTGCATACGGGTATTTACCGGGTATATACCCAATGTACCCGGTAAATACCCAAATGGGTAGATTGGGTATATATCCACCGCCCATCTCTGGTTCCAAATGAACCTTTGAATAGTAAGTACTTAAGTAGTAGTACTTGGTCCGACTTTTATTTTATCGCTGATCGGTCGCAAGTTTTTTTATTGGTAAAATTTTACAATAGCTTGTTTTTTCATCGGAGATATTCATAATTGCATATTTTGTTCCATCCATTCAGTCGTTCCCTCAATGCTGAGGATCGTAACCATCATTGAAGGTGGCGAAGAGTAGAGTTCTCCATTGCGCTTTATCACTCGCGATGTGGATCAGGGAGTCTACCGGCTAAAACGAAGCCGATTACCATTGGCGAAAATCGAAGTTCGATTTATGAAAAATTAACTGGTTGGCAGTAAAATAAACTGAGTGGCAGTACATTTTTCAAAAATCGAACTTCGATTTTCGCCAATGGTAATCGGCTTCGTCTTAGCCGGTAGACCCCCAGTTCTTGCAGGTGTTTTGATATTTTGTTAGAGCGCTCTATTTTATCGAGAGTTCAAGACCTGTTTTGAGCAAAAAGTTTCATCTCTTTTTAGTACATCTTCGATGGGAAAATTCGTAATTTCGGCATTAGCCGTTGTTTCGTGTCCGGTGCTATTGGATGTCGCCGGTAAATATCCAATTTTGATTTTACCGAACTCGGATTGACGCAGCCTATGGTAACATCTATGGTGCAGAAAAAAACGTTTTTTTTTACAGTTCTCTTGACAATACACGCAACTGAAAAAAAAATCTCTCTTTTTCTTTAATTCGATAAATTCCGCCGCCACCGGGAACAGCTATTTTTCACGAAATCGGCCAATATTGGTCAATCAATCATCTCGTATTTGCAATCAAGCTCGAAACACACCATAAAAATCAATGACATTTTGAACCTGGCATTACAATGCAAACCCAACTTTACACCAAAATTTACACTTTTTACGTTACAAAAAACGAACTTTCAACCGCGCTCGGCCAATAATAATAGTGTTTTCTTGATCAGCGGAGTCTAAACAACTAGCCTAGAAGCTCCCAGCCTTGTATGACAAATTAAGTCGATCGGTCACTAGCTCTCTAGCTATAACCATTCGTCTATGGTTCCCAGAATACCTTTATGCATAAGCTGGGATTATGATTATAGTAAACGCGTCGAAAACTAATCGTAGTTTCGTACGCCCCGTGCATACTGATATACATATATCAGCGGCTGCAGCAGATGCGCTGACCGAAATTGCCGGCAACCCTGTTAGCCTATCAATATATCCCGCTACCTAATTGAATATTACGCGGCTATTTGGTGTTGGCGAAAATCTGGCGGCGTTAATATGCGGTTAGCGTATATCCATATATCGTCGGGTAATGTTTTGTATGGCGGGACAGCGTGCACTGTTGCAGAACTAAATTTAGACGCGCGGTTTTAGCCCGGGCCTGGGGACTCACTGCCGATGTAGACGCCTCAAGAAGTACCTACCTATAGCTAGAGAACGAACAGGCTGTTGGACCGTACAGAGAGGGATAGAAGGTGGTGTATCCAGCTGGGGCCTGAGTCTGTAACACAATGGTGTCAAAATGGGCTCCCAGTCTTGTCGGTCTCTTTAATGTTTTTGTAATACGGCAACCGTAATCGTAAGCCTCCCCTAGATCCGGGGCTGATTTTGGCGCCCCCGAAACTGCCGCTCGGGGCCCTAGAGCTGGGTGCTGTTGTTCTAGTAATTTCGCTGTTGATTTGATTCCCTATTATTAAGCCGGAGAGAAAACTTCAATCGGCTAACACTGACACTCTCCACATCCCCACGTTTGAAGCCAACAAAGCCGCGGGTCTCCTCACGACGCTTCCGAGTAGGCCCCCGATTTGCGCAACGCTCGCCGAGCGCGCGCCGCGCGGCTTCGGCTATTATCGGAAAAATGAGCGCCTCTAATGACACGACACACCAATGTTGGGAAAGGATGCTCTAAAATAGACGAAGGAAGCTGTTGTAACAACCGCATGTCGCTGATGTGGCTCTGATTGGTGCTGATGTGGGCATAATTCGGCTTAATTGATTGGGGCTGCAGCCTGGCTAGGATGCCAGGGGGCAAATTCTCGGCAATCTCGCATTCGACACATCTCGAAGGTAAAATCTCATGTCATTTCGATCCCGACTGCTCCCGACCACTCGAGTCACGTCGAGCGAAAAAGTCAAACATCTCGCAGAAATCTCGTGCCTTATATCGAAGATGGGTTCGTGAGAATGGGAGATGTGGATGTGACATTTGCCGCAAAATGAGATTGTTCCTTCGAGTTGTGTCGAATGCGAGATTCCCGAGAATTCGCCCCCAGGCCGCTACGCGAGTTTTATCTACGCTCGCCCTCGAGATACTCCTTCTGTCTCCGGGAAGTCATGTTAAGTCATGTCTTTTCGCGAAACGCGAAAGAAGTCTATAGTACTTGTCACTTATACAGGGCGTCCCACGGCTATGCCACATGGAGGGAAAGTACCTTAAATATTGTAGATGGAACATTTTACTGAAAGAAGACATTATTTTAATTTAAAAAAATTACCCTGTAGTTTTATCATACCGATCGAAAGATTTCATGAAAAGTATAATTTTTTGCTAAATAACATAGTGTCACAAATAAAAGGAAAACCATGAATTTTAACATTTACCTGGTAGTATGCAACAAATCGAGCCGTATCCTGAGCCGAAAGACGCGTAAAATTTTGTCCATCGCAATGCGGCTGGCTGATTATAAAGAAATAATTCAAAAATGTGTTTCATTTTCATACCTTTAATCTTTTGTTACTGTGATTTTCATTGATAAATAGATTAATGTTGTATTAAAAATGTTAAAATTCATGGTCTTCCTTTTATTTCTGATACTATGTTATTTAGCAAAAAATAATCCTTATGATGAAGCCTTTCGATCGGTATGATAAAACTACAGGGTAATATTTTTTCTCATGTAACGGGTTCTATTCCCGGTTCAACCATGTAATTATTTCAATATCTATGAATGCAGTTTAAATTGTTTTTAAAATTAAAATAATGTCTTCTTTCAGTAAAATGTTCAATCTACAATATTTAAGATACTTTCCCTCCATGTGGCATAGCCGTGGGACGCCCTGTAGTAGCCATAGCAGCTACGGCCATTTTTTACCGAAACGCTGCTTTTTATGATGAAAGCAAGCCGCTTTGCACAGTGATAGAAGGGGCAAAAATAAGTGATTTGACCCGCAGCAGCACATGTTTCATCCCTTAGGAACAGAGAGGGCGCCACTTCTAAAAATACACTTTGAAAAATTCTAACAGCCTAACGGGTGAACCGATTTCAATGATTAATATCTTAATCGAAAGAAAATCACTTACTGTACAACATAAAAAATAAGTTTAAAAAAAAAACTATAATGGCTGCCCTAAATCCAACGTTTAGTTTTTTTTTTTATTTTTATTTCTCAGTTTTTACTCAATTATGCAAATAAATTGTATAATGAGGGTATATTTTTTATAATTCATATTGTTACTAATTTAATAGTGAATTTAATAAAAAAAACTGCATGCCAATATCTTTAGTAGTTTAGGAAATATTAAGGTTTACATGTGCTGGAAAAGCGGGGCATTGCCCTCGCGTTACAGTAACTGTGTAGAGAAAAAAACTTCTATTTGTGATGAAAGCTAGCCATTTTGCACAGTGATAGTGGAGAGTAAAATAAGCAATTTTACCCGCAGCAGCAACATTTTCATCCCTTAGGGACACAGATGGCGCCACTTATTTCACCAAACTTCAAAGTTTTGTATAAAGTAAACGGCTCTACCGATTTTCATGATTTAAACGCCCAATGGTTGGTTTTTATACCATAATACATATAAAATATAAATAAGTCAAAAAAGTATTGGAAATAAAAATATTAAAAATTATTTTGTAAAATAAAAGTGTTTTCATTGATGATGACGAATCTTGTATTTATTCTTTCTAGTTTTTGACAAATACTTACACATCATTTCTCGTTTGCCTTGTCAAAGATGTGTACAACAACGTTAATGCCTAACGGTTCACGAGTTTCCTTATTTTATTCGGTATACGTAAATTTTTAGTCGCTTATTCTGAGTAAACTGTATTCAATGTATTCAATGAAGTATTCCAAATAAAATAAGGAAAGTCGTGAACTGTTAGGCATTAACCTTATTGTACACATCTGTGAGAAGGCAAACGGGAAATGATGTGTGAGTATTTGTCAAAAACTAAAAAGAATAAATACAAGATTCATCATCATCAATGAAAACACTTTTATTTTACAAAATATTTTTTATTATTTTTATTTTCAATACTTTTTTGACTTATTTATATTTTATATGTATTATGGTATAAAAACCAACCATTAAGCGTTTAAATCATGAAAATCGGTAGAGCCGTTTGTTTTATAAAAAACTTTGAAGTTTTGTTAAATAAGTGGCGCCATCTGTGTTCCTAAGGGATGAAAATGTTGCTGCTGCGGGTAAAATTGCTTATTTTAGTATCCACTATCACTGTGCAAAATGGCTAGATTCCATCACAAAAATAAGTTTATTTCTCTACTTAGTTACTATGACGCGAGGGCAATACCCCGCTTTTCCAGCACATGTAAACCTAAATATTTCCTAAACTACTTAAGATATTGGCATGCAATTTTTTTTATTAAATTTATTATTAAATTAGTGACGATATTACTTACAAAAAATATACCCTTTTGATACAAGTTTTTTGCATAGTTCAGTAAAAATTCACAAATAAAAAATAAAAAATTAGAAAACGTAGGATTTACGGCAACCATCATAGTTTTTTTTTTAATATTATTTTTTTGTTTGTACAATAAGTAATTTTCTTTCGATTAAGATATTAATCATTGAAATCGGTTCACCCGTTAGGCTGTTAGAAATTTTCAAAGTTTATTTTTAGAAGTGGCGCCCTCTCTGTTCCTAAGGGATGAAACTTGTGCTGCTGCGGGTCAAATCGCTTATTTTTGTCCCTTCTATCACTGTGCAAAGCGGCTTGCTTTCATCATAAAATGCAGCTTTTTTTTCATAGCTGCTAAGACTATAGACTGGCTTTTGCCATCAAAATCTTATCAGTCGCGGAGGGTAGCCATGTTAGCTTTTGCAACATTTCACGTTGAAGTATTTTCGCGCCGTGAAAGAAGTCGCGTTGCCCATCATAGATGGGCTGGTCTAATATGCAGATGGGTTTTATGTAATTCCCCGCCGAACAGATATTTTACTTGGGGACAGGCCGATTCTTGCCGAAATCTACGGCTGCAAAACCGGCCAAAAAAATGGTTTTCCCAGACTCAGCAAAGTCTACTCTACCAGCCTTGTTCTATAAAATAAGTCGAATGATCACCAGCTCTTCAGCTATAATAATAAATAGTAAATTATTGTTATGTTGTAATGATAATATTACTATTTTAATAACAATAGTATGAAATATTGATAATAATAATAATAATTAATAATAATAATAATGTAATGTAACTGTGATAAATATGAATACTTGTAGTTTATTCGAAATAAAGATATTAAATTAAATTAAATTAAATAACTTTGAAAATATGCCCCGCAACGAGATTCGAACCTAGGACCTCAAGCGTGTTTGTCTAACGTAGGTAATACCCACGAAGCTACCCTTTTTTTGCTGCTGCAGCATTTTCCAGCGACTTTTTCGAATCCCAATTGTAATTATATCGGCGAGTTTTTAATTACTCGCTCGTTACGCTCCCGGCCGTGTCCTAATGAGAGCCGAACGAACCGGAGCACTTACAACACTTACAATTTACCAGAGACGTGACTTTTCGTCCCTCTCGGTGTGTTGCATCTTTAGTTTTGCTGCAAGGGTTTTTTGCGAAAGTTTATAATGTAATTTGTGTTGAGCCCTAGATCTCGCTCGAAACGTTGGTTTTTTTTTTAAAGTTAGTAAGAGTTTTCAATCCGTGAAGTGTCGCATAAGGAATGGAATGGAAATGAATAATGGTTATTTGTTATGCAAGGATGGAAAATTATTGTTTGCAGTGAGTGCTTGTATTGAATACCGAGTTAGCGAAGGTTTCTAAAATTGAGCCACGAGCGTAGCGAGTGGTTCAAAAAAATAAACCTGAGCGTAGCGTAGAAGTAGAGAAGTAGTAGCGAGCGTAGAGAGGTACGAGACGCGATGCTGGATGGTGTTTTCGGACTTCGGACGTGTTTTTCTTTCAATATTTTAATCAGATTATGATAGATAAAATAGAAACAGTAAAGTTGATTACACTTAAAATGATCATATACCTAGGTGCAAAGTGGCGCTAGCGAATCCTACTCTCATATCGTATTCAGTGGACGTCTGAGAAACAATTGACAGTCTAGAATCGTAATTATTTTCTCTAGATTCACCCACTTATCATGGACAAGTAGCTCTGATGGCAGACGAGAAGTTACTCTGTGATTATTAAGATTAGGCAGAGTATTACTTGGTGGCATGGTGTTTCTAGAAGCATCTTTGCCAGGCCTTTCTTCCGGAATGAAATGGGAAACCATAAAGGTTTCACGGTAGAGGAATGGGATCGAAGAAAGAGATCTCTCTTGTAAAGATATAGAAATATCTAAGATGTTTTTTTTTTCATAATTTTTTTTTTAATTTATATCCGCATTTCACAGATCTCGATTATCTTTATCCAACTGCAATAATTCAGTTTAGCTCAAAAATTCACTGATCGTGAGCGAGCCTCTGAAATGTCTAGATACTTATAGATGTACCTAAAAGTGTTTCCATTTTACTTGGTACACCTTGAACACGTACTTGGATCTCAAGTATGTGAGATCGATGTTATTTGATAGGATTGAAGCTGAAAAAGAAACTGGTTTCATTTACCGAATTTCGAATAAATATAACTTTGTAATTTCTTTTGGCATTTGTCACTAAAATCAGCCAGTTGTACCTATGTTGCTTTTTATAACTTAGAACCGGAATATATTATATCACAGGCTGGAATGACTCGATCTCCGATTGTGTACAATAGCCGGCAGATAAATCGCGTAATAGTCCAAACACCGAACGCATAGGAACCTATTTGTGTGCAGACGCAACGTGATCGTCAGTAACCCGTGTTTGTTGGCAAATACATGAGCTATCGAGGTTTATCCTCTGCAGGGGCGTGTTCATGCTACGCAGATTTAGGCCGGCCACATACCGAGCTACCGACGGAATTTTTCCGTTCGGAAAAACGAATCAGGATTACTAACGAACTGTACATACTATCAGACACACGATTTTTCAGTTCGGAAAAATGAGTTCCCTTTCATAGTCAACATAAGAGTCTAAGAACATAACGCAACGCAACGTTGCGTCTAACTAGAAAACTAATCAGAGACTTTTTAAAAATGTTATAATATATCTATAAACTGTTTCGACGAATTATCAAACAAATAAGAGGAAATTTCACAAAAAGGGAACAAAAATAAAGAACAACGACGCACCACAGAGATTACTCAGCACAACATACTTTCCGTGCGGAAATATCTAACGTGTGGTGCGACTAGTATAAAATATATGGAAGTGTTGCGTTCGGAACGGTTTTTTTCCGTTCGGGATTCCTGAAATCCTGACACACAGGCTACAATACGGAAATTCGAAAAGAAAAATTACGGACGGAAAAAATAACCGTCTGTATGTGGCTGACCTTAGGCGGCTACATTGTAGGAGGCTATTCTAGGTGGGTCTTATAAATCACGCCTACTATTATAAAGGCGTACGTACCAATAGTCAAGGATGACCTTATCTTTCCTGTGGACTAGGCCGACTAAGCTGATGGATGGTATAGGTGCTGGGCAAGCCTACTCCATCTAAAACAATGTCCCAAGCACTGCAGCGAGCGCCAAGTGGTCTCTTCACCCATCTAGTGTGACTGTGTGAATGAAGATGCTACTGGACGCTGTATATATCATCTCATTACGTAGATGCAAAGGCCTTAGTTTTTAAACAGCTCAATTATACAAGTCTATGCTTAAAGCGCTCACAGCCTAGTCTAGTTGGACTAGCTAGCTATTCTTAGGCCCGGTTTCTGAGTTGAGAATTTTACTAAGCACATACTTACGTATCGCTCTGTCACGCTCTTTTGTGAGAAATCTGCAGAGAAAGGACGATACTTACCCATTTGCTTAGCAAAATTCTCAACTCAGAAACCGGGCCATAATCGATTAGCGAAGTTAAGCAACATCGGGCGCGGTCAGTCCATGGATGGGTGACCGCTAGTGACAATAATATCTGAGCGCTTCCGTGCTTCGGTACGTTAAACCGTTGGTCCCGGTTGTTGTTGATAATAATCGGGGGCCCTTTGGACACCAAAGGGTGGCCACTGCCTCCCACGATTACCTATACCTACCAGTAGCTCAGTCGCGCAGCACTCATCGCCGTTCCTAATTTTCGGTCTGACGGTTCTTTTCTTCCTCTGTTCTGACGTTGTGCTTTAGAAAAAACAAAACTAATTACAGTTTCTCTATAAATACAACCTTGCCTGGTGACAAGAAGCCGTTTCGAAGTTCAAAGTCACCGCGAGCGCACACAGCATAATATCCGTTAATTTTGGCAGAAACTCAAAAGCAAAGACGCCCGTCATGTCTTGCGCTGGATGGCAATCCAATGTGTTACGTTTGGTCTGTCCCACATTGGGGAATGACGAGATAAATCGAGAAGAGTTTTGTCTGGAAATGAGAAGTGAAGAGACATCACACAGGCTACTTAAAAAAAGGTCAGTGCGCGTTTCATAAATCTACAATTCATAGTTATGTTTATTATGACAATTCGATGCATTGAGTAGCCGATTAGAAATTAAAGAAGTAACAAAAAATGTTAGCTTACTATCCGACTACTCAATTAACATAAATTTTTCATAATAAACTATGAATAGTAGTTTTATGAAAGAGGGCACCTGGTCAGTCACTGAAAAGAGCTGACTGCGATTCTCAAGGTTCTTTTTTCGTCTCGCGTATTTTCAAGTGTTATTTTGGTGTAGGTACAACCCTTTTTCAAGAATTATTTAGAAGAAAATGGCCACAAACATTGGAAATTCCCACAACAACAGTTAAAGGCTCTTCAAACGATCATCCCGATCCAAATTGCAATTCCGCATCCATCACAATGCGGGACCCATGGGCCTTTATGGTCTTAAATTAAAGGCTAAAATGCAATACGTTTGATTGTACCGTAGCTCTATCTACCTCGTTTGTATTCAAAGCGCGTTAGGCAAGGTGAGTGCCGGCCGATGCACTGGACTAAGGTACCAACAGAGAGGGTATGTTCTTTATCACAACAGAGATAGACACTTAAGCCTGGTTTTCAAAGGCCCAGTAGCTTGCGGTCAGTGAAGGACAGTTACTGTCTGGCAGCTACTGAGTCCGTGAAAACAAAGTTGAGCCAGTAGTGACCGATCAGTTGATTTGTGACGTGACAGTGACTGTACTGTATAGACAGCAGAGTGTACAGTTGCTGTCTACTGGGTGGTCAGTACCTGGGCCTGTGAAAACCAGGCTTTAGACACGACGTTGTCTCTTGTCATCTCTGATCACAGAATAAATTGTAGAGTTTAACCTTTGCCCTCTACACTGAGACTGAGTCTAACCTTGCCAACTCTTTAGCCCCCACAATTTTAGCTATAGTAGGTATATTTTTCTCCGTTGTCTAGCCAAAATAGTGTAGTTTTCCGGGTCGTGGGAAACCTCCGTACCCACCTATAGGGTAAAAAGTCTATCGTACGTTTGAATTGTAATAAATAGGTTTGGTCGCACAATGCCAAATTATTCGCAGAATGCCAAAATTGGATATTTGCGCAAAACAGAACAGGTACTTTATGTTGTAATTTTTGCGAATTTGACAATTATGCGTATTTGGCACTGTGCGACCGTTTAACCATGATACCCTCTTTAGACACCGTGATTCATTCAAATACCCTTATTGGAAGAATTATATTGTTTTTATAACGAGAAGAACTCTCAAATGTCAAAAGATAAGGCTTGCTACAAAATATTGTAAATGCTGCTTTTGAGTGCCGCTGTATCAGCGGGTTGATAAGCGGAGCGCGTGAAATTAAAATGTTTACTTCACGTGTTACATTCTACATTTTACAGAACTGCAACAATATTATGTAAAACAAACCACAGTTCTCTATAAAAATCGGTCTACAGACCTTGAGTGAATCCGCTTTGTCGAAACTCAAAGTTTTTTGCCGCCCTTTTTCGTAGCTTCGTATGGACTCCCGACGTTCCGTCTTTCGTCTTGTGAATCGTTAAAAAAAATATTCTTTCTGCCCGTCGTCGCGGTCGGTTGTATTTTTTCCAGCACATATTATGACCATTTTATTAGCTCGCCAGTTTGCATCAGATTCTTCAAAGTATATAGATAATTGACTTTATTGTACATCAGAAAAAAAATATTTACAAGAATTTTCTTAACCTAAAAGTACAGACGGCTCTATCCGCCCCCGCCCAGTCCATGGCACACCAATTGCAACATTCCGGGCACGCGCCAAAGTTTTTTCCTGCACAATAGCACGCTGCTTATGCGTCGATTGTATAATAAACAAATCGTTGCCTCTTTATTTACGTTCGACCGATGGTTCGGCGAGTGTATTCTAATTGCCATTGTTTTGCATGCCGGTCGGGGTTGCGTAACGAGGTCCTTAAACTGAGGCCTTAGCCTGCAACGCAATGGCGTGTCGATGGCGTTTCCTCGTTTTTCTCCTACAACCAGAGAACCAGCGATAGATTCAAAAGCCAGGTTTCCTCTTTGGTAGGCCTGAAAACTTTACTTATCCTGCAGCCTGCAGACTTACGCTCCATTAAGCCCTTTGGTCTTTCAACGCGTTAATTACGCGCGCCTTTGGCCCCTCAATAGCCATTAGGATGGCTATTCCACCCTCACAGCTTCGTAGGTATGTCCCTCCTTTCTTCGCCGAAACTCCGGCCGCTTCCACGCCAATCTAACCGCCGAGCGCGAGACCATTCGGGATGAATTCAAACAGTAAGTTTGTATGTAAATGGCGTGCAATTATGTTAATTTGGAAGGAGTACGCTGTTGCAATTGCCCCTCGCGACGTTTTTATCGAGCTAACGGCGGTCCGTTCAACTTTTCAATGGGCTCCCATTTGCATGTTGTTGTTCTCACACTTGCTTGCCTTCGGCTTTTGGGGGTTGCAACAATAATAATTAGAGGGCACAAGATGGTCGGGCCTCGGGCTATCTGTGGACTAGTCTAGTAATCGGACTGGTATACAATCATTAGTCGGAGGCATACAACGTGTTACAAAACTGTGTTGACATACAAATTGCTCACTACCCGGATCGTCACTCTAAACTCAAGTCATTTTCGGATCTATCCTACACAGCTCCACTACCCTCAAATTTGCATACGGAACTAATTTCCGCAGTAAACGTACAACTCGAGGTGTTAGTCTCCGCAATCCGGGGAATCCCCATACGCCAAGACAAAGCTGTGACTTCGCAAATCCCAGCTATGACGTTGGACGGGATCTCTATGCAAATATCTCCGGTATCCACCCCTCTTGGGCTGAATTGGATGATGAAGTGTTACAGAAAGCCCGGTCAGGGTTCAGTGCCATGAATATCTTTCCTCGTATCCTCCTCGAAAAATCAATGGGAAATATTTAATGGCACACCAAAAAAATACTAAATGCATTCCAAAAAAACTTGGTTGCATAGGTTAGGTTAGGTTACAATATAGTTTTTTAGGATGCAATTCAGTATTTTTTTTTAAGTGTACGATTAAATACAACCCAAAAACAATCGAATTATGAAATTGGTCAAACAAATAGGACCTTGCCTATAACTATCACTGTTTGATTTTGGCATTGGTAGAGTTAAATGGAAATTTCCGAGCAATGGCGCAGGAAATTCCTTACTAATTTCCAGCTGTTTTGTAACTTTTGTATCGTAACCACAATCTTTTTTCAGGATTAGCATCTCTGAAGTTAGAAACGCCCTCTTACTTACTTACTTCCTTTGGCGCTACAGCCCTTTGTGGGTCTTGCTGCCGGTTTCTGAATTGTGAAATTCACTAAGCATATTCGTAAGTATCGTCCTGTCTCTGCAGATTTCCCACAAAAGAGCGTGACAGAACGATATTTAAGTATTTGCTCAGTAAAATTTTCAGTTCAGAAACCGGGCCTTGGCCTCCTCCACCGTAGATCTCCATTTGTCTCTGGCCCTTGCCTCTTATTTGCCCATCTTTCTAAGGTCTTCTTCGATGCAGTCAATCCAACGCTTTTTGGGCCTGCCTCTTGGTCTCTTCTGCTGTGGTTTCCACATGGTCATTACCTTTGCGGCTCTGGTGTCTGGCATTCTCTCCAGATGGCATTCTCCCATCGAAGACGTAGAAAGGCCCTCATGCAAACAAATTCGATCTCCGATTCGCAATAATATAAAGAGTGAGTTAGGATAACTCCACTGCGTCTTCTGTACATCCTAACCACCCCTCTCTTGTACCGGGATTTGTTCCTGGATTAACAGCTATCTAACTACTAGTAATCCCGCTAGACGGCGTCGCGATTGTTGATAGACCCAGCTTACAGACTTAGTCTAAGGCTAAGATATTAGGCTTTGTACAGCGACACTCATCGGGTACGGTAGGTCTTACCGAGCTGCATATAAGCGCGAATATCGGATGAAAATTGTCAGTCTCTAGCGTCGTAGAGTGTACAAATTGGGGCAGTCTACTTGTATGAATTATTATTTATGGTGTACCTAGTTTGGGAAGTCTAATTTATCAGTGCTCGGGCTAAGTATGACTGAGTTGTTGAAGTTTATTTGCACCGAAATGGCTGGTGAGATTTCCCTGAAAATTAGGTTATGTGCCGGAAAAGATGTCTTCTTTTGGTGCCATCTCCTATCGGAGGTCGGCTATCATTACGGCAACTTTGGCCCGTGATCTTGCGGCTCGAAAGAGCTGTCATGAACCATTCTACGAGATTTTGGAGCCATGAAGTTTTTGGGCGGCCTGGTCTTTGGTGACCCTGTATTTTCCCTTGCAGAAGGATAACCTTCTATTAATTTGTCGTTTATCGCATTATGTAGCCAAAATATTGCATTTTCCTCCGCTTTATGGTCTTCAGGAGCTCTACGCGTTTGTTTATTGTTTTTAGCACTGAGTCATTATTTGCTTGCTGCCCTTATTTGTAGAAAACATTTAGGTACCCTGATTACTGATAATAATGTGCTTAAAGTGGTAACAGTGTCTGGTGGTTTGGTTTCTGAATGGAAAGATATCGATAACCAACGACGATGTTGCATAGGGTAAAGGAACCAGTAGTCGGCAAAGTCCATTATTTAGGTGGTTGGAGGTGCTAGAAGGACGTAACCAATATTAATTGAAGCTCCGGTTACTTAGGTTTCAGTAAATAAAAAGATTATTCTTCCAATTCATACTGCGATGGAGAAAATTAGCGTTAAACAAAAAAAATACCCATTTCTCTAGTACTCGGCCGCCTATCACCTAAAGTCGGCCATGAGGTAGCCAGTGGTCGGCCGCACCATTTAAGGTATGAAAAAGCAATTGCTTGTGGCCGACTTCTGGGTTGACAAAATTTCTTCGAAACTAAGTCCAAAAGTCGGCCATTTTACTTACTTACCATCGGGTTGTTGCCAAAATAATATTCTCAATGCTTTGTGAACTCTATACAGAAGAAAAAGATATGTGCCACCTGTCAATTTGGGCTGCTTACGTGAAATTTACAGAAATTCCATAAGTCGGCCGGGGGGCCGAGTACTGGCATTTGTATGAAATTACTGATCCCTATAGTTGGCCCCCTGTTTTTTTTATTGATATCACAAATAAGGGTTTATTCAAGTTATCAAGAGGTCAACAATTAATTAAAGAATGAGAATAAAATAAAACATGGCATACCACAGTACAAAACGAAGCGAAAATTTTAAAGATTTGAGACTCCCTTCAACTAGCAAAAAAAGATGGCGGACCGTGATTCTGAATTGCAAGTTATTAAAACGTGTTTTTTTAATAAACACAAATAAGTAAAAATATAACAAAATATTACGGGTATCGTTAATTAATCAATGAACAATATAAAAATACAGATAAAGCTATATGTTAAAAACTACACTAGATATTGAATTTTAAACCCGCAATGGCCGACTACTGGGGGGTGGCTGACTTTAGGCACCTCTACCTTTTCCGAGATAATCATTATCAGTTTATGGTTTTTGTTTTGATGGAGTTTAAATTAATAATTCTATCGCCACAATATCATAACTTATCAACAATTTGGGGTCAGATATGATAAGATTACGGTGCTCAAAAGTCAAACGTATCTATGAGTTTGACTAGTCACTCATTGGTTCGATGTTTCCGATCCTGTAATTTTCAGCAAAATCTACGACGATTTTCACACCAGCGTCGATACAAGTCCGGAACATTGTTTTTATCTCGCATAAAAGCTTCTCATGTCTGTGCTCAAATAAATTAGGCGTGTTTCATTAAGTAATGCCGGATGTAGGTCATGCTTACCATTACATTTCACTAGAGTAGCTCTCCTACGTTACATAAAAGTGCTTATCTTTAGTGGGTCGGTTCAGATGGCAAGCTAACATTACTATTTCCTTTATGTTTATACAGGGTGGCCCATTTTTAGTAGTCCAAAAATTATTTGATTTTTGCTAGAAGGCACTGTAACTGATTGTTTATAAGAAACTTATGTTATACCTAAATTTAAAGTTTAAAGCTGTGTATTTTTTGTGAAATTCTCCAATTTTGGATACAATATCCACCATGGTGTAAAACTTTTAAATCGAATCAAATGAAATTTGGCATAAGAGTAGCTAAATGACCTAGCTAGCTCCCAAACTTACATTGTGTTGATAGGCTTTCCCATTTGATTTTAAATTTTTTGTAACTTTCTGTATGATTTCAATAAAACTTTAGATTTTCATAAAATCACTGTGGAAAAAAATGTATAGGAAAAGTGCTCATGAACGGACCAAAATTCTTTAAGTAGCTATTTGACCTAGCATCATAAAAAATTACATACTGTGCGCTTGATCGCTAAAACTTTGAAGTTATCATTATCTTGGGAAGCTCTAAGCGTCAGCTATTGAGATATATTTTCGACAGAGCCTCTCCCTTCACCGCTGTTGTGTGGTCATTCCACGAACCTAGTGACATATGCAACTAGCATCGTGGGTCGAATGCTAGCGTCGATCCCGGATCTCGCGGCGGGACTTAAGACCGGGCCGGGAGACTTATGTCTGCTGCGTGGACGCTGCCGCGCATGCGTGAAAGCGCAGTCGTACCGATGGCAACGGAAGCCTTTAAAAGTTTTCTTCTTACTAGGTTGCCTATATTTTCCCCGTTGTCATGCTCAGCGCCGACGAAGCCGAGCGGAAAAACTTATGGTTAGTTTTTTAGGGACTTAATATAGAACGCCGGCCGCTTTGTATAATACCAACCATTCCTCATCCGAATACGTACAGCCATTTCAGCTTGAAAGAGTAACAAACACACACACCCTCTATCTTACCCTCGAACACACATTTACTCACCCTCACACTTACAAACGTATGATTTATTGAAGGAGCGAGCGAAGAGAGCGAAGTTTTCTGACTCTACTGGAGACATCCGGCGTTTGTATGTATGAATGAATGTTCGTTCAATATCTTGAGTAAATTTAGTCGGATCGTTATAAAATTTGGTAGTCACGTAAATTAAATTAAAACAATTTTTAATTTCGAACATGAGCCAAATTGATCGAGGGATTGCCGAGATATGGGGTTGTAAAGTTTATATGCAATGCGCGTGCGGCTGCGCTAATGGTGTTAGAAAAAAGTTACACATCGCGAGTTCGGGGCTAACTCTAGTTAGTGTAGTGTGATAATGTGAGTAGCATGCACCCGTTATGAAGGGTGAAACACACCACTGCGGGTCTACGTGGCGACCACTGTCTGCCAGCCGGCGGTGCATATTTACAATGGCGGGACGACCTCTTGACTGACTTCAAGAATTCTGTATAAAAAGAACTTCCAATGTGCGGTATCATATTATTATTCGATTCTGCTGAAGTAAGTAGGTCAAAGATTACCAGGAAATCCGCATTATCCTAACGAATTCAACGTATTTGTACTGCGGCCAGATTGTTTAACGATGTTTTATACTGTATCTCTGAGAATAATATGCAATACAGTTTTTATAAAGCTTAAGTCTAGGTATATACTTGCACGTCGCCATTCTCTCTACATTCCATCAATAAAGGAAAAGATCTTTATAACCGGGTCAGGCTAATTCTCGGGAATCTCGAAATCAACACATCTCGAAGGAAAAATCTCATTTTACGGCAAATGTCACATCTCCCTATTCTCACTAAGTCATCCTCGACATAAGGCACGAGATTTCTGCGAGATGTTTGCCTTTTTCGCTCGACATGACATGACATGACTCGGTAGGTAGCTGAAAGCTTGTCTCAGGTAGTTTATCTGCAGCCCGTACAACACCCTGCAAACCTGCAAAGCTGAGGAATTCTAATAAAGCAGCGGCGTAATGCGTTTTAATAGCGCGTTGCGTAATCATTTACTATTCTCTGATATATTGTTCTATCTGGTAGTAGTGCGGGAAAATGCAAGGCACGCCTTGTTTTCTTTTATTGTAACAGTGTAGTGTAGAATAAAACATGGCCAGCATAATCTTCAAAAATGTCTTATTGTAGGTATGAATTTCTTCTCCCTTGTAGAAAGAATTTATCTCCTGAAAAATACGAATATGCAAAGTTTCATTCTACTTTTTAACCCTCGACATTTTAGATATTACCTATGTTTTCTTAAAATCGATTTAGCCGTTTATGAGATTTTTGTTAATTTGAAGCTAAAATATCGGGAGTATTTTACATTTTTAACGAGTTTATGTTGCAAGGTGAAAACAAAGCTCACGAGTTTTGAAACACGAATCAATATACCTAGGTCGATTTCATTCCAAACACCAATTAGATGCTCCACCAACCTTTATCCTAATCTAGTTTTCACGTGTGTAATTCATAAAACATATTCAGAAGATAACTCCGCTACCAAACGTATTTGCAATTTGGCGTTGCATTGCATATGAGAGAACATTTCAGCCTGATATCAGCTCTGTAACACAACAAACTATCACCAAAAGGCTCATATTTGACTTTTCAGGTCGTTTCTTTTGGCCTTTTAACTTTCAGCTGCAAACTGGGGTTTACGTCTGTAACGCAAGTGCGTGTCGATAGGTTCCCAGTAGAAGGACAAAACTGTGTTTTCCTCGTTTTTCTCCTACAACCAGCGAACTAGGTAATACTAGAGTATTATTCTAGAGAATTAGAATATTCTTTGCTGTACTAGAAAAGCATTAATAAATCGTAATTGAAGCCTACAACTGGGAACCAATCGAGGAACCACTGCGTTACAGACTCAGGCCGCCGCAGGTAGAGTTGCACTGTAGAAGTCACTGGTTTAATTCCGGATACCATATAAGTAGGTTTGACTAACGTAAAGAACGTATCTTAATGATAACGGAGAAGGCTAATTTCGTGGGAGAAACTGATTTTCTCAGGTAGGTACACAGCTTGTTTGCTTACCGCCATTCTTCGATATGCCATCATGCCGATTTTTTCCTATTTTGAGCTAGTTAAAGCTAAACTGATCTATTTTTGTTCAGCTATTTTTAGTTCACGGTAAAAACAAAGTAGGTAGTCTTTTCATTATTGTAAACAACAGAACAACAATAATTCAGCCGATTATGTGAAGGGGGCAAATCTCTACAAATAAGGGGGCAAAGGCAGAAAGGGGGCAAGAAGCGAACAGACTGTCTGGTCTACGAAGCAGTGGCACTGCCCAAAAAACTTGTTGATGACCAGAATTTAGCTTCATAAAACACTGTGATTTTTTTTAATTTCCCGCCACGTTGCTATCGTCTAACCTTAACTGCGCGTACTTAAGTTTTCCCAAAACAAACTCGCGGAAAGCTCCCACATTCCTTGCCAGCCCCGTCCATTTCTCTCCAGCCATACTTCTGGCTTGTTTAGTGCCCAAGTCGCGCTATCTCGACAAAGGTCGCCCGACTGCAACTTCTCGAAACTATTTTCTATTTCAGACTCAAACTGCTCCTACAGCTCAGCTGTTACCAGTCTTCAATGTGTTGCGAAGTAATGGACGTATATATTTAGGTATAAAAGCTATAAAATCTGCTCGTAAATAACCAGCTATTTGTCCATGGGCACAAGTGGTTTTTGTAGTTCAATGAAAAAAGCTTTTGGTTTTCAGGGATTGCTCAATCTCTCGATTTCATTAGTCATCTTGATAAACATCGTCAAAGACGCTCGGGTTGAAAATAATTCGTATAATGTGTCTCGCTTTACGAGTTGGAGAATCGTAAAATCAAAATGGCGGTGCGCAATCGTCACTTTTGTCTTCGTGTGTGCTCCTAAATCGGCCGTGTTTTCAGTCAAAATACATTTTCGGCCGTTTTAATTTATTCCAAAGCTATAAAAGTAACAGGAACGAAACTGCACGGCGAGGGAATCACACATCACGTAGCTCAGTCGACGGATTACGAATGTTTATTGCGGAATTACGTGCGTGCACTCTGCGATGATGCGCGGTGCAACAGGAGTAGTGCGCCAAGATGGCGCGTGTCAAGATGGCCGCGCGTGTTTTTTTTCCACCGGCATCTTTACGCGTGTGGCGCGTTTTTGGCCAGTGCCCTGCGGTGACGCGGCCGACCCAGTTAGGCCAGCCAACCGGTGCCACGGCCAAGTCCAGGCGGGTATCCCCGATGAACCGGCGCCAATATCTATAAAATAAATTGGACTAAATAAAGAGGGAAAAAAATAATAATGAAGGAAACCACGCGGTCCGGTTTGTCGCCAAAACTTGGCGAGGTGAGTGAACTCCAGTGTTTTGGCGTGCCCAGTTGGAAGTTGTCCTAATAGTTTGTTTGGTTTCATAAGGGTTACACCTATATCTATCAGCGTTACTACGGACCGACTGTTTGTGCGTAACATTTGACGTCATTGTAGCCGATCGAATCCAGATTTTCTTTTTATTATCCATTGGATCTCCTCGGAGAAGAATTTATTTGAGTGTGTATTTTACTTTTGTTTCTATCTAACAACCGCAGTACTCTTGAGGCATTAAAATACAAATGCGATATTTCATACCAGCAATGCTGAAACAACATTTCTTGCATCCACAGTAAATTTTCCTAGACATAGGTCCTATTTCCGCCGTTTCATATCGCGAAATGATGTCACCCTACACCAGCATTGGAGTAGTCAGCATTTACTCTAACCTGTGCTATTGCCAACTATCTTTTTTTACTACTCAGGTCTCATATTTGCCAAATAGATGCATTTTATCAAAAGCCGTGTGAAGTTTTTACAACTTTCTTTTTACTGTTTTCGCTTATTCTTTTTGGCGCTGCGTTTTGTTTACGGCCAACGTTCCGGGGGGTTTAAAAAGAAAATGAATATGTTCTCTTTGCGAAATATTTGTTTTTTCTTCTGAGAACTTATGGAGGGTAATTCCGGACTGTTATAATAAAGGAAGGAGGAGAATCTATTGGCTCGTTGACCTGATTCGTTCAGAATCACCCCCAGTAGTTCAGGCTACCAATATTGATTGCGTAACTGATACCCTCTTTCTTTGGCGAAGCATTTTTCTTGCAAACATCGGTCGGTACGTTGATTGATTCTTTCTTTTATTATTTTTGATACAGTTGCTTTTCTGTGCATTCTTTAAGAAATATGGTATCTACATTCGACGGTATTAGAAGGGAATTTTTTCAAACCTAATTTTGGTACCTCTTTTATGTTTATACGTTTTCATCCATCATCATCATGGCACGCTCTCGTGCATTTAAGGCAGTTTTTACCTTAACTGTCCTGAGCAGACTGGTTAGTTGGTAATCGCAGTTTATCTTTGTCTTTTTATGTAGAGTCTTCGATACAAAATCAAAACAGAAGGTCTAAAATTACATTTGCGGACTCTATTTTTGTCTACCCTTACCATAAAGCTATGGTATAAAGGACAAGACAAAAACGAAGACTAAAGCCGCGTCTACAGTTGCCATCTTAGGCCTACAGACAACCCGAGAACTCCGCCAAAACGCATTGTCTCGCGCCACCAACCGATCTCCCGATCACCCCCGCCGCGGGGAATTCCCGCCGCGGACAATGACGTCACGGGCGCTCTGGCCAAGAGCGAGCACCTCCAACTGGTCCTGCCAAGTGGCTCCCTGAATGAAAGTTTGGCATGCCGGAGCGTCTGCCGCTAACGCCAAAGAGCAATGTTTTGACGGCTCCCGTGGACCCCCACCTCGCCTCTCTACTATGATTCTGGAGGCTGCCAAGTTATTTTGGTTATCGTTCAGGTTATTTCGGTTGTGGAATCGTGGCCGCTGCGCTCCGATCGACGCGTTGTTTTGTTGCGGTCGTGTGAGTGACTTGTGACTTAATGCCAAATGTAGTTCGGTCTGAAGAGTTTGTTAGAAAAAGGGCTCTACGTCTGTTCGAGATGATTTTTTATTGTAGCGTAGTTGCAACGTTTACTCACGCTTATTGGGTGAAGTGATCACTGATCTGATCAGTGATCACACATCGAAATCGGCAATATTATTAAGATGAGTAAATAGTAATAGGATAGGTTACGTACCTTTCGCCAACACAAATATGTCTAGGTATCTACTGAGAAGGAAACTTATAGCCCAGGAAATGAACGAAAAATAGAAAAAATAATTCGTGTAAAGCCAAATTTTGGCACAGTTGTAGAGGAAAGTGTCCTGAACAACATACTAAAAGTACTGATGGGTAGGGGGGGAGCTAAGGGGGGGAGGGGGGTGTAAAGGTCCCTTTTTTCAGTTTTTTGTAAATAACTCGAAAACTGCATCCTATAGCAAAAAATGACCAATTACTGAATTAATCTACATAAAATTCTCTACAAAATATGGTAACTTTTTTTTTTCTAGATCGATAGAATAAGGAATAATGGCGGGAAAATGATTATGTTGTCGCTTCAGTATAGGCCCGATTGTAAGCGAAAGTGCGACATCGCTCTGGTGTCGTGGGTTTTGGGACCACGTAGCTGATTGGGGTGTCAAAAGACGCGTCTTGACGAGGGCTACACAATAAAACAAAAACTTTTGAAAATACTTAAAAACTGTTTGTTTTTTAATCGAAAAAATAAAAAAAATGCGGTCGTTTTTTGCCCGATTTTGGTGAGAAAAAAATCATATCTCGAAAACAACATAATATATTGAAAAATTTTAAATTTTATCTTATAGATATAATTTTGGACTATATAAAAAAAAATTTGAGGTGCGTTTCACTGATGGGTTATTCAGAAGTTGTAGTTTGGTGATGCAGAGTTTACGCGCGGAGAGCTCTAAATATGGCGTTGAGAATGGAGTCAGGTGCCACAGGGTCGTTGGTGGTCACTGGTTTTAGGACCATCGTCTCCTCTGGTCCAACCCCATTAGGTAGGTGGTAGGGATTTTCCGAATCATTGTTGTATCTGTAAGTATTTAGGTCAAATGCACCGTCACTACCGCGCTCACGCACTAAGCTCCGCGTCATGAAGGTACAACTTCTGAATAATTTATCAGTGTTACGCACCTACAATTTTTTTTTATATAGTCCAAAATTATGTCTATTAGGAAAGTTTTAAATTTTTTCGATATCTTGTTTCGTTTTTGAGATATGATTTTTTTCTCCCCAAAACCGGGCGAAAAACAACCGCATTTTTCATTTTTTTTCGATTATAAACAGACAGTTTTTAAGTTTTTTCAAAAGTTTTTTTTTATTATGTAGCCCTTGTCAAGACGCGTCTTTTGACACCCCAATCAGCTACGTGGTCCCAAAACCCACGACACCAGAGCGATGTCGCACTTTAGCTTACAATCGGGCCTATACTGAAGCGACAACATAATCATTTTCCCGCCATTATTCCTTATTCTATCGATCTAGAAAAAAAAAAGTTAACCTATTTTGTAGAGAATTTTATGTAGATTAATTCAGTAATTGGTCATTTTTTGCTATAGGATGCAGTTTTCGAGTTATTTACAAAAAACTGAAAAAAGGGACCTTTACACCCCCCTCCCCCCCTTAGCTCCCCCCCTACCCATCAGTACTTTTAGTATGTTGTTCAGGACACTTTTCTCTACAACTGTGCCAAAATTTGGCTTTACACGAATTATTTTTTCTATTCAGCATTTTTTGGTCTTCGTTGCTCAGGCTATTATTTCAATACAACAAAAACAGTAAAAAACCTAAAGTATGACGATCGAAAAAGTATGCAAAGATGTTTTGAGGTTATGCCGTGGTACCGTTGCAAATCCAAAAGAAGAAAGGTTTAGCAAACAATGCGAATACATTTATTTGAAAAGTTGTGTACATAAAGCTTATAAATCACTTCGACATATTTGCATGTTAAGTAATGATTCAAAAGGGACAATACAATGCAATACGCATGTTGGGGGCGTGTGCGCTGAATCTTAATCGATATGAGTGTAGTTTTTAAGCATCATGCATGACGCGTCAGCGAAATAAATATGCAATTTCAATGCGGTGATGGATAAGCTTATAGATCGATTGCAATTGCATTTTACCTACTACGTTACGTGTCACTTTATCTGTGGTAGGTATTCGGAGTTTTGTAACTTTTGCTGTAGGTCCACGATTTATGTACAGACGACAGCACGTCAGACTGTACATTTTTGTTGTAAAGTCACCCGTAACGCAACCGAGTCTCTACTCGGTTGCGTTACGGGTGACTTGCACTCTTGCTAGCGTGTAAAGGTCGACGTGCTGTCGTGTGTCCTTGCCTTTTTCTTGGATTGGCGCGACTTATGGCGGGATGTTAAATTTTCATCTTTTATGGTTTTTGTAAAGATAGGCCTTTCTTTCGTATCTTTCCATCACGCTCTATACTAAAAGAGAGAATTCAGACAGAGCACTGTTCCTCTAGATTTGGTCCTTCTCCTTCTGCTTTGATCCCGTTAGGCACTTCTTTGATCCCGCTGGGGCCGACACAAGGGCTTTCTATTTGGTATTTCAGACGAAATTATCTATCTTTAGTTAGACGGTAAAATCACAATGGTTCATGATAGTACTATTTGCATAGCCAGACTTTGATACTAATAATAAACTATTCAGATTAATAGTACCTATGTAGAGACATTATCCCTTACTTAAGCCTCAAAATGCTCTTAGTTGGGTAACAAAAGATCCCATTAGTTCAGTATCAAAATGCTAGTGTGAACGGTTCTAGATACAATTTTTATTAATAAATAGTTGAACGTCAAAATGCCCATAGTTGGGCGCCAAAAAGTCCCTGTTAGGGCGCCAAAACAAAGAAAAACATGTACCTATTATTTCTAACCGCGAATGCTCTTGCGACTGTTTTCAGGACGAGTTCCATCCGTTCATAGAGGCACTGATGCCTTTCGTCAAATCCTTCTCGTACACCTGGTTCAACTTGCAAGCGGCGAAGCGGAAATATTACAAGAAACATGAGAAGCGGATGAGTCTCGAGGAGGAGCGGCACACTAAATATGAGCTTCAGGTGAGTGGGAAAGAGATGAAACATAGACCTCAGAGCGTAGACTAGCACAGAAAAATAGGTATATTACCCCTTAATTAAATACTCAGCAAAAGGGACAACTGCATAATGCCTGAAGAAAATCTACAAGTTCGAGGTTTCGTATACCCCATTTTCCTCTTTCAAAATTGGTCTTTTGAAAAAATTTCATCACTGATTTCACAAGAAACTTCTTTATGTCGGACCGTCTTAGCAACTATGCATATCTTCATCTTAGCTTCCTAATCTATACAGGGTGTCCCATAAAATAGTGTCAAGCGGAAGTCCAGAGATAGAGCACCCCTAGGGGTACCCGAATCACCCCCATGTATGTTCTGCGATTTTTTGACGTTTAGAAGTTATGAGGCATTTAAGGTTTTTTTGGGAAGAATTAGGTACCTAGCATAGGTTTTTATTTTTTAACTTTTTTTGGATTTAACTTTGTTAATATTTTTTTTTATTGGGGTCTTAGATAACTAGTCTATCACCATACCACAATGTTGATCCAAAGTTCAAAAATGCCGTTTTAGAGAATACATCATCGAATAAGTTAGTATGGGGAGAGAAAAAAGTAGGGGTCGTTAAATACAAAAAAAGTAAAAAAATAAAAACCAATGCTAAGTAATTCTTCCAAAAAAAACCTTAAAAGCCTCATAACTTCTAAACGTAAAAAAATCGCTGAACATACATGGGGGTGATTCGGGTACCGATAGGGGTTCTTTATCTCTGGACTTCCGCTTGACACTATTTATTGGGACACCCTGTATAACATTTATAAAATATCAAAGAAGTAGAAAAATAACATAACATACAGTAAGAAACCTTTTACATAATTCCAGAACGAGAAAGCAGAAGTGAAACAAAAATGGGCTTCCAGACTGCTCGGCAAACTGCGCAAGGACATCACGCAGGACTGTCGGGAAGACTTCGTGCTCAGCATCACAGGGAAGAGACCAGCTGTCTGCGTCCTGTCCAACCCCGACCAGAAGGGCAAGATGAGGCGGATAGACTGCCTTAGACAGGCGGATAAGGTAAGAATGTAGTTGCGTTTTGGAATTGAGTGATTGTTTGGATCCCGCCATAGTTGGACCAGAAGGGCCAAGAGAACATGGATAGACTGCTTGAAGACGGATAAGGTAAGGAACTAAGAAAATAAAAAAAAGGTGTAATTGAGATCAGTAAAACAACATCGTGTGTACAGATTTGTTATGAGGTTAAAGATTCCATCAGGACAGGACTTGAACCCGCAACCTGTCGGCGCTCTACCAAGATGAGCTATAGAATAGAGCATTCAGTGGCTCCTCTACGATATCTATGTCGATATGGCGCTGTTGCTAGGCGTCCTGGCGTATTTGCTAGCGTTTTTTGGTTCTTTGATGATATTAAAAATGATGAAGTGCCTACAAAAACAAAACAGTGTACCCGCATGTACCTTACCACCTTGAAATATAAGCAGTCGTCGTGTAGTCTCTCAATTAACCTAACAATCCATTTTTGTTTCCAGGTGTGGCGCCTAGACCTAGTAATGGTGATCCTATTCAAGGCCATACCACTGGAGAGTACGGACGGGGAGCGTCTGGAAAAGCACCCCGAGTGCACCCAGCCAGGCCTTTGCGTGAACCCCTACCACATCAACGTATCAGTGCGCGAGCTCGACCTCTACCTCGCCAATTTCATCAACAGCTACGGTAATGGCAGCGACGGTCAGCCAGGTCTCTCGCTCTGTTATACTTCCCCTGTTTTGTGGTGCATCTACACCGCAGATACTTTTTGTGGAGCTATACTTTGCAACATGTTGATCTCATTGGCTCTCAAGTCTACGAGAACAATGTGTTGTTCACACAATGTGGCGGAAAGAGACATAACTGTGTCTGGGGTATGCCAAAGCTCCAGTTACTATGAAAGTTATGTTATCAATGTTGCTCAGGGAAAAGTAGCTGCGGTATGGTGCACCATTTGGCCCATGGTTCACCAAAGCGGAGACAGGATGCTGCTTTGATGGGCTGACTCATCTCAGCCTTGGTGGGATATGGGCTTTAGACCCGAATTCTTGCCATCTTGACGGAAGGTGAGGTCGGCAAGAGTTATCGTACACCGTAAGATCGTTTGCACTTTGCTTTCGAATTACCTAAATCTAAGACAGAGTCCGTGCAAGTTTTGCAATACCAGCAAAACCATTTCCACTGTCAGAATTGCAAGAATTCAGGCCTTAGGCTCGTGTTACAGAATTAAACTCAGTCGCCGAATTATATTCTTATTAATCCGAATTATGAATTGGTGGCAATCCGAGTCATAGTTCAAAACAGATATCAACGCTCTGTTTAGTTTTGTAACACCACATCTTATTTGACCAAGACTTTCTAGCATAATTTGTAACCTAACCTAACTGCCACCTTAAGGCCAATGCATGTATTTTGAATGTGTTTGACGGTTGGTCCTTCTGGAGTCTTGAAGAAATAGAGTATTCATCACAGCATTAGTGCAAGCGTAAGACCTCCAACGCTATGTGCTAGTTTGGGTCGAGAAGTTGAAGGAAAATAACATTTGAAAATCATCTAACGATCATAAAATATCCCGCCAAAATAATTATAACGCCGAGTGTATGGTTTCAGATATCCTAAGTGGTTCTGTCTCACCCAACCCCTCTCGCGAGAAAGAGAACGAACACGAGGACAAAGGCAAAGGTAACGGTCGCGGCGCGTCGTCTCGGTGTCGTGTCGTGTCGTGGTGTCGCAGTCTGTGCTGTGGCGGTCTGTCTTTCGGTCAACTGTCCTGAACTCTTGAGTTAGAATCTAGCGAGATTACCTAGGTACCTAGCGGCAAACTAAAGGTAGGAATGTAGAGTTAAGGTTTTGGGTATCTTCTTACTTGAGAGCTCTGAACCTTTACCCCTACTTTTGATTTCAGACCCACAATGTGAATCTCGCTACATCTTTAAAATACTTAGTACTTATTCCTCCTTTAGGACGGCATTAATTTTTAGGTTAAATTAATTAAAAATTAATGAAATGTATAAACAAGTATAACAAGAAATGTATAAACTGGTTATAAAATTTTAATATTGTTGTAATTATTCCATTCGTCCATTTGAGCATAATTTTTGGATTCAGACTAGATTGCCACAGCACAATCGCAGACCAAACCTTTAAAAGCAAAAATCTGCACAAAACCACGTTTTTGACCGATTTTGTAGCTTTGTGCATCTGTGAAAATTTTTGAAAACTCTTCTTAAACCCCCATTGGCTTCTTCTATGCACTCACACTTTGACGCTTTTGATCAAACTCCTTAAAACTTTTTCAAGATTGTCACGAATTGGTTTGTTCGATGCCCGTTTTGGTTGTTTTTTTATTTACTTTCTCGTATGTAGTCGGTGTTCCTTCTCTTTCACTCTTTTTATCTTTTTCGTTATCTTTGCTGTTCTATATTTCTCGTGTATCAGCAATATCTGCCTTTGAATCATTGTTCTGAAGAGCAGCATTGATGATTGCGTGAAAAGGTTCAGTTTTGGCAGAAGTACTGTGAGTCAAAATCAGATCTTTTCCGCGGTTGTTTCACTTTCATGTTGTTGATGTATTTGATGTTGTAGCTTTATTAATGCCAGCCCTGTAACTTAGACTCATGTCAGTGCAAATAGCTTATGCTCCAAAAAACTGCACCTGTGAAAAAGTAGGAATTGTCTGCAATAATAACGAAAAACAACAACGATCTATAATAACAAACCATATGGACAAACATTATGCTCGATGTTACTTGATTCAGTATTCTCTCTCAATAATTTAAAGAGTCAGAGAGAGAGCAGACATCGGCATATGGAGCTATCAAATTATATCGTTGTCCGATATGTTTGAAGTGTTCTGACTGACATCGCCGCTTCTGTCACACTGCCTAAGAATTATGAGAATATCTTTAGCAAAAAGAAGATTGGCGTTTTCCGAACTTAAATCCGGAATACCACTCGAACTTTTCGACAACTTCCAACTTTCGCAAACCAAGTTTCCTGAAGCATTCAGCCTATTAGCTCACTCCTATAGCATCCTAGTTTATTTACAGATATGAGTTTAAGTACAGTACCATCAATCCTGAACAATTACCTACGTCTCAACACTGTTATGTTTTTGATACCTATAGATCTAAATTTGCTGTCTGATGGATCAGATTTTTTCGACAATTCATTAAAAATTTTTGTTTCAACAATCATACTGAATGATTTTTTTTCATGTCTATACATTATCAATAATATTTTTTTCAACAATTTAATCGTGATTGATGCACCTATTCAGCGGGAGGTTGACCCACAAAGAAAAGTCAGTATGGAGATGCTTTTAGATGATTTAATAGTGTTGAGACGTGGTTGGTCGTTCGTTGCCTTTTGGTGTTGATCGTACGCTAGCAGCTGTAACGTCTGAAATGCTCGTTTCAGGCTACACTCACAATCCGTACAACGGTGTAATTTGCAACGATATTATTTTAGCAACTGGAGTCTTCTCGTCAAAGGAACTGTGGAAGTTATCGAAAGGTACGTTTGCATTTGTTTCTTTTAAATTAACATAATTTATGCCTTTAGCAGTTTTGGTTTCTTTGTCATTGGCTACTACTTTTACTAATCTACGAGTATTATCTTCTTCTAAATTACTTTCACTAAAACCTTTTCGTTTATTTTCACATAAATTCTTACTTTATGTTAGCGCTGTTGTTTTATCCATTAAAATTACCATACATACAATATTGTCGACAGAAGCCAGTTCATATTTTAGCTTCAATAAAAAATTTTAACTGACAATAGTCACAGATAACTGCTTGTGATCAGAGCCACGATCGCGCGCAGTTTTAGTTCTTCAGTTTCATCGACATATTCTTTCAGTTTCGTCCAGAGCCGTTATACTTACCGCCACCATCTGTTCCAGCGTCCATCCTCCAGGAGTCGGGCTCGGAGTCGCCAGGGGGCTCCGGGGGCGGGATCAAGTTGGAGTCAGGGTATTACTGCGGGTACAACAGTCCGGCTCCGCCCGCCTTCGAACCTCCTGCTGAGAGGGCCACGCCCTCGACCATGCTGGTTGGGCAGTGCTTCAGTAAGTACCTTTTGATGTTTCCCCATACTTCTCTTTCACCCATTCCTCATAGCTGAGGATCGCGAACATATCGTATTTACATTGATCCTCTGTTATATGGATCAGCTGGTAAATTCTTCCTCCGGCATACTTATTTACCTTTATTGCATTAGACCATCTGATTAGTTCCTCGCCTTTGAATCTTGTTGAAAAACATGATCTTGTTTTCGTCTCACGATTGAAATAACTTGTGTCCTTGAAATATATATCTGAGATATTTACTGAAAATAAAATAATAGGTCAAACAGGCTACCATTTCAAGAATCACCCTTTTATTCGTCTCACCATTTAAAAAAAATGAATAACAATAGAACACCCATGAGGTCAAGTAGTTCAAAATGACAACAAGTGATGCACACTGCTAAAACAACTGCCACTTACCATAGAATGCAAAGGGTTCACGTCGGTTGCCTAATTTGGATCTAGATTACCACACGCGGGGAATAGCAATGAAGAAGTGGTAGATTCAATAGGTGATTGACACCGATTTTATGTTTTAGAGTATGGGATCGTTAAATGTTTTTCGATCGCGCGAGTTACTTAGAAAATACATAATATGTTTTTTTTTCTACTCAGTGATTGCTTCTGTATACTTGGGATGGTGACCTAAAACGAGGTGCAGTATAATAGGCAGGCAACTGATGCGTTGGACTGACAACATGATCAAAAGTATAGGAAATGGCGGGCATAGGAAGAGATTTACACGCAGAATTGGGACCAGAGTTGGGGTTGACGAAAAAAAAGGGAACAAGTTGGCCACACCTGCTACTATTTATAGCCAGGCCATCTCATAGGAATAATATGTTCGGAGCGCGAAAGGGAGAAAGAGAAAGGCACAGATACAGAGAGGAAATTGAAGAGGAAGAGTACTTTTACTTATTATATCTAATTATATTTCCGTCCACTTTTCAGGTATCCCCCACAGTTCCTCCGGTCTCAGCGCAGCTCAGTCCCCGCTGGTGCCCTCCAACACAATCTTCTACCAGCATGCGCCGCCGGCGGCTGACGCGCACTCTACAGGTGAGGGGGGTGAGACAAACACTTATTTTATTCTTTACGATCGATTACTCAGGCTGGGACACCTGGAAAAAACTGGAAGAGGAGGAAGAGGTGGCAGTGAAGGTGTGCCACAAAGACGAAGGTCAGTCGAAGTAGACCTCGCACTCTATTGGTGAAGGGGGTGAGGCAAAACACTTTTTGATTCATAACGTTTTATTTCATTAGCGTGGGGGCCAATTATGGAAAATGTCGAAGACGCAATTTTCACAGGAAAAAGATTTCCTCTCTGAAGATTTTCTAAGAAATTTGCGTGTTCGGAATTCCCAAGAATAAGGCCCGGTTTCTGAATTGAGAATTTTGCTAAGTAAATACTTTACTATCGTTCTGTCACGCTCTTTTGTGAGAAATCTGCAGAGACAGGACGATAGTTACCCATTTGCTCAGCGAATTTCTCAATTCAGAAACCGGCAGTAAGACCTCTGATTGCAAGGAAAAAAGTAGAAAAGAATCGGATAGTGAATACAGGGTGTTTAAAGGCCGCCAACAGAGCCGAAAGGTACGCGTACTAGACACCAAAACAAAGTACTTTTTCGATAAATTACTACTGGGAAATAATTTTGGTTTTTTAGGTTATAATTTTGGAAAATATTTTATCGCGTAATGAAAGTGTAACGCAGACAATTCATATTGCGCAAGCGTTGACATAAACTTAGGCTACTTACGCTCGGGGTGCCGATGTTTAGAATACATTGCGGGTTGCAATTTCAGCGTCGTTTTTTTGTAAGAAATAAATATTCAAACTTTTAACACATTTCTGCAAAAAAAAAAATTGAAAAGTCTGACTTTGAACCTCATTATCTTGGAAACCGTTGACACAATACGTAGTTTCCCGCTTTGTTGGCGGTCTTTTAATACCCTGTATAGAAGAGAGCACAAGTACAAAGGCAAGTTGAAGGAGACCTCGCAGGTGAGCGTGTTGAAGCAGCAACTTTTTGATTAAAATTAAATTATGCTTGGTTTGTCTTCGTTGATCAAGTAGAAAAAATAGGAGAGGATCGTGCAGTGAAGACAGAAGAGAGTGAAGTCGTATCACAAGGACATAACACATGTGAGTATTCCGAGTCGAACAAAGGGAAACCTACCATGAGAAAACTCAAGTAAGCCCAGAAGTTTATTGTAGGTATTTTTGTATCTGTACTAGTCTCTTAGATGCCATGATGTACCATTGAACCTAAAGACATAATGTCAATGTCTTCAATAACTAATCAGCGTATTGAGCAGTTTTATGTAACAGCCAACAAACCCTATCATTAAACTCTATCGCTTTAGAAGCAATCACTCCCTTTTCCAAAGACCTGGCTGAAACCCAGGCTATAGAAGAAGAAGAAGAACAACTCTCCGAAGACCAAGCTCACCACTTCCCTAATTGAAAAGACTCGTACCGCTTCCTCTCCGCAGCCGACCCGCTGACGAGCCAGCACAATGCCAAGTATGACGCCACGCCGCAGGACTCCCTGGGTGACTTCGTGACCTTCGTGTGTCAGGACCCGCCGAACGATGTTCAGCAGCTACAGGTGAGCTGATTGTTTTTTTAAATAATTAATAATGTTTTTCTATTAAATCACGGTTTTACTCACTAGTAATTTGTCGGTGTAGCCGACTAGTTTCGGTTCTCATTCGGAGACCTTCTTCATGGAGAACGAGCCGGCCCTCGCGACGCCGCGGCTAGTCTCGAACTGCGTTTGAGTAGCCGCTGCGGGCGCGCATAGAAAAATGTGCAGTGCTCTCGAAAGTTTAAGTTTAAAAAGTAGTATGAGTGAAGGTGCCACTGAGCGCTGTATTAATCATCTCATTACAAAAGTTGTTCTATGCCTGAAAAAGCTCAATATAGACCAAAAATACAAAAGACAGGAGGAGTATAATAATGGCTCAGCCAAAAAGCATAAATTCATAGATTTTGATGAGCGAGCAAATAAAAGAAAGAGATGGGATGAAGTCACGGAAAATTTCCAAGATAAGAACAGAAAAAACTCATTATTAGTTAAACATTATTAAACACGAAGCCTAGTCCACAGGAACGGCAAGGTCAATGCGTGCGGAGCCCACTAAGCCTTAAAAAAAATTGAAATAAAATTCATAGCCACCACAGGGAGTTCAACCTAGTCAGCAACTTACAGTTGTTACTACCCACCACCACTTATGCTGAAACTAAAGTCACTGTTTAATGTTATGTACTTTATATCGGTTCCAGGTCCACAGCCTCTCCAGAAGTCCGAAGCCAGCGTACTTCAGCAGCTCCATGCTCCCTCCGCCGCCTCTGCCACCCATGGCCAGACCGGTCGCTATCATCAGATCTACAGGTAAAGACCTACTCGCGTCATTAGCAAATAATTACTTTGGATCAGATCCTGTTTTTGGGAGGAAAAGAAATGGTCCTAAGATGGATCCTTGCGGAACTCCTGTCTTCACCTGAAAACTAGGGACTTGCAAATTGACAGCGATTGACGTCGGCTTTTAAATCCTCCCTAAAATGTTAATATCATAAGTTCCAAGCTATTTTTATTAACTTAATAGTAAGTTGTGTTTTGGGATAAAAAAAATCTCATAATATCTTCGGTAGATTTCAGACTACCCTTATTTCGACATTAGACAATAGAGCCATCGAACTAGAACCTGTCGATGCAAAAAACCGCAATGGGGCTCTCCATCATTGGAGGTTGGCAGTCAGCTCTTTGCACCGTTCTTTATTATCCATCGCTGTACTGAATATTTGTTCCATGGATGTTCAATCAGACGTTGGGAACACACCAGACCGAGCGATAATTTTGAGTCACACAATACATATTTCGTATTGAATTCTTTGTAATCCTTATGACGATTTGCTTTTTCTGTCTCCCAGCCAGTGAAATGGTAGGCGGCAGCGGGGCTGGCTCCCCGACGTCCCCGGGCGAAGGACGATCACCTCCCACGTCGCCGCGACGTCGCTCTCCGCATTACCGACCCGACTGCCACCCGCCGATATCGCACTTCAACCACTTCCATACACAACCTTCACCTGTAAGTTGCTGGATTATTCGCTTCATTCTGATGTCGTGTTTAGTTTTCTTTGGTATTATTGACTCCCACTTCATAAACAACTGCCACCTGCAATATCAGCTGTCTTTTCATTCTTATCTTATCTGATGCACATTCTTCTAAGGGGTAACCCAAGTGCAGATAATCCCTAAGATGATACGCACATTCTTCTAAGGGGTAACCCAAGTGCAGATAATCCCTAAGATGATACGCTCGCTAGTCTATAAAGTTTGATTTTGGTGCGATTGGATCAAGTCTACTAACAAGTCTGCTGTCCAATAAATAGTTCAAACTCTGAGGCAAGCTAATGCCATCACCTTTCACTAAACCAATCTTATAATGCTCTATAAATACGTATAATCTATTAAACATCTAAAGCACTAACGGTACCCGGAAGATCGAACCAAACGTGCAAGAGATCCGTTCTCTGAGAGACCAAAAAGAAAGGAAAAACTTGATTAGAGCTGGCCTTCCTAGCCATGGGCAGAGATAATGGAATGCACCCAAGTGTCTGTTCCAGACACCGAGAGAGAAGAGAGATAGAGAGAGATCTTTCACGTCTGCCCACTTCTGGGTATGCTTCTCATATCCCTAATGCCCACTCATCTAAATCTTCCAACTCCTTGTTCCAGGTGTTTAGCTACGGCACGCTCAGCGGCGTCGGCGGCGGCCTGGGGGGCGTGACGTCAGGGGGCGCCGTGTGCACGAGCGGGGGTGCCGTCTCGCCCCCCGGGGGGCTCGGGATGTACGCCCCGCGGGCGCCCCCGCGCGCCCCGCCCAGGTACATGTATGTTGTTGTCCTGTCTTTTCTAAGCTTTTTCACTGCATGGTGGTTTATAAAATGTTAGATGTCAGGCTGCTGCATCCATAGTGCATGTGCGTGGGTGGGGCACACAAGGGCGTCGTGTGCACGCATAGAGCCGCGTTCGCGTTCGCCCTAGTACCTGTATTATAATTTGTAGTGTCTTTTTGGGTGACGCTGGGTTGTAGTATTTTGTTTCATCCCAGCAGTGGGTTTTGTAAATGGGCTGGCAATAGATGACCTAAGATTTGTTACGACAGGCCCAGGCCCAGGTACAGTATGTTTTTATCCTGTCTCTACGCTTTTTCTCTGCATGGTGGTTTAGTTTAGACGTCCAGTCCAGGGGAGCTGCATGCATAGGGTGGTGCCCCACATGAGCAGAAGGGCGTCCTATGCAGGCAAGTAGCAGCGTTTGCCCCTTATACTATGCATGCTTGAAAAGGCTTTAGTCGATGACGTCAAAATGGTAGCTACTCAACTACCATCAAGAAAATTTATCAACTTGTAAATTGTCATTTTAACGTTGGTTGAAATCTTGCAAGGCAGGCAGATGATACTCTTTTGACTAAACCTACCAGTGGGCTTTGTTTGGACTTAATTTTTTAATTCCTGAATAAACAAAAATTAAAAAAAGTAAAATTAAAATGAGCGATTGAGAATCTCCGAGATTGAGCTGAAGGCGCACAATCCGCCGGAGCCCTATGCCCTTCTACTCATGTTAGTCAGTGTCATGTCAGTCATGCCAGTGACAAAGTATTATATTTTGTTGGCCGAGTATTGCGGCCAAGCGTATTCCAAGACCTCTCGAATGCGGGTAGTCGGGCTGGTTTGAGCAATCTTCGCCAGCCCTTGCTCTTAATAAGGGATGACTGAATGAAACTGATGATGATGACGGTTTCAGATGGAACGCGGCCCCCTTCCCAACCCTGGAGGAGGAGTTCAACATCATGACGGCGCCGGCTGGGCCCGACCACGTGGTGCTACTGGATGATGGTGAGATTTTGTAAAAAAAGTAACATGTAGCCTGTTCAATTGTACATGTCCCACTAGCTGGGCAAAGGCCTTCTCTCAGAGAGAGAGTTCGAGCTTAATCACCACGCGTGCTCAATGCGGGTTGGCGATTTTTGCGTTGAGGGTATAAAGCCTCATACGCTCAGGTTTCCTCATGATGTTTTCCTTCACCGTCAGCGAGTGGTATTGCTACTACAAATTCAAAAATTTATTTAACTTTGAAATTAAACAAAGTCATAGATACATGCCCGCACCGGGAAACGAACCTAGGACCTTTCGCTTCGAATCCACTGTTCTACCCACTAGACCACCACCGCTTGAGATTTTGTATTTTATGTTTAACTAGTTTTAAAGGATATATTCTTTACTTTGTTCCTAAGTGTAAAACCGTGATAATATTATGTAGCCTATGTAATGTTATTCTGATGTCTAAGCTATCTCTATTCCAAATTTCATCCAAATCAGTTCAGCTGTTTCAGCGTGAAAGAGTAACAAACATCCATCCATCCATCCATCCCTCCATCTATACATATGTACTAGGATAGGAAGTAGGATTTTTCCACTTTTTATTTTTACTAAAGCACTAACCCTTGCTAGGTACACACGACGGCACGTCAGAGTGTAGGTACACTTTTGTTGTAAAGTCGCCCGTAACGTAACAGAGTAGAGTGCTAGCGTGTAAGGGTCAACGTGCTGTCTGGTGTACATTGGACCAATGCTCAATAATTAGTAGAGCGCCTGAACAGTATGCAAGAGTTTGCGGGTTCAAGTCTTGTCTTGGGTGAATTTTTACAACATAAAATAAATGTTTAAATATGCAGAGCTCTTTCACTTGCACTTTCAATGTTACATTTTGTATTTTTTTTTCACTAGCGCTTCAATGGTTTGCCATTTCATTGAACTAACGAGCAGTAGACATTGCTCACGTCATCATAATGATCTCCAAACGACTGAACAGAATTTCCTAAACCTTAAAATACTGTCGACCTTTTGAACAAAAAAATAACTCTATGCTAAATAAATATAAATCAAATCAGTTCAACCAATGACATTCCATTACAAAGTTCAACTGTTTAGTTAGGAGCTAAGATTCTATACACAATACACAAATACCTACAATCCATCATCTGTTTGTTTAAGGGTATTAAAATATGTCCTTTCGTAGGTTTTTGTAGGCGGCTGAAAAGAAAAGTGCGTTTTTGTCCACTTTTCAATTAAATGCAAATTAAATGTGTAGTTTGTTAAAATATGCTCGTGCAAATCCAAGAAAGAAAAATCTAAACTCAACTGTTCCGTCCCCAGAGCGTTTCTTCCAAACCAACGTCATCACCTCGGAGCCGACCGCGATGGACACAGCAGGGGCGCCCGTGGGGCCCCCTGTCGGGGACTCCGACGACATCGCCCCCGACAAGTCCGCCCCTGACCTCCACTCCCCGTGATCGACGCCCCTCGAGGTGACCCTGACGTCCAACCTGACACCCGCGTGCCACTTGCCGTCGAGTCATCTGACGTCCGCGCCCACCTATCTGACCAGCAATCTGACGTCCCTAACGTCATGTCAATCCACCTCGGTCGTACGCTGGACGCCGGCGCCCCCGCCCCACTGGCGCCCCGTCACACACAGAACTGTGTAAACTTTAAAGGTTAAAAGAAAAGTTTTTAATTTCAATTTTGATGTTCTTTGGTTCAACCAGTTGCGAAAGACGTAGTGTTGTAAATACAAAATGATAAAAACAATGGTGGCGGATTTAAAATTGCCTTTTGTAGTGACAGAAATATATTCCGGACGACGCAACCTTGTTGCGGCGCCCCGACTCGTAGCGCCACCTAGCGGATGGCTAACGCATTACAAGAACGTGCGTTACTTCAATACTCCAATTTAATAATAGGATACGGAACGTAAAAAACAACAACAACAATAATATTATTATATTATATTCTAATATTTTTATAGGGTATAATAAAAAAAAAACGTATGTTATGATCAAGCCTTCCAGTAATTTAGTGAATTAAAAAGAAGTTACAACAAGTTGCAGCTTGAAATTGTTATGTTGCTGAGCTGTCAGACAGTGTATAGGCTGAGAACGGAAAACATATGCTTCCATGTATTACGAACGTTAATGTGCGTTGCGTATTTATCACGGACATTCTATTGCAAGCATTCATAGCTCCCTAGTAAGTAACCAGTACAAACGAAATCGAAATCTAATGAATGCTTTCTTTAGAAAATGTTGGCGATGAGTACGCACTATTAAAACTATTGTTTATAGAAAAGAAAAAATCGACGAAAGTGTGATATTCTAAGTTGTTTTTTGTTTCGTTGTTGTGTGATTTGTAATGAACTAGCGTAAGGTAGAATCGGTAATAGAGTACGATTTTTTATGAATTATTATTTCTTTTTATTTATTAAATAAATTTTAAGAAAGACGAGCCTTGCTTAAGAGTTAGATTAGTTGTATATTAGTAGCAATACAATTAGTAATTTTTAACCTATTTTTACGATTTGATTGACAAGAGACCTATTATTTTATTACTTTGGGATGTGATTCATACAAACACATTTAAAGTAAGATTGTAGTAGCTGAAACCCCAGATATTACGTCAATTGAAAAAAAAATAACAATTATTTATTTTAAGAATCATTTTGTTTTCAGATTGAATATATCTAAAAACAAATTATTCTCTAAATAAATAAGAAATCGAATGGTAAAAACATGTTAAAAGTAATAGTAGTTCGACATTTTGTCGTGGGACATTTTATAGGTGCCTTTCATAAAAAAAAAACTACTAAAATATGAACAGAAATTATTATTGAGAAATAATAATGCAATTTATAGGGGTGTAAATGGAGAGTAGACGTGCCGTTTGTTTAAAAGTCAACACGATTATACTTTACGTTAACAGAAACATTAAAAACTGAGATTTGGATATTATTTTAGCACTATTAATAATAGGCGAAGTATAAAACATTTTTTTTTGTCGTAGACCTACCAAACATTTGACAATTTGTTCATAAAATTGTGGCCATACAAGAAAAGCTAGTCATTAGTGTTACAATGTAAATTAAAATATGAATAAAAAATATTTACATACATTTATCCCCTTACAGTTTATAGTAAGGGGTGGTACTAAATTGTGGCCAAATTACAATTAATAAAATCCAAAAAATATAAAGTATTGTTTTCTGATAGTTACTTAAAGGCTATAGGTACTTAAGAGGTATAACACCAACTCAAATAATATAATTAATAGATAAAAATGTCCACGCGGTTTCATAAACGAAAAAATACTTTTTGTCAGAATTAGTAATGTTTTTTACAATTGAAGCCGCGTATGCACTAACATTAAGAATATAGAATGATATACTTTATTACATAGCTGCCTTTTCTTTTTAAATTGAGATAACAGCGTTAAATCAAGCCTTACTATTGTACACTACCAGTTCTAACTATAATAATATGGGTTACTTAAAAACTATATAAAGAAACGTAGAGCAATAAAATAGTACCTAGACATGACGTAGCAATAATAAGAACGAAGCAATAAAATAAAAGTAAAAATTATGAAATCAAAACGGCTTTAGTGAAGCTAGAGTAACGTACTGAAACTAGTTTGTTCGGATATTCGCGATGCGCAGATATTTTTCCAAAGTCAATGTAATGGACAGACTGGTTTCTCAAAATAGTGTATAAAAATAACAGTAATTAACGGACTGTCTGATGCAATATAATAATTTATTTAGCAGTTCAAAACATTTATAACATATTGGGTAACTGAAAACTATTTTTAAATGACAAACAATATTTAAAGTTAGTTTTCAATGACCTACCCGTCAGTTAAAATTAGAGTCAGCTGAAGCAGTTCAATTACTCAGAGGAAATTCGAGAAAATTAGTCAATTGCTAGCAGTAATTTAGAGATTAAAATAAAAGTTATAGAAATGACACTTAAGGCTTTTCAAATACTGTGGGTATAAATAAGATGAATGGTACAATCCGAATGGCGAAAACTAGAAAAATGTGGCAACAGGAAAAATACTTAGAATTGGTGACGAATTTAAAGTTCATTGGTGCCGAAAAATTCTAGACTGTGATTCAATATTGTTCATTCAGAACGTGTCTTATATTGAAATAGTTGTCTTTGTATGATTGGCAAATAATAAAAACATTAATATTGAACAAAATTATGACGCAATTTATTGTGCCACTAAAATTGTTACTATAAAGGTCAAAATATGTAAATGAAATTGGCAAAGTTTTTACAGCTGATAAATATTTTTTTTTTCAGTTCTTTTGTAGCAACACTTAATTATCTAGTACTTAGAAATTTTTTGGTTCGCTTCGCGAGTGCTAGATATAGCAATTACTTAGTTCACATTTTGCAGTTGATGAATATTATGAACATTGTTATTGTTTAAGCACCAGTGTTACGATATGAAGTAATAATTGAAAGCCTAAACATTATGTGCCTTAGATACAACAATATTGTACTATATTTATGATGCGTTCTATACAACGTGCTAACTAGAAGTATAATGGTAAAACGTTAATTTTATTGCATGGGAAAAATAGGTTATATTCATTCATTTACGCCGGCTTTTGTGGTGAATTTGTACTAACGTTCAGAATGTTAGTAGCCATACTTACTTACTATGAAAATGCCTTCTCTTATTTTGTGATTGTTTGGTTAAATTAAAGTTTTTTGCAAACTCCTAAAACACCTTTCCTATCATATTTGTATATTTATGTTTAAATATCAAAAAGTTACATCCATCCACCTGGATATTTCGTTTATAAAAATATTGTAATCATCATCGATAATTGTACCTATTGTATTAAGTAACGCTTGGAAGCGTAGTCGCTGAAAATATTACCTATACTTCTACTATTATATAATTTTAGTAATATTCCTACATTGTACCCATTTAAGTATATATACTTTTACTGGAAAGTACTAATATGTATCTTAATCTCTAAAGAAAAAATATTAGAAGCTTTTGTTTAACAAAAAGCATAGAAGAAAAAAAACTTCTTGAATGGCTTTTTAAAATTACCAGTTAAACTTAAATCAAACATACATTTACGAAACCAATTCAAAAGAAAAACTTTTGCACATAATTTTTGTACAAACATTTTTCTTTCTCGAAATTGTATTAAAAACAGATCCGTCTTATTATTAAGTTTGTGACTTTCAGAAATAAATAACATACGTAAATAGTATAATTGTAAGAAACTAATTAACCAATAGTGAAATACTCTCCTAGTTACGTTTTTAGTTAGTCCATCTGATGTGCAATTACTCTTAATAATTATTTTTACCGAATTAATCGAGTGAATATTTTAGTTATTGTGTATTTTTAATGTTTGTGTCCATCCATGTCCTTTTCATTTTTGTAAATATGTTCTGAATTAATTATGTAATTTACATTAGTTTTTTTTTTACAATTACCTATGTGTTATGTTTGATGTTTGTCTTATTAGGGTCCTTTAAACACTACTTCTAGTTCTTTTCATTAAATATTTTCAAGCCGTAGGCACGATGCGAATCAAATGATCAATTTATATGTATTATAAAGATAAAACTTATGAACTATTGTAAGAGAAACATGGTTATTTCATAGCTTTCCTCTTACCTACTATGAAAATGTTACCCAAAAGCAATAGATCATTTGATTCAACGATAATAATTAATAGATAGACATGTAAAAATGTTACAACATGTATTTTTAACGTATACATAGTAAGATATTTATAGAATTTTAGTCGTTTAATTATTTCGAACGACTTGTTATAAACAAAATTGGTGCTTGAAGCTTAAACAAAATAATTGTGGACACGTCAATACGTGCAGGTATGTATTGTCATGGAGGTACAGAGCATATGACATAGCATGCGTTGTTATGCTTCGATTTGATACGAAATTATTTACTCGCAATAAAAATATTACAAATAGATGTGTACGCCGATGGAAGGTTACTGCGTCCGGCGCGCGTGACGTCATTTTGACATCACGTATTACGAAGTAAAATGGCATGAAATAAAACAGAGGAAAAACAGCTTTCCCCTAAAATAATGATCTCAATCAAATCACTCTATAATTTTATAAGTGAATTTTTTTTTTACATCCATGGAGAAGTGAATAATTTCGTATTTTAACAAACGAAGCAGTTATAATAATGTAGGTAAACTTTGCTCAAAATATCGACGAAGAAAATAAAAACTGAAAAATGTTACAGTTGCAATACAAATGAACGAACACAATCCAATTGAGTTTTATTTTCTATCTTCTACTTTTCTACAACCATAGGTTTTACAGGTGATTTTCCGCCTACCAACCACATGGAAGTAAAAAAACCGAATCCTTCAATCTCAGTAGATCCATTGACCTGCCCCTGTATTATCTAAAATATCCACCGTAAAAATAACGTATTTTAAATGTCAAATAGAAGATAAAAACTAAAACCCGACTACTAAAAGGCTTAAAACAAGACCTGCTTATCCTTAAAATAGACTCATAGATAATTAATCGTAGTCGGAGGCCATCGGTTTATCAAATGCGAATGTGGTGTCCTCCGACTACGATTAATTATCTATGAGTCTATTTTAAGGATAAGCAGGTCTTGTTTTAAGTCTTTTAGTAGTCGGGTTTTAGTTTTAAACTTCTATTTTTTTTTGAGCTTTTTAGTAAATCATTTTGGACGATCATCCAGAATAGATCCGAGAACGGCAAAAAAATACACATATTGGTATTTTTTGTTCTATTTGTTATGTTGACGGTACATGTGTTATACATTTTTGAAAAGGTCTTTTAAAGCCCTTTCATTTGATATCCATGACGATGGTATTCGATAATTTTTATTTTTAGGTCCACCACTTTAGGGCGCAGCACAGCGGCCATCTTGGTTTTTTTCAAAATTAAACTATCCTATGTTACCTGGGCGATTGAGAAAAATCCAATGACACCTCATTTATTAATATCGGCCCAGTAGTTTAGGCTCTGCGAGGGAACAGATGAACACACAAACACACACACATACATACCCACATACATACATACGCTGCTAAAATCATAACCCTCCTTTTTGCTTCGCGTAGTCGGGTAAAAATATGTATATTTTTTGTGAGTGCGACGTAGGTAATAATTATTTTGTACACTACATATTACGTCGCGCTCCCAAAAAGATACTGAATTTTTCATTTGATATCCATGACGATGGTATTCGATAATTTTTATTTTTAGGTCCACCACTTTAGGGCGCAGCACAGCGGCCATCTTGGTTTTTTTCAAAATTAAACTATCCTATGTTACCTGGGCGATTGAGACAAATCCAACAACACCTCATTTGTTGAAATCGTCCGAGTAGTTTAGGCTCTACGAGGGAACAGATGAACACACAAACATACCCACATACATACCCACATACATACACACATCCATACATACATACATACATACATACGCTGCTAAAATCATAACCCTCCTTTTTGCTTCGCGTAGTCGGGTAAAAAATAGATTGTTCATTTCAATAAGGGCTATTTTCGAGAGTTTTGACGCTCGGAGATTGAGTGGAATTTTTACATAATAGAGGCGAGGATCCATTATGGATATAGTGAGATATTTTTTTCTTGGTAGGTCTGTTTTTTACCAAACTGGATCTGATGAGATTTTTTTATTGCCTTCAATCTCATAAGATCTATTGACCAGAATTCTAAATGGTGTCCCAAGCTTTAGGTACCTATCTACGAAATCTCTATGAAGAGCTGAGTCTTCTTCTTTCTCTTTGTTCCCAATACTCCTCCGTAGATTCTACAAGGGCTTTAAATTTTTTTGGTAAAATAAAAAAAATCTAAATGGAGCTGGGCCGGACATGTCCGCCGCATGCAACCGGATAGGTGGGCGAAACTCGCCACCGAGTGGATACCGGCTGTGGCGGTCGCCGCAGCCGAGGTTGCCCAAAAAGACGATGGCGGGACGAACTCGACCAATATCTGCCGGAGTGGTTAGAGGTTGCTCAGGACCGAAAGACCTGGTCTGAAAGGGGGGAGGCCTTTGCCCAGCAGTAAAAATACCAACAACCGACGTAAAAAAAAAAAATTTTATTTGAAATTGAAATAAAATTGTTTTTGTTCTGTAGGTATCGCTCTATGTAGAGGAGTCTTCTTTTTACCCGACTACGCGAAGCAAAAAGGAGGGTTATGATTTTAGCAGCGTATTTATGTATGTATGTATGTATGTATGTATGTATGTACGTATGTATGTATGTATGTTTGTGTGTTCATCTGTTCCCTCGCAGAGCCTAAACTTCTCGGCCGATTTCAACAAATGAGGTGTCCTTGGATTCGTCTTAATCACCCAGGTAACATAGAATAGTTTAATTTTGAAAAAAAACAAGATGGCGGCTGTGCTGCGCCCTAAAGTGGTGGACCTAAAAATAAAAATTATCGTATACCATCGTAATGGGTATCAAATGAAAGGGCTTTAAAAGACCTTTTCAAAAATGTATAACACATGTAGTGTCAACATAACGAATAGAACAAAAAATTCCAAAATGTGTTTTTTTTTTGTCCTTCTTGTTTCTATTCTGGGTGGTAGTCCAAATGACTTACTAAAAAGCCCAAAAAAAAAATAGAAGTTAAAAACTAAAACCCGACTACTAAAAGGATTAAAACAAGACCTGCTTATCCTTAAAATAGACTCATAGATAATTAATCGTAGTCGGAGGACACCACATTCGCATTTGATAAACCGATGGCCTCCGACTACGATTAATTATCTATGAGTCTATTTTAAGGATAAGCAGGTCTTGTTTTAATCCTTTTAGTAGTCGGGTTTTAGTTTTTAACTTCTATTTTTTTTCTTCCTTGTTCGCATTACGCTTCCGTGGAGTTAGGGGCCAACAAGAGATTTCCATTTGTGTCCATGGCTAGGGAGAGCTAAAAAGTTGAAGAGAGAGATCATAACATAAGGCCTTCGCATCTTCGTAATGAGATGATTTATACAGCGTCCAGTAGCACCTTCACTCCCACTAGATGGGTGAAGAGACCACTCGGCGCTGCAGTGCCTGGGACATTGTTTTTTTTTTAGATGAAGTGATAGGCTTGCCCAGCCCCTATACCATCCTGACAGATTAGTCGACCTAGCCCACAGGAAAGACAAGTCACTACGTGTGGGCCACCTAAGCCGCGGGTTTCCTCACGATGTTTTTCTTCACCGTCAGCGAGTGCTTTTGCTACTTCAAATTCACAAATGTACCTACGTAACTTTGAAAAGAAACAAAGGCGTAGGTACAGTCGGCCACACGCTAGGATACCCCTTTTTATTCGATTGGCGCCCTTATACTGCGCGCGGTAAGAGCTACCATGGGGTATCTGTGACTGTGGCCGATCGTACCGTACATGCCTGCGGCGGGAATCGAACCTGGGTCTCTCGCTTCCTAGTCCAATGTTCTACCACTAGACCACCACCGCTTTTAATTTACCCTAACACGCGTGCACTCTATTCACGCGCTTACCTACATTTTGTGAAATTGTGACAGGAATAGGTCTCACAAACACGCTGTAAGGAAAACAATAAAGCTAGCCCCTAATTCTCGAGAAGTGATTCCATCCAAATCGATGTTTGACGGATCGCTAAAATCAATGTGGTCGATGCGTTCCCAAGCGTTCGCTCTACGTGGCTCTGCGAAACTCAACCTTACTTCGACAAAGTCCTATAAAGAACAAAAAACAAGGAAATCTAGCCTCTATCACAACGCAACAAAGTAGAGGGGAAATATTATACGTGACAGTTGCAACTCTGTCGCTCGAAAACTAACAACGAGCGGATAATCGACGGCCAGCCTTATGCGATATCGATTTTACTAGGGGCTGCTTTCGTGCATAACGCACGGCGAAAACTATTCCCGTCTCCGTCTCGCTAAGCGGAAAACTCAACGCGGCAGAGAGAGAAGGCCTTACGTTTTCAGCGCGGGGGTTGACGGGGATGGCGGCCCCAGGCGTTGTCATGGTAACCGGGCTACATAGTTAGGGTACGATTTCCGATAAAGGGGATCCTCGTATCAATTTTCGATATTTTCTTTTTAGGTCACAGCTCGCTTCGGAAGAAATTATTATGAATGAGCTGGTCATAAACGTAAGGATGATGGATCAGACCATCACTTTTCGAGTGGAGGATAAGGACTTCGAGCTAAAATTCAAAGGGAAAGATTTCCATATTGATTCGGTAAGGTTTTCTTTTTTGACAACTTTCGGTTAAAATTTATTATTTGACATTTCGGTTAGTTTGTTCGCGTAAGCATTGAAGTATATTTAGAGAAGGATGTATATTGATTATTTTATCCAATATCCCGTCTAAATTACATCAGGGTCGCTTCGCTGAGAGGATTATTTTATAAATGTAATTCTATTGAAACATGTTTGGCGAGTCTTTATTTTCTTCTGAAAATAATTTCCCATGCTCACTGACTCATAAAAAATATGTTGAGTGGTAATTTCACCCTTGTAAAGCTAACTGTAGCTAATGTAGCCACTAGGTTACTGTAGCAGTCTACAATAAAAGGCCTCAGTGAATATGGTAGAGTCGAGGCGTCATAGATTATTGAAAAATCTCGAAGTTATTAAATCTATCGAAACAAAAACAATATCGATATCATACGGTTATAACCGATGAGCTTATTCTGTAAAAAAAACGCACAGTTTGTTTGATACACTTTATTGCACACAAAAATAAAAAACTTAAATAACATTATAGTGAGAGAACGTGTACAAGGGCGGACTTATTTCTAAAGAAATTTCTTCCAGCCAGCCCTGATTTCTTCCAGCCAGCCCTGCTAGTCCCCAAAACAAACAAAAAGGTGTATCCTACAATGTCGCTGACTATCGCTACATGGCTGGAAGATAGTAGTGTGGCGGGAAATTCAAAATTTTCACAGTTTTTTACATTTTGTAGCTAAACTGAACTATTTTTGTTCAGCGATTTTTGGTTCGCGAGAATAAAACCGTATTCCTTTCATTATTGTAAACAACAGAACAACAATAATTCAGCCGATTATGTGTTCTGGTCTACGACAAGTTTTTTGGGCAATACCACTGCTTCGTAGACGAACACATAATCGGCTGAATTATTGTTGTTCTGTTGTTTACAATAATGAAAAGAATACGGTTTTATTCTCGCGAACGAAAAATCGCTGAACAAAAATAGTTCAGTTAAGCTACAATGTGTAAAAGTCTGTGAAAATGTTGAATTTCCCGCCACCTTGCTATCGTCTACCCTTAAACGCGATAGAGTTCGTATGTTACATTAATTAGTCTCATCGTGTGATTGGTTTGCCATTCCCCGATTTCAAGCTAGAACAACCCAATCCTACTGCGAACTAATGCAGCTTGATGGTTTTAGTTTGATTACTGTTGAAAATTAGTAGAGAAGGGTCAATACGGTTTTACGGTTGTACCCTGTAGTATGTACACACAACAGCACGTCTACGCTTACACGCTAGCACTCTACTCGTTTACGATAAGGGCTACTTTACTTACCTGCTATTTACAAGTAGAATATCTGCCATTACTTAAATAGAAAACAATATAAAATTACACGTAATAGGAAAGAAAGAGACATTCGCATATTTAAGTACAATAATCTTTAAAGTTTTGGCAAAATGGACTCATATCATGCTCTGCCGCGTCACCGAACGGCGCTGATTTTAGCATTCCAGAATAAAAGTCACCAAACTGATTCGCAAAGGTTTTCTTTAATCTAGATCTTGACGCTTAGAAGCCAAAAGCAAAAAACCAAAACTTGATTTCCTGCTAAACAACGGCTATTGTGAAAAATAAAAAAATTCAACAACAACGTACGGTCAGCCACAGCCACAGATATGGCTGCTCTTACCGCGTGCGGCATAAGAGCGCCAATGGAAAAAAAAGCGGTATCCTAGCGTGTGGCCGACTGTACAACCACGTTTTTGAAAAGGTGTTATCATAAAGTACCGGACTCTCCCTAGCCAACTGAAAACAATAAGTGTACGTATAAGGGCGACAAAATTCACGTGTTGGAAAAAACTCTTTGAACTTTCCCAGGAGTTCTCCCAGCACGCTTTTCCTGTGGTTGCGGGGTGCAAGTCCCAACTCAAGTGAAATTCATCATCATCATCATCATCAGCACCATTTCCGTGCTATTTTGGAGGGGTGTGTTCCGGGTCTTCGCATAGTATCCAACCCCAGTTTCGCAACTTAATTTCTTCGTGTAGTTTTTGGCTAGTCCTTTTCGAAATTAAGTCTCTACATTTTTTTAAACTGTAGAAGGATAATTCTGACCAGATGCAAACAACCTTCTCACCCAACCCCATGCACGGGCCCTCAACTTCCTTCCGTCGCGCCCATGGTGTCATAGTCACGAAGCCATACAAATCCACTGCCGACCGCTTTTTAATTTCCTATAGACCGCAATCCAGGGAGGGCGATACTGCCTGATTCTTTAACGCAATGGTGCCAAAATGGGCTCCCAGTTGACGACTTCAATAACGATTTATTAATGCTGTCGGTCCTTTTAATGTTTTTGTAGTACAGCAAAGAATATTCTGATTCTGATTCTAGAGGATTAGTTCTCTGGTTGTAGGAGGAAAACGAGGAAACCCCGGTTTAGTCCTTCACTGGGACGCTATCGACACGCCATTGCGTAACTCGCTGCTGTCAGATAATGGATAATGGACGTTTGGATAATGAAACTACACTGTTATCGGATTAAAAGTGTAGTTTGGCTCGTGCAAACCTAAGATAACATTTTGGATGTTTGACAGTGAAGCTTTTCTTACAGAACTGGAGGATCTCTGTAAGAATTTTGCTTTATGGAAATTATGTAGAATATATATTTCTGGTTACATAATTTGACAAAATATTATAATTTCAAGAACTCGTTGAATTTTATCCTGTAGGTACACTTTACTATGATGATGCTTGAAAAAATTGTTGCGGACCTACTAAAAGTATAAATTATATCAATAAAAAACTGATTGACTCTATCAGATTCAGGATCAGGTCTATCAGGTTCAGAAAAATTCAGTATCTTTTTGGGAGCGCGACGTAATATGTAGTGTACAAAATAATTATTACCTACGTCGCACTCACAAAAAATATACATATTTTTACCCGACTACGCGAAGCAAAAAGGAGGGTTATGATTTTAGCAGCGTATGTATGTATGTGGGTATGTATGTGTGTGTGTTTGTGTGTTCATCTGTTCCCTCGCAGAGCCTAAAGTACTGGGCCGATATTAACAAATGAGGTGTCATTGGATTTGTCTCAATCACCCAGGTAACATAGGATAGTTTAATTTTGAAAAAAAACAAGATGGCGGCTGTGTAGCGCCATAAAGTGGTGGACCTAAAAATAAAAATTATATGATACCATCGTCATAGGTATCAAATAAAAGGGCTTTAAAAGACCTTTTCCAAAATGTATAACACATGTAGCGTCAACATAACAAAAAGAACAAAATATACTAAAATTTGTTTTTTTTTTTGCCCTGCTTGGTTCTATTCTGAAAAAAAATAGAAGTTAAACACTAAAACCCGACTACTAAAAGGCTTAAAACAAGAACTACTTATCCTTAAAATAGACTCATCGTAGTCAATCGTAGTCGGAGGACACCACATTCGCATTTGATAAACCGATGGCCTCCGACTACGATTAATATCTATGAGTCTATTTTAAGGATAAGTAGTTCTTGTTTTAAGCCTTTTAGTAGTCGGGTTTTAGTTTTTAACTTCTTTCCCACTAAATAGGTACTACTCCAGCTTTACAGAGGAAAAAACACCACTACAAATGTCAATGACCCCGGATGATAGTGGCTAACCCTTTGATAGAACAGCCCGTATAGCACGCGCCACGCAGGTGTGTGGTCGATAATATCGATTCTTTGCACCGAAAGATCGATATCTATGCATATGACGTCACGTTTCGAGTCGATAAACGCAGCTGGCAGATTGTGGGTAAATACAGAAGGTTGGAGCCGATCCAGAGTCTACAGTGCGATAAGAATCTTTTGGCACGTGACCTTAATCGAAAATTACGAATTACCGCAGGTACGTAATGAGATGATTTATACAGCGTCCAGTGGCACCTTCACTCGCACTAGATGGGTGAAGAGACCGCTCGGTGCTTGGAGCGAATTAAGCCGCGGATTTCCTCACAGTTAGCAAGTGATTTTGCTGCTTCAAATTCACAAAAGTATGTTGACCAAAAGCGCTATCAAAGCGGTTCCTCTGACATAATTTTTCAATAATCTATAGCAGCTGGTTTCGAAAAAAAAAAGTGTAATTAAATAAGGGGTGATAGCGAAGGGAGATTGAACGCGCTACCAGTAGGCACTTGTACCATTGGCGACCTCCTGTGACGTACTGCATAGTTTCCATGAGGAGACCACCAAAAGAATTACTTTCGTCGGCTTTTTGTCGGGTGCGACAGTTTTTTACAATTTTTGGGCAGTTTTTGTTGCAATCAGACATACAATCTGTTTGGAGTTATGCAAATAAAATGGATTTTACATCTGTAGCAGATGTTTTATGCCCTAGACGGCACGCATGGCTTTCGCGTTCATGTTTCGGCAAACCATTCCACTAGGTAACTACTTCTGAACTAATTCTCAAAAAGATCATCGAGCTTCTTCTTCGTACCTATTTATCTTTTCTTATAGTGCCGTCTTATCCTCCTAGCGCCCAAAGGCATAAAAATAATCCTTCTACAAGTTAGTGGTAGCCGCCCAGCGCTCAGTTCGATTTCATCCGCCAGACGCCCGGGGGCCTTTTAAAAAGCCCTCATTTTCAATTGCCCATAAAGTATCAAATTGATGTGGAATGATAGATATTGGTTTTCGAACGTTTCCGGTAATGTTCGTATTGTCGATGGACGGTCAGCGGTGCCAACAGAATCAAATTTCATCTGTCATTTTCGACGAAACAAGACAGAAGGTGGAGGCATTCCGTAAACATGAATATTTATTCATAGTTTTTCTTTGCCATCTTTACTATATTGTTTGATTTTTTAATATTGAAAGTGGTACCAATGAAGTATATTTTCATAAAACGTTACAATTTTTGACCAAATCCCAATAGTTTTTTTTATATAGCTTCTTAAATTAAGGAGACCTTTTGGAAGGTATCTGGGTTTCGACATTACCCTAGATTTTAAAAGCCTTATGGGTTCCTACATTTGCTTAGATTTTAAAAGGCTTATGGGTCGTAAATAGTTGTAATATTGTAAAATATATGTTGCTACAAAGCATCAATATATTGCTTTTTTCTAGAAACAACGATTAAGTTACCGTTATAATATAATAAATTAAATTATCCTTGAATTAAGACTGATTCACGGATAAAAAAATAAATATGCGCTACGTAACATTGCTATACTTTTAAAAATCTTGCGGGCTTCTATCACAATAAGAGCTGTTTGAGCCCCTCTCTAACAAAAATTGAAAATATTGTTATCATTAATTTATTTATTCAAGTGCTATTTACTATCACCCTAAAGGTTAGTTATTCAGCTATACATTAAATAGTATTTAATGCCAATTTTACTTGAAAATAAGACAAATATTACCATTTGTTTGGTTTATGGGCAGATTTGAAAAAAAGATTTCTATGAAATAAAATACAAAAATTATTATTTTTTGTTTTCTGTAAATTTTTACCTCTTAGTTTCGTGAAAACCAACCGTTCTTCACTACATACACTCAAATATCTTTAAAATTGACATTGTGATTGCGGCCCAGATGCATTTTAAAAGGTTGTTTCATTTCGGCTTTTTTCCTAGCGTAAAACCGTCTTTACACATCCTTTATCCACCCAAAAAAATCCCACGTTTGTATGATCAGTTTTAAGTACATTTTCGAATGTCGACATCTCTGGGCGTCTGCCATGCGAACCTTTTAAAAGTGCTTTGGGCGTCTAGCACTACTTGGGCGAAAAAATCCTGGGCGTTAGGAGGCTATCGGAGGTTGGCAATCATCTTGGCTATTTCTTCTTTTGAGGCTGCCAAATGGAACAAGGAGCTCGTAGATTGTTGGAATCAATGGCGTAAATTCTCAAGCCATGATATCTTGGGTCTTCCAGGTCTCGTCCTGCCTGGTATCTAAGTTGAAGAAGTCCATAATGGGTGTTGCGCATTATTATGCCCAAAATACTCAAGTTTGCGTTTTTTTGAGGTCTTCATTACCTCAAAGTTTCTTCTCATCCTCTGGAGTACTCTGGAGGAAAAACAGTTTCTCTCAGTCAATAGTTAAAATAACAACCTAGAAAAGGCTTTTTGAGCAGCGAATACATCTTTTATCGTTTGCTGGTAGTAGGTTTAAATGGAAATGGAATAAAGTAACTTATGCTTTAGTTCCCATTCCGAGGTGTATTGTAGGCTATTATGTTTATACCAACTGTTAACGATGTTTATACCGCTATTTGTGAATCAAAAGAGTGGGTCAGAGATATTGTATCTTATGCTACGACAGATAGATAAATAGACAGATAAGGACTCTTTATTTTACCCAGCAGATCTAATTTAGATTCTGAACTAGGTTTAACTCTAACAAAGCGCAGTAGGTATGTGGCCATATTAGATCCAAAGATAGGGTTTCTACACGTGTCTAGGCGCTGATTAGAGGGTTTGCTCACGGTGTTACGTAACGCAAGGCAGGACGCGGTTTATAGGGGCGCTGAGGGCGAACTCACACCGCTAGTGGTGGGGTCAGTTGGCAAGGGCCTATTCGATAAAAATCTACTCCCTTTTTTGCTAAAGATCCTAACTCTTTTTACAGTGGTGTAACCTACCGATTTTCTTTATTTTGAGGTTATAAGTACAAGGTGTTTTTTTGTAAAGTGACAGCCTACTCAGGGGTGATTATTTTTCACAATACTGAAGCAAAGAAAAAAAAATCTGTGAAAAATACCCATAAAAGTGTGGCCTTCTTTAATATTATACTATCGCTTGCGGCCGCACCCGCAATAATGGGCGCCACATCGCACGCGCGCTTTGAGAAGGCGGGGATGTCAGCAGCAGCACGTCGCGGTTAAGAACAAGTTGAACAAGGTAATTAGTGAATCAAAAACATTTTTGAACAACATTAAACTTGTTTTTAGTACTTAACCGCCTGGTTGGCGTAATTTTTTTTCCTGTACCCTCAGGGCGTCTATGAGCCGAAGTAATACCAATTGGTTAAACTTTCGTCCTAAAGTCGGTGTCACTAACTAAAACCACAGCCTGTATATTTTAGCAGAAAATTAATGTTTACATTTAGAAAAGTGTGTGAATTTTAACCTTTAACTGGTGACAAGCGGTCTCACAGGCCGAACGGCGTCAGTGAAATGTCATTTCAACCCCTTCCCCGAGCCTCCCCGGTTCGAGCGTCTGAGTAGCTTCGAATTTAGTTGCGCTCATGCAGTAGAGAGGAATAGCTGGGTCGGACGTGCCTAAATCGGTAAGTTATATCGATATGAAGTTCGATAGCGGCCTCTCAGACCTTACGTCACCAATTGCGTAACTTTTTTACTTAATTTTTCAGTATGTTTTTTTGTATTTTTCAGCTTTTACATACGATGAATAATTCTGGACCTCCAAATAAGAAGCGGAAGGAATCAGGAGCCAGGAATGTAGGGCCATACAGTAGTAAACTGTGCTTTTGCTTGCAATGTGCAAAACATGCCTTTATGCGCTGGCTGCTAACAAAAATTATCAATGTTTGACCATTGTCAGTTTTGTGAAGTGACACTTGTGATCAAAGCTTTATTATTTTTTCAGCTCATTATTGTGTTAACTTTATGGTAAAAAGTATTTTTGTTATAATTATGTTGATATTAATTTCATAATTCGTAATTATTGATCTCACCTCCAGTTTTTGATCTCAATTATTGATCTAACTGCTTTCATTGTAATGGCAATGTTTCTAATTAAAATTATATTTAGACGATACTAAATTATTTTATTTTGTACTTTACTAAGTTATTAAACTGTCTTTGAAAATTGCGGTAAGGAACCACACTTAATTTCTATGTCATAGACCCTGATACGGCAGCGGCCTCTCAGACCGCTCGTCACCAGTAACGTTACACAAAAACCATGTCACCAGTCAAAGGTTAATTAAATCGAAATAAGTACTTACAAAAGTGATTTTTTTAGATTATTTTAACTTAAATGTAAAAATTAAACAAATAAAAGAAAGTTATCCTTACCACCAACATGACGTGCTATTTACCGTGTAGAAAGAGTTAGGCCACCACGTATTTAAAACATCGATATCTCCACCAACTCTCGACTTTGTTCACCCCTCTCTATTCACGCCAGGTGCGGTCCGGGTCACTACGGGTGCTACCGTCCTATTGTCCTATGTGTTCTATTGTTATACAGGGTACTGATGGATTAAACAAGGAGCTACGGCTTTGTAGGACTTATGCAGCTTAAGATAGAGGTCGGAATTGCGTGGACTGTTGTTTTGGAACGCGCAGAAAAAGTTACGGCTTTTTGGGTTCAAATTATTATTCGAAGATGTACTTAGCTGGGATATGATAAATTTTATGGAGCTTGACATAAGGGTCGAAATAGCATACTTTAATACATTGTAGAGTCAGGTTTTGGGACCATTCATCTTCCACCATGTTTTCAGGTTTTTCATTTATCTTCTATTCTGTCTTTTCACGAGAAAAAAAGACAATACATTGTGCCGATAGCAAAATAAGGGGTTGAACCAACTTGTTGTTTATGAGGGGTATAAGTTAGGGCACTGAATCAATTTGTATTTTACAAGTTATATTATGAACAGTGTTGGATATTTTTTTCCGAAAATTACTCTTAAATTGTATCCCTTTTTAAATTCTCGATAATTGTCTGTCGATATTGTATTGTTACCTACTTAACTATTGTTTCTCAAGTAAGTGAATGTATGTATTCTTTTTGAGAAATAAATATCTTAAACCTTATCCTATATCCTACTTTCTAGTATATTCTCTTTATTTAACTACATTATCTCTATGTATATTATTTTAATATTTATTTTATAAAGGTTTAGAATACAGGCGCGACCATGTCACCTTCGTAAGAGCTACTACCTACTTACGATTTATATTATTTACTATCACTTATATTAAACTTATGTACAAATCTATAAATTATAGCAATAAAAACATGCAATTATTATTTTAATTTTTTTATATTATTTTAATATTTATTTTATAAAGGTTTAGAACACAGGCGCGACCATGTCACCTTCGTAAGAGCTACTACCTACTTACGATTTATATTATTTACTATCACTTATATTAAACTTATGTACAAATCTATAAATTATAGCAATAAAAACATGCAATGTTTTCAGCCACGAGTCTACCTACATGCTAATACTGACCTGTACCTAAGCTTAGTTCATCCAGTCACAATTCCTTCTTGCTTTTACGAGAATTTTGATGCTTCAACACAAAGTTACCTTCTGACAGTACAACGAAAGAGGGCAAACCCCTTACCAAGAGTTCCATTACCTACAACACTATTTTTCTATCATCCACTACTCATTTACACCTGACCAAACCTCTCCAAATACAAAGCTAGCCATCAGTGTATATTTCACACTGCGATATTCCAGTTACATTCAAGTACAATCGCTTCGGGGTAGGTTAAGGGTGCATATCCAGGTCCCAATCCAAAACAACTTAACAACCTAGCCTCCCACATTGCAATCTCATCCTAACTGATATAACTTCACAATGCAAGTCACAAAAACTGCGCCCCGACGAGGCTTTGAAACCCCTCGCAGCCAAGCGTAACAACTGCCAGCTGCGCTACACAGGAATCCGACCCTAGCTCCTCTTTGTTTGAAAGCCCAAGTTCCCCTATCAACAGCTTTGTCCCTCTGATATTCTGACTGTGACTGAAGCCGTGTGGTGTCCACAGGGTGCCGCGCAGGGGAACGTTGAAGGCGCAAGCGTGGGCCAGTCGCCAGCGCGCCGCCGCCGCTGCCGGCCGGGTGCTATGGACGACGCTCGCGCCCGCGACAGAGCGCCCCTGACAGTCATCGTCGCCCCCAGCAATGCGTCCCCCCCTCGCCTCTCCCCCGCGGACCTTCTCCCGGACGGAGACGCGGCCTTCCACCCTCTGTCCGCCGTCAACGGGAGACTCACGCCGCCAGGATTGGAGCCCGCTTCTTACGCCACGCTGACGCCACTGCTCCCGCTTCCACCGATAAGCACAGTCTCAGACAAGTTCGCGTACCACGCCGGCGGTACGTTCACGGTTATCCAGCAGCAACAGTCTTACGCTTCACTCTCACCAGCCGCTTACAATGAACCGCTGTCGCCACAGTCTGCGTACAGCCGGAGGAGTGCGTCACCCAACTCTTTTGAGAGGCGATCGCCCACGCCACCGCTCCCGAGCCCTGGGTTGGATCTGAACGCTAGCTTGCTAGCCAGGGAGGAGCAACAGGCGCAGCAGCAAGCGCAGAGTGATACTGAAGAGATAAACACAAAGGAGCTAGCGCAAAGGATAAGTGGAGAGTTGAAACGCTACAGCATCCCCCAGGCTATATTCGCGCAGAGGGTGCTGTGTCGGTCGCAAGGGACGCTGAGTGATCTCCTTAGGAACCCAAAGCCGTGGTCGAAGTTGAAGTCTGGCAGGGAGACCTTCAGGCGGATGTGGAAATGGCTTCAAGAGCCCGAGTTTCAAAGGATGTCGGCGCTCAGGCTAGCAGGTATGTCAATGTGCATGATGCATATTGTATTTTTGGTTTTTGGCTGTAGGGGTTTGGTTTTTGTGGAAGGTAAGTTTGTGGGTTTTGTTTTGTTGTCCTCATGTCACACTAACTACAAGGTGAATGCTAAACTAATGGAATTTCTATAATTTTTAAGACTAACCCCTAAAGCCGTGGTTAGGTTTGTTTATCAGGTTGGCTTCCTACCACAAGCACAGATAAGGTATGACATCACTCAACCGTAGCTAGAGTGTACACTTTTGTTGTAAAGTTGCCCGTAACGTAACCTAGTAGAGTGCTAGCGTGTAAGCGTCTACGTGCTGTCGTGTGTACCTATCATAATTATCTGTCATAACTCTTGGCGCTAGCCATCAAGATTATTAATTCAAAATTTAAAACAAAAATACAAACCGAAGTCTAGTTTTTCCATTATTGGCTTGTTAAGATTCGCAGTCACTGTTGAAAAGATACACTTTTACTAAGCTGTTCCATTGATTCCGAGTAACTACTAGGTACTATTCCGAGTGATTTGCTGTTGTCCATCGAGGAGTTCCTTTCTCCATCTCCGAAGTTCTCCATGAGATCCATCATTTTATGTACCCATATAAAAAAAAAATTATAAAATCGGTTCACCTTTGAAAAAAGTTCTGAAGTAACACACGTAAAAAAACATACGGGTCATTCGAGTAATGTCAAAACGCCTTGAAAAAAATGAATTATATCTAATTCTGCCTACATTTAAATTTGCCTTTGTCCCATAATCCCTGAAATCCGTAATGACTTAGGTACTTTAAGTATGTCTAAATCTCAATTTGCCTAAATCCCAAAATGCCTGAAATTCAAAATGGTTTTACACTTTATTGTCTGAAAATACGAGATGAATGATCAGTTGCGATAAAAAAATAATAGGTTTGCCTTTTATTTTCCTGCAATTTCATATTATGCCATCCTGTTACTGACACAGGTAACCACAATGTCTAAGTACGGTTGGCCAGGGGTATCCTAGCGTGTGGCTGCCTGTAGAGTACATGTGCACTGAGGTTTGTCCTTACTTGTGTCTTATTTCATCGTACGAAAACCTGCGGCTTAGGTAGTTGGCTGTATTGACTTGTATTTCCTGTGGGCTGCTGCCTGGATGGTACAGGTGCTGGGCAAGCCTACTCCATCTAAAACAATGTCCAGGCTTTGCAGCGGCGAGTGGTCTCTTCACCCATCTAGTGTGAGTGAAGGTGCTACTGGACGCTTTATAAATCATCTCATTACGTCAAAGGCCAAGGCCCACTTTTTTTTATAGCATTTTTTTGTGACGCCAATACATAAATATACACATGAATATCATTAGGCATATTCAATAACTTAGCTTACCTAAGAATGTTCATAAAAATCTGTCTTTTTTAACCCCCGACCCAAAAAGAGGGGTGTTATTATGATAAGTTTGACCGCTATGTGTGTGTGTATGTGTGTCTGGCTGTCTGTCTATATGTCTGTCTGTGGTACCGTAGCTCTTAAACGCGTGAACTGATTTGGATGCGGGTTTTTTTAAATTTAAAGCAATATTTTTTATTTATTTAAAAGAGTGTTCTTAGATATGTTTTATCAAAATTTGTTCAGTCGTTTATGAGATATTTATGCTTAATCGAGGGTATTTTTCATTTTGGTAGTTATTATTGGTACATTTCTAAGTCAAAACGCTGTGTAAATTACACTTGCAATGAATGCAATGATGTTGTTTGTACCAAATAAAGCCTATTTCTAGTCTAAATTTCGCTAATCTCCCACCCCATCCCACTCCCACTTCCAGAACCACGTAACCACGTAAAATCCCACCCAGAACCACGTAACCACGCAATTTTTCACTCCCAGAACCACATAACCACGCAAAATCCAACACCCAGAACCAATCCCACTCCCAGAACCACGTAAAATCCCACTCCCAGAACCACGACAAGTTTACAAACATATCGACAAGAGCCCAGCTGCCAGCATCGATTAGCGACAATCGATGCGGGGTCAGTTGCGTCACCAGCGCGATGTACGCCACCCATCGACCCGTTTGTACTGGGAGAGGTGTGTCTCCGCCTTACGGAGGGACAGTGGACTTTGAGCGCGAAGTGATGCGGATGATTCCTTTGAATGGGGCTCCAACGGTGTTGGACTGTGGGTGCGATTATATTTCGCCTTTACAGCGTTTCTTCAGGGGCTTTAAGTCTGTAACGCAATATGGCGTGTCGATGGCGCCCCAGTAGAAGGACAAAACCAGGGTTTCCTCGTTTTTTTCCTACAACCAGTGTAATAATCCTCTAGAATTAGAATCAGAATATTTTTTTCTGTTCTACAAAAACATTAAAAGGACTGACAGCATTAATAAATCGTAATTGAAGCCGTCAACTGGAAGCTCATTTTGGCACCATTGCTTTTGAACTTTAGAATTCAAGTAAAGTTACGTTTAAACTGCGAAAGTATGAATTGAATAGGACCCTTCATATAAAAGTGACTAAAATGTATGAAAACGGATGAAAACGGTCCATAGAAATTTTGCTAACGCAGGCAGTCTTGCGGAATGTTCGGGATAAAACATTGTTTTCATCTCCCAGGCTCGGAAAGCTTGCTATTACTACAGGGTGCACTCTTAGTCGATAGCGGAACTTAAAGTGGGCTATCTACTGATCATTACAAACAACTTGTACTAGGTGGCGAAAAAAAACGGAGTGAAAAAAATATCAGCTGTTCCATACAAAAGGTCGACTCAGTACTGCGCCAAATGTATGAAACAGCTGATATTTTTTCGCTCCACTTTTGTCGCCACCTCATACAAGTGGTTTGTATTGATCAGTAGACAGCCCACTTAAAGTTCCCCTATCGACTTAGAGTGCACCCTGTAGTAACCTACGATCTTGGAAAAACCTATTTTAAACTATTTGAATTTTTGCACGGTTCGAAATTTGAACGCGACGCCCTATGGTGTTAAAAAGAAATAAAGGAACTCCTTTGTCTCATCATGCGAAGCAAAGAAGAAGGAAACTCATTTCACTAACCTTTAAACCTATTTATCTGTTGTTTTTTTTTGCGTCTAAAATAATAATTTCCTCGCCCTGTGAGATAAAAAGTAGTGTATTTCGCACGGATGCAATATGATTTGCGTCTCGTGCTTTTGAATTACCTCGCTTCGCTCCGATTTCTTTCGCTACGTTCGTGGCTCAATTTTAGAAACCTTCGCTGGTTTGGTATTCAATACAAGCACTCGCGGCAAACAATAATTTTGCATCCTTGTTTAGATAACAAATAAATATTGTAGTCTGTATCGTTTTTCCATTGATAGAAGAAGTATTTTTGCTGATGGTGTCCTAGCTTAAAACTAGGTAGGGCAGTAATTGTTTTGGGCTCCTTTTTTAAGATTTTTGACCCAAAATATTGGTTGCGGGATGTGTGCATGTGCTTTTGTTTTCATTTCTCCTTTCTCTGTTTTGTTCTTCTTGTATCAGGACTCAATGTAATTGATCTCCAAAACTCTTTTTTTCTTTATTCGCAGTACAAGCCGACCCCCACCTCTCATCATCAGGTATGAAATCAATATTTCCTAGTAAGAAATCAGGTATGAAATAAAAAAATTCTAGTAATCCTAACTCGAAACTAAAAGTTCCTAGTAATACTCTTATTATTAACTCGCAATTAAAACCTCGTAATCGTATTCTTAATTTTACGTTGTTATGATTGTTTTTGTGTGCAGTAAATTGGTGTTTCAGTTATTTGTTTAAGAATTTTAAAACTTTGGTAAAATACTTTATAGTTTTGGAGATCGTAAGTACCTACCTATTTTTTTGTTGTCGTTGTGAAGTCTGTAAAATTGATGTTAAATGCAGTTTCAACAACTATAGCAACAGATCATTGTAGGTATTATCCAGTAAAATAAGGAAGGACTAATTCAAACGAATGTTATCTTTGATTTTTGGGGACTTACCATTTTAGGGAAAATTACGCGTTACTTGTTTTGTTTTTCATGTTTCTGTTATTGAAATTATAATTTAGCAACGCTTCATTTAACGCAATTTATCGTTGTTTAATTTTAATTTCGTTTTGCATGATCCACCTAACATAATCTAAAAATGCCACCAAATAACTTAAATTTTATTTTCTAAAAGTAGCTACTTAATGAACGTTTGTATTGGTAGGGTTCTATGAGAATCATAGAATAGTAAATAATATTTCCAGTGAATAATGTAAGGATAGTCCTTGGGGCTTCTACCCCAAAGTAAGGAAAAAGTTTTTGATACAGTAGATAAATTGACACTCACTGAATCTTTTCAAAATTATTTGTATTTTAAACATCATCTATTTAATGCACTTTTCCCCACATTAACTATATTGCCTGTGGACATGTTTTCGATATCACTATAAAATAAAAAAAATCTAATGATTATTTTGTATGGAGTGCCAGAAATACTATTTCATCTGAATAATCACCATCACCCCAACACGCTGCTGATTCGCGACGCTTCTACAAGGTGTTACAAAAGTACCTAACTCTTTTTACAGGGTAATAGCACCCGGTGATAGGGATCACCACCTAAATATTTTTTTTGCTCTATGACGTTCCGTTGATTTTTAAATTAATAAAATGTGAACGCTGTGGCGGGAGAAAAGTATTTTTTAAATATTGTTTTCATTGACTTTCACAATGTTTTAACAACTCAAAGCTATCTAAATGAACCTACACACACAAACATATTTTAAAATTTGAGCTTATACCAAAAACAAAAAAGTTATGATTTTTTTTTCAATTTTGAGGTTATAAAATAAAATAAAATAAAGTAAGATGTAGCCTGTACAATTGTACATGTCCCACTAGCTGGGCAAAGGCCTTCTCTCAGAGAGAGAGAGAGAGAGTACGAGCTTAATCACCACGCTTGCTCAATGCGGGTTGGCGATTTTTGCGTTGCAGCGGTGGTGGTCTAGTGGGTAGAACAGTGGACTCTGAAACGAAAGGTCCTAGGTTCGATTCCCGGTGCGGGCATGTATCTATGACTTTGTTATAAAATAAAAATTGTTTTTTTCAACTTTTTTTAACAGATTTGTTATCCTGTTGACCAGTAGGTTACACCCTGTAAAAAGAGTTAGGTACTTTTGTAACACCTTGTATACCATAAATATGGAGCCCATTGTTGCCAACCCCATGCATTGCATTGCATAGCATAATGCACATAAAATATGCACATCGATTGCGCCGGGAATCGATGCTGGGCTTCTGAGGTCAAAAGCTTGTTGGTCGATTAGACAGTACAATAAAATATGTAAAATGTTTTCTATCATACGATAAAGAGTTACTTACTTACAAATTATTTGTCTTAATATTAAAAAAACTAAATTATTCAATTCTAAATACATAAGAAAAACAGCCTACTTATTCCCGATATCTCAGAATCATGTCACGTTGCATAGTGTCAAATTATAAGTGTGCGCTGTCGCCAACCGGTTGTTACCTAACCCTTAGGCCAGCCACACATACAGCCGGATTTTTTCCGTACGTAAAAATGAATCCGGATTCCGTAAATTACATCACACACATACGTTTATTTCCGGTCGGAATTATTTTGTATAATTATGTACCGTGCGGAATTTTTAAACGGAAAAATTCCATACGGTAAAATACTGAATGGATTTGTATGGATTTACTGCATTCGGAATCGCGATTCGATTTTCCGTACGAAAAAATTCCGACTTTATGTAGCCGGCCGGCGACGGCGGCCTTAGAGTTGCATTTGCACATCGATTGCGCCGGGAATCGATGCTGGGGTCAACCGCTCGCGGGTCGATCGGAGTCGACGGAACCGTCAGGTGTGCATCGACCCGTTTGCTTGTGGCGTCTCTGGTTAGCGGGCCGGAAAACTTAAGGGCGGGATTCACCAAGGTGGAGATAAGACGAGAAAGGAGATGTGCCTTTTTGAACGAGCGAGCAAAGCGAGCGAAGTTCTCCGAGTCTACTGGAACAATCCGGCGTTTGTATGTATGTATGTATAAATGTTCGTTCGACGATAACTTGAGTAAATTCAGTCGGTTCATCATGAAATTTGGCAGGTGGGTAAATGAGGCAAAGATAATTTTTAAGTTCGAACATGAATCAAATCGGTCGAGGGGTTGCTGAGATATGGGCTCGCGAGTTTGTAGTTCTGGGCGAACCGCTAGTCATATACATTTGTTGTTAGGAGTCCCTCTTGGTTAGCGGGGAGGGGAGTGACCAAAACGGAGACAAGCTATTTGTTTTCACTTAAACTAAGGCCTTTACATCTACGTAATGAGATGATTTATACAGCGTCCAGTGGCACTCTCACTCTAGATGGATGAAGACACCACTCGACGCTGCAGTGCCTGGGACATTCTTATACCATCCCTAGACCATTTTACACCATCCTGACAGCTTAATTGGCCTAGCCCACAGAAAAGACAAGGTCAATATGTGCGAAGCCCACTAAGTTTCCTCACGATGTTTTTCCTTGAAAAAAAGAAAGAAAGAAAGAAAAAACATTTATTAACGACAAAATACTCAAACTAAAAAAAAAAAAACATTGAAACAACAATAAAACCAAAACATAAAATCAACACGACTGAAACTAGACACGACATACATTCATACAATATTGTAATTTGTTTCAAGTATTGAGCCCCTAAAATGATCCCGAACTCAGTAGGTAGGTAGTGTTGCAAGAAGCAGGCTCCTTACAACCTGATCCTTCACCGTTAGCTAGTGGTATTTAGTGACCACTCGGAAGCAGAGCCTGGGACATTGTTTTAGTTTAAATGGAGTAGGCTTGAATTCATTGAGCATCATCTTAATAAGTAATAATTATTATTTTGAAACCGTACCACGACTGCAAGGAGTTAAGCAGTGGTTCCTAACCTGGGGGTAATTACCCACGTAGGGGTAAAAGAGCTTTTCTGCGGGGGTAATACGCAAAGTAGCACTCCTACCGCGAGTGGCAGCGAAAGGTGTCCGCCTTTATTGAGATTGTTTAAGATTGAAATAGGTGATTTATCGGGCGCGCTTCGCGCGCTCTTTTATTTGACGAACAACAAGAAAAATATATTGTCGTTTCAGAGCGAACATAAAGACAAAAACTTTAGAATACAAAGCAATAGAAACCTTCAAATCAAGCAATCATAATCATATTATTGAAAAAAATAAATTTTGCGTTAAAATGTAAGAAAATAATTAACTACTATTATTTACTTGGATAACATTTTGAAGGGGGTAAGATCAGCTTTCCTTGGAGATCAAAGGAGTGGTGAGACTGAAAAGGTTAGGAACCACTGAGTAAAAGGGTCAATTTCATCCAAGAAATTATTACCTAATTTTGGTGGCACTTTTTATTTATGGTTTTTAGCTAAGTCGATGTTCTTACTGTGTACAGAGTTATGTAGTGGAGTAATAAACACGTTACGGTGTTGCAGTAAGATCATCATTTTCTCTTAAAACCCACACATACAAAGTGCCACCAAAATTAGGTTAAATTTTTTCTGATGATAACCCTAAAAACTTTGACTGCAAGGGGATAAAAAATTACAAACGTTAGAGAAGTATGAATATTCGAACTGTTTCGAAAATTTACCAAAATCTCATCACATCCAAAACCGAGCCCCTTCTAACAATATCGACCCCACGCCAGCGAAATCGACCAAAACTCTACCCCAATTCGTAATGCGACCACACCGGCACATGGCGCCCCCCGACCCCCCGACGTGACGTCACGCTACCCCACCCCCCCCCCGCGTATCGATCGCCGCCCTCCCCCCAACGACCCGTAGACTACAGTTCCTACATTTTGCCCTACTACCTATGTCGCTGGCTTTGTATAGGTTCTGTGAGGATTTTAAGGTTCAACGCAAGCAGCTTGGCGGGAAATGCAGAATTCCTCGGTTTTTCAATTTTGAAGCTAAACTCAATACACAATACTTTATAGCAACCATAAGTGTATAAGATCTTAAATAACATTGTAAAATGTGAAGAACTCTATGGACCCCGTCGGGCACACTAAAAACTTAAAAGCTAGGTAAAAGAAACAGCAATTTTTGTTCAGCTATTTTTGTTTCATGACAGTAATTGTATTGTTTTCATTATTCTCAATAAAAAAACAAGAATAATCAGTTTTCAGTCGGGACTATGCCCATAGCTCAACTTATTCCTGCTGATATTGATTGATATTTGCTGAATTTCTGAATTTCTATAATTACTAACAACAGTTCCATGGTTCTTCAAAGTCTAAGGTCCAAAGTTACGATACTCAAGCGTAGACTTTTAAAATCAAGTCTACGAAACAAAAAGCTTGGTAGCAATATCAGATTTTGAGTTAGGTTCTGTAATACTCGTAAGTCTAGAATTTCTAAAAAGTTGAGTTTATCAAAAGTTGAATTTTCAGCATGTTGAATCTAAACCTAGCAAGGGGTTAGTCATAGTTAGTGTTCCAAACTTACCCTTTTTAAATCTTAGTTTTTATTTTTTTCATATTTCATTTAATATATTTTTTTGAAAATAAAGTAGGTTTAATAACCGGCTTAGAGCCAAATCATTCTAATCTACTTTTCAGATACGCCAACACAGCAGCAAATGCATAAGGGCGACAATGTAAACAACCAACCTAGCTACGGCCCTGCCAGGGAGTACCAGGCCCCCCCCATGCCCCAGGGTCTGCCCCCCATGGGGTACACGGGGGGTCACGTGACCCAGCAATGGGAGACGCCCTATGAACCTGCCGGGGATATTTCTTGCTTGTGAGTCCCACCCTGACTTTGGATCCTAAGCCCTTATCCTGTTTCCTGAAAAATATCTACCTATTTATTGTTTTTTTCTTGTTATTTGGCTGGTATATAGCCTTTAATATTTATGTGATATAAATCATAATATTTATTAAAAACAGTTTTTTTATGATCGTATATTTGCATTAATTTGGTTTTGAATTATGTTTTAATTTTATATTACTGTATATTTAAATATTAAATAAACTTTTATTAATATTTTTTGTTACCTCAAACATTTCCCATCCCTTTTCCGTGGCTGAGTAGCAGTGGACTTGGTTTCTTATAGCTAACGCAATAATAACTGTTATTGCTCGTATCGAAGGTAAACTCAACACAGCACACCAACATACAGAAATATATTTTACACATTTGATGAGTGTTTTAATTTATAGAGGCCGCTTTTGTTCTTTTACGTGCGTGAAATGAACAAACATGCATTATGCTCATCTTTATTTTTAGTTGAATTTTTTAACTCATTAAACATACAGATTATTAAATGTGTAAATTGTATAGACGATTTATATATACATAGATGTTCGTAATTTGGATAGGCAGTATACTTCTTTTGTTTACTTCTTATTATTTCATAAATTCTCTCTCAAACAGGAAAGAAGAAGTTACTGCCTAGACAACAACAAATTACTGTTTTAGAAGTTACTACTATGTTTTTTTTTCGAATTTTAGCAGTAAATTAATGTATTTTGTTAGCTTTACGAAGCCAAGATGTATGTTACTAGTCTGCTACCGCTGCCACCCTCTATCCCTTTTTGTTTCCCCCATGCCCGGGCTGCCAATAGTTTTCTTTAAAAATATGATTTTTAGGTGCCTGCGAGAGAGAACCCTTTGTTAATGTTGTTTACATTGTCGCCAGGTATGCATTTTCATTATAATACGTTTGGTGTCTTAGACTAGGACGATCATTTTGGAACAGACTTTGCTGACTCTAAATTAGAATCCAAACATGGCTGGATTATAGAGCTGTTCCTAAATATTGTCGATATTATAGTTGTTTAACTTAGATCTAGGTTACGATGGCATCGTAGATTGTTCATCGCCAATAAGACCTCTGATATAGATTTAATAAAAAACTAAGTTTAAATCCTTGCAACTTTTGTTTAACTTAACCCTAGAAAGAAAACCTATATCAGAGAAAAGACGAAATAAAATCATGAATAAAAGCTGCCAATATTCTGTCGAGCTTTTATTTTATGTCAAAACATATCAAACAATATGTTTTATTTTGAAAGCTGGGAATATTTTTAGCTTTTCTGTAAACAAGCTACTTATATGCAGTAGCGGCTCTACCAAAATTACAAAAATTGTGGAAGTTATGTTGAATAAACTACTTAGGTTATCTATGTTTGTTATTAGAAGCATGATTGTTTTGTGTTCTTGAATCAATAGTGTTAGCGTTAAGAATTGACTACAATTAAGTTGGGCAACAAAAATAAGTTGCTCATTATTCAAATATTATAAGGGCCGATTTTTTAATTTATGTTACGATAGGACTGGTTCTTATTGGATTATTTATGCTCGCATTTTCAAACTTCTAAAGTGCCTCAATGGTGTGAGAAAAATCGTTAATATTTTATCTGATGTGATGACACAGTCATGTTCACTGTTCAATCTATTAATTGAAAAGTCAGCCCTAATAAATTGTTCCATTTTATACCAGAACTAATTTGTATTTCTTTTTTGTTACAGCGGCCCAGATTCCACAGAGAGGCAGTAAGTATAATTGATGCTATTTTAAAGTATAATAGACATAAAACATTTCTTTATACTCGTCGCTGGTTTTGAAAAGATTTTTTTTTTCTTCATAATAAATTTCCTTCCAACTTTATAATTCTTATCATAACTTGGTAGATTCCACAAATTTTGCAGTGATTATTTATGAAAACATCAAATATTTGTTTCAATCTGCCTGTTTGGAACTTACAAATCAGGGCCTGAGATTGTTTTACAAATAGCATTCCTATGATATGGTAATTTTTGTCAAGTGCAACATTTTGTTCACGCTCATTAGCTAGGACTATCTGTATCAAATCAAATAAGTATGCTTTGGAAACTAAACATACAAAAGTTTTATATGAAACTTAGAAACTAGTACTTAGTAAAGTATTCATACCTATTCTAGTTTCGTTTGTGTATTTATGGAGATATATTAAATTATTTCAGGTTGCAAACGCAAGGAGGACATGGGCTCGGATACCATGCCTTCCCCGAAGAAGCCCCGTTTGGTTTTCACAGACCTCCAGCGACGTACTCTGCAGGCTATTTTTAAGGTTAGTAAAATCATATCCGTACCTACCAATTTCTGGACCAGTGTTAATATCGTTCCCCTCAATAGGTGTCGCGGTTTCCCAGGATATTACTGTGACTTGTGATTTAGTATTGCTCAACCTCTTGTTGGTCGTTTGTCCTTAAGGTGGGACGATAGCAGCGTGGCGGGAAATTCAAAATTTTTACAGTTTTTTACATTTTGTAGCTAAACTGAGCTATTTTTGTTCAGCGATTTTTCGTTCTTTCGTTATTGCCGCGAACGAAAAATCGCTGAACAAAAATAGTTCAGTTTAGCTACAAAATGTAAAAAACTGTGATTTTTTTTAATTTCCTGTCACGTTGCTATCGACCAACCTTAAGAGGATATAATCTCCTTATAAATGTAGTCCCCGATTTCCTTTCTGGATAATTGCACTAGACTAGAGTATACCCCTACATTTTTTATATGCTGGGAACTGTACAATTGTCTACCCCTGGCGTGTCGGACCGAGTTTATACCGAGTGGTCGAGTTTATATTTTTTCGATAAATTATTGTCATTGTAAGATCTAACAATGCCCTTCTCAAATTCCAGGAGACGAAGCGCCCGTCGAAAGAGATGCAAGTGACAATAGCACGCCAGCTCGGCCTGGAGCCGACCACGGTCGGCAACTTCTTCATGAACGCCCGACGACGCTCCATGGACAAATGGAAAGACGATGACGCCCCCTCCGCAGACTTGGACCAGATGGACGACCTGGACCAGGTGCCCAGTCTAGATTCGGCAGAGTCTGAAGAGGAACATGACGATGACGAGCTCTTGTGACGTCGTCTACCGCAACAGCATCTGTTAGTCCTATGAGCTGAGCTTGGAGTTGTCACGTTTGAGGTTATATTCTTTCCCGTGGAAGTCTGGTGCGGTGTGGTTTGTAAGTTTTGGGTTCTGATTTATTTACTGGTGGTGCTGATGGACTGATCCCCTGTCATTACCAGTGGTATTTGTAGGGTCTGTCCCATCCCGTGCTAAAGTCTAATATAATTCACTGGAGTAAACTGACAGACGCTAATGTCACTATAATGAGCCGTTTTCACGGCCGTCAAATTTCGCTTTTTCTGACTGACTTAAATCCTGTTATCCCTCAGGAAGGACATAGGGCTCGAAGAAGTTAGTTAGGCTTTTTCTGAAGATATTGTTAATCTGTGTAAAGGAAATTTGACAGCCACAATCCGGTTCTTGTATGGCCAAGCCTACGAGCGCCATCTACCAAGGGCTTTGTATTCAGCTTTAAACTGTCAGTTGAAAACGGGCCACTAGACTTGGCCTTTGTGGAGTCTGTCGCACCCCGTGCTAGTCCCATTAGTTTATTTCACTATACAGAATCTCAATAATATTATCAAACACAACCTTTTACAATAAAAATACTGGGACGATAAAGTTGGTGCTTGGTGAGGCTTGAGTTGCCTCTAGGTATTTGTTTGGTTGGAAGATTTCTGACATTTGCAATTGAGTTGTTGCCGTAAGATTTTATGTGAACTTCTGCCACAAAGATGACAGAACTTTCACCGAAGTTTTTACCAATAATTTGATCCAATAATTCCGCAGTATAGACTCGTTTAAAACCCATTTTCCACCAAAATTTGATTTCATTCCAAATTCTCAGCGTCAATTTGCTCACGTTTTTATCAATTGACGGTGTGGTGTTTTTGTATCTGAACAGTCTTGCCCTTTTCTACATTCGTATGACAACTTCGAGCTCTTTAAAATAAGTGTACAGTTATTGCTAAGAAGTAATGTTGCGGCAGAAATAGTTAAGAAGGAAGTGTAATTTGATAAACTGGCGTTAAGCCATGAGTTGGGCTATGTTTTGTCTCAATCTTGCTTGTGAAAGCTGAAAGAGACAAACAATATAGTTGTAGAAAACTCATGGAAAATTCTACATGATCTCTAAAAAATATCAGTCACCATAAATAAACGTTTCTAGTCAAACGTATTCAAATAGTTGCTTATTAATTTTAATAATGTTTAGTTGTAATTTTTAGCATTTAATGAGAATTTATTATTTATTTTACTTTTTAGCGATAATAGTTAATGTGGCGTAATACACTAAATTAATTCAACCATAAGAAAGAACACCTTTATCTGATTTATTATTTTTTATTTAATCTGATTTGAATTGAACTTTCTTATCGATACATAGTCTGGTGGCTATTTTTTGCCAAATTACATAAGTTCAGGTGAGGCCAAAGCACACTAGCGCCGCCAATGAAAAAAAAAGTCATTGTCTTCTTTCTGGATGCGTTTTTTTGCCAAAAACGAGCCGATAAATGAGAATCCCTATGCAAAAGTGGCCTTTTTTGGCGGTGGTGGGATTAATTCGTAGGTTTTAGGATCTGAATCTAGACCTTTGGTCCTAAAAATAGTTAAGCTTAGGGATTCTCTTTTAACGGCTCGTTTTTAGCAAAAAAACCCATCCAAAAAGAAGCTAGCGCTAGTGGTGCCTATACCTGGGCCTAGAGTGACTACTCAATAGATCTTCTTGTGGTTGTGTTTATTTTGTGCGCGAATGCAATTCTGTAGTGGCCGGATAGTGAAATGATATAGTCAATGGCGATCTGATCGATTTCGTTATTTTCATATTTGTGTTTAAACATTCGTTTAAAAAAGGATATGCCAAGTTTATACCATCTTTAGAAGTGTTGATTTATTATTACCGTTCAAAATCAGAAGGTTTTATTCCATTTTTTTTTACAACGATCTTATTTTTTTTAAATTGAGAGGATTTGAGTCCTGGTCAGCACTTCTGAAACTGGGGTTAAGTCATTTATTGAAAATTGTTGTTTGACTCTAGCGCAGTACTTAAAGTACAGTTATGTAGAAAAATAAATGTCACAGTTGGGTGAGTGACACTGGTCATGTTTTCTCGCTGGTTTAATCGTAGTGCGATCCATAATTTTAAATTAAAAACTGATTGTAGTTTTCCCTGGCAAGTCTAAACTCAGAAATGTGTATTAATAATATTGTATTGAATTATCAGATACAGCTTACAAAGATTGGGCGTCAAAGTAATTTAATAGAAATCAGCTTATTAGGAGGATTTTTTTCACGAATTGTAAGCAAATGTAAATTTCATTTCTGTTGAAATATCACACACTAGCTTTTCGCCCGCGACTTTGTCTGCGCTGACTAAGATAATTGCAACTTTTCCCCCGCAATAGACAATAGACTCAATAGACTAGGTCAATAGACTTCAGTCAGGGAAAAAGCTAGCAATCGACTTAAAAAAAATTCTGATCAAAGTTTGGTAGCCCGTTTTACCCAATTAGAAATATGTAAGTATCTTATTGATTTTGCTGTAGATTATTTTCAAAGTTTCAAATCAGTTGAACAAAAGTAAATATTTCCCTATCCAAACTTTGGCATCCCCTTTCACCTTCTTAGGGGTGGAATTTCGAAAATTCCTTTCTTAGTGGATATCTATTCTACATAAGAACACACCCTGAAAATTGTATGTCTCTAGGACCAGCGGTTTAGGCTGTTTATTGATATCTCAGTCAGTCAGAACATTGAATTGAATGTAATGATTGCTTCGAAGTTTAGTCGAAAGTGAAAAGCATAAAAAATGCCGTCTTGTAAGTACTTAATCTGTTTGGCTAAAAGTGAAACTTACCCAAAATGTCGTCAAGTCAATAGTTTAATTTTTATTCTCTAGTCAGTGAGATCTCTCTAAAAGTGCTCGCCACCTTTTTTTTGTCACATTCCGTACTATATTTTTGCATAGTTTGTTATCAAAAATATTAGAAAAAGCAAAATTTGTGCGTGATATTAAAAACGTAAAGTTAGCCAATACTTAGCAGTGATTTGTTTTAAGGACAGGTCTCTTTCAAAATTTTTACTTAGAAAGAACAATGTCAAATATTTTACAAACTGAGAGTCCTACATGGGGATGGTATTTTTCTCGTTTTATTTATAAGCAAGAAGCATCTAGTCAGAGTTATGTAAAAACGGAATAGTTTATCGTCTGAAATAAACAGAGACAATTAAACACTGTAGTTCACAGTAGTTTCAGCAGATGCAGAACGAAAAATAAGAGCATCTGTAACGCTCATATTATTCACATATTTTTGATAAAATTGATATTATTGTAAGAAAACGGGATTTTTGCCACGATTTATTTTGTTTGAGTTCTCGATATTTCGGCACCGTTGCAGGCACGTGGTCACGGGTAGACTGAAGATTGGTTTTCGAGTGTCACACCTAGTATCACATAGATAAATATTTCTATCCTCTTTCGTTTTCGACTCAGGAACTCAAACAAAATAAATCGTGGTAAGAATCCCGTTTATTTACAATAAATTATGTCTCAAAACCACGAAAGTTTGAAGTTTGCTTTTCGGTACCTTTGTATTTTGTCCGTGCAATCGTAGAGACTGGACTTAATGACATTGTACGTCAGCCACACGCTAGGATACCCCTTTTTGTTCGATTGGTACCCTTATGCACCGCGCGGTAAGAGCTAGCAAGGGATATCCTAGATTATGGCCGACCGTACCTAATTATTGCATAATATTTTTAAGTTGACTTTTGTACCAAAGAATTGTCCGTGTGCAATGCAATTATCCCAAATACCACTAATTTTAGTTATTAATTTATTCTTATTTGATCTTATTGTAAGAGACAGTAGATACCTACATTCTTACTGACATTCCTAGCAAAATACATTTTTGTTCTTGACAGTACTTTTACAAAGAAATATGCCGACGACACGTTTAATACCTATGTTTTAGTAGCGCTCCTAATATCAATTTGTATGATTGCGCACAAAATGATGATAATAATATGTAATTTTTGTCAGTTTTTTTTTACTAAAATCACGCGCCATTTCTTTCTTTCATTTCTTACCGCTCTTGGCGCGAACAGTGTACTTAAGTAGTTTTGCCAAAGAATGACGTTTCTGGTCATACTTTAGTCTGACAATCTGTAGGTAGGCTTAAGGTCCAACGATAGCAGCGTGGAAGCATATTAAAAAAATTCAGTTTTTTTAATTTTCAATTTTTTATCAGAATTTAAAAAAAATGTGAAAAAATTGAATTTCCCCCCTTGCTAATATTGTTGGACCTTAAAATTGCATCCTCAGACACCTCTTGTGCCTACGCTTTCCGTACAGATATGGTATTAAAGCGTAGACAAAATTGTAGAGAAAACCCGTCTACCACTGCAATATTAGCTCGACATGTGACCAGAGGCCTCATGAAGAACTATTGAATTTTGTGTATAGTGCGCTTTTACTCTGTACATAGTACATACGTGGATAATGAAAATGTAAAGTTAAATGTACGTTTTACAAAAATTCTCTGTGGTTTTATTTTTTCAACAACCATTTTACTGTCTAACCTCTTAATTGTAGGTATATTGGTCTACTTTACTGACACTATATACTGAAGGGCCCTTGATCTAATCAGATGGGATTAGTTATAGCCGCCATACATTGAAAACCTGCGCAATGCGTATGGCAATGAGCCGGTTGTCAAATTTCGCTTTTTCTGAAGATATTATTATTCTGTGTAAGCGAAATTTGACAGCCACATCCCGGTTCTTGTATGGCCAAGCCTATGAGCGCCATCTACCAAGGGCTTTGAGTTCACTTTTAACTCTCAGTTGAAAACGGGCCATTTCAGAGCGGACTAGATGTTTGGCGAGAACTATACCAATAGTCTAGCTCTAGACTTTAGAGAACTTTCGCATCGACAAAGACTTGACTCGGTAGCTCAATGGGCATCGTCATATTTTTTTTTATTCTATAAATCGTCAGACAAATATAAGAAACGAATTTGAATATTTTCTTAATTTTTTATGTAATTTTTTTTAATTAGTTATTTAAAAATTTCTAAAAGTTTTGGGTATGACGTCACCACTGGCATTATGTACGCACGACAGCACGTCGACCTTTACACGCTAGCGCTCTACTCGGTTACGTTTCGGGCGACTTTACAACAAAAGTGTACAGTCTGAAGTGCTGTCGTGTGTACTAAGTTCATTACCTTCATTCATGCTTTTAAAAAATAAAAATATGTTGACGTTTGACAAATGTCAGTGTCAAGTCAACAAGAAGGTTATTTTCTCAGTTATTTGACACTTTTGACAATTGTTTTTTTAAATATTTGTAGGCAATGGAACTACCGCATTAGAGGCTATGATAACGTCATCGAAAGAAAAATGAAGTAAACATTTTTGGCGATAAATATTAATAATCCGTTTTAATTTTACTTATTTAAACCCCTAATAGTAATCAGTATCCCTATTCCTCGAAATGGTTTTCAATTTACGGCAATCGATGCCTCACTGATCAATGCCCATTGGTAGAGCGCCTTCACGGTAGATATGCAAGAGGTTGCGGGTTCAAATCCCGCCCCGAGCGAATTTTTTATCCTTATAAAAAGTTAAAAAAATTACTTTATAGATCTTAGATCCATGTTTTGCCAAGAAGGTGGTCCTAATACCTACCTACATTAGTATGATAATACGTGACGATGTTACTAAAGGTAACATAATCAAAAATGATTTGTTCTTCAAGACATGCCAATATCTAGATATTTCTAAGTTTTGTTATTATTTAGTAGGTGCAAATATTTTTCAACCAAAGTAAAGGCGCGCTACATAAACCTCTTAAAAATAACACTTCTCCTTAGCTTGTAGGTTTGCAGGTAATTTTGTGATAATAGGACGCACACTAGACCTACTTCCGCCTAATAGAGACCTTCATTAGGATAACAATGGAAGGTTCTGAAAGAAGCTGTAGCAGTTGGCCGAAATTCATAATTCAAGGAAAAACACAAAGGAATATTAATAATAAAAGCCCATAAAAGGTATACTCTACAAATTTTTAACTGGCATGAAAACTATTCTCGAAAAAAAAAAGAAAACAAAAGAAAGCTCTACAACTTTATTTCTTTCAGCCCGGAGTAAAGCCGTTTGCTGAAACCAAACAGGCCGTATATGCATTTAAAAAACTCGCTAAATGTGACCTCAGGCAATATAGTCTTTACAGCCAGCCGCGTCCGTCAAAAGCCTTTGAAAAACCTCTTTAAAACCGTGAAAATACACAAAAGGTCACCGAAGCTTAAAAGCGACGGAGTGGGATGGAGCAAACGTGGTTCAAGGCGGGAGCAAAAGGGACGGGGCTATGAAAATCAATTTATTAGTGGGTGACGTCACAGACCGCGCGTGCGTTCTGAACAGTTTCCCGGGTATGGGATGCCAGCCAAAGGGTAAAATTGCCGGAAAATTGGGAAACCTTTTTTATGTATTTAGCTTTTAGCTTTTTATGTATTTCAACCGGATGTCATAAAAGACCTTTTTCAAAAGATATTTGAACAACCGGTTTGAAAGGAAAAAATCACACTTAATGAAAAACAAAAAAAAGTATTTCGTTTTATGGACCTATTTTTATACGGCTATTTTACATTATGCCAAATCACGTCATCAGCAGAGCTTACCCATTCCAAAACATCTCAATAAGAAAACATCAAATAAAAAAGACAAATCCAAATGGAATGAAAACAATGCTGCGAAAAAAATAGACTCATACAAAATTAACAACAACGGGGACAAAATAATTATAGTCCACGAATTTGAAATAATATTAGAATAATAGTTATTTGTTATGCAAGAATGCAAAATTATTGTTTGCGGCGAGTGCTTGTATTGAAAACCGAGCTAGCGAAAGCATATTATTTTACTGTAGTTACGGCTGCCGCACTAAAGTTTTGAGCTTCGTTGGTATTAAAACCATTCGTTTTATTAATAATTTCCTGAAGTTTATTTATCCAGACACAAAAATAATGTAAATAAAAGAATGTTTTTTTTTCCGAGTGCATTCTGAACTTTTACCATATAAATTAAAAATTTCTAGGAGATAAAAAATTAAATTAGTAATATCGTTTGAAAAAATGTATTTAACAAACCAAAACATAATTATCTATTTGATAAAACAGAAGCGAAGCATTTTTTTTATTTACTGGTATTATAAAATAAATATGTGTACAAAATATTGAAAACACTATAAGAAGAAACCGCGTTCCTGAATGTTCTATTCCGTGACTTTATGACTTTATACTTTTTAAAAGATGCTTATGCACCATTTACATTCACAGTTTTGTATAGAGAATGGGCACGAACAATCACTTTCGCTGAAGTACGCGTGTAAACGAACTATGAATGAGGTTTTATTTTCCGTCGGGATTTGGCATCTACTTAAATGGCCAGTGTTTTTTTCTTTTTCAACACCATAGGGCGCGGGAAAACGTGCATGCCCTCTGAGGGACCACATTGGATTTTTTAGTTTCCAGACCTATGACGATTTAGTAAAAGATCCCAAACAATTGTAGAAGAGAAGCTTGATTTTGTAAAAGTTACCGTTCAATATTTATTACTTGATAAATGTGGTCCCTCAGTCCGCACATGTAGATTGTCGAATCTCTGAATGTGGTAAAGATATCCTCATAAGGTAAACGATAATATTTAGCAAAGAATTTCTTAAAACTAATTAGTTCGATAAAAACACTACTTGCAGTCAGAAAAACACTACAAAAATGAATTGAAGGTGGTCCCTCAGAGGACCGTTAGCACATATTTGTTATCGTTTTAACTTTTAATCTATAACGCATAAAGCTACGTGTCTTCGACAAGTTTTACTTAAAATATTAAACACTTTAATCGCATGACTATTTAGTTTGTATCTTATACTATCTTGAAACAGAGACGGTTGAAAGGTGGTCCCTCATACGGCACGTTTTGCTATCGTTATTTGCTATTTTCATGTAATAGAATGCACTTACTGAAGTAAATTCAACACTATCTTTTACTTAAAAGTTTCTGCTAAAACATTACGTTTATTGTTTAACGCTAATTACACATTTTCCTATAAAAAATATATATTTATAAGCCGTACGTGGAAATCATGCGTAGAGTGACCACACTATCAACCTGATTTTTGAACGAGCGAGCGAAGTTCTCCGAGTCTACTGGAACAATCCGGCGTTTGTATGTTTGTATGTATGTATGTATGTATTTTTGTATGTATGTATGTTTGTATGTATGTATGTATGAAAGTTCGTTCGACGATCCGACCTTTACTCAAGTTATCGTCGAACGATCATTCATACAAACAATACATACAATCATACATACGAACATACAAACGCCGGATTGTTCCAGTAGACTCGGAGAACTTCTCTCGCTTCGCTCGCTCGTTCAATAATTAAGTTATTTCAAATAACAAGATTCATTTTGTTTTGCTTATTATCTTTGTTAGTAAAAACCTATAGCTAGATACGATAGTTTGGATATTAATACAGTTTGTTACGCACCACCTGGAGCCTACACAGCAGTGGTTGATGTACGCGGAGTCAACACGGCTCGCGATCATCGCCAGGAAGCTGTTGGAGCTGGCCCGCACTCTGATCACCAGTGATGCCCTGCGCTTCCACATGATGGTGTAGAAACAATCCACCCGCGCCTCCGCGAACATGCCCCAGGCGATGCAGTGACGAGGCAGCCGCATCAACGCCCTGAACGCGTTGTGGTATTGGATGCGAAGAGCCTTGTACGACCCTTGAGTATAGATTATCGCGTTCTCTCTGGTCGACAGGGCTCTCCTCTCTCGCTCGATAATAAGTAACATTCTACAGTATATTTTTTGCTGAAGCATACAGGGTGTCCCAAAAAATTGTTTCAAGCGGAAGTCCAGAGATAGAACACCCCTAGGGGTACCCGAATCACCCCCATGTATGTTCAGCGATTTTTTGATTCGGGTAGTCCTAGGGATGCTCTATGTCTGGACTTCCGCTTGACACTATTTTTGGGACACCCTGTATAAAAAAGTGGTTAATGTTGGATACTGTTTTTCGGTAGTGTAAGGTAATGAGCCGTTTTCAAAGAACAAATTAAAAGCAGTTCATAGATGGGCGCTTACAGGTTTGGCCATAGAAGAACCGGTATACGGTTGTCAAATTTTGCTTAGCACAGATTAATTTTGACAGCCGTTTTCCGGTTCTTTTATGGTCACACCCTGTAGGCGCCCTGTATGAAATGTTTTTGTGAATTTGTGTTGAAAACGGCTCATTATATGGTGTTTCGCTGATATAATGTTACATTACTTAGGAAAAAAATAAATATCTAAATCTGAGTAGGTGAAGGTGCCATTCTTCACTCATCTAGTTTGAAGGTGCCACTGGACGCTGTATAAATTATCTCATTACGTAGGTGCAAAGGCCTTAACATCAGGTTGATCATGTGGTCACCCTACGCATGATTTCCACGTAAGACTTATAAATATTTATTTTTGAATGAAAATGTGTAATTAGCGTAAAAAAATAAACGCAATTTTTTAGCAGAAACTTTTAAGTAAAAGATAGTGTTGAATTTACTTGAGTAAGTGCATTCTATTACATGAAAATAGCGATTAACGATAGCAAAACGTGCCGTATGAGGGACCACCTCTCAACCGTCTCTGTTTCACGACACCATAAGATACAAACTAATGAGTCATGCGATTATAGAGTTTAATATTTTAAGTAAAACTTATCGAAGACATGTAGCTTTATGCGTTATAGATTAAAAGTTAAAACAATAACAAATATGTGCTAACGGTCCTCTGAGGGACCACCTTCAATTCGTTTTTGTAGTGTTTTTCTGACTGCAAGAAGTGTTTTTATCGAACTAATTAGTTTTAAGAAATTCTTTGCTAAATATTATCGTTTACCTTATGAGGATATCTTTACCACATTCAGAGATTCGACAATCTACATGTGCGGACTGAGGGACCACATTTATCAAGTAATAAATATTGAACGGTAACTTTTACAAAATCAAGCTTCTCTTCTACAATTGTTTGGGATCTTTTACTAAATCGTCATAGGTCTGGAAACAAAAAAATCCAATGTGGTCCCTCAGAGGGCATGCACGTCGCGGGAAAGACTGTCCCGGCGGCGTCGCGTTCAAATTTCGAAACGCACAAAAATGCAGATAGTTTAAATCCCGCCTTTACACGATCGTAAGTTACTAGTAACAGCAAACTTTCCGAGCGTGGGAGATGAAAAGGTTTATTTTTGTCATATTTTCGCTGGACAAATTGCTACTAATTTACTTTTCTTTGTTCTATGGGGTAGTAAAAAAATAATTCAGTCCTTTCTCTTTTTTATAGTAATAACCGCTAATATTCTCGTAAGTTAGTGTTCGTGCAAATCTAACCCGACAATATTAGAGTATTCATCAGATTTCACGGACATTTTTCATATTGAACATCTCCGAAGCGCACACGCGGCAAACCCGCAGCCATCGGCTGGCCACACCACGCCATCTGGGCGGAACAGAAATAGCGGCGGCGTTCAGTGTACGCGGGCGCCCGCTCCGCGAAGATGGCCTCCGTAGCCGCGTGGCTGCCCTTCGCCAGGGCCGCCGCCATAGGCTGGGTGCCCATCGCCACCCACCCGCTCCCGCCACCGCCAGTCCCCAAAGACCGCCGCCGCGCCGAAGACGAGAAACTCCTCATCAACGTCTCCGGACGACGCTTCGAGACCTGGCGGAACACGCTCGAGAAATACCCCGACACGCTCCTCGGATCCACCGAGAGAGAGTTCTTCTACGACGAGGAATGCAAGGAGTATTTCTTCGACAGAGACCCCGACATCTTTAGGCACATTTTGAATTACTACAGGACTGGAAAACTCCACTACCCCAAACACGAGTGCTTGACGGGCTACGACGAAGAGCTCGCGTTCTTCGGTATACTGCCGGACGTTATCGGGGACTGCTGTTACGAGGATTACAGAGACAGAAAGCGTGAGAACGCGGAGAGACTAATGGACGATAAGTTAAGTGAGGCGGGAGACCAGAGCCTGCCGCAGCTCACGGACTTGCGGCAGAAGATGTGGCGCGCGTTCGAGAACCCGCACACGTCCACAGCAGCTTTGGTGTTCTATTATGTGACTGGGTTCTTCATTGCCGTCTCGGTGATGGCCAATGTGGTGGAGACTGTTCCCTGTGGGCACCGCCCGGGCCGTGCCGGGACCCTCCCTTGCGGGGAGCGGTACAAAATTGTGTTCTTCTGCCTCGACACGGCATGCGTGATGATCTTCACAGCGGAGTACCTGCTCCGATTGTTCGCGGCGCCGGACCGCTGCAAGTTCGTGCGGTCCGTGATGTCGATCATCGACGTCGTGGCGATCCTTCCGTACTATATCGGGTTGGGGATCACGGATAACGATGACGTTTCGGGTGCGTTCGTCACGCTGCGAGTGTTCCGTGTGTTCCGTATATTTAAGTTCTCGCGCCACTCGCAGGGGCTTCGGATATTGGGCTACACGCTCAAGTCCTGTGCCAGTGAACTCGGTTTCCTCGTGTTCTCGCTGGCGATGGCCATCATCATCTTTGCCACGGTGATGTTCTACGCGGAGAAGAACGAGCAGGACACCAACTTCACATCCATTCCAGCCGCCTTCTGGTACACCATCGTCACCATGACTACGCTTGGGTGAGTACCTGTACTATTCTGTAAAGTCAGCCACACGCTAGGATTCCCCATTTTGTCCGATTGGCGCCCTTATGCTGAACGGGCCACCATGGGGTATCCTAGACTGAGGCCGACCGTACGTTGATGGTAAACAAGAGGGGCAATTCTCGGGTATGTAAACGTCGCCACTGTCGAAGAATTTTTCTTTCGAAAATTGCTGTTTTGACATTGATCAGAATTGGCCTCAAAGTATCGTGACGTGAAAGGGAAAATTGCCATTTTAGATGGCGGCCGTACTGCCCTATGAGATGTTTCTTTGTTACGATTGTATCTACGTATAAGTACGGTACCTTGTAGTTTGTAGGTAGGTACTACCTACTTATGGAATTGTTTTGTCTTTATATTTTGAATAACTTTCCTAAGATTATGAAACCATTGTGTAAAGCACTTACCTAGGTACTGAAATAGTGAAGTGTCAAAAGTACCTACCTACTACTCACGGGTAGAACATAAGTAGGTACCTACGTACGGCATAGTAGCACGGTAGAGTACCTACTGACTATCCCAATGCATTGGTAGGTAGAGTAGAGTAATAAATGAAACTGGAAGCGTACTCAGAACTGTGTGCTTATTCTGTAAAAAAAATCGCACAGTTGCCAGTACTCAAAACCGATTTATTCGCGGGAAAATTGCTCTTATCGAAACGAACAATCTTTTTTTCGATAAACAATACGTATTAGGTATGTCGAAAAAAAGTTTTTTATTTTTTCGCAATTAAACCGGTTTTGAGGACTAGCAACTGTGCGGATTTTTTTACAAAATAAGCACAATGGTAGAGGTATAATGATAGTTTAACCTTATAAATCCATCAATTCAGGCAATTCGTCTTTGTGTAAGTAACACTGACACCTGTCGATGACATTAAAAATTAACGCGCGAAAGTAACCGTCATGCCGGCGTCGTTGACGAGATTCCACCATTCGCCCCATAAAATGCTTTAGCCACTGGAACATTGATGTTGATGGCAGAGTTTAATCTTTTTAATCTGGCATCCAACAAGGGGACAATGTGCCAGCCATGTCGACGCCCGTAAAAGGAGTTTTTTTTTTTCGTTTAACAACTTTTCGCGGGCACCTAAGCACTGGCCGTTTTCGGTCATTGTTTCTTTTGCGATTTTTTGATTAGTAATTATTTTTAATTGCTACACTGTTTGTGCCAGGCTTTTTGCGTTGTTTCACTTCAAATGCGAACAAAGGATTTATGGCATTGATTACCGTGTTTAGGTACTTCATGTGTCAAATAAAAGCTTTAAGTTTTCCAAGAAAAGTTTAAGAGTACCTACGTGATGGATGAAAAAGTTTTAAAAGCATACCTACACTTTGTATATAGAATCTAGTGTTTTTATATTCCTAGTGAGTGACTAATTTTAAATGCTAAGGGAAAAAATACATATCAATACTCAAGTGCATTGCGCACTGCTGTCAGGTGAAAGTGCAACACGGTGCAAAAGATCGATCGTACTATTCGTAAAACGACCTTCTACGCTATCTACTAGTGGTTCGCCCCAAACCCTCCCTCGACTGATTTGGCTCATATTCTAACTCATGCCCATATCTCAGCAACCCCCTCGACCGATTTGGCTTGTGTTCAAACTTAAAAATTCTTAAAAACTCTGCCTCATTTACCCACCTACCAATTTATAGGTATGTATAGGTACAAACGCCGGATGGTTCAAGTCGACTCTGAGAACTTAGCTCGCTCGTTCAATTAGGTAGATGCAACTAGGTACATGCTACATGTCGCAGACCCGGCAAGATTTTGATGAGAATGACTTTCTTCCATTTCATTTTATTTATTTATTTTATGTGGGAGAGCTCACAGCCTAGTTGGAGATGCGCTCACAGCCTAGTTGGACTAGCCGTTCATAATGGATGAGTGGCAATAATATCTGAGCGTTTCCGTGCTTCGGAAGGCACGTTAAACCGTTGGTCCCGGTTGTTGCTGATTAATATCAATCGTTAAGCCATGTCAGAGGCCCTTTGGGCGGCCGAAAAACTCTGACACCAGGGGTGGCCACTGCCTCATACGATTACCTACTTTGTTGGTGGTAGGAGAAAAACGAGGAAACCCCGGTTTTGTTCTTCTACTGGGAGTCTGGGACGCATAAGGTAATGAGCCGTTTTCAACTGACAGTTAAAAGCTGATTTTAAAATGCTTGCTAGATGGCGCAGAAAATACGGCTACATAACGGCAGTCAAATAACGCTTTTCCCACAGATTTACAGATTAGAAAGTACTAATACTAAAGATACACAAACACCACAGATAAGAATCAGGCTTGCCATGTTTAATCGGTAAAAATGCCGTGTCATATATTTGTAATTTTTATTCTTGAAAGCAAAAACATAAATGGTTTTGGATAAACATAGAATAGGTAGGTAGGATACCTGACATCAACTATGTGATGCGATAAAATGTGCAAGCAATGAATTGTGTTTCTGCGGGGGGAGCATGTCTTTTATCGAGGCGGATTTATGTAACAAAATGGCAAAATCGCTCTCGACGATATATAACCCACTATAGACGTCAAAAATGCTGATAAACCGCCATTTTGTTGGATAAATCCGCCTCGATAAAAGTCATGCTACGGGGACTGGTTATGATTATTACAGTTTACGGTAATTTGTCGTACCGTTGGCAACACTGATGAAATTTCAACTGACTGCCGTTATTATGAGCGCCATCAGTGGAGAAAAAAAGAACTACGTTTTTTTTTCTGAAAACGGGCCATTCCCCACGCAAACAATTTAAAACCATAGACACGAGTTCAAGAGCCTCGAGTGGATTTTTTTATCGCTCAATAATGTTTGTAATTGAAAATTAGCCTAACGAGATTCAATTAATACTCGCCGCGCCGCATAGTTAACTGAGTTACCGGCGCTTGATGAAATTGCAGTTAACCGACGACCGGGAATATTACTAGTGGTTCGCCCCGACTGTGAACTCGCGACCCCAGCAACCCCTCGACCGATTTAGCTCATTTACGAACTTAAAAATTCTCTTTGCCTCATTTATCCGCCTACCAATCATGACGATCCGACTAAATAATTAATAAATAGTAGAATTTTAAAATAAACGGCTTTTCCTTTATTAAAAAAAGCTAAGACTTGAGCGTAATATACTTCAACTTTGTGCTATTCAACGAAATAGGAATTCAACATTTTGCTTATCCTAATTCAACATTGTAGGACTCAGAAATACAACATTATAAGAATTCAACATTCTGGGATTCAACTAAGTGAGAGTTCAACATTATAAGAATTCAACATTTTGAGAATTCAACCTAATGGTCCGGAAGGTTATCGTCGAACGAACATTCATACATACATACAAAATACAAACGCTGCATTGTTCCAGTAGACTCGGAAAACTTCTCTCGCTTCGCTCGCTCGTTCAATGAGCTGACTGGAAGGCCTTTGCGTGTAGTTAGGTGATTTATGCCCAAAGAGCCATGGAGCGAGCAATGCTCGGCATGAAACTCTTGGACCGTATACCGAACGTTGTAATAAGACGCCGCACAAAAGTGGCAGACGTCGGAAAACGCATAACTTCTTTGAAGTGGAAGTGGGTAGGACACTTGGCGAGGTGTACCGATGGCAGATGGAAAAGTCCATTGCGGAATGACGACCCCGAGAGGGGAAGAGATCGGTAGGCAGACCACCAGCCACTTAATATGTTTGTTGGTGGTGGGTTAGAAATTGCAAGACCTAGGTTTTTATATGCAGAATTACGTACTTTATAACATATTAAAAGGGCAGCCGGTAACCTTTTACGTGAACTGTACTATAAGAGGAATACCTAACTGGAAGATGATTTACGAGCGCAACTCGACGATATAAACACCACGTGTGATTGTTTGTGTTAAACCGTTTTGTACCACTGACCAGGGAAGAAAGAGAACTTATTTATGAACTCTTCTGTTAATTTTCTTATTTGACTTGCGATTTTGTCTGTTAACTACTACATAAATATTTATGTTTAAACTATCCTTTATTTATCGTATATTTGTGAATTTGTAGTAGCAATACCACTCGCTGACGGTAACGGAAAACATCGAGAGGAAACCCGCAAAAAATGCTAATCCGCATTGAGCACGCGTGGTGATTTAGCTCTCTCTCTCTCTCTCTCTCTGGGAGAAGGCCTTTGCACAGCTAGTGGGTCATGTACACATGACAGCACGTCGACGCTTACAAGCTAGCACTCTACTCGGTTACGTTACGGGCGACTTTACAACAAAAGTGTACAGTCTGACATGCTGTCGTGTGTACAGGCTATTTAAAAAAACGATCCTTCCTCCGTGACTTCGTCCCCGCAAAGATTTCTCACACAAACTTCGACTTGAAAAGCTTTCTTAGGCCCGGTTTCTGAATTGAGAATTTCACTTTACAAATGCTTAAGTATCGTTCTGTCTCTGCAGATGTCACACAAGAGAATGTGACAGAACGATACTTAAGCATTTGGTTAGTGAAATTCTCATTTCAGAAACCGTGCCTTAGTGCACCAATGAAACCTATTGTCATATAAGGCACTCTATACAGGGTGGATTTTTAAAACAGGGCAGTAAGGGCAGGTTAAGAATCTCCTTCAGCTTTGCAGCCCTCTCGCTCACACTTTTCAACATTTTAATTTATTGTAAGAGAATGATTCAACTTTGGACGATGAAATATAGTTGCAGACACATATAATTAAGCTATCGACATTTGGACTAATTTTGATTTTATATTCCTAGTAATAATAAAAATATCACGGAACTACTACTTTTAAACGAAGTTCCGTGATATTTTTATTATTACTAGGAATATAAAATCAAAACTTAGTCCACATGTCGATAGCTTAATTATCTGTGTCTGCAACTATATTTCATCGTCCAAAGTTGAATCATTCTCTTACAATAAATTAAAATGTTGAAAAGTGTGAGCGAGAGGGCTAGAGCTGCAGGGGATTCTTAACCGTTATAATTAGGAAAACTTGGAGATTTTATGATCCATAACTTTTTGAATATTATAAACTGCATTCACAGATTTTGTAAAAATGTAAATCAGCGCAAAAAATAGCAATTATGAGGATAAATCTGATCTATAATTTGTAAGACATAAGTTATTTAGTTAACAGTGACACAGACAACACATTATCAACAAAACAACTGAAATAATAAAAAAACTACCGAAAATAAGTGAAAGAATCATGGCACATAAAAAACCGTTTGGTATACGTAATAAGTATCCGGAGAAAATACTAAATTATGCAGGAAAATTATCTTTCAGGAAAGTTTGTAACGTACGCCCGTGTGCCAGCCGCGTACAATGCTTTCCATCGTTTCCATCTTCCAAATTAAGATAAGCATATCGGTATAACTTTTACGGAGCTACTCGTAATAAAGTGCATTATCATGGGAATTGGATCTTTGGATCATTATCATTTGGGCAATTTAAAAAAAAATGAGAATATTATGAAACGTGGAAACTTCAGAAAAAAATACCCATGAACGCCTTTTTTTAAAAGCTCATAGAGGTCTATTTAAGAGGTGGCGGGTTCGAATTCAGAAAATCCTGGAAAGTCTCAATAAACACAATGGTGTGATTTTTTTTTCGCGTATTTCTAAAAATAACAAAACGTTGTTCAGAAACGCCAGTAGAGACATTTCACCCTTTTTTAGTGGCTAAAAGTCCATCTAGGTACCTTTTTATAACAAAAAATTAAAATAAAAAAAAAACGATTTTGCTGTTACTGCGCTGATTTCGAGTGATTTGATGATGTCCGTTGAGGAGTTCCGTTCTCCATCTCCGAAGTTCTTCATCAGATTTTGTCAATTTTTTTTTATAGGACCACACCGGAAGTATAATGAAAACAAGAATCATCCGGGTGCACTGCGGCTTGCCCGGCGGCGTGGCTCGGCAAGGCATAGTCTGTAGGAGCCTTAAGTATAAAACTGTCGGGCGGATGTCAGATTTTATCTTTGCGCCCGAGGCGGGGGTTGCTATAATGTAGTCTGTTTTTAACAGCGCCGCTCATAACCCGGTTTGCAATTTAAAATACTGTTTTAAGCTGCAAATTTCAGCTCAGCTGCAGCTTAACATTTTGCACCGAGAAATTGCGCTGTCAGGCGTTTTTTCACACTGCTTTGAAGGTTGAAATTTATGGAATCAATTTGATATATTGCCTTTCAAATAGCAATTTATTTCGCTCCGCGGAAATCCGGATAAAAATACGTACCTATGTCCAAAGTAAGATACAAATAGCTACATTTATGTGGACTTAAGAGGTACCTCCAAGAAAATAAATAAGTAAGTCAGCCAGTTTTAACAAAGAAAAACACTAAGTGAGGCCTTTGCATCTATCATCTAGGGGTACATCATCATCATCAGCCTGTTAACACCCACTGCTCAGTAAAGGCCACTTTATCGATCGATCCTGTGCCAGACGCAACCACTACATCTGCATCTACATAATGAGATGAATTATTCAGCGTCCAGTGGCACCTTCACTGACATTGGATGGGTGAAGTGACAACTCGGATGCTGCACTGTCGGGGACATTGTAAGCTGTCAGGATGGTATAGGTGCTGGGCAAGCCTACCTACTCCATCAACGAAGAAGCGATGGGCCGTGTTCAAATAACAAATTCAAAGCAGTTAATAGATGGCGTTAACAGGTGTGGCCAATTGGCCTTAGAAGATCCGGAATACGACCGACTGCTAAATTTCGCTTAGCACAGATTAATTTTGACAGCCGTATTCCGGTTATTCTATGGCCCTATGGCCACGCCTGCAGGCACCATCTATGAAATGCTTTGTGAATTTGTGCTGAAAACGGCTCATTAAAAGACAATAAAGAGTATATAGGTACATTAAACGCCAGTCTTACACTGATACCAAAATAGCCGTCATATTTTCTATAAACATCAGCGGAGAGCATTCCAAACGGAACATTTTAATCGGTTGATAGAAATAGATCCCTTCAAACTGTAAGCAGGGTGCTTGTTCTGTGAAAAAAATCCGCACAGTTGCTCGTCCTCAAAACCGGTTTTAATTGGTTTAATTAACCGAACAGAATATTTTTATTTTCCCGCAAATAGCCTGGGCCCTTAGCCTGTAATGCAATGGTGCCAAAATGGGCTCCCGGTTGACGGTTTCAATTATGATTTATTAATGCTGTTGGTCCAGTGTCGGTCCTTTAATGTTTTTGTAGTACAGCAAATAATATTATGAGTCTAATTCTAGGGGATTAGTCCGCTGGTTGTAGGAGAACAATGAAAAAATCCCGGTTTTGTCCTTCTACCTGGGACGCCATTGACACGCCATTATGTTACAGTCTAAGGCCCCTGGTTTTGAGGGCTAGCAATCAACTGTGCGGTTTTTTTTACAGAATAGTAGAGAGCTGACGGCCAACCTCCAATATATAAGAGGTACGCCAAGAAGAGCAAGCTTGTAGTATAGCATGGCGCTCGTGAAAGCTGAAGTGCTAATATTAATTTAGTAAGTTCTTGCAACGTATTAAATATATTAAATACCGACCTTCACACAGTGGCATCCTTAACCGACTTGCGTGAACTTGGGCGTTTTCAGCTAATAATCGGTTATTTAGAAAAACTGTTTGGAGTGTTGCCAGTGTGTCGTGTCGCGGCGGTAGAGGGGCCATTGTTTGGGGGAAATCTTGGGACACTTTCTAAATTGATTTATTCCTTCATTAATTCTCTTTGGCTCGGCGACCCAAGGTAGATCTTGGCCTCTGCAACCAAAAGACTAGTTAGGATAGTATCATGTTAGTTAGAATAGTATAATTTCTTACCCGCGAAACGCGAATGAAGTCTATTACATACGAGTACTTGCACTTGCCTTCGACACGCCATCACCTTTGATCAGCCTTTGATAGATTACGAAAAAGATTCACCCGCAAGAGAGTAAATACTCCACTGGACTTTTTTCCCGGCTCAATGAGCCGTTTTCAGCACAAATTCACAAAGCATTTCATAGATGGCACTTACTACAGGCGTGCGTGGCCATAGAAGAACCGGAATACGGCTGTCAAATTTTGCTTAGCACAGATTAATTTTGACAGCCTTATTCCGGTTCTTCTATGGCCACGCCTCTTAGGCGCCATCTATGAAATGCTTTGTGAGTTTGTGCTGAAAACGGCTCAAAACTGTGTCCGGCTCAATATAAAGCTGTTTATGGCCACCCCAATGGCGTGTGTAAACAGTATCAAGCCATGAATCAGAGCCGGGCCGGCGCTACGGAGTGGGATTGGAAAAAATGTAAACAACCACTTAGCATACGACGACGCGTCTAGCCTTTCTGGTGGTCGACATTCAGTGGCCCAAGACTTCTTACTTTTGGGGGCTTCATAGGGTGGCATTAATAGTCGTCGACCAATGACATTAAGGAATGTCATTGTCGTCGACACAAGATCAAACTCAAGTAGGTAATCTCAGAAAAGTCAAATGCTAATGTCAGGCCTTGGCTAATGTCAATGTCAATATCAAGATAGTGTCTGTCAAGTTTGACATTAGCCAAGGCTTTTCTGAGTTCACTTATTTGAGATCGAGCTCAAGTATTAGGCTCTTAAAGTGATATTGATGGTTCTTTTTTGTTTGAAAAATGTATTTCCCATTTGGTCCCATTAAAAAATTGTTAAGATCTGATGAAGAACTTCGGAGATGAAGAATGGAATTTCTCAACGGACAGCAGCACATCACTGGGAATCAGGGCAATAGCCTTTTCGCCAATGCAGTCGGTTTTTTAAACTATGCGCATGTATCTTGTCTGAGAACGTCTGTGCAAACGATAACTTTATATTCTAATCTTCTTTTGCTCTTGACCCAGTATCTGTTTTATGTCTTTATTACGCTTTGTAAGACTTTCGTAGACTCGCTGGCTCCAGCGTAATATACACGTTATAGGTATACTGGGTATACAGGGTGCACTCTAAGTCGATAGCGGAACTTTAAGTGGGCTATCTACTGCTCAATACAAACAACTTGTACCAGGTGGCGAACAAAATGGAGTGAAAAAAATATCAGCTGTTCCATACAAAAGGTCGACTCAGTACTGCGCCAAATGTATGAAACAGCAGATATTTTTTTCTCTTCATTTCGGTCGCCACCTAGTACGGTCGGCCACAATCTCAGATACCCCATGGCAGCTCTTACCGCGCGCGGCATAAGGGCGCCAATCGAACAAAAAGGGGTATCTGAGACTGTGGCCGACTGTACAAGTTGTTTGTATTGATCAGTAGACAGCCTACTTAAAGTTCCGCTATCGACTTAGAGTGCACCCTGTAGTATAGTAGGGCGGCAATACATGGTGTTGTTTTGGTTAGTGACACCCGACTCAGGGACGATAGTTTGAGTAACGCTTGAAAAACACGAATAATTTCCTAAGGCCCGGTTTCTGAATTGAGATCGTTCCGTCACGCTCTTTTGTGTGAAATCTGCAGGGACAGAACGTTACTGAGGCACACACACAATTAGTTTTGGCTCGGGGGTTAAAAATAACAGAATGTAAAGGAAAGTGAAGGGTAGTTTAATTTCTATCCTATTGTGTATACCTCAGGGAGTAGCCATCGATATTCAATCAGCGTCCTCACAAATCACACGGATCAAATCAACGATCCTCAATCCTCAGGAATCTCCATAAGGCCACAGAGCACCTCGTCTCCATGGCAACGGGTGCATTTGTGCAAATTAATGCAAACGGAGCGTGATCTCGCCGAGCTATTCACAGATTAGAGGCCTGGAATACTGGCTGGAGGATTTGCGAGATATACTCTGTGATTTTGAGCCTTGTATTGTGCTCGTATTCGTATCGCAAAGTCAGACTGTACAGTTTTGTTGCAATGAGGGCTACCGTTTTAGTTCTTACTTAGGTACCAACTTTTGTTCTACGACTTTTCGAAAAGCTCGATACTTTTTCAAAATTAAATCAAATATAACAATAGCTAGAGTCAACTCTGAACCCCAAACTAAAATAATTTGTGTCTTGGGGAACAGTGCTTCCGTTTTGTGGGAACTACTACATTTACAATAATACAATATAATGTAGTTAAGGAAAAAAATAAAAAAGATACTTAAACAAAAAGTAATTTTATTGAACGTTTCTTATTCTTTAAAAGTGTGCATTTCTAATATACCAGCGCTGCCTACGCAGCGCGCTTTCTTGCCCCTCTCCTCTCCACCACTTTTATAGCCCATTTGCTCCTACTTGTCATTCTGTGACAAAAAAAAAAACTAAAAAAAAAACCGTATGGAAAAAAATGCGCTTGCAACGAAGTCGTAGAAAAAAAGTTGTCGGAAATAATTTAGAAGTTGGGGTGTTTGAGGAAAAAAGCTATTTAAAAAATGCCCTGTATAGCGGTCAAACATTTATCACCCCTCTTTTTTGGGTAGGAAGTTGAAAAGGGAATTCTAATGTAAAGAGACGCTCTGTGTGACTTCCTCTTCTTTTATTTTTTTAGGTTTGTACGGGCACTAACTATTCATAATTTAAACAAGTGTCTAATCTGGTAAGAATTGTATTTAATTTATAATTTTTCTCATAATTTTTCTTTCTCTTTAGCTAAAGATACATCTGATTTGTGGGGCAAACGAACATCTATTTTAGTCATTGTTATTGGAGGATTGACAGCAACCGTTTCTTTTTATTTTTGCTCAGCCAAAATAACCCGTATCATTCGTATCTTAACGGAAGCAAGCGGTTAACAAAGCGGCAGAGATCACAGATAAAAAAACCGGCCAAGAGCAAGTCTGACTCGCGCACCGAGAGTTCAGCACAAACTTGTAAGAGGATATAGTATATATATTTTTAAAATGCGTTTATATTGTGCTAATAACGCCGTAGTTATTTCCGCCATCTGAATTTTTACTACCAAAATACAGGGTGCTGTTTTGGTCAGTGACACCCAACTCAGGGATGTCCGTTTTATTAACGCTGTTTGTTTATTCGATTTAAAAATTAAGTTTGTTTTCAAAATATTTTTTATTTACAAATTACCTTGTTCACTTTGTTCTATAATAACCGCGACGTGCGTACATACTATGTCTGTGATACATTACAACTTCTACGCCTTCACAAAGCCTTCTCTACGCCTCTATTACGCCTTCTCAAAGCGTGCGCGTAATATGGCACCTGATAATGCGAGTGTGGCCGCAAGCGATAGTACAATAGAAAGGAAAGGCCAAGATTGAATGATTTTAGGTATTTTTTACTTTTTTATTGTTTTTTTTTAACTTTAGTATCGTATAAATATTCACCACTGAGTCAGGTGTCATTTTAACAACACCTTGTATAACGATTATTATCAAAGCGCACCGGTCTGCAGTCCGCAGCTAAAAGTAGACTCTTGATATACTAAAGCGATATACGAAGTATCGATCTGCGTTATTCCCGGCTTGGTCCACTTTTCGGCGTCTAGATAAGTACTTCGACTTCACCCACCGGAAGCGGTTTTATAAATCACCTCAATATTCTTTACTAAAGTTTTGAAAACTACTAGAGATACCCTATGTAATGAATGTTCTACAGCTTGACATAGTATACAGACAGTATCGGTGTATCGGTGGATAGAGTATAGTGAGCACTAAAGCGGTAGCCCTCATTGAGTACGGTGGGCCACAGTCACAGATACCCCATGGCAGCTCTTACCGCGCGGCATAAGGGCGCCAATCGAACAAAAAGGGGTATCATAGCGTGTGGCCGACTGTACCTAGTGGTCTCAGAAACATCAAAGGCAATATATTCGTAGCTCATTATCTCATCTCAAAACACGTTTCAAATTAACACTTAAAATATAATGCAAAATTAAACTCGGCGTTGAATAAAACCCCAACGTTGACAAGGGTCGCCTTAATCCAAGGTTTGACCAAACAGTGTTTCCCAACTGCGGAGTAACTTAATGTCAAATAAAGTTTATTAACTACTAGCTTTTGCCCGCGACTTCGTCCGCGCAGACTTTTTTCCCCGTTATAACCATAAAGAATTGCTTATAGCACCCAGCGATAACGTAGGTTCGCATTGTGAAAGAATTTTTAAAATCGGATGGATATGTTTCGAGATTACCCCCTATATACTTACAAACAATAGCCCGCGCGCAAATAAAAAAGCACAAAATCGATTCCTGCATCAAATACATTAAACAAATCGAAAATGTTCACAAATCAAACACTAGAATTAGGTGAGAGCTATCTAAAATAGCCAATTGCGTGTTGATATTCATAAACAAATAGGCAAAAAAAATAGGTGGCTCACTTTTTTTCAGCGAAAATAGGTATCTTGCGCGGAGGCTAATTCACTTTTCATCGCGCCTTAATAATATTAGTGTAGAAGGGGTCGTCCACAAACTACGTGAAGCAAAATTCTCAAATTTTTGCCCCTGCCTTCCCCCCAAGTAATAGGACCTTAACTTTAAATTTTATCGACATTGGTAGTATTGGTACATTCAACATTGGGACAATGCAAAAGATTGGGAAACGCTGAACTACACTAGAATTTAAAGCAGTCGCTGATCGCCACCGATAGCTTAATATTAAGTCGATTTTGGGGAAGTCCTAAAAGTGTTTGGTTATTAGCAGCAGTAACGTACCTAAACAAGCAGGTCGATGCAGTAAGTTGTAAACATAAACCATAAATATACAGGATGGATTTTTAAAACGGGGCTTAATGGGCAGTTACCTTAACCGTGATGGTCTACGCCGATTATAATATCTTTTATTTTTAATATGTTTATATATACCAATCGCCACACACGCACTCACTGATTCATTCACTTTCCTTTCAATAATTTCTTTCGCTCCTTTTTCCGGTCAATCAATCGGTCAATTGCTCACTCAAAAATGTGCACTGGTGGGTTTGGTGTGGTGGTGTTTGGATTACCGAAAAACAACGAAAACGCAATTTACATCTGAGTGAAGGAAGGAGCAGATCAAGTGCCGAACAAGGGATCTTACAAGCCAGGTATCGAAAACTAAGGTCTCCATTTATTCCTCACTCCAGTTATAGTTACAGGAAAATGTATCTAGGAGACCATCTATAACTTTTTATAGATGGTCTCCTTAACCAACCATCTACATATAAATCCATCCATGAGCAACCATCTATAAATTGAGATAGATGGTCTCCTAGGAAGAGATAATAGCTTGAACAGGTTGCTTGACATCGATAAATCGAAAAGCAAAGCATTTGGAGACAAAAAGAACTCTACAAAGCAGGCTTACAACTACAAGTATTATGTAAAACAAGAGTGTTGTTTACCCTGTGTTACGTGCATGGTGATGGGAAGCCTCGCAAGTGAAGACGAGCCCTGATAATATCCGCGACGGTCGGAAACTGGCTTTGACATGGTTCTTAGTTTAATAATCACGCACGTGGATGCTTACAGCCTAGTTCAGTGGTTCCTAACCTGGGAGTAATTACCCCCGTAGGGGTAAAATTGATTTTCTGCCGGGGTAATACGCAAAGTAGCACTCCTACCGCGAGTGGCAGCGCAAGGTGTCCGCTTTTATTGAGATTATTTATGATTGAGGTAGGTACTTTTCGGTCTTTTATTTGATAAACAACAAGAAAGATATATTGCTGTTTTAGAGAAAACATAAATAAAGACGAAAACTTTACAATTTTAATAGAAACCAGCCTTCAAATCAATCAATCACATAATCAGATGAAAGAATAAAAAAATGTTGCGTTAAAATGTAAGAAATTAATTAACTATTTAATATTGTTTACTTGGATAACATTTTGAAGGGGGTAAGATCAGCTTTCATTGGAGGTCAAAGGGGTGGCGAGACTGAAAAGGTTAGGAACCACTGGCCTAGTTGGACTAGCCATTCTTAATCGATTGGCGAAGTTAAGCAACATCGGGCGCGGTCAGTCCATGGATGGGTGACCGCTAGAGGCAATAATATCTGAGAGCTTCCGTGCTTCGAAAGGCAAGTTAAAACCGTTGGTCCCGGTTTGTTGTTGATTAATATAAATCGTTAAGCTGTGACACAGGCCCTTCGGGCGGCCTAAAAACTCTGACACAAGGGGTGGCCAGTACGTGGATTGAATTTATAATAGTGGCTGTATTATAGGATCTTGTAAACCATGTCTCTCCTGTGCTGTCAGGATGGGGCAAGCCTACTCCATCTAAAACAATGTCCCAGGCACTGCAGCGCCGAGTGGTCTCTTCATCCATCTTGTGTGAGTGAAAGTACCACTGGATGCTGTATAGAATATCCCACCAAAAACATTCTGTAAAAAACTAGCCAAATCTCGATGGAGCTGCTTGTTTATCTCTAAAAAGTAATGAAATCTAGACAAAGTCGTGCCAAGTCTAAGCTTTCTTACTGCGATTTCTTTATTATTATAGTCAATGTTGTGTGACTTGGCCGTTGAAGGGTACACAAGGGTACAAAACCAGGTGCTCCATGACACCATTGCACCAATCTGTCGCCAGAACCACTACCCATGGACGATGGAAAATTTCCACTTGGAAAACGTTGATTCAATAACCAGTCAATTGTAGGCTTGATAAAGCTGCGTATTTCAATAATACTTATGTATAGGCCATCCTGAAACAATAGTTATTTGTTATGCAAGAATGCAAAATTATTGTTTGCGGCGAGTGCTTGTATTGAAAACCGAGCTAGCGAAGGTTTCTAAAATTGAGCCACGAGCGTAGCGTGTGGTTCAAAAAAAGAAACCTGAGCGGAGCGAGGTATTCAGAAGCACGAGACGCAAATAATATTGCATTCGTGCGAAACACAAAACTTTTCATCTCACAGAAGCGAGGAAATGACTTTGTTAGCCAAGCGGGAAAAACTCTATAGACAACTAATTACAGGCAAAACAGGTGAGTCAAATAAGTTCCTTTTAAAAGCATATTTTACTGTAGTTACGGCTGCCGCACTAAAGTTTTGAGCTTCGTTGGTATTAAAACCATTCGTTTTATTAATAATTTCCTGAAGTTTATTTATCCAGACAAAAAAATTATGTAAATAAAAGAATGTTTTTTTTCCGGGTGCATTCTGAACTTTTACCATATAAATTAAAAAATTCTAGGAGATAAAAAATTAAATTAGTAATATCGTTTGAAAAAATGTATTTAACAAACCAAAACATAATTATCTATTTGATAAAACAGAAGCGAAGCCGCGTTTCTGAATGTTCTATTCCGTGACTTTACCTTTTAAAAGATGCTTATGCACCATTTACATTCACAGTTTTGTATAGAGAATGGGCACGAACAATCACTTTCGCTGAAGTACGCGTGTAAACGAACTATGAATGAGGTTTTATTTTCCGTCGGGATTCGGCATCTACTTAAACGGCCAGTGTTTTTTTAACACGCTTTTTTCTTTTTCAACACCATAGGGCGCGGGAAAGACTGTCCCGGCGTCGCGTTCAAATTACGAAGCGCACAAAAATGTAGATAAACTCTAATTTTTAATTCGAGTCCACGGATTGACAGTTGCCAGTATGCAACTGTCAGATAAATCCTTTGTAGTAACTGTCATTCCGTGGACTCGAATTAAAAATTAGAGGTTAGTTTAAATCCGGCCTTTATAGTCCGCGCGCGATGAGAATGGGATAGTACCTTGTCGAAGTCAATCGAAAATATACTGTATTTTACTTTGACAAGGTTGCATCGACGCCAGTTTGCTTACCGCGCGCGTCTCAGTTCCAAAAGGTCGCATCCCATTCTCATCCCGCATGGATTATACACGATCGTAAGTTACTAGTAACAGCAAACTTTCCGAGCGTGGGAGATGAAATAGTTATTTGTTATGCAAGAATGCAAAATTATTGTTTGCGGCGAGTGCTTGTATTGAATACCGAGCTAGCGAAGGTTTCTAAAATTGAGCCTCGAGCGTAGCGAGTGGTTCAAAAAAAGAAACTTGAGCGTAGCGAGGTATTCAGAAGCACGAAACGCAAATAATATTGCATTCGTGCGAAACACAAAACTTTTCATCTCACAGAAGCGAGGAAATGATTTTGTTAGCCAAGCGTGACAAACAATAGACATAGGTAGTTAGGTACCTACCATAGAGGTTAGTGAAATGAGTTTCCTTCTTTTTTGCTTCTTCACAAAGGAGTATGTGGCGTTGGCTAGCAAAAAGGGTTGTTGATTACAAATCGTGTCTTCTTGAAGTGTCATAAAATCAACAACCCGTTGCTAGGCAATGCTACAAGTTGAAGGAGTTCCTTATTTTTTTTTATTAGGGCGTCGAGTTAAAATTTCGAAGCGCACAAAAATACAAAGCGGTTTAAAAAAGGATCTTCTACGATCGCATGTTTAAAGAAACAGGGTACTTTCCGAGCATGGGAGATGAAAAATATATTTTGTCGTATAAGGCTGGTAGATTTTATAGGTACTTATTACATGAAATAGAATTAAAAACAATGTTATGTCCACCCAAATGGCTAAGCATCTGCTGCTACTGTGTTTTCGCTCTCAGTCCTGTCCATACACAGGTTGTCTGGAATAAATTCTACTTATAATAATACCTACTTGGAATACGGAGTCACTTTGCACGCAAGGTAGTTAGATAAGCTCTCAACACACTTTACAAATCGCGCGGCCATTAACAAACAAATTATCCGCACTAGTTTCTGAACTATAAACACTTTACTGCGCGCGCGACGTTCAGATTCAAGATGGCGGCGTGCCAAACACCAAAATGATGGAAATCGCCTTGCCTTCAGTTATTGACATACACCGAACTAAACATTGACATAACTTTTTGTATTTCGTAAACGGTTAAACTTACTTGTATATACAGCATCCAGTGGCACCTTCATTCACACTAGATGGGTGAAGACTGAAGAGACCACTCGGCGCTGCAGTGCGGACATTTAGTTTAAACTGTGCCTAAATATGGTCACAATTTGGCCTCAATAGAACAACGATAAAGGTTCGAAAACCCGCTGAGTCGCCCTCCCCGCTCGGATAGGTCGAAATCGCCGCGTCAGATAACGCTCTCACGAGACCCACACTCCACCGTCGAGATATTTTTAGTGTTCCGTACCCGAAGGGTGCCAAACGGGACCCTATTACTCTGTCTCCACTATCTGTCTGGCTGTCCATCTATGTATCCTATTTATTTATTTTATTAAGTAGTTACCCAAAACGGAGCACAATCAATATAACATCGTGTTAGAGAAAGGGGTAAGGCAGGGGCACTAAATCTCTGCTACCAGGGTTTTACAAATGGGCACGAGGGAGGTTCCTTAAGGGAAGCCAAATACGAGGGGGTTCTTCAAAATGAGGTTTAGGTATGGAAGTAGCTAGGTACTTACCGCGTGTCCAGGTTCACCAGCGCGCATAAGCGCAAATCCAAGGGGCACCAGATTATCCAAAGGGCACCAGATTCACAGGCACAATACGGGCACACACACACAGTGGAAGCGTTTGTAGGCTGGTAAGGATCCAGGAAAGCTCAGGGAAAGCTTTATGGTTATTTAGCACAAAATATACGTGCGCACACGACCACGTTCGGGCGCAGGGTGTGGGGGGCCCCGCGAATCTCCCTCGCAGAGCCAATGCGGTGCTATATGTAGGTACCTAGCTGTCAGTCAGTCTAGTTGTCATGGGGGAGGGCTGGACAATATTCTAAGGGATGAAAAGGGGCAAATCTACACAAACTATGGGATAGGCAAAAAAAGGGACTTTTAATTAACATAACCCCCGCCCTAAACATCACAAATGTTTACGACGAAGGGATAGAGGGGGTGGTGTCTACGGGTAGGCGAACGAGCTTGGTGAGAGAGCGCTTCTTAACACCGGAGGGCGTCTGCACATCGACAACGCGAACGACACTATCCTGGCCGGGGTAAATATGAAGGATGCGACCACGTCGCCACTGTAATGGAGGGGTATTATCTTCCTTGAGAAGGACGAGTTCACCAACAAAGGGAGGATCCGAGGAAGTGGTCCACTTATGCCTACTCTGCAAGGTTGATAAATATTCCGCGTGCCAACGGGACCAAAAATGTTGGGTCACCTGTTGTATCAACTGAAACCGGGTGAGACGACTAACTTTAACTTCGTTGAAGGGGTATTCAGGCACAGCAACTAAGGGTTGCCCAATCAAGAAATGGCCCGGTGTTAGGACCTCAAGGTCTGGACTGGAAGCTAATGGGCACAGGGGACGTGAATTGAGGACGGCTTCGATCTTTGCGAACACTGTAGTCAACTCCTCGAATGTTAGGGTGGTCTCTCCAATCACACGTTTGAGGTGGGTTTTTGCAGATTTAACAGCCGCTTCAAATAGGCCGCCCCAATGAGGGCACAGGGGGGGATCAAACACCCAGTTGATACCTCTTTTAGAGGACTCGGAGGCTAATTCCGACTGATGCTCTACAAGGAAGGTGTGCAAGTCACCGAGGTAATTGTTGGCACCAACATAGTTCCTGCCGTTATCGGAACGAATAAGGGAAGGTAAGCCGCGACGGGAAACAAAACGGGTTAAGGCCGCAATAAAAGCTTCCGTGGTCAAGTCTGAGACAACCTCTAAATGTACCGCTTTAGTGGACAAACAAACAAATACACAAAGGTATGATTTTACCACCCTTTTATTTCGATAAGCTTGGATCTTGGTATAAAAGGGGCCGGCAAAGTCTGTACCGACTCCATCAAAGGGTCTCGTAGAGACTACTCTATCTCTAGGTAAGTCACCCATGGGAGGCTGGGTAACCGCTGCCTTTAGACGATAGCATGAAAGGCATTTAAATATCACGTGATTGACTAACCGGCGGGCTGATACAATCCAAAATTCACGGGACAGTAGGGCCAATAAGGCATTAGGGCCGGCGTGGGAATTACTCACATGATAATGGGACGCTAAAAGCTGCACAAAACTACCAAACTTGGGTAGGAGGAGAGGGTGGCGGGCGTCATAAGGGAGGTCCGAATTTTTAAGGCGATCGCCCACACGAATCAAACCACTATCGTCGAGGAAGGGGCAGAGTCGTCCGAGTGAAGACTTGAGTAAGGCACCGCGATGTAGAGTATCTAACTCCTCACGAAAGGATGTAAGTTGAACTTGCTTCACAATATAGAGCAAGGCTTCTCTACGTTCATCCGCATCAAGGTAGGAATGAGTAACAGAAAACTCAGGATTTCTCGTCCTCTTCACAAAGCGTAGCATGTACCCGACTACACCTACGAGTTTAGGCAAGGAACTATACCTATCCAACAAAAAGGACGGGTCTGGAGAGGGAATAGGGGTGGTTGCGAGCAAACAACGTATTCCAGGTAGGTCACCAGGCGACGGAGTTTTCGGCGTAGGCCATTCAGACAAAGGTTGCTTTAGCCATGTGGGTGACCACCATAAAGAGTGCTGTAGCAGGGAGGAAACGGACACACCGCGTGAGGCACAATCGGCAGGATTCATATCACCAGGGACATGTCGCCATTGGGAAGCAGTGGGCGAATTTTTTATTTGTGAAACACGATTGGCTTCAAAGGTTTGTAGGTGGTGAATAGGGGTATCTATCCAGGCAAGGACCACACGACTATCTGACCAACTATAGATAGCATCTAACACTATAGACTTTTGTAAGCAAAAGGCTACGTGGTGGAGTATCTTGGACAGTAGAGTTGCACCAAGCAGCTCTAATTTAGGAATCGTACAGCGAGTCCTAACTGGAGCGACTTTACTCTTAGCCAAGAGAAGATGGACCTTACAGTCGCCAGAGGGGCTTTCCGTACGTAAGTACACCACTCCTGAAAATCCAGCCTCAGAGGCGTCACAAAACCCATGAAGGGAAAATGTATTCACAATATCACACATGATGGGGCGTGGGAGGACAACGTGGTTCACGTTCGAAAGGTCTTGGGAAAAGGAACACCACTCCGCTGCTAGAGTAGGAGTCAGAGGTTCGTCCCAGGTAAGGCCAGACAACCAAAGCTTTTGCATAAAAGCTTTAGCTTTAAAAATTACCGGTGTGATCCAGCCACACGGATCATAGGTACGGGCAATGAGGGACAAAACTTTGCGTTTTGTTGCATGAGTCACAGGGTCGGAGGAAAAACGATAGGTAAAGGCGTCAGCCGCGGGATCGTATTGGACGCCAAGTACCGCAATAGTTTGGGGATTTTCGGGATCTTGAAAAGAGTGGGGCAACTGCAAATGTTCTGGGGGTAGGTCACACAGGAGTTCAGGACAGTTTGAGATCCACTTTCTCAATTCGTAGCCACCGGAAGTCATAATGCTATTCATCTCATTCATAAGGACGCGAGCTTCATCCAGGGAGGCAGCTCCAGTAAGGCAGTCATCAACATATACATCACTCTCTAGGACTGAAGCTGCAGATACAGATACAGATACAGATACAGATATTTATTGGTAATTTTCATTACACGTCGAACAATTATCATTATACATTTTGTTACTTAATAGCTAAGTATCATAAAATATTTTAGTTCATTATCTGTAGTAGGTATATAATTATAATTTAAATTGGAATAACATAAATCTCATGGCTATTAAATTAAAATCATCATTAATAAAACAATTAAATGCAATAATAGTTAATAATTCAATAGAAAAAAATAAATCTGATAAATTTTAAGTATGTCAGTTAATATAAAAATAAGTCAATAAAAAATAAGTCAATTAAAAATAAAAAAATAAAAGTTAATTAACCTTATTGTCGGTTAAAAAATCATTATACGTATAGTAAGCCTGCTTGATGAGCCAGTCGCGTAGTTTAAATTTAAAAATAGGTGTGCTAGGGGCGTTGGTGACCTCCGGTGGGAGCCTGTTGTAGACTTCAGGGCCCATAGCCTTAACAGTTTTAGAGCCTTTGGTCAGCTTCTTTTCGGTGAGACATAGCCTTCCGCCATGGCGAGTATTGTACCCGTGGCGATCACCAACTTTTGGGAGTCCTGACAAGTTTTTCCTTACTTCTGTAGCCACTTGGAAAATCAATATACAGGGTAGGGTCATTATCCTCAAGGCCACAAAGTGTTCCTTGGCGGAGTCGTCGCGAGGAACTCGAGCCAACGTTCGCACAGCGCGCTTCTGCAACCGAAAGATGCGCTCCCAGTCAGCGGCGCGCGCCCAGAGGTCCACGCCGTACTGCAGCAGCGAGTGCACGGTGGCGAAATAGCACGCGCGCACCGCGTGCACAGGCATAGTGTGGCTCAGTCGGAATAAGGCAAAACAAGCTCCCGCAAGTTTCCCGAAAAGCTTTTCAATGTGAAGCTCCCACGTGAGACCTTGGTCCACTTGGAAGCCCAGGAAAGTTAGTGCCGGTACCTGCTCGATTAATACTCCATCGACATTGACGCTCAGCTGTCGACGCGTTCGTCCGGATAAGTCGAACTGCAAGAATTGTGTCTTTGTTAAGTTTAGGATAAGTCCGTTATCCCTAAACCAGGTGACTAGTTGGCGCGCAACCATGTTCAGTTTTTGTTCGAGTTCATCAAGTGATGGAGCAACTACAATTGAGGCTACATCGTCGGCATACATAAAAATTTCTGCCTCTGATATCGCCGCGGGCAAATCGTTTAGTAGTAACGAGAAGGCTAGGTTTGAAAGCGACGATCCCTGTGGTACTCCTTTCTCGCTGGACATGCCGTGCGATCTCACTTCACCACCCTTCGCTAGTATGTATTGGCGCCTGGCGCTCATAAAATCAGTCAACACAGATAACGTAGGGCCAGTCATACCATAGTGACTGAGCTTTATAGCCAATGCACTGTGGTCGGCCACGTCGAAGGCCTTCGAGAGGTCGCAGCATAGGAGTGCTACCTGCAGCTTCTTCTCTCGCGCTTCCAGCACGCTGTGTATGACCTGACGTGCCAGCATGGTGGTAGAGTGCCCGGCGCGATACGCGTACTGTCTCTCAGACAGAGCTTGTGTCTCTTCGAGGAAGGTAGTAAGGCGTGATGTCAGGCCGTTTTCGAATACCTTTGCAATGGCTGGAATTATGGATATAGGTCGATAACTATTCAGGTCTCCTTTTTTGCCCTTACCTTTGTATAGTGGACATACTTTTACCTCCTTGAAGGGTTGCGGGTACGTTCCATACCGGATGCACATGTTGAACAGCATCGAAAGGACTGTCGAGACCGCCTCCGCCATTTCATAGAGCGTTTTCATAGATATGCCGTATAAGTCTCGAGTGGGTTTATTTGCCACCTTTTTTGTGATGATGGTGTACACCTCATGGGTTGTAAACAGTGCCAGGCGAAGGGAGCGGTCGGCCGGAGCGCGCGCCGCTGCCAGCGCGGAGGACACTCGCGCGACGTCGGCTTGCGGCGCCCCGCTCACGGCGGCGGCTGTTGTGAACGTTTTGTTTAAACAGTTCACAAGGTCTTGTTGCGATGCAAATGGTGTTCCGTCCGGTTGCCTGATGATGTCAGTAAAATCAACGGCAGATGTCTGTTTGCGGCCGGTTTCCGTGTTGACAACGTGCCACATTGATTTGACTACATTGTCACTCCTCTCTATTAAACTAACATAGTAATTCGTTCTCTCAGAACGTAGTAGGTCGTTATATCGCGCGTTGATTAAGTCGAGTTTAAGTTGAACTTCATTTCTTCCTGGGAATTGCCGCTTTAAATCTCGAAGATCGAATAATAGCGATTTTAAATTAATTATTTCATCCGTAACCCACGAAGTGTAACGGCGCTTATTTGGAATCCGCTTCAAAGGGAAGCATATTTCCATTTTATTAACTAAAATATTGATAATAGTTTGGGCTAGATCATCAGGCGAGTGGGATCGCGCATAGATTTGGTCCCAGTCGACGCTGAGCACGGCAGCCGATAGTGCGGCCCGAGCGGCGCGGGACTGGTCGCGCACACAGCGCGTCGCGGGCGGCGGCACACACGGCGAGCGGCGCAGGGCCCCGCGAACGGCATAGTGGTCGCTCAAATTCGATACAATCACCGACACATCAATACACGACGAATCGAAATTTGTGTACAAGTGGTCTATCGCGGTCGCTGAGTCCCGGTACTCACGGTCCACTCGAGTCGCAAAGTCCACCTCATTGTGAAAATCATAGGCTTTTAGAACGTCCCCTAAGGCTTTGCGGTCGGAACTTTTTTCTAGCCAATCTATATTAGAGTCACCTACAATCACACAATCTAGTTCGATGCGACTGACGTTATCAAGCAGACTCTCAAATACGTCTAAGAATTCCGCTCTGTTTGTCATGTTTGTATAAAAAGTGACTACAACTAGCTCATAGTCAATCAACTTAACGGCAGATATTTCACAGTGCATCTCCTTAGATAAACTACACAGCTCATCAATCTCTACAGCTTTTACACCATCTCTGACATAGATACAAGACCCACCGTGTTCATGATTACGACGACAGAAACTTGACGCTAAGGTAAAATTATTAATATGTACTCTTTCTAGCCTACTCAAATCTAAAAAGTGTTCATTTAAGCACAAGACGTCACATTTCATCTCATCCAGCAATAGAACTTCCAGTTTTGCAGTTTTATTGTTCAAAGACTGCATATTTTGTAAACAAATTACTAATTTGTCATGTTGTTTAGCGGGTACCGCCGGAGCGCTGCTCGGTGTCGTCGATAGGAGCGAGTGAGTCACCGCGGCCGGAGCCCCGCGCGTTGTGGCGGGGCCGCGCTTGAAACCAGTCTGTGAATTTGACGCCCGGGGGCCACACCGAAGGCGAGTCGAAGTTATTAAAGAGGCTTTCTGGTATTCCAATAACAAACGATGCATGTCGATTGGTGCGTATTTCTCGTTTTTCAACGTAATAGTCTCCTGATTGAGCTGTTTTGATCAGGAATCTTGTCACCATCTCAGTGGTAGTGTCTGGTTTAAAAGACCATGCCTGAATAAATTTGGTTCGTTCGATCGTTTGTAGTTCTTCGTCAACATTGCCGTTACCCACAACAATTGTACGTCGTTGACTAGCGCTCTTACGTTTAGGGCGTACTTTTTTCCATTCTCCGTCGTTCTCATCTTCTCCTTGGGTCGGAGGAAGAGTCGTTGAAGGGCCTGGTGTCGGCTCGGTCGCTTCCGCTTGTGAAGAAAACGCTTTTTTAGTGGCCGGCTCCGATACGATTGCTCGTGCGCTGGTGCTGGAAGAGGGGAGAGCGCTCGGCTTCTGTCGTAGTGGCGGTATCGATTCCTTCGGAGATGCGACGGAGACAAGAGATTGTCTGGTTTTTGATGTGGGTATTTTCGCTGCTGCGCTTGTAGCGGCGGTCGCTTGTTTTGCCTTTAGACGCGCTTGTCTAACGGGTCGCTGTGCAGCCGCTGGATCCGGCGAAGATTCCGCTGCACTTTTTATCGTACCGCTCGTGCGGGTAGATTCACTAGTAAGGTCGTTAATAGCTTTGGATTGTTTTTCGGTTAAGCAATTTTGCTCACATATCTTGCATTCGAGGGCACTCACTTTATCACTAAGCACAGTAACCGATTTATGCAACTCGCGAACAAGACTTTCAAGCGTTTTTTGCGACATTATCACTACTTTTAGATTAAATTTAGTAGCGCGTTTTAGATGTGACTCTGCTAGAGCGAGCGAGCACCAAAGAACTCGAACTGCCAGGGGAAACCTTGAACGTTCTTGCTCAGCTAGTTCTAACAAGGCTCGGATGGCAATAAAGGGGCTTGACCTGAGGCCGTAGGTATTTGTGTTAAGCTCATACGTACACAGAGGGAAGTTGGGGGCTTCACGCCAAAGTATGAGCTGATATTTTCTATCTTCAGGGCGGACCCATGTCATTCTAAACATCATCCGGATATCCGTCACAAAAACAACATTATGGCGCCCAAAATTAAGGAGGATGCACGTAATATCACGCTGTAATTTGGGACCTGAGTGGAGGCACTGATTTAGGGACACGCCTGAGGATGTAGGGGGAGCTTCCGTCAAACACTACACGGATTTTAGCTTCATCACCACTTTTAAATACGCCGTGATGGGGAATAAAACAATGTTCTGCTGAGGAGGGTTCAAATGAGGAGGGACACATATGGCCAAGTTCAATGTTCTCTTGCATAAAACTCACATACTTTTCCTTCAGCCCAGGATTAGCATGTAGGCGCTTCTCAAGGCAAAAAAACCGTCTAAGAGCAGTAGACCTAGAGTCACCAAGTTGAGGACGGTCCGGTAGGAAAGGGAGACGAACCGTAAAGCGGCCGTCTGGTTCACGTAGGGTAGTGGACTTGAAGATGAGCTCACATTCATCATCTACAGGGTCTATAGGGAATTCTGGCGGTTCTTCTAACTTCCAGAATCGTTCCACAATTTTTGATAGGCTAACACCGGTCATAGGGGCCTCGGGGGGAGTTAAAGTTGGTATGGGACCAGACAAAATATGTCCCAGGACAGTTGGGACCGCAGTTAGGCCGGAAGGGCAAACTATGGGCATATTAGGGCACAACAAGGATCCAAACACGTCAGCACCAAGGAGCACATCTATAGGGCCAGGCATATAAAAGGAAGGGTCCGCTAAGGGCAAGGAGGAGACACATGACACTAAACTTGAAGGTAACTCTAGCTCAGGATGTGTACCGGCAATAACGTCGAGGACCATGGCCGAGGCAGTGATCTCAGGGTAGGATGAATCCGCAGGTCTAAATGTAAAGGAAACACTGCCGCGAACCTGTACAGACTGTACATTGCCGATACCTCGCACGGGGGAGGAAGTAGGGCACAAAGACATGTTTAATTTGTCTACTACTAGATCAGTAGTTAGTAAACAGCCTTGGGCGCCGGTGTCACAGAGTGCACGCGCTTCGACATAATAACCGGAAGCGGAACGCACATGTATGACAGCGGTGGGAAGAAGCACTAACGAGGCGGGTATCGTAACACTGGAGGGAGGTCGGTTTGGAGGGCAGGCTAGTTATTGAGGATGACGGTCAGATGAGTAGGAGCGATTATAAGTCCTAGACCTAGAAGAGGACGAAGGCCCGTTATAATCACGAGGGGGAGACGGCGATTGGTAAGGGCGTCGCTCACGCGGCGGGGTCTGTGAACGACGGGGATTGTGATCCCTTGTGGTAAAAGGTGAATGCGATGAGGGACGGCTTGAGGGACGAGATGTGTCACTATAGTAATGGGCGCCCCCGCCCGTGCGGCGAGTGCCCCCGCCCGTGCGGCGAGCGTCCCCGCCAGTACGCGGAGGTGAAGAACGAGGTGACGTTACTGGAGAGAAACGACGAGGCGGAGACTCACGGAAACTAACATTGTTGCGGCGAGGAAACTCGGGGTTGTGAGGGTCATTAAAGCACAGCATGGTGTGATGGGTCGATCGGCGACAAGTACGGCAACAATATTCACGTGGGCAGGCAGCTATTGAATGCTTGTCTAGGCAGCGATAGCACAGGCCGGCCTGTCGTACAAAGGAGGATCGTTCGCGAGGGGAAAGGCCAATAAACTCGTCACATTGACGCAGGTAGTGGGAGGAGGAGGAGCACATGTAGCACCTACTCGTAGCTATCGGTTGAGGCTCGGGTGGAGACACTGCGGTCGCATACACGCAACGATAAAAAGGTGGGCGCTGTTGCCTTGGAGGTGGGGAATATGAAGTAGGCACGGGCACAGACACGGTACGATTATTGTCAATAAGGGCCGCGTTACCAACATTATCGTGGTGCCTACATTCTTCCTCAAGGAAGTCGATCAACTGATCGAAGGTGGGGAGGCTTCTCTTCTCGCCCCCATAGGTCCGCTCAAATCGGGATTTAAGCTCGGAGGGAAGTTTGGTCATGATAACGTGGACCAAGAAATAAGACCACTCTTTCACTGGTAATCCGAGCCGCTCGAGGCACCTATATGCAGTTAGGAGTGGATTAAGGAAGGCGGCGCGTAATCCACTCAATTTATGGCTGACCTCTTGGAGATTGAGGATTTGGGCAATGTGGGTGTCGGCAAGGACGCGCGTGTTGTGATAACGCCTTTTCAGTAAATCACGCGCAACCTCGTAGTTGCCAGTCTCTATGCGCAGGTGCTGTACCAGGCGGCGGGGCTCGTCACTGAGGGCGCCTACCAAGTAATGCAGTTTTTGGGTAGGGGAGAGGTCTGGCTGGCAATCAACGATGCTATCAAACTGGTCCATGAAGCTAATCCACGAATCGGGCACGCCACTGAACTTTGGGATAGGCAAGTCGGGTAATTTTTGCCGTATTTGCCCATCAGAAATGCGGGACATATTGGTATATATCGAAGGAGGAGGGACAGGTGCGACATACTCCGTAGGCTTGATCTCCGAGTACTTCAATCGCAGGTCATCTACCATGTCGTACATGGGCCGCAACTGGTCTTCAACATATCTATATTCGTCGGCATCCGTGGTGGGGTCGAGACCACCCAACAGTCGGGAAGTACAGTCTACAAATTTCACGAAGTTGGGCTCTAGGTCTCGCAGCCTAAACACGAGTCTAGCAGGAGACACCGCACCTAGGGTTTCGTAGGTAGCTGTTATCCAGTTCACAAAAAACTTAACCGACCCCAAGGACGATCTGTACTCCTCTGTCTCAGTATACAATACTGTTTCGTAATCAGGCATTGTTATGGCAACTGGTCAATCACCCAACAACAGGTGTTAAAAGGAATTTACGGAAGTAGGCTTTTATTATTACTATCTAATAATTATCTCAACTCGTAAACAACTTGCAAAATAGGCATAGGACAAAGTCAATAAAGAAAAAACACGGCTCGCTCGCTTGGCGAATACAAAGGGAACCGGTTGGCTGACCGTCGACGGTGTTAAATTATAGACGATTTGAATTGATGCGTAATAGATTACTTTAGGTATGAAAGGGACTATCGATCTAAAAAGAGAAATTTGGGAAAATAAGACCGCAAAAAAAGGGGGGGAATGCACCAACAGACTATAGGAGAGGCTTTCCTCAACCAGAGGAACCGCAAACCACGCTCTGTGTACCAAAATGTTAGAGAAAGGGGTAAGGCAGGGGCACTAAATCTCTGCTACCAGGGTTTTACAAATGGGCACGAGGGAGGTTCCTTAAGGGAAGCCAAATACGAGGGGGTTCTTCAAAATGAGGTTTAGGTATGGAAGTAGCTAGGTACTTACCGCGTGTCCAGGTTCACCAGCGCGCATAAGCGCAAATCCAAGGGGCACCAGATTATCCAAAGGGCACCAGATTCACAGGCACAATACGGGCACACACACACAGTGGAAGCGTTTGTAGGCTGGTAAGGGTCCAGGAAAGCTCAGGGAAAGCTTTATGGTTATTTAGCACAAAATATACGTGCGCACACGACCACGTTCGGGCGCAGGGTGTGGGGGGCCCCGCGAATCTCCCTCGCAGAGCCAATGCGGTGCTATATGTAGGTACCTAGCTGTCAGTCAGTCTAGTTGTCATGGGGGAGGGCTGGACAATATTCTAAGGGATGAAAAGGGGCAAATCTACACAAACTATGGGATAGGCAAAAAAAGGGACTTTTAATTAACACATCGTATAATGAAAACGCCACTGGATCACTTTTAAATAATAATATATCGGTTCTTATTAACTTCATTAGTTTACGTTTAGTGCTAAAGGGCTGTAACTTTGGAACCGTAATAGAAAGTTTGATTATGTCTTAATAAAACCGATTACCCTACAAAAAATAAAAATCAAATAACAATAAAAAATAAGGGGGTCTCCATACAACAAAAGTGTTTTTATACTTTTAGCAAAAACGGTAAAACACACAAGCATCAAACTTGATTATTGGACTTACTTTATGGTATAACAACAAAATATAATAAAAAACGGTGAAGCGCGAGTCGGACTCCCGCACCCAGGGTCCGTACAGCCAGATTTTTTTCATTGGTACCGAACCCTCAATGCGCGAGTCCGACTCGCACTTGGCCGGTTTTTTGTGGACGAACTCGGCTTGAAGGACCATCGTAGGAGGCTTGTTTCATTGTTTTGGGCCCCTTGCTTTTACTTGGCCACGTGATGGGTCTCTGCTTTGACGAAGATTTAGGGGCTGTTTTCACTCGACTGCTAGAGCATTTAAAGCTAGAGTATTTAAAGTATTTATATCTACACACTTGAGCTAGAGCATTTAAAGTATTTAAATGTGTCATTAGTTTTATGTTTAGCTTTAGTTTTAGTTTTTATGGGTTGACTTGTGGCTGAAAACCAGCCCTGTTCATAAGGTTCTCTGTGCAGAACCTTAGTCAGCAAAAGCTGAGCCACAACCCATTGCCTTACTCTTCCTATTACATTAGAATATTACCTACTATTGCAATAAACCTTTTTTCTTTCTTTCTTTTTTAGCAGTCTGCTACAAATATAGTTAGTTAGACTTCTCTGAACCGGCTTAAGAATCTGACTTATACAACGTGTTACAAAACATCCTAACTCTTTTTACAGGGTGTAACCTACTGGTCAACAGGATGTCAAATCTGTAAAAAAAGTTGAAAAAAACAATTTTTATTTTATAACCTCAAAATTGAAAAAAAATCATAACTCTTTTGTTTTTTTTATTAGCTCAAATTTAAAAATATGTTTGTGCGTGTAGGTGCATTTACATAGCTTTGAGTTGTTAAAACATTGTGAAAGTCAATGAAAACAATATTTTAAAAAATGTTTTCTCCCGCCACATCGTTCACATTTTATATTAATTTAAAAATTAACGGAACGTCATAGAGTAAAAAAAATATTTAGGTTGTGATCCCGATCACCGGGTGCTATTACCCTGTAAAAAGAGTTAGGTACTTTTGTAACACCTTGTAGTGTAGAATAATTATAATCTTCCATATACAGGGTGTTGTTTTGTAAAGTGACACCCGACTCAGAGGTACACGATACTGAAGCAAAAAAAAATACATCTGAAAAATACCCAAAGATTATTAAATTGTGGCCTCTACGCGGCCGCACGTCGCGTTTATTATAGAACAAATTGAACAAGGTAATTTGAGATAGAAAAAAAAAAAAAAAAGTTTCAAGCGTTACTAAAACTATCGTCCTGAGTCGGGTGTCACTGACCAAAACAACACCCTGTATAATCTGCCTTACACTTGTTTAACCATAATCCACTAACCGAATTTCTTCCATTTAAGATCGTGAAGCGATGTTTTTTAAATCTTCAACGACCAACGCGATCGCATTACCATAATGACTGTTGCACAAACATTAATTTCCCCTTTGTTTGCACTTGGCATGTTTAATCGCACATAAATCACGCCCTATTGACACAAGATTAGGTGTCAGTTTCGCTTGTTGGAGGTTTTATGATTGGCTTCGTACTTTGATGGCTTGAGTTTTGTTTGTAGAAATGGATTTGCTGGATTAGCTAGATTATATTTAACCCCCCACCAAAAAAGAGGGGTGTTATAAGTTTGACCGCTATATGTGTGTGTCTGTCTGTCTGTGTCACCGTAGCTCTGAAACGGGTGCTCCGATTTGGAAGCGTTTTTTTTATTCGAAAGCAGGTTTTTTAATGAAGTTTGTATCAAAATCCGTTTAGCCGTTTATGAGATATACTAATTTTTTTGTGACCATTTTTAACATTTTGACGCCCCATTTATGTCAATGTCTCCCGATGCCGTCACTCGCACAGTTTGCGATTTTTCTTATTGTTCCCATATCAAGAGCTATTTTGTCACTGAATAGAAGGGATTTGGGTCGCTCGCATTTGCGACTCAAAGGCCCGGTTTCTGAATTGAGAATTTTGCTAAGCAAATACTTAACTATCGTTCTGCCACGCTCTTTTGTGAGAAATCTGCAGAGACAGGACGATACTTACCCATTTGCTTAGCGAATTTCTCAATTCAGAAAGCGGCAGAAAATCGCGTGCGCGGCGCCACGAAAAAAGGCGCGCGCGACTGGAATGTGCTACGGCGGCGGGCGGCTGGACCATTTTGTAACAGGCCGTAAACTACAGGGTGCAATCGAATTCGATAGCGGAACTATTAATCACCCGCCCTCATCTCCAATTTCGCGCGAATCGCGAGATACCCCTGAGAGGTAGGTATCTCTTGTATGTCTATGGTCTACCTACACTCCACTTAGCTTGCTCTAATTTGTAGTGATTTTGGGAGATATCTCTACCTTATACTCTATCTAAAATTCTAAAGGATGCAATCGGATTCGATCACAACAAACAACTTGTACTAGGTGGCAAAAAAAAAGCTGTTTCATACATACTCAGTACTGCACCAAATACATGTCTGGAACAGCTGATATTTTTTTCGCTCCGCCTAGTACAAGTTGTTTGTTGTGATCGAATCCGATTGCACCCTTTAGATAGAGTATGAGGTAGAGATATCTCCTAAAATCACTACAAATTAGAGCAAGCTAAGTGGAGTGTAGGTAGACCATAGACATACAAGAGCTACCTACCTCTCAGGGGTATCTCGCTATTCTCGCGTAATTGGAGATGAGGGCGGGTGATTAATTGCTCTCCCTTGCAGCTGATGAGCTTCAGAGGACGCCTACATAACTGGCTGTTTGTGTAGTTTAGTAGTGTAGTTTAGTAATTACATTATTAAGGGGTCAGACACACATGAGAGACATGGGACGAAGGCGCGGCGTGGACGCCACGTCAGTTTAATGTCACTGACATACACTATACACTAGTGGTTCGCCCCGAACTACGAACTCGCGACCCCATATCCCAGCAACCCCTCGACCGATTTGGCTCATGTTCGAACTTAAAAAATCTCTTTGCCACAGGCTGGCGCCTACAGGTGTGGCCATAGAAGAACCGGAATACGGCTGTCAAACGCTTAGCTCAGATTAGTTTTAACAGCCGAATTCCGGTTCTTCTATGGCCACGCCAGTAATAGGCGCCATCTATGAAATGCTTTGTGAATTTGTGCTGAAAACGGCTCATTCGAAGAGATTTTTTTTAATCATCGATATGAATGCTATAGCGTCAAGGGTAACCCCCCAGGTTTGTGCAGAAACGGTCGGCATGCGGTTTTATTCTTGATCGAAGGGCATGACTGACCGTGTAGCCGCACTTAGTCCATAGCCTTTACTTTGAATTTCTCGGGAATTTGATGTACCTACCTCTTCACGATACATTGTACAGTAATAACAAGGTGAACGCAGTTTTACGCGAAGTATAAAGCGCATATTAAAAGGGTTTTATAATTTCGCAGAACCGTAGCCGAAGCACCTACTTAATAGCTTGCTACATTGTGTTTGTTAAGAGGATATAACAGTAGTCTTTTCTCCATACAAACGTTGTCCCCAATGGGCATTGATCAGTGAGGCATCGATTGCCGTAAATTGAAAACCATTTCGAGGAATAGGGATACTGATTACTATTAGGGGTTTAAATAAGTAAAATTAAAACGGATTATTAATATTTATCGCCAAAAATGTTTACTTCATTTTTCTTTCGATGACGTCATCATAGCCTCTAATGCGGTAGTTCCATTACCTACAAATATTAAAAAAAAACAACTGTCAAAAGTGTCAAATAACTGAGAAAATAACCTTCTTGTTGACTTACACTGACATTTGTCAAACGTCAACATATTTTTATTTTTTAAAAGCATGAATGAAGGTAATGAACGTAGTACATAATGCCAGTGGTGACGTCATACTCAAAACTTTTAGAAATTTTAAATAATTAATAAAAAAATATTTACATAAAAAATTAAGAAAATATTCAAATTAGTTTCTTATATTTGTCTATATTTTCGATTTATAGAATAAAAAATAAAAAATGACGATGCCCATTAAGGATAATGGAACTAGAGCATAAATTTTCTGTACGCTGGGACATATTATTATGACCACCCCTGGCCCTGGCGTATCTGACCATTTAGATTGTTTCAATAAATTATTGTGAACAGGAGCTAGGACGTTCCAAAAATAAAAATAAAACATATTTAAAAGTGGCGATTAAAGACGTCTGATAAACTGATTTAAAATTTAAAAAAAAAACAAGACTGCCCGACATTAAGTAGTTTCTTGTGATATATCAGTCATGAAGACATTTTCGAAATCAGACCTGTTTTAATTGGAAGAAAATGGGGAATACGAAACCTCGATTTTGAAGATCTTCTTCAGGTTGTTCCTTTCGCTCAGTATTTGAGGGGTAGAGCGCACGCGAGAGAGCAACAGATTTGTGAACTACCTATTCTCTGTACTAGTTTACGCTGTACTAGTTTATAGAAAGATGTTAAGGTTGGACGATAGCAACGTGGCGGGAAATTCAAAATATTCACAGTTTTTTTTAATTTTTAAGCTAAATAGCAATTTTTGTTCAGCGCTTTTTCGTTCACGGCAATAACAAAGTAAGTATTCTTTTCATTACTGTAAACAACACAACAGCAATAATTCAGCCGGTTATGTGTGGCACTGCCCAATAAACTTGTTGATGACCAGAACACATAATCGGCTGAATTTGTGTTGTTCTGTTCTGTTGTGAATGAAAAGAATACTGTTTTATTGCCGTGAACGAAAAATCGCTAAACAAAAATAGCTCAGTTTAGCTAAAAAATGTAAAAAACCGTAAACATTTTGAATATCCCGCCACCTTACTATCGTCAAACCTTAAATCTTATGAACTTCCAAATAAACATTTCCAAAGAAATAATTCAACAAAAGAAAAAATACGTGTCCCTTCATTTACGATTCCCTTCCTGAAAAACCATTATGTATAACTTGGCAATAAATCGTTTTCACTTTCACTTTCTTTCACTTTCATTAAAATCTGTATCAAAAATAAATGTTATATGGTCCAATTGTAACCAAAAAATATTTGGACCGTCGTTGGTCCCTGTTGGCGGTACAATATTCAAATGTCAATGAAAAAGATTATTTAAATTTTGTAGCTAACAAAATTAAAAAACTGTGTATTTGAATGTATCGCCATGCTGCTATCGTACAACCTTAAACAATGCCATGAAACAGGGTTTCATCAAGTTCTTAGTGTCTACCAAAATTCATGGATCCAAAAATCTAAAAGTGAGCTTACGAGTATGTTATCAGAGTCGCTCAGTTGACAAAATTTACACTAATTAAAAAGTTGCCCAAATGATACAGTCTACATTAATTCATGAAAGTTGCCCAAATTATATGTTTACTTTAATTAGTCAAACATAACAACTGAAACAATTTGAAAACTTCTAGCTTCATAACAGAACTTTGTAGACGAAAGTATGGGCGCCGCGTCGTTAGTTAAACACATAAAACTTGACGCATGTAGTTAGCGGACAGTAAAGTAATATGTACATACGACAGCACGTAGACGCATACACGCTAGCACTCTACTCGGTTACGTTACGTATGGGCGACTTTTCAACAAAAGTGTACACTTTGACGTGCTGCCGTTTGTTCCTTGTAGTTCCTAACCTTTACAATCTTATTACACCTTTGAAAACTGATCTTAAACCCCTTCTAATGCTTCTTTTTATTAAGTCTAAGTATATAATTTAATATTTTCCGTTTAAAACAAAAAGCAAATAAAACAGAAATATATCACTGCAAATTTGTGTTCCTTGTTGTTTGTACAAGAAATAAGCGCGCGAAGCGCGCCCGAAAAAAGATAAACTATCTAAATTCATATTTTTTAACAGTCAGAAAGCGCGCGGGGCCCCAAAATGTGCGGGGCCCGTAGCATTTGCTACTCCTGTTTCGTGGCTAATCCGGCACTGCGTGCCACAGATATAGAAATGCATTGAATAATAAAAGCTGTGTTACGAGCGGCATTATATTTTAAGTTTTAATCGTTTCGTTTATTGGAGTTTATTAAGTATTTACTGTTTGTTTAATGGGAGTCATTTAAATGCTGCTTTAATTAAAGTGGAAAGTAGCAACTTTTGTTTTAAGTAAGTAATTATACGTAGACTATTTTTCAAGCCCATTAAAGTGAATAATTGTCATAATACTTTCGATACCTAAGTATTTACAACCAGCGACCGTGGAAAAACATATAAGCAGTCTGCTTACAACCAAATCATAGTGGTTTGTTCTGTGGATGTGGTTGTTACCACAGTTTGTTTTTATTCTGTGATGTACCTACAGTCGGCCACACGCTAGGATACCCCTTTTTGTTCGTTTGGCGCCCTTATGCCGCGCGCGGTAAGAGTTGCCACGGGGTATCTGTGACTGTAGCCAACCGTACCTATCTATGTTTAAATTGCTACCAAAACACGTAGTCAATAGCCCAACAACTTCTTAGCCAGTTTACCGACTTAAATCCGAAAGCGTCAACCCCAGACAACCCCGGCGTCACAGAGCATAAGCTAAGCGCCCCACCATTAAATGCTTGGTGAATTTTAATGCGCTAACGGCAGCCTAATGGGTTAACCCCCCAAGTTGGACGCTTTGCTCTCAGTTCGACAAATTAAGTGTGAGGGAGAAGGTGTCCTCTTTTGAGATGAGACACTTTGCTCTCAGTATTCGGCCCTTGCATTGTCTAACTAAAACATAATCAACGTAAGAAAGAGCTCTCGCCCACGGCGACTTTTTGTAGCGATGTGATCGCGCGTTTTGTAAACGCGCAACAGTATCACTACTAAAGCGCTTTAGCTTTTACAAAAGCGATACAAAAGCGATGCCAACGCGCTACAGCATCGCGACTGTATCGATGGAAACGCATTGGACGACATCGGGGAGAGAACGAAGCGTTTGCATCGCGACAGAAGCGCGACGGTATCGCGTTTGCATCGCGACAGAAGCGCGACGGTATCGCTTTTGCATCGCGTCAGAAGTGCGACGGTATCGCGTTTGCATCGCGACAGAAACGCGACGGTATCGCGTTTGCATCGAGTCAGAATCGTTGTTACTGTGGGCCAGGGCTCAAAGCTAGCGACCGCATCGCGACTGTATCGATACGAACGCGTGACAACATCTCTACTGCATCGCTACAAAAAGTTGCCGTGGACGAAGGCTCTAATTCCCACAATTATAAATTGTCAAAAAAAGATTGTGCATTTTAGAAACAGCAATTTTCCAGCAAACAGACCAGTTTTGACGGTTCACGACTGTGAAGATTTTTTAACATAACGAGCCCTCAGTATTAATTAATTTATTAGGAAAATAAAGTTCTTGGAACGTCTCGTGGAATAGCCACGTGTCTTACAAAACCCAGTGAGGGAAAACATCCTGATGAAACCCGCGACTTAGTTGGCTCCACACGTATTGACTTGTCATTCCTGTGGGCTAGGCCGACTAAGCGGTCAGGATGGTAATGGGTGCTGGGCAAGCCTACTCCATCTAAAACAATCTCCCAGGCACTGCAGCGCCGAGTGGTCCTTCACCCATCTAGTGTGAGTGAAGATGCCACCGGACGCTGTATAAATCATCACATTACGTATCTAAAAAGGCCTTAGTAGTTTCAAAACCCAAATAACATTTGCCCACTTTCGGATGGCATTATGTTAGCACACAGGTGTATTTTATATGTTGCTCTTATTGACACAGAAAAGAATTATCTTTGGACGAAACAGGCTTATTATTTACATTAGGGTTTGACATTTACATTACCCGCATGCGGGTGCGAGAGATTTCCCGTTTACGCATGGTACACACGACAGCACGTCGACGCTTACACACTAGCACACTAGCACTCGACCCGGTTACGTCAGGGGCGAATTTCCAACATAAAAAATTGTACAGTCTGACGTGCTGTCGTGACTGTGTACAGGGCCTGCAAGCGGGAACCGTTTGAATAAATTGATGGATTTTCTTTTTTTCATTGTTTTTTTTTTCGTTAGAAGTCCTTGCAGGAATTATCCGCTTGCTGTGTATGGTATATGAACCGAGTTATCGACCACTTATTGTCAGCGATATACTAAAGGATATCCCTTTTTATTCGGCTGACACTTTTATGGCGCGCACGATAGAAGCTCTTCTATCCTATACGTAGCGTGTCGTTGACTGTACTTGCATTTAGGCCGCCCAAATACAGACGGAATTTTTACCCGACTACGCGAAGCAAAAAGGAGGGTTATGATTTTAGCAGCGTATGTATGTATGTATGTATGTATGTATGTATGTATGTATGTATGTATGTATGTATGTTTGTGTGTTCATCTGTTCCCTCGCAGAGCCTAAACTACTCGGCCGATTTCAACAAATGTGGTGTCATTGGATTTGTCTTAATCACCCAGGTAACTTAGGATAGTTTTATTTTGAAAAAAACCAAGATGGCAGCTGTGCTGCGCCCTAAAGTGGAGGACATAAAAATAAAAATTATCGGATACCATCGTCATGCATACAAATCTATAAAAATTCCGGAAGGATAAAAACTGTATGTGTGCGTAGTAGGTCCATAGACTTGTTTGCATTCACTGCGCTCGGAATCCTGATTCGATTTTTTTCAGTCCGGAATTTTGCCTGTATGTGGCCGGCCTTCAAGTCCATTCCGGAATGGCGACCCCGAGAAGGGATCGGTTGGCAGACCACGAGCCAGATGGTCCGACGACATATTTCCGTTATTTTTTAAGTACCTACCTGCATTACAAAATGTATTATTTTTTTAAGCACGAGATCCTTGGAGTTTCTTTACCATGCTTCTTCTCCAAGAACGATCAGAGCTAGTGAAGCTGGAGAAAAAAAAGGAGCTAGATGCTTAGTATTAGATTGTAATAAGTATCTGATTTATATAAATTTTTTACTTTAGATAATATTTTGACGTTCAATGTAAATAATTTATTTATGGCATATTGAATAAAACATTTGAATCTGAATCTGAATCATAGCCCAAGTAGCCGGAAAGCAGTGGTTGCGCCTGGCACAGGATCGTGAGAGGTGGCGTGAACATGAAGAGGCCTTTACTCAGCAGTGGATGCTAACAGGCTGATGATGATGATGATGTGGCCGGCCTTGGTCGTTGCCTTCCATGCGGGATTCTGCGGAAAGTCCCAGGATGCTGCATAACGCCCGCGTTCTCGACCAGGGCCCTTAGCCTGTAACACAATGGTGCCAAATTGGCTTCCGGTTGACGGTTTTAATTACGATTTATTGATGCTGTCGGTCCAGTGTCGGCCCTTTTAATGTTATTGTAGTACAGCAAAGAATATTAGGAGTCTAATCCTAGAGGATTAGTTCGCTGGTTGTAGGAGAACAACGAAAAAATCCCGGTTTTGTCGTTCTACCTAGGACGCCATTGATACGCCATTGTGTTACAGGCTAAGGCCCCTGTGTAAATTAGCCTTACCACCGAGTGTGCCCCCTCCCTGTTATTAATTATGACGGGGAATGGGGGGAAAGGGGAGGACCCAGCTGGGACAGTTAATGTAATGAGCAAAGGCTTCGCACATATTGCTAATTATTAACGGTGTTAATTGAGCTGTGGATGCGTGGCTGAGATTATTGTGGCGTCCGATTTTCGCCCTTGTTTTGGGTGCGGTAAAAGCTGAAGCTCAGCCACCATTGCGGTAGTAGTGAGTAAGTCAACATTAGTTGTTACAAGTTAAAATTGATGGAATGCTCCTTTAAAATTATTGATAGGCTGCCCGAATGGACCAAAAATGGTCAGGTACGGTCGGCCACAGTCACACGCAGATACCCCATTGTTCAATTTGTTCTATAATAACAGCAATGTGCGGACATACCGGCATCCTCAAAGCGCACGCACGATGTGGCGATAATGCGAGTAAGGGAGGCCACAATTTCATGACTTTTGGGTGTTTTGGGTATTTTTCACAGATTTTTAAATATTTTTATCACATTTTTTTTTGCTTTAGTAACGTGTAAATAATTACTCCTGAGTTGGGTGTCCCTTAACAAAACAATACCTTGTATAGTAGGTATATCAAAGTCGTAAGCATGCCACGGCTATCACAATCCTTCAACACCTTATCAGCCGTGTCCTTCACAATCAGGCTTGCAGTGTCACGAATCGTTCCAAACCGCTTTTTGCCGCACGAAGTTCATTGTATAATAAAGCCATTAGGGCGATCGCTTCGGACGTTAATTGCCAACGACCTTTCACTGGATCATCGGCCAAAAATAAACAGATATACGACTTTATACGGTTTGGTATCATGTTTTAGGAAGAGCGGGTGAACATGCTCCTCGACTATAAAGGGAAATTTCCCGCCAAGCAGATCTTATGCTTGGGGACCGGCCGGGTCCAACTGAACATAGTTGGACGTTCTATACAGGGCGTCCCACAGCTATGCCACATGGAGGGAAAGTACCTTAAATATTGTAGATGGAACATTTTACTGAAAGAAGACATTATTTTAATTTAAAAAACAATTTAAACTGCATTCATAGATATTGAAATAATTACATGTTTGAACTGGGAATCGAACCCGTTACATGAGAAAAATAATTACCCTGTAGTTTTATCATACCGATCGAAAGGCTTCATCATAAGGATTATTTTTTGCTAAGTAACATAGTATCAGAAATAAAAGGAAGACCATGAATTTTAACATTTTTAATACAACATTAATCAATTTATCAATGAAAATCACAGTAACAAAAGATTAAAAGTGTGAATATGAAACACATTTTTGAATTATTTCTTTATAATCAGTTAATCAGCCAGCCGCATTGCGATGGACAAAATTTTACGCGTCTTTCGGCTCAGGATACGGCTCGATTTGTTGCATACTACCAGGTAAATGTTTAAATTCATGGTCTTCCTTTTATTTCTGACACTATGTTATTTAGCAAAAAATTATACTTATCATGAAGCCTTTCGATCGGTATGATAAAACTACAGAGTAATTTTTTTTCTCATGTAACGGGTTCGATTCCCGGCTCAACCATGTAATTATTTCAATATCTATGAATGCAGTTTAAATTGTTTTTTAAATTAAAATAATGTCTTCTTTCAGTAAAATGTTCCATCTACAATATTTAAGGTACTTTCCCTCCATGTGGCATAGCCGTGGGACGCCCTGTATATATATAAATGAATCGCCGTGCATTAGTCTCGCTAAAACTAAGAAACGGCTTGACCGATTTGCATATTTACTGTTTTGTTTAGTTCACCATAGTTCAGGGTAAGTTTAAAAGCAAAGAAATATGGAAAAGTTAAAGGTTTAGCTGAAAAACGGAAGAAATAAAAATTGGTAATTTTGTATTGAAATAGCCATTTTTGACGCGGAGAGTCAAACTATTTCAGAGGGTCTACCAGGAGTGTGTTTGGCAGACGTCCGGCAGACACAGACAGACATCCGGCAGACAATATAAGCACTCCTGGTACCGGTGCTGGTGATACGAAGTTCACCGGGTCAGCTAGTCTACCATAAAAACAATTCAAGAGAAACTAAAGCCATCCTTCTGTGTTTCATAAGCGATCTCGCTCGGCTCCCCAGCAATTATACTGGCACATCGATTTGTTACCTGAAACGAGACTGCGTTGCTTTTTGACTGTTTTGACAAAAAATGTGGGTTATGAATCCCCTGGAGCTCTGCAGCCCACTCGCTCGCACTTTTCAACATTTAGTTGATTGTAAGAGAACGATTCAACTTTGGACGATCAAATATAGTTGTAGACATAGATAATAAAGCTATTGACATGTGGAAATACTTTTGATTTCATATTTGCTAGTAATAAAAAAATATCACTTTACTTTATATTATTTGTGTATGATCTATGTATATACCTCTATATTTAAGATTACTTCTAAGTAGTTTATATTTTTGTCATCAATTAAATTATTCGTAATTGCACCGACTACCCGTCTCTCAACTCTTTAGCAATTTCTTCGTCAGTGGTTGCCTGGAAGAGATTGCTATCAGCAATAAGGTTGCCAATATGTACCATTAATATACCTTATTAACAGCTTGATTGGCGTAAAAAAAATCTAGTACCCTCAGGGCGTCTATGAGCCGAAATAATACCAATTGGTTAATACTGTCTGTCCTTAAAATATTTTCTAGTACAATAAAGAATATTCTGCACTAATCTTCACGCGGATACTGCAAATACTTACTTTTAAATAAATACTTTTTATCTTATCTTAGACTTCTGCGCAGTGTAGCAGTGTTCCAAAAACTCGTAGTGAGGTCTACGCCACCTCCTCTACGACTTGTAGCAGTGCTACAAAAACTCGTAGCGAGGTCTACGCCACCTCCTCTACGCGCTGGAGCAGTGCTACAAAAACTCGTAGCAAGGTCTACGCCACCTCCTCTACGACTTGTAGCAGTGCTACAAAAACTCGTAGCGAGGTCTACGCCACCTCCTCTACGCGCTGTAGCAGTGCTACAAAAACTCGTAGCGAGGTCTACGCCACCTCCTCTACGCGCTGTAGCAGTGCTACAAAAACTCGTAGCGATGTCTCCGCCACCTTCTCTACGCTCTGTAGCAGTGCTACAAAAACTCGTAGCAAGGTCTATGCCACCTCCGTAGTTGTCGAAGTTCAGCATCAGACACGAAGATTTTTTTTCTACGGTCAGCAACACGTTAGAATACCCTGTGGTAGCTCATGGTACCTGAGTCTCTCGCTTGCAAGTCCAACGTTCTACGTTCACTAGGCCCACACCGCTTTCTATGGAGCAGGAGATTTTTTTAAAACGCTGTATGCCGATGAAAATAAATACAGAGGGAATTGTTTTCCATGCATTATAGAATGCCATTTGCCCATTTTTCCATTACCATTATATTCTATTCCATTATTTTTCCAAGTCACAGACCATTTAATTTTCAGTCCCGTTGGGTTCTATCTCTACAAACTTATAGGTATCGTTAAAGTTGAGTCTATCTCCCGTTACGGCCCAAACTTGCGAGATGCGGGTGATACGAAACGGCGAACTTTGCCGGTTTCCGTCGAACAATTTAATTTGGAAGTGCAATAAGCAAGGCTGCTGGCTGTCCCAAATCAAAACACAGTAAGCGCCACTTTTTCTCAAATCTATTTTTTTGCCTTAGGGAAGCCCCTACGAAATGCAAGAACATAAATTAAAATATCTTGTATAGAACTCAAGATTTAGGTACCCCAAAACACAGTATGCGCCACGTTTATGTGGAGAAAACCAGATCAAAAACCTAGCAAGCACCAAAACCACCTCAAAATCTAGCAAGCGACGTGCACTCTCGTCTTTAGAATAATAATTGGCCTCGCGTGGCTTATAATTTTACAATACGACACATTTATTTTTAACTTTTTTTACGTACCATGCTGGGAGCTTCTAGGCTGGTTGTTTAGGTATGAGGTAGATATGGTAGGTAGGTAATCGTATGAGGTAGTGGCCACCACTGATGTCAGAGTTTTTAGGCCGCCCAAAGGGCCTCTGACTATGATTGTTATTAATCAAAAACAACCGAGACCAATGGTTTAAACCATTTCCGAAGCACGGAAGCGTTCAGATATTATGCCACTAGAGGTCACCCATCCATGGACTGACCGCGCCCTTTGCCAATCGATTAAAAATGGCTAATCCAACTAGGCTGTGAGCGCTTCCTATGTTAAACGTATGTTAAGAAACCTATATTAGAATCGATAAAACTGTATTTGGGTCATTCTTTGAGAGGTCGATTTTTTTGGTCACACCCTAGTATCTACTAAACTATACATCACACAGTACTAAAATAGCACTTAATCGTCTACTTAACTAACGGTCTATTGAGGCATATCAAATAAAATCAATATTTCATAGAGGAAATTGCCTAAATATCCCTTAGAAGGTCAAAAAATGGGTGATTTTGCAAGTATTTTGCATGTCACACGCGTGTGCTCCTGGTATGTTTTTGTTTGTGGTTATACTCATGTGCCCACTACTGTGCTAATTTATACCTTTTTAAATGCCCAAAGAGTGCCTCTATCCAATCGTATATCCAGCATTCTAATAGAATGAAAACTCTTGTGTCTGTAGACGTTTAAACTAATGTCACGCGGCGAGCGAAGTTGAAACCGCTCGACAAAAGTATGCTTTTATACATACTTGAATACGCGGTAAGGGTCTTGTGATTGGTGTAAAATATCGCCAATTTAACCACGGTGCTAAAATGGGACGGGTATTTCGCTAACTTTTGCGCCAACACTGTGAGGTAAGTTCTTCACTTTTTTTAAATTTTGGTTCGGGAGGGTAATTGAAACTTGTGGTCAGTTTTGCTAGTTAAGTGATATTATTTGCACTTAACTATCTAAAGTACAGGATTGGGTATGTCCCTCAGTAGGTATTGACATCAAAATAAATACGATAGCTTTTATAGTTAAAGAGAAACAACGTCATTTTTTAATTTTATTGATATCCATGGCCCTAAAATCCATGGATTTAAGCCATGGATATCACATACCGGCCATGGATATCAAGTAAATGTTCTTAAATTTCACTTATTTTAGGGTTACGTACCGAAAAAGTGCCAAATAAGACCCTATTACTAATCCAGTACATATCTGCATGTCTGTTTGCTTGTTTGCCTTACGTTTAACGGGCTGTTGTTAACTTTAAATATAATAGGTTGAATAATAAGCAAGCAGTTGATTTTTTCACAGAATCAATCTATCTATCTATTTATCTACATTTTTTAAAATCTATTGTAATTATACGGCTTAATTAATGTACACAAGATTAATAAAAACCGGCCGGTGCAAGCCGGACTCACGAACCGAGGATTTCTCACTTTCTTTCAAAGAGGGATATACATGCAAAGAATGGTAATTCTACTAGTTATTAAAAAAACAAAGAGGGATTCTACCAAATACATGAAAATAATGGTAGAATTAGCCGAGGCAGAGTAATAAAGTCCCGTTTAGCACCCTTCGTGCACAATATCCTAAAATTTTTCCTTGTTAGTCGGAGTCGCGTACCGGGGATACCGTACCACCACCTAAAGTAAGGGGTACATATAATATTAAAATATGTTACACAAATATTGTGGTGGTACGGAACCCTGAGTGTGCGAGTCTGACTCGTACTACTATGCTGGGTTAAAAAAAATAAAGGCCTAAGGCATCTACGTATGAGATGATTTATTTTACCTTTGCAAATACTTTTATATCATGTAACTTTGAGAAGCAATAAAAGGCTATATTATTTTATTTTTTATGAGATGATTTAAATAGCTTCCAGTGGTACCTTCACTCACACTAGATGGATGAAGAGGCCACTTGGCGCTGCAGTGCCTGAGACATTGTTTTAGATGGTGCTGCTGGGTTATACTCTACTAATATGTATATTATGTATTTACGATACTTCTTCACGCCTAAACGGCTGGATGGCTTTGGATGAAATTCGGGATGGATGTGTAATTGTTTATTCATGTTATAGCTTTTAAATAATAGTAGCTGTTTATCAAAACGTTTTATAAGACTTAAGCCTGAAATTAATGAGAACTTAAGAATTCATGTTACAATTTTATAGAATTTGTTGAGCATAATTTATCTCTTTTATTATATTTTAATAACTCAGCATGTGTTTGCTTAAATTAAATCTATCAGCAATTGAAAAAGTTTAAAAGCTTCTAAATTTTTACTGTTTTTTCTCAAAATAAAACTTTGATTACTTTGGTTTGATTATTATGATGTTTTATTTATATACTTTTCCTTCACTAAGGCCCTGTTTAAGTCTGTGACAGTTCATGAGTGACAATCAAGCTAAAGGAAGCATTTATGTACCACTGAAATTACTGTTTATATTCATTTTGGACACTATTTGATATCCATGGCATATTTTTTGATATCCATGGCCTGTCAAAATAAAATATTTTTTTCTGATTAACCTATAAAGCCTACAGGTGTGCCTCATCGACATATTGGCTAGTTTTTAAGCCCTTTTATCCTTTGTATTTTTAGTTTTCACCAACGACGAGAAAAAATAAAAGCCATGGATATCAACGAAGAACGCTTTTTTGAAGAATCATCCATTTATCGCAGTGAGGGGAGGACCTAAGGCTCGACACGTTTAACAACATCTGGCGGCTGAACTCATAAACGCAATCGTAAAGCGATACTTAAATCGTTACGATCCGATGAACGAATGGGGTATTCTTTTCCGGAAGTGACATCAAAGTCTCAGTCTAAGGCCCGTAATATCAATCACAGTTTAAACCAAAAAGGCTAGTTTAAACCCCATCTGTCGATTAATTTTCATACAAAATCCGAGGTTTAATCTAAGGTTTGAGTTTGTACTGTGATTTTTTTATACAAGGTGTTACAAAAGTACCTAACTCTTTTTGCAGGGTAATCGCACCCGGTGATAGGGATCACAACCTAAATTTTATTTTTGCTCTATGACGTTCCGTTAATTTTTAAATTAATAAAATGTGAACGATGTTGCGGGAGAAAAGTATTTTTTAAATATTGTTTTCATCGACATTCACAATGTTTTAACAACTCAAAGCTATGCAAATGCACCTGCACACACAAACATATTTTCAAATTTGAGCTACTACCGAAAACAAAAAGTTATAAAAAACTTTTTTTTACAGAATTGACATTCTGTTGATCACATCCTGTAAAAAGAGTTAGGATGTTTCGTAACACGTTGCATAATGATTAATTTAGTAGTTATTAATTAACGCGCTACATGTCATAAGCCAGCGTTTTCGAGACTTCAAGAACCCATAAAATTACGCATCATCGCAAGAGAGCACTATATTTTTCTTGCAGCGATGCTCGCACTCTCGCGTTTGCGATCAATCTAATCTCCAAGAGCATTCATCGTAGCAAAAGTTATGGAGGGCCACCCTGCTTTGCCTGGTTTAGTTACTTCTTGTAATATTGGCTAGTATTAGTTGAATATGTCATGTAAGTAAGATTTAGGTTCAAAAATAGGCAATTCGAAAAAAAAAATTATAATGTCTTAGTGCCGTAAGATCAATCACAGTTTAAACTCAGACCTTAGATTAAACCTCGCATTTTGTATGAAAGTTATTCGACAGATAGGGTTTAAACTAGACTTTTTGGTTTAAACTGTGTTTGATCTTACGGGCCTTAGTCTGACTTTGTACCTTATTATCTCAGAAACCTTGAATTTCCCAGGCATGGTTCTTTGGGCAAAAAATTTCGTTATGATTACCATTAGGTGGTTTCCCGCTTTGCTGGCGGTCTTTTAACACCCTGTATAATCTTCCATAGTGGTGTTGATCTAGTGGGTAGAACAGTGGACTCTGAAGCAAGAGGTCCCCGGTACGATTCCCAGTGACCAGTCTATGGCTTTGTTTAATTTCGAGTTACGTAAATTTGTATGTAGTAGCAATACTACTCGCTAACTGTGAAGGAAACATCGTGAGGAGACCCGCGCAATAGTTGGCTCCACACGTATTGTCTTTCCTGTGGGCTAGGCCGACTAAGCTGTCAGGATTTTATAGGGGCAAGTCTATTCCATCCAAAAACAATGTCCCAGCCACTGCAGCGCCGAGTGGTCTCTTCACCCATCTAGTGTAAGTGAAGGTGCCATTGGACGCTGTATAAATCATCTCATTACGTAGATCCAAAAAGGCCTTGGTTTAATCTTCACAACGTTGTAACAATGCAAAATAACAAAGCTCCAGAATATCGACCTTTGCTCTGTCAGGTGTTCTGACGTCAGAGGGGGCGTGGCCGCGTCACCCAATCAGAGGCGCGCATTCAAATTTGTACGTAACAAACTTGCTACCGTGACTTTCGTCGCTTGAAAGTGAACAAATTACATTACAAATAAAAAAAAATAAAGACCTTTGCATCTACGTAATGAGATGATTTATACAGCATCCCGTGGTATCTTCACTCACACTAGATGGGTGAAGAGACCACTCGGCGCTGCAGTGCCTGGGACATTGTTTTTAGATCTAAAACATTTCAAATACAGGGCATTATACATTATACAGGCTTTAGTACTATACTAGGCGAAGGCGTCCCTATAGTTTTCCACACATCCAAATCCTGGACCACCTTCGACATCTTGGTACGAACTATTTCAGGTCATTTTGCCATCGCCGCCTATATAAACCAAGAGGGAACGCGGGTAACCTCAACTCCATACAAAAGTTGAGACCTGTTTCCTCCCTGGATAATTGTTTTAGAAAAAATATGTTTATGCCATTCAATCTATATTTACCTCTGCCATGTCCCTATGTTTTACTTTTTTATTATTTTTTATTATTGTAATAAATCTTATTAAAATAATTAAAATAATAAAAAAAGGAAAACATAGGGACATGGCAGAGGTATAATGCGTGCGGGATGAGAATGGGATGGAACCTTGTCAAAGTCAATCGAAAACATACTGTATTTTACTTTGACAAGGTTGCATCGACGCGAGTTTGCTTACCGCGCGCGTCTCAGTTCCAAAAGTTTGCATCCCATTCTCATTCCGCGCGGATTATACATATAAATTGAATGGCATAAACATATTTTTTCCAAAATAATTATCCAGGGAGGAAACAGGTCTCCCTTATTGTATTTTTTGTATGGAGCAGCCGGCTACCCGCGTTCCGTCTTAAAGAAAACATTTAGGATGAACTTCAAAACACTCGCCCTCTCGCTCTAATTAATACAATCAAAACGAGACAACGCTAGGTTTTTAACTCCGTCCTAAATGTTTTCTTTAATGACACGGGTTATACGCGTCGCCAATGTCCATCGTTTAGGACCCACTATCAATTTTTGCCCACCAGTTTTGGTCCATTATAATAATGACAAACGTGACGTTTTATTTCTAAAATTTCAGCCCGATAAAAGTGTGTTTATTAAATAGAAAGCTCATTAATTTTTCGCTAAATGCAAATTGCAAATGCAAATGTCATTTCAAACTTCAATTTATGCAGTACAGCAAGCGTAGCATAGAGCCGGGTTAGAGCGTATCTATGGGTTTAAAACTTATGTAGGTATCTCATTCTTTTGTTTGACGTAGAGCGGGATGGATAGAGTTATAAACCCATATATACGCTCTAACCCAGCCTCATGCTACGCGAGCAGCTGCCAGGTACAGTTTAAATTAGTTCAGCCTTATAGCCATGAAAAAGGAAGAAATAAACAAACCGTAAACGTTTTAGTTATATGTAGGGATAGGACCGTGAATCACGTTCGAAGCCCTTAACAAGGTGTGTAGTAGGGACGCGTACTGCATAATTTATTTTCTACTTAATTCAGTGCTCGAAGTCAATGCAAAGCTAAACTCAAAGGATGGGGTTTGAGCTCTCACACAACGGTGACTTGCAACAACAAAAGCAACAATACGTTTATTTACCAAAAAGATAAATACAATACTAACAAAGTGATCAATAATTATTTACAAATGTGGATAGGTTCTCCAACAAAAAATGCGTTCACACAATGAACCGATTGCAAACCCCGCTATATTTTTTACTTCAACGCAAATCCTCCGCTACCTCAAAACTATAGATAAGTTTTATAGATTCGCTGTTAGCTTTTTACAGTAGTGATTGTGGTGAGAATTTCAATGAGAGAGAATATTTGATTGCTCATAATTAGTAAGTGAGGTTCAAAATGTAGAGGCGTTTTCACTGTTTTTCTACCAGTGATTGAACGCCTGAGTTTCAGGATTCCCCGTGAAAATGCGAGTGAAATGGGCGCTTGATCGTCGATTCCGAAACCATACCCATTCTAGATAAAACCTTATTAATTTACCGTGGGCAGAATTATTACTTTGAATTAATCTTAACGTGATTTAATTTTCATTCGCGTAATTGCTTCTAGTCTAGTAGCTTCTTTCTAACTAGGATTTTGTGCCTCAAAAATGCTACTGAGCCCTATATTTTTGTCTCACTTGACGCGTGTGCAGGGGCCTTAGTCTGTAACGCAATGGTGCCAAAATGGGCTCCCAGTTCACGTCTTCAATTACGATTTGCTGTCGGTCCTTTTAATGTTTTGGTAGTAGGTACGGTCGGCCACAATCTCAGATATCCTATGGCAGCTCTTACCACGCGCGGCATAAGGGCGCCATTCGAATAAAAAGGGGTATCTGAGACTGTGGCCGACTGTACCTACATCAATAAATATTCTGATTCTAACTCTAGAGTATTAGTTCTCTGGTTGAAGGAGAAAAACGAGGAAACCCCGGTTTTGTCCTTCTGCTGGCACGCCATCGACACGCCATTGCGTTACAGGCTAAGGCCCCAGGTATGCACTATGTTTCTAGCTGTGGTTTCCAGTGTTTGAGTTCAACATTCGGTTAGTTGGCTCGCCATGTTTGCCTCGCTGTGTGTTTCTTTGTTTATTTGCTCCGCTAGATGGCGCGGTGGCACACAACCTCCACGCTGCCTGCGGCCGCAAGCTCAAATTTTTGTTTCCCCAAATGTAAAAGGAAAATGCGAATCTCACCAAAAACATTCTGTAAAAAACTAACCAGGTCTCGATGGAGCTACTTGTTTATCTCTAAAAAGTAATGAAATCTAGACAAAGTCGTGCCAAGTCTAAGGTTCCTTACTGCGATTTATTTATTATTATAGTTAATGTTGTGAGACTTGGCCGTTGAAGGGTACACAAACGGTTCTGGCGACAGATTGGTGCAATGGTGTCATGGAGCACCTGCGTCATGGTGCGGTTTTGTACCCTTGGGTACCCTTCAACTGCCAAGTCTCACAACATTAACTATAATAATAAATAAATCGCAGTAAGGAACCTTAGACTTGGCACGACTTTGTCTAGATTTCATTACTTTTTAGAGATAAACAAGTAGCTCCATCGAGACCTGGTTAGTTTTTTACAGAATGTTTTTGGTGGGATTTCACTTCTTTTTGTAGAAACGTGGGCATATTGATTTATTTCTGATTCGACACAATTTTTTTAATTTGTGTAATGTTCGAGTAGAATACAGTTAATCGTTCGACTATTTCTTCTTGTTAACTTGTAAGTACTAGTGGTTCGCCCCGAACTGTGAACTCGCGACCCCATATAAACTTAACAACCCCATATCTCGGCAACCCCTCGACCGATTTGGCTCATGTTTGAACTTAGAAATTCTTTTAATTTTATTTACCCGCCTACCAAATTTCATAACGATCCGACCAAATTTACTAAAGTTATCGTCGAACTTTCATACATACAACCGTACATACATACAAACATACAAACGCCGGATCGTTCCAGTAGACTCGGAGAACTTCGCTCGCTCGTTCAACTAGTGGTTCGCCCCTGAAAATTTTTATGAACATTATGAATGTTCGTTCGACGATAACTTGAGTAAATTTAGTCGGATCGTTATGAAATTTGGCAAGCGGGTATATGAAATTAAAAGAATTTTTAAGTTCGAACATGAGCCAAATCGGTCGAGGGGTTACCGAGATATGGGGTTTATATGGGGTCGCGAGTTCACAGTTCGGGGCGAACCACTAGTATAGTTTTCCCTTTATGTGGCCATTAAACCCTAACTCTGTACCAAATTTCAGCTCTCTGTGTTTATGGGAAGTACTAGTTCTATTTTGATGATCATGAGTGAGTGTGTGTCATAAATGCGAAACTTTGCTTTCGCTTAACTTCGGAACTAAATGACCTACAGACTTGAAATTTTGGATTTTGAGTATGTGAATATAACTTACTAGATGACGAAAATTTCTGAGTTCTCGTCTTATCCAGAGGTTCTCAAATAGGGGGCCGAAAATGCGGCGAAATGGTTCCAGTAAAGGATGGTACGGCAGTGTTTGCTTCGCGCTCGACCTGGCGGGGGCACTACCGTGCCCCCAGATTTCTTGGAAGGATGGTGTTTACTTATCGTTTGGTTCCGCTGTGCTGTTATTTTCGTATTAAAATGAACTTTTTGGCGAAGTTACGTTGTTATCATAACGTAAATGTATGAATACTGTCTGTCCTTAAAATATTATAGTAAGAATATGAAAGAATATTCTATTCTATTTGGTTTACGACCCACCTAATAGGGATTTTTCCATGTGTCTTGGACAGCGATTCTAACTAAGTCGCTCAACTAAATCTGTGATTTGTGTGGAAACCACAGATTAATAGACTGATTTTGACAGTTATTCTAATTACAAAAGTACCTAACTTTTTTTACAGGGTAATAGCACCCGGAGATAGGGATCACAACATACATTTGTTTTTGCTCTATGACGTTTCGTTGATTTTTAAATTAATAAAATGTTAACGCTGTGGCGAGAGAAAAGTATTTTTTAAATACTGTTTTCATTGACTTCTTTTCGTTTTCATTGTTTTCATTCATTTTCACAATGTTTTAACAACTCAAAGCATGTAAATGCACCTACACACCCAAACATATTTTAAAATTGGAGGTAATACCAAAAACAAAAAGTTATGATTTTTTTTCAATTTTGAGGTTATAAAATAAAAATTGTTATTTTCAACTTTTTTTTACAGATTTGGCATCCTGTAAAAAGTAAAAAGAGTTAGGATGTTTTGTAACACGTTGTATATTTGATGCTTGGAAAAATCTCCACTAAAGTGGAATCTCTTTCGCTCTCAGTTTTGTCTGCCTTAGCTTATTCAGAAGATAAAGTAGAGAAACAATAGAGCAATAGGATAACTTGTAATACAAGAGTTTTTGAAATCATTACATACGATCGCTCGCGCCCGCTCGGTTGTATTGTTTAGTAATTACTTAACCGTTTTGTGGCTCTCCTGTGAAGTTTGTCAAATGGCTCTTGCTTGGTTTTCAAATTGCACAGCCGCACAGTCTGTATTTGACCAAACTGAGTGTTTGAGCAAGCAGGCTTGGTAGAAGTGTGTAGGGTTTCGTGACAGCTAAATCAAAGGGTGGCAAGGTTGGTTAGGTCGGTTACAAGAACAAATATGCCATTTGCACCGATTTTTCACGCGAAGGGTAACCATAATTTTAGCTGAAGCGGTCCCAGCCTCTTTCAGTTAATTGGATAATGTGAGCTTTTTTTTTCTTTTTGTTTTTTTAAATCACTAACCCGAGCTAGAGAACATTTTAAACGTGTACCTATAATAAGTTGAAAAAATTCACTCGGGACAGGACTTGAACCAGCAACATTTTTTTTCTTGTTTCTCCGGCTGATCGGACAAGGCCTTTGCATCTACGTAATGAGATGACTTATTTAGCCTAGTGGTCTCTTCACCCATCTAGTGTGAGTGAAGATGCCACTGGACGCTGCAGTGCATTGTGCTTGTCAAAAGGTACACTGTTTTGTGCTAAGCACTGATTCCGAGTGATTTGCTGCTGTCCGTTGAGGAGTTGTGGTCTCCATCTCCGAAGTTCTTCATTAGATCTTCATCATTGTTTTATGGGACTACATGGAAACTATATTCTTTCAAACAAAAAAAATATCATCAAAATCGGTGCACGTAGAAAAAAGACCTGAAGTAACACACATAAAAAAAAACATACCGGTCAAATTCGGAACCCAAAGTTTTTTGTTCGAAAGTCCGTTATTGGCTTAATCTTATCTTTAGACAATATTGAGAAACTAATTTAAATATTTTTTATTTTGGTCCAGTAGTTTTGTTTTTATGCGCTAAAATGTTTTGTTCCTATGACCACCAACAGTATGCAGACCGTCGTGTGACGTCATAAAACCGTATCTTTGAAACGTTGTAAAATCCAAACTACTGAACCAAAATAAAAAATATTGAAATAATTTTCTCAATATTGTCTAAAGATAAGATTAAGCCAATAACGGACTTTCGAACAAAAAACTTTCGGTTCCGAATTAAGTACCTCCGATTACCTCCTCCATTTTTGACCTCCCCGATAGTGTGTTAATACAGTTATTCCTGACATGGTGCTCCTCCTGGGGCCTTAGTCTGTAAAGCAATGGCGTATCGATGGCGTCCCAGTAGAAGGACAAAACAGGGATTTCCTCGTTTTTATCCTACAACCAGATAACTAATCCTCTAGAATTAGATTCAGAATATTCTTTGCTATACAACAAAAACATAAAAAGGACCGACAGCATTAATAAATCGTAATTGAAGCCGGGAGCCCATTTTGGCACCATTGCGTTACAGGCTAAGGCCACTGCTGATAGCGATAAAAGTCCCACCAAAACGGTTCCGTTGGTCACAGTGAGGTTCGTGACGCGTCACATTCGGAACACTGAGCCCGCCGGGTCACGCCAACTGTTCCACTTTCAGGCTTTCACATTTTCACATTCGAAAGCTTTTGTTCATAATCATACCTACTAAACTCGTTTTATCGTGAGTTCATCCGTCTGGCATACAAAAATAACGGGGCCGTATCATAGACTAGCCTTTATTCCCAGTATGTCACACCACCTTTTGTTACACTGTTACATACTGGAACTTTTTTCCCAATATGTCACACAGCTGTTATTACTGTAACTTAATGGGATTTTTATAAATAATAAATTCCCTTTATGTCACACCCTTCCTTCATGTCAAAATGGGATTTTTGATTTAAAAATAATTCCCAGTTAGTAACTGTGTTACCAATAGCTTTACTGAGCCGCGGGTTTCCTCACGATGTTTTCCTTCAAGGTTAGCGAGTGGTATTGCTACTACAAATTCACAAATGTACGTAACTTTGAAATTAAACAAAGTCATAGATACATGCCTGCACTGGGAATCGAACCGGGTACCTCTTGCTTCAGAGTCCACTGTTCTACCCACTAGACCACCACCACGTATTGACCTGTCTTTCCTGTGGGCTAGGTCGACTAAGCTGTCAGGATGGTATAGGTGCTGGGCAAGCCTACTCCATCTAAAACAATGTCCCAGGCACTGCAGCGCCGAGTGGTCTCTTCACCCATCTAGTGTGAGTGAAGGTGCCACTGGACGCTGTATAAATCATCTCATTACGTAGATGCAAAGGCCTTAGTTTTTTTTACCAATAGCTGTAATACAATCAATACCTACCTAAACCCGAATGAGGGCTACCGTTTCAGTGCTCACAACTTGGTGACACTGTCGAGTAAGGCCATGAAATATAGCTCTTTTTTTACTTGCATAAATTTTTTTCTTAATACCTACCTTAAATCTATATTAATAAAACACACATCACGTACTTGCAAAACCCGTTTCATCATCTTAGGAGGTGATTTTAGGAAATCCGTTCTTAGTGCACTTATAAAATACAAGGT